>NSJW01000002.1:0-1200000 GCA_019955255.1 Castanospermum australe
TTTACATATTTATTTATTTTTTTTTGTGTTTAATTAATTATTAATAGTTTTTAAAAAAATTAAAATTAAAGAAAAAATATTCTTTAATAATAAATATAAATTAAGAAGTACGAGGCTAATAATAGTATATAAATAATAAAACATTAAATTTTAAATAATATATTATTTTTACTCCAAGTCATAATCTCAGTTTATAATTATTTTACTTTGTACATGTTTAGAATAATTTTTTTTAAAGTTCTTTTAGTAAAATATTAATTATAAGTTTTTTATTACAAAATAAACTAATCTAAATACACATTTTATACCGTATTTGAAAAAGCTTATTTCTTAAAAAATAATTATCTTTTTTTAAAAGTTTTTTAATAAAATTTTAATTATAAACTATTTTAAATATAAAATCCCTTGCTTATTGCTTTTGCAAGTTATTCTATTTCCAAAGATTGTGGTCTCTCGTTCTATGTGCTGAATCTTCTAAAACCGAGCATCACCTAATCGAGTTTTTCGCGTGAAGTTATTATTTTTCCTAATGACTAGACAGATGAGACATGGATGTTGGGTTGCTTACTATTCAGGAACGTTTCCAAATATGGCTTTTTAATTAATATTTCTATCTTCAGCCAAGGAAGGAGAGAAAAATGACCCTAAAATTTCGCAATATTTAGAAATATAATGCTTAAAAATTTATGTTAATCTTAAGAGCCGTGGATATATATCGCTTGTTATCGTAAATATAACTTCTATCCTGTGTTTAAACCCCCCTCCCCCCACCCCTTCCCCAAATAAAAGAAAAAAAAAAAGCGTAGGCAATGTTGTAATGTTAGGGAATAAAGCAAAAGTTTTTACCTTTCACATTTACAATTAGAACCAAGTGTACTATCAATTATATATATTATAAATAAAACATTAGAAAGGAAAGTAATACTTGTTATCAGCCATGCACTGTGACGGTCTGGATCTCGAACCCGTATGCCCCCACCAAATTCTGTTGATAACGAGGACCAGTAGTCATCAATGACTTCACCATTACTGTAATGCAAGAGCATGCATGTAACTTAACGGACTACGGACCAACGAAGTATGGACAGATGAAAAGTGTTTCTTCCCAAAGGTCTGATATCAAATGGTGGAGTAAAGCAGAATTAAGATCATTATCGTTTCCTTTACGCACATTACTGAAGAGAAGTATAACCCAATTCAAAGGTTTTTGTTATGTTAAAGATCTTCAAATGACAATGCAAGATACTGGTTGCCTAGTCCCTCCTTCCAAGTAATTTCATGCTACGGAAGACTATGGTGCTATGTATAGACTGTAGTGCTCTTCATGGCGCCATGGCCGTGGAACTTCAAATCCCATCTGAGTGATTTGGACACTTCTAGGCCAAAAGTCTGAAGAGGAAAAGCAAACCTTGCAGTTGAAAACTTGACTTAAAAAAAAGCGGTAAACTTGACTCTCAGAACTTTGCGTGCTTGGGCTCCCGAATGACTTGTATAATCTTGCTTCAAAGGACTTCCAGAGGTAGGAAATTTTCTCCCATAAAAGAAATCATCCTAGAAAAGTATTTACATCGCTTTCATGGGTAAAACTACTTCAAGGCTAAGAGGACAAATGGAATTTCCCTTCCAAATTTCATTAACATTCAGTGATATGACTTTAATTATTAACTGGAACATAATTATACTTTTATGCTTCCGCAAAAATCTGATAGTATCAGACTATACAAAGTAAAATGTACCTCAAGTAAAGAATAAATAAGAAAAAAAGCAGACTAAATAACAGGCAAACGATTTTGGTTTAGGTTAATCTTCATGCTGGTTACAACCTTGACTGGGATAAAAGGCTCTCTTTCTCATCCAAGAAATTGTCCCATTTGACAAATTTCTGCACTTTGTCACCACTTACCCTGTATGACAAGGTGCAAATGTCATTCAGTCCACTGGAGGCCTATAAGGTCAACAGGCAAAAAGGAAATTGATCCTCTGCACTCTTTAAACTCCATCACCAGAGAAAGGTTAATTTATCCCAGATCTTTCATAGAATGCCAAGAGAACCAAGTGGCGTGAAGGGATGCTGTAATTTACCAGCCAAAATTGTGGTTTTTAGAACTGTCATTCAGCACTGAATCTATATCTTTAAGACTCCAACACCATCCATCGTGTTCAGAACAGTATAATCAGGCAAGCAAATTTTGCTTTCAAAGTAATTCTTCAGTGCCTGTCAACTTGGCAAATTCATTCTCGTCTATAGTCCCTTTTTTCAATTTTTTCAACAAGCGGTATTCTTGCATCAACTCGTCCTCATCTTCAATTGTCTGCTGAGCACGCCTCTGTCGGCCTGTTTTCTTCCTCATAACAGTAGATGCATTTGGGGTTTTGCTGGGATTTTGAGGTTTTGCCTCTTTCTCTTTGGCTTCTTTCTTTGCTTGCAGGTTCTTCTTCCTTTGTTTCTCACGTGATTTATCCCTAAATAATAAAAGTTTTCAGCCATCAGCATCGGCTTCCAAGATAAAAGGAAAAGTATATTTAGCAGAAACCATAGAAAGGTGCGTAATATTAAGCTGAATCCAGGATATTCATATTAAACTCAACAGTAAAATCTTATGTAGCCAGAACCGTAGTTTCCATCATTCTAATATCTTAAAAAGGGAATAGGATAATCCATTAATCCAGATCAACATAGCACTAAGTAGGCAAAAGAACTACTTCCCAATCCCTACCCCCTCCAAGAGTAGCCTAAGGAATGAGCTTCAACCTATAATTCAGACAAAAATTAGTGAGAAATTAGATAAGTACCATCAACCCCGCTGAGAATAAAAAAGAAGCAAACTTTTTCCGCAGAAAAGACAAATGTTACTAAAGAGGGAAAAATTAAGGGCAGAATCGAGCTGAGCTCAAACATCTTCAATCGAATTTGAGCAATCAAGCTTGAAATTTTTTAACTCAAGCTTGAGCTCAATTTGAATTATAATTTTAAATATTAAATTAGATAATTATAATTAATTTTATAAAATATAATAAATATTATATATATAATTAATCTAGCCCGAGCCTAGACTATCAAGATTGAATGCCAAGTGTTTGAGTTCAGCTCAAATACATAATTGAGCTGCTTCATACATTGTTTGAACTCGACATTACTGGGCTTTAAATCAGCCAAGCTCATCAAGTTACTCAATTTGATTACCACCTCTTGGAAAATATTACAATAAGGTGAAACAGAGACAAACGTTACAGATTTAAGCTATATATGCTTTTCATTCCCTAAAATAACATTGGTTCAATTGATGCTTTTACCTCAGAAACGTTATGATATGAAATTTTTTTTACCTGTACTTAATGTCCTCCAAATTGATATCTTCAGCTGGTACAAATCCCTCAGTGGAAAGAGAGTGGTGTTTTACCTCTGGCATTAAGGGAAGTTGCAATAAGCCATATCCCATGGCCAATTTACCAATTTCAAGTTCTTTCCACCTGTAAGTAAGAGTGATAACAATTGGTTTGATAATGATGATGTTTCATAATAGTGACAACAACATTATACATAAACATTACTCACCTAAAAATATAAGAACAATGATGCTCTTTATAAGCACGGATGTAAGAAACAAATGCCCTGACTCCTTTCTCCATGAGATCACGATCTTTTTTTGCAGCAGAACGAATCTGAAACAAGTTTTGATAAATAATATTGAGACCACAAATTGAACGAGTTAAATTTTCATATACAATTATCCCATGCACAGTTTGATATAAGATTGGTAAGCATGTTTACCAAGACAGTCAATCAAAACAAATTACTTTTAGAGTGAATGAGCAATATCAGCATCAGCCTAAGTAGCAATCAGGGTTCAATGTGTTGTATCTGGGTATTTATTTCTACTAATTATTATTTTGGCTCTATTAGAACAAAAGCTCAGTTAGGTTCACGGCTCTAATGACTTCAATGTTACTAACCAGCGTAACAAGGGATCCTCCTATTATGTTTAAACAAATATTATGACAATACAAGAAATTAAGATAAGAAAGGCCCAGAGCAAACCTGAGGAACAACATCAGATGCATCATCAGAGCATCTTATCTCTTGAAGGGGGACTCTTCTTATTCGCAGGAATTCTACATAAGATTCCTCCTACACATTTATATAGATTATTTTACCATAAGAAAGGCAAATGTAAAGAATTCTATAGAGATTATCAAAAAGCATTGCAATATGTATATGCTCATGACCATACCTTTGGTAATAAGAAGACAACAGCATGTCCTTGTTTACCCAGCCGAGCAGTTCGACCAACTCTATGTATGAAAACATTTGGATCTTGAGGGGGATCATACTGTGCAACAACATGGAATATATTAATTGTAGTCTATATATAAGCTTTCAAATGGTACATATCAAGAGAACATTTGAGAACCACAATGTATAATTTACTTTGGCAACTGATGGAAAAAAAAAAAGAACCATAGAAGATAAAACACAATAGAGCCAATAGACGGTAGCATCTACAACAACTTCACAAAGCTACCTGCACTATACAATCAACACCCGGTATGTCAAGTCCACGTGCTGCAACATCCGTACATAGAAGAATTCCATTTGAAAGGGATGTAAATGAGGCTAGTGCTTTCTCCCTGACAGTCTGGCAAAATAATAATAATAATAATAATAATAATAATAATAATCAATCAAGCATATAAACAGTTAAAATTAGACAACAATA
The DNA here is from genome assembly GCA_019955255.1 of Castanospermum australe. Taxonomy (NCBI): domain Eukaryota; kingdom Viridiplantae; phylum Streptophyta; class Magnoliopsida; order Fabales; family Fabaceae; genus Castanospermum; species Castanospermum australe. Next base: position 4,719 of record NSJW01000002.1, read on the forward strand.
ATGGAAAATGAGAAAAACGTGATGATTTATAGAATATTAAGCTTCTGTAGTTAAAAATGCTAATAGCCAAGTTCATACTTGCTTCATCTTTCCGTGAAGGGCGATTAAGGAGAAGCCTTTCAAAACAGAGAGGAGAGGAAGGACAACTCCCCAATAGTCAACACAAGCACAAGTCATGAAATATCTGCATTAGAGATGAAATTATGTTTGAGTATGATAAACTATTCTTCTACTACTCAAATCACATTATCATCAATGCGTATCTCACATTATAATTTTTCTTGAACGATTCTTAACAAGGATATCTACAAGCTGTGATGGCTTCTTATCTGCCTCACATTCCAAGTACTGCAAATTCAAGAGGAAAAGAAGTGGATGAATATAAAGTAAAGGGTAAGCATAACCTGTATCATGCATCTATTGGCCATACATGAAACATATTATATGGATTCTGGTAAGAATGGCAGAGACGCACTGCTAAATTACCAAACAATATTGAAGTGATTCTACTACTAAAGTGAAAGTGTGAAACAATTGGACAGCAAAGTTACATGTCTACTCTGCAGTAGGCTCGTATGCCTCGTACCTCAATGTGAAGTCCTGAAGGTGTCTTTGAAGATGCTTGTTGTTTTGATGCTGCAGGATCAGTTGCTGGTTTTGTCTCTGCCCGAACTTCAACCCTCACAGGGTTCCTCAGTCCTGCTTTAGAAAGCTCTTCAACAGCCTCAGTTTGAGTAGCAGAGAAAAGACCAGTTCTACGAAGCTTAGGCAAGTGAGATATAATGGAAGTTATCTGCTTCTGGAATCCCATATCTAACAGTCTATCAGCCTCATCTAGAATTAAAATCTGTAAGCACAGACATAAATACATAATCACAATCATGTCTTCTGACTAAAAGTAGTGAAAAATCACATCAAATATTCTATATTTTCAGTTAAATTTTCCAACTGCAGCTAGTTCATAACACTACAGCTTGAAGTCTTGAACCTGTGGTCTTGTGCTACTGCATAAATTCCATTGAAGATCAGGGATCTTAAAGTAGGATGCAAGGTAGTCAAAGGCAAAAGGCGCCCTTAAGGTGCTAGGGGGTTTTAATGCCTTGAGGCGAGAGGCGCCAAAAAGTACATGCCTCACTAAAGAAAGACATTAACATTCGAAAAAGAAGAAAACAGTAAAATATTTGATTATTTTCTATTCATTTGTCATATAAATTAACTATTCAAGTATAACATTTATGGTACAAATAAAAGATTAATATGTTCAATTTACAAACCCTTAGTTGCTTGCTTCTAGGAGTCCCAAAGTTCAACAACTAGTTATTTTTTTTAACAGTCTAACTATTGTACCACTTTAGCATCATAGTTAGCAAGATACATGGTTGGGCTTTTTGTGTTTTTTTTACAGTTATCAATAAGATGCTAAAGGCATGCCTCAAGGCACTATACCCCTCTGGTGCCTCGCCTCAGTGCCTTAGGCCACATGCCTTTGACTACATTGGCAGGATGCAGATGCATGAGTAAAATACCATTTTGGCAGCAGGACCAAAGAAATCTTTAACATTCTTTCTACAGTATATATTTGCATAGTTGCATACTATATATAAACAAAATCAAAGCATCCATGGAAATCAACAGTGAAACATATACCTCAAGGTTTTTAAAATCCAAGTCATCCATCCGATTCATTATGTCATATAGCCGCCCAGGTGTGCCAATCAGTATGTTTGCTCCTCCTTCCTCTATTTTCTTCATGTCTGCTTTTACTTCTACCCCACCAACGAGGAGTATGGACTTAACATTCCCTAACGTTGAAATGAAAGGTTGTGCAACATGATATATTTGGGATGATAGCTCCCTTGTGGGAGATATAATTATTCCTAGCACCTACAAATAATGAAAGGCTTGAGAGGCATAAACAAAAATTTACACTTTATGATGATTAATCCAATTTTAACCAAGCTCAACGAAAAGAGATTGAAATTAACACACCAATGACTAACCAGAAGATGAACGAACCTGATGAGGCTTAGGATGAGAGAAGGACCGGCGTAGAATCTCAACAAGCGGAAGAACGAACGCTAGGGTTTTGCCCGAACCGGTGGCGGCGTCGACGGCTACGTCCTTGTAACTGCACAGCAAGGGAATCGTGGCGGCTTGCACCGGGGTGCAGAACTCGAACCCGGACTCCGAAAGGGCTTGGAGAACCGGCTCGGAAAGTGGCGGGTTCAGGTCAGAAAAACGCGTGCTCGTTAACGCTTTGTTGGGGAAGTCGGAATCCATGGCTTCGCTCGCAGCACTCCGCCGTTGCTAACTACTGGGTTGGTTTCAATCCCTCGGATGTGTTGTCCTCTATTTTTAGGGTAATTTTACATCTGAACTCGGAGGTTTTGAAAATAACATAGAAACCCTATATTATTCTTTAATTTCCAAGTCTGCCCCTTTAACTGGATTCTTGCCATTTGACTCTGGTCAACGTCAATGGCAGGACGAAAAAGATCTCGGAAAGACTATGTGTGTATTTGGGTGGGTGAAACGTTTTCAGCTTGAAATGAGATTCGTCTTTCAAAGTATCTTGTTTGGTTACACGTTTAAGTATAGTTTTAAATTTGATTCTAATTTCAAACTGGCTTTTGATCTGAAGCAAAACCAACTTGCTTCTTCGGTTGAAAATTCCCGTTTGTAGCATACATATATTTTTCATGCCAATTCTATCCTTCTTTCCCCTCTTACAATTCTACCCTTGACTTTCATCCTTATCTCTTGAACAATTTTTTAATAAATTATTGACAACAAGCTTTGATGTAAGAAAAATAAGAGAAGCAAAGGGTTACCTATTTTATTAAGGGATAAAATCTGATTACATTGATTTTTCTCAATCCAATCATAAAAGAAAAAAATTAATCCCAAAATTTAAAAAAAATTATGAGGGGTGAAATGGAAGAAACAAATTTATCTCTCACCTTAGTTCCCACCACCGCTCTGAACTCATGGGCTCTGCTGCTTTTAAACTCTCAGGTGGTTCTTAAGCTTGTAAAAAATGTTTCTTAAGCTTTTGTCTCTGTTTTTGTTTCTCAGCTTTTGTTTAATGCCCTGTTTTTCGTTTCTCATTGGCAAGGCAACACAGGAGGCTATGGTTGTCGTGGAAAGTGAATTTCTTGATTTGGTGGGTAGCAGATACAAGTGTGGAGAATATATGTCACCAAAAAGTTCTAAGGCAAATCACATTAAAAATATTTTTTTATGTCTTTATTTTCTTTAATTTGTAGTGTTATACTTATTTTGATTGGATGATTTAAGAATATTCAATTAAAAGTTATATTGATAGAGCTTCATAATGTTTAATTAAATATTGATATTAATTTAATATAAATTATTATCCATTTTATAACATATTATACACATTTAAAAGTAATTTTTTATATTCATTTAAAAATTTATACCCTTTTTAATAATTATACATTTAAAAATAATGTTTATTAATACTATTTAAACAACATTAATTTTTTCAAAGTCACTTTTTAAATAAAAATTTTAAAATATAAATCACGATCATACAAACTCATTTTTGAACAAAATTAACTTTGTAAAATCAAGTTCATCTAAAATCAAGTTTATAAAATCTAATTCAAACACATCCTATAAACAAACTTTATAATCTAGATCACGAATTTGAATGAATTTTCCTTGATTAAAAGCATCTTGCCTTAAAAAAATTTTATATTTTAAAATATTTGGATTAATTTATTTAAACAAAAATTAAAATACTAAAAAAATCTTAATTTGTGTTTTTATTTAGATCTTTGTGTTATTTTAAAAAATTTAAAATATAAAAATTTGTTTAAATATAAAAAATATTTTTTAAATATTATAGTCAAATATAAAATAACTTTTATTTTATAAAAAATCTTTTAAAAAAACTTACACTAAAAATTTTTTAATAACTTTTCTAAATTAGAGATGACAAGAGGAATTTGACCAAATAGGTCAACCTTTTTTGTCTGTTAAAAATGATAGTTTTAGTTACAACATACAATCTATTTTTTTAAATTATAATTTTTTTAAACCTAACCCGCATAACTCAAGATTTGTGATAGGGCAAGGTAGGTTGGCCCATCGAGTTTTTATTTTTATTTTTTTCATTGTTGATGATAAGTTAATAAATTAATCAATGCAGATTGACTCGCCTTTTCAGCTTACCAAATAAAAATGAATTAGCTAATCTAATTTTATTCTTGGGTAGTCTGTGGTGTGTTGGCCAATTTGCCATCTTCAATCTAAATGAGTCATTAGTTGAAATTTAAAAAAAACGTGTGATGTAATTACAAATCTAAATTCTTTAAAGATCCAAAAAAAAATTGAAACAACAATCAAACTAAGATATGATAAATTAATCTCGACAACATACTCTTATTTACTGCTATCCCTTATATGTAAATCTAAGTGCAAAATACTCACAAAGGTATAGTTTAAGGAATACAACAATTTTAACTATAATATTAAGAATTCAAACTCATTAAAGATTTAAGCCAAACAAGAATAATCTCACACAAAAAATAAAAATACCCAATAAAAACTAAAAAATGTGAGTGCAAAATCTTAATTCTCATTGTCAAGGATTTGGTCCTAATGCAAAATATCTATAAGGACGTAGTTTAAGAAAGTTAAAACTTAAGGGAGTAGATCTTTAATGTCAATAATTTAATATGATTGAAGAACTTTGTCAAGAGAATAATCTCACACTAAAAAAGTATAACAATATATGGTAAGAACTAAAAAATGTGAGTGCAAAACAGGAAATCCCCGATATTACTGGGGTGGATTAAGCAATTACTAAGAATACGTGGGGTTCCCAGAATGCAGGGAAGACGATGTTTATGTGTTTCCTCATTTGTCCAATTTCAAGCTCGTCATTCCTCCATTGCCCACGCCTCACTCTTCCACTGCGCCTTCTCTTCTTCAAGCGGGACCAACACAAAACGAAGGAACCAACCAGCATGAAATAGGTCTCCTGAAGACTTGAACAATGAGAATGGTAGCTGGACCTGGACGCAGATTCAAGAGAACCGCGTGGCTTATCACTGTCTTCACGGTTCTTCACCGTCTTGCGTCTCTGAGCTCCGCCACCGCAGCCTGCGACTTCTCTTTCCTTGATGGAAACAAGCTTTACAACTACAGCCTCACTTCTCCCATTCGCAACTTCCCTCACGGCGTCCTCAGCGAAGACGGGTGCACCCTCCCGCTCTCTATAATTTGTTTGCTTCCTGATCTGGGCGTAACCCTCCCTTTATTGGCGCCAATATGTGTTCCACTGCCCCTGATTTAACGTTGTTTCGTGTTTTCTCGTTGTTTGTCGGTTTTGGGAAGAATCTTTATTAGGATCTTTTCATTAATTTATTTTGTTAATTTGACGAACACTGTTACTGCGGATCATTCTTCGTTGATTCAAATTTAGAAACATTTCCGGGATTAATTAATTTATGTTATAACGTGAAAGTGCAACCCTTTAAGGTGCTTAGCTAGAGTTTTGGAACTTATTTGTTTGGAGGGTACTGGTGTTTAGTGACTGCACTCTGGTTCTATGCTAATTCGGTAATAAATTCATCATTGGCCCTTATGTGACGAAGTGGAAATTCGAAATGGCATTTACTATCTTTAAATATGATTAGTTTATACCAACATGGCAATTATATGGTTCTGACTGAAGAGTTCATTTGTATATTTGTTTCCGTGCATGTAGATTTTACAAAGTGGCTGTAAACGAGAGCATCCTTTGGTTTCAGGTTGGCTCCATCAGGTCACACTTATTTCTTTGATTTCTGAGTTGTACCATTGACTAGTAATATTCTTTTAGCTGCTAATAGAGTCCTTTAGTATGGTCATTGCCTTCTGTCATAAGCAGTCATATAGACAGAAATCTTGGTTTTGCTTTCGGACTCTAGCACTCTGACTTTGCAACCCGAAGCTTGCTTATTTTGGCTACATGGCTCCTGCAATGACTGAATTAGAGTGTGTTAAATGCAACTATGCAAGTTCAAACACTATAGTTGGACTAGCTATGAAGAGATGGACTTTCAAAGCATGGCATCTACTTTCTATAGGCAATGGTAGCCTTTATTTGCTTTATGCCAAGTTTATCTATAATATAATTTTGTTTATTGGTTGCTTGAGCAGCTTTGCAATGGAATGATTTTCAATCATGACCCTCCTACATGTGCTGACTGCTGGGTAAATGCTTCTCTTTTTCTGCGAAGCTATTTTCTTCATATTAATAGAGCAGCAGATAGTAATCAAGATTCTGTGTTGCTATCCAACCTGTACTGGATAGATATGATTTGTAATCATACTTTATAATTAATTCTACATTTGGATGAAATTCATAATTTTACAAAGGAATAGTTGATGAAATCACAAGAGGAGTTATAGATATATTTGTTACTTGTAATATATCTCAAATATACTGTTCCGGCTTTGTTTGAATCATTTTCCTTTGTATAAATCAACCCTTTTTGCTTCCTTGAAGACCGGTGGAGTAAAACTTATTTCAGAGACTTGAGACTACAGGAAATGAACCCAATTGTATATATGAAGCTTTAACACATCCATACTTCCTCTCACATGGATATGCACTTGGACCAAGAAACCCAACAACAAATAACAGTGAAGGTGTACAATGACTATGAAAGAATAAGTTATAATTAGATAAGCTTTACAATCAAGCATGATTTGGCATGATAATGTAAATTATAAATGTTCCAACAGGTGAAGCTGGTTGGAAATTCTATGAAGTTTAATTTACTAACAAATTAACAATCAGTTAGTCTAGACTGGTGGTCACTGTTCACATATAAATACTGCTACCTGAAAAGGTTGAGATGACATTGTAGAGCAAATCAGTGATAAATAGCAGTAGGGAGTCTAGGGACAACACTGGATAAGATTTTTATGGCAGTTCAAAGGTCCTGACTGCTATGGGGATTAAGTAAATTATTTCATGGAATATATTTAAATGATGGAATTCTGCATATTATTGTTTTAATATTCGTTGTCTTATAATTTTCCAAAATTTTCTTATTTGATTGTCTCATTGTATGTTTTAGGATTGTGGAGGGCCAACACGTTGTGGGATGGATTGCAATGCACTTGTGGCAAACAACATTGGAGGTAGAATTCCTGACACTTCTGTTTTCCCCCATATACTTGTGTTTGTGTCTAGTGTCTACTGCTTAGTGCTTGTGGCAGTGGCGATGGAACTGATCGATTCTTCTGTTTAGTGCTTTGTTGTTGTAACTTGTAATTTAGCCAATTACTCATTATAAATGGAAGTATATGATTTAGTGCCTCTTTGGCCGTGCTATGAAATTTCTGCTCTTGCAAGCATTGCTTCTTCCAGAAGCACTTTTTTGAGATCACCATTAAGAAAAAAATGCAATTCAGCTAATTTTTACTTCTAATCTCTGTTGCTAGCAGAACCTCCAAGTACCTACTTCTCCTTCACAGTAAAAAATAGATTCTACTGCCTCATCAAGAAATTTAGGTTACTAGCAAAACGTCATTATTAATACCTGAAAGTACTTTTATTTAATTAAAAAGGGTTTTATTCTATGCACCAACACGGCCGAACTGGTTCTTTGTAGCTCCTTACTCATAGAAAAAAATTAACAGACCTTTTTATTTTTGCTAGTTATATTCCTAATACTAATTTAGTATTTTGGCTGGTTGTTTTCATTTGTTTATCTTTTTTTTACACTGCTTTTGTCATATGAAGAAACCTATAGTCTAGCATGATGCTGTGTGTAGTTATTAATTCACCTGCTTTTATATGTTCATACATACTCTCTCGCACTCTGTCATTGAAGCATCTCAAAAAAATGTGTTCATACATGAACTACAAAGGTTCTTTTCATCATTAACTTCAGCTTGTGCATAATGGAGTTACTAGAATAGATTTATTCAGTAAAAATTATGTTCTTTAGAAGAGGTTGTTTTAGGTTCAAAATATTGAGTCCCCTTGATCATTTGAGCAGGGCTGTAGGTCTAGAGACTTAGAACTTGGAGTTTGTCTCTACTTTGCTAAACCATTTTAGCCTTTTGAATTTTAAATAAACCATATCCAAATAGAGTCAATCATTGTGTATTTCTCAGGATGAAATTTTAAGTTGGAGGGAATCCACATCTTCTAACAGAGTGATAAATGCAGGTTATCATGTATGCACAGCCATAGGACGTGGCCCAAAGATAGATGTTGATGTCATTGGTAAGCCCAATTCTCCTCTCTGTTTCTGTTTTCTAATTTACTTCAAATCATGGTTTTCTTTTGTTAATTTTTGGTGCTTCATTTATGCTCTTATTTATGTGTTTTATGCATAGTGTTATTCATTATATGGTTTAAGTGATTTTGAATAAAGCTTTTCTGATTATGGACATAACTATAGTAAATACATGGTTGTAATGCTATTCCTATGGCAGATAAGAAAAATCCCCACATTGGTGTCACTGTTAAAATGTCAAGCAGTGGAGCTAAGTACAATTGTTCGCTGGCTGTGTCTGTGCTTTGTGATTTAAATGGAGTACAAGTAAGATTTTTATTCTTTTTTTTTTCCAGTTTTTTATTGATTAAACTGGATATTATGGACCTAATACTGACTGGCATATGTTTCATTATCAATCTTCTGCTTACAGGGACCGCGCACTCTGGAGAGATTTGGGGTCTGTAATTATGTGAGTACTCTGTTTCAGGATTTTTTTTATTGCCTCCTTCAGTTCCTTATTGTTTATTATTGTAAGACGTAGGTTTTCAACATCCTATCATAGTTCTTTGTATCCTTGTGCAGTATATATTTGTTAATTCATTAACTTAGAAGTATCGAGATTAGAAATTGAAAATCAGTGCAATTGTTTACAAGCTGGGAAATGTTAAATGTGGACCCTTGAATCAATGATATTGTTTAGAAGCTTCATAATATTATCAAATGATATTGTTGTCCATATTCCATTAGTTACTGGGGTATCTGCTCTGATCTTGTCTTCCTTTTATTTAGTCTTGTCAGTTTAGTATGTCATGCAGGCATTCTATTATTTTCCCTCTTAATTTTTTACCCCGTAAAATTATTTACGAAAATTACCATATGAAAAGAGTAATAAAGAAAGATCTTCTTGCTTCTTTTTTTTTAGCTATTTTCTTCACCAAATGCTATTTCTTTCAATAATGCAAAGACATTTACTCATGAGAATCGGAAATGAAAATGAAGGCATAGTCTATATATATAGTTCTTATTGTTCTTGTTATTGCTTCCATGTGTTGCGAATGGATATTAGCTTTGTTCTTTATATCAAGCTGGATCCATAGGTTGTATGAGGATAGATTACTTTCAAACTTCTAGGTTCATAAAGAAAGCAAATTTCCTACTTGAGTCTAGGTTTCTGCAACAGATTGAGGTGGCCATGATAACACATCCATTTATAACTCAAACATTGCAATTGATTAAATGGGGATAAAAAGCAGCAAATGTGTGAGCTCCATCAGGCTCAAATGATGGTAATACAGTTTTTGCATGAAACAGTTTTAGTGATAGTGTAAATTGACAAAAAATAAATTGGAAAAAATGCATCATCTGACAAAAAACAGTTTTCAAGTTACTAATCTACTTGTTTAACTTTGAAAAGTGCATCATCTGAGGGTACTTACTATGATTCAGTTGTGTTCCATGTTTGTAACTTTGTTTCTTAAGCAGGCAACAGAACTAAAGCATCCATCTGGTTGTGCCGTCATTGTAAATGTTCATGGGAAAGGGTGGGGGTGGTTTGGCACCTTAATAACAATGTAAGGGATTTACTTTCGTGCCTGGCTCTTTTAATTATTACAAGGGCTGTAATTTGGATAAATTACTAAAATTTGTTTCATCTTGATCCTTTGGCTGATCTCATTTCAGTGTCCTATGCCTTTTCGCTGCATATCTACTGGGTGGTATAGCTTATCGATTTTTCTTCCTTGGGATTCGTGGTATAGATGTATGGTCTCACTTGTCCTTCTTCTTCTTATGTACGCATCTTTTGAGAGCACTAAAGCAACCTTTTGTGGGTATTTACTGCAATCGGGATTGAAATCTTTTTCCATTGACCCTATTTTTCAGGTTATCCCTAACTTGGACTTTTGGGCCAGCTTGCCTCGGAGAACACGGGTATTTCTTCCACTTGAATGCTTCGATATCAGTTCTTTCCCATCTGGCAGTATAAGAAATAAGTTTTTTGAACTTTAGCTCAATCATATGGACAAGAAGGTTGGGAGTTGCATTCTACATTTAACCATTGCACTCTACTTTGTCTTTGCAGAGTTTGTGTGCATCTTTGGTGAGGAAGTTTGAGGGACCGTCTGAAGGTTACAGGAGCTCCTATTCTCCTGTGAACTTCTGAGATTATATTTTTCATTCTGGATCTATCTGGTGAATTCATTACGGATTATCTCAGATATGAGATGAACATGCTGCAGAAAAGTGCAGATAAGTCACTTTTCAGACGACCTACAGCTGATGCTTCCTTCATATGGAACATTCTGCAGAAATCTGTACTTCTTGCTCTCACTCTCCCTCCACGAATTTGGTACTTTCACGTTCTTTTATCTATCTCTCTAAAAGAAAAGGAGGAAGAAGAAAAAGATAAAAGCAAAAGAAAGTCTTCTTAAGAAAAAAAAAAGGCATTATAATGGAGCTAATACAATAATTTTGATTGACATTCTTTAGTCGATTATCACGACAATTGAATGTAGTTTATTGTAACTTGTCTTTTGTTACTTCGGCAGTTCGACCATTAATTCATTCTTTTTTCTCATTTAATCACTTTCACTTCTTTTCGCTGCCAAATCATTTTTACATTTAAAGTCAGTTCATTTATATATGGATCGGGTGTCTTTATGCTGTTATTTTTCTACCAATGAAGTGCGAGTTTATATGAACAAATGTCAACTTGAATGGCCGGCTTCATAATTTGGCCTAAAATCCCATCCTATTTATCCCTTGTCGGCCCATGTAACATTGATTCCTGTCCCAGTGCTTTATGTTTGTGAGTTAACAGGGAGCCACCGCAGCGAGATTTTATAGCTGCTCTCTTGGAGGTTGTGAGGAGAGTTTACAGTGATACTTATCACACAGAAAAGCAAATTTGCAAGTTCCCTAGCCAAACTCTCGTTTGTCTGGTGGGGTTGATATTTTCCAAATAGGATCAGATATGCGTAGACATTATTATAGCTGCAAAAGATAGATAACCTGTGAACCAAAGTTATTCTGTCGGTTTTGCCAGACAGGTCCATTAACAGATGGGCCTACATCAAAGCCTACAAAACGATATGCCTTGTGTATGTCCCCGTTTGAGCCTTTAGACGACGTTGTCTAGGTTCATTGGCCTAGAGAGTTAGCTGGGGCCGATGTGAGTGTGGAGCCTAGTTTAACTGAAGATGTTGATTTGCTGTGGCATGAATGAACCACGATGGAGCCATTATGATAACTTGATGTCATCAACTTCTCACATGCTAACATGAGTCAATACTTGTCTTGATGAAGTGTGATTGTTTGCGCAAATGTGTAGTGAAGTGTGATTGCTCGAGCCATGGTTGGGTTGTTGGAAGTGGAAATTATAGCTTAGCTATAGCTTCAAAGTCAGCTGTGCATAATGAGATGGGTTCGTGTCGGTCGGTGAACCAATAAGATGGGCATGTGGAGCCATAGTATATAGTAAATGCCCAAATGGAAGTGGAACCACTCATCAAATTCAAGTTCTTATAATTTGCAAGAGAATAGTGGATTAGGAATCTTTGGTTGGAGACTTGGAGATATGGTTTGTTTTTTTCGTTTTTAGTAGGTCCATCGTTTTAACATTTTCTGTGTCCAGCACAGCTACAGCTGTGTTTGTGTGAGAATTAGAGTAACGAAGCAGGTAAATTCCAAGTGAAATTAAGCCGAATGTGACCTAGCACCTAATCACCCTCCACCTAAAGTCCCAAACCATAATCACAAGAAAAAAAATTGGTCATACTTGAAGACACCTTTTTGTTTATTCGATACAGCCATTGCAACGTATATGACAAGGGAAAATGATTGTGATCCGCATTCCTCCACCCCCCCCCCCCACCTCCAGCACGACCACACCACACTTCTTCGTCATATTCCTCTCTTCTAGTTCGTGTTGGTTGTAGTTATCTCTTTTTCACCAGCATGACAGAAAGAATTGAACATATATAATCACTTCGAAGCAGAAAATACTCCATGGGATACAACTACAAGATATATAAATAGAAGTGTGAGAATTTTCTGCTTTTTGGTACAAGTTGAAATATGCAGTTGTGTATAGAAGAATTCAAATCTGCTAGAAAGTGAGAATGACTTAATTCACCAACAAAACGTAAGTTAAGTTGAAAAAGACTTATTCGCGCCGAGGATAATTGATTGGTTAATATGTAAGAATTTAAATCCTTTGTTCCTAATTATGTCTCTCTGATTAATTATTAATAACTCATTATGAAAATATTTTTTAATTAATATTAATTAGACGAACATAATTGGAGATAGAAAAAAGGATAAAGGACTTAAATCTAATGTGTAAAAGATAAGAGCTGTTTTCACATTGTTGTCTAAATATTTATATTTTATAAAAATTTAAGTTAAAAATTTTTTGTCATAAAATAAACATATATAAGATGTTTCAACTTTGAATGATGTTACTGTCTACTGTGTGGGCCAAACCACCAGCCCCTTTTAGAGTTTTCGTTCGCCACAGCTGTGGTCCTGTGGGATGACCCATGTTCTCATACCAAATGTTGCACAATGTTAAACTATAATGATTGAAATGCGAATGTTTGCCAACAGACTTTTGAGCAAATGAATAGTACTTTGGCCTCCTTCTATGCAAAGAAAAATCAATGAAAGTACGGTGCGCAGAAGATGAAGAAAAAAAAAAAAGAAAGTACAATAATTGTAACCAATTAACATCATTTTAATAATACCCCAGTTTGAGGAAAGTATAATAATATCAATGTTAAAAAATTTTCTGATAATAAAAAAAAGATAATTTTCATCTTATTTCTTAGTTTAGAAAATTTTAAAATACATCCTTATTTTTAATTTTTTATATTTAATTGAATAATTAAATATTGAAAAACAAATAATTTTAAATAGTTCTACGTTTTATTTCAATCTTTTTATCTTTAAATTTATACATATATTCCACCAGCCACGCTACCTACCCGGGCTGGGGTTCCAAGAAATGCACGCAAATGAAGCCACCATTCTCCCCCTCTTTCTCTTCCTCTTCCTCTTCTTCTGCCCCTTCTCTTCTCAGAAGCAAGGCTCGCCTCTCTCCCTACTTCTTCACCCTCTTGGCTTTCATTCTCTTCTTTGCCATCCTCTATGGCCAGGACTTCATCTTCATCTTTGGCCAACACCTCCAACTTCACCCCAACCCGGACAACCTCTTCTCCACACCAGGTGAGTTGACTTCGCTTGTAAGCCACAGAGTCAAGATTGATTTTGGACTCACTCAACCCACACACTTCTGTTCAGTTCACAGTGCTTTTTCTCTTTTCTTTTTTTGGGGCTATCTCATCTGATGAATTGGGTTTTGTTGTTTTGGGGGCTGAAGCTGAAGAGAGGAGCAAGCGGCAGAAGCTGCCGCCGTTTGCCGTGGGGAAAACGGAGGAAGGGTGCGACGTGTTCAGCGGGAGGTGGGTTCGCGACGAGTTGACTTGGCCGCTGTACGCGGAATCGGAGTGTCCGTACATACAGCCACAGTTGACTTGCCAAGAACACGGGCGGCCCGACAAGGAGTATCAGCAATGGAGGTGGCTGCCTCACGGTTGCGATCTTCCCACGTAAGTGCTTGCTTGCTTTTCTTTTTTTTTTTGTACAGTGCTTGTTTGCTTTCTTTATGTAAACAAATTAATAATAGGTAGAGGAAAAGTAGACCTGAAATTAATTAAGTCGAGTTCACGGATGAGACAGAGAGAAACTTTACTCTAATTAATGAAGATTATAAAGAGTAGTTAGTCGCTGATAATTGTTACTGAGATTTAATACACTACAATTTAATCACTAAATTTGCAATATATAGATAGATAGGTTCATGTATACCGTAGAGGCCACCTCCGGTGAGATTAGTGGGGGGCTGTGTTGTCAAACTTATGGGCCCAGTGTGTTTGCTTATACCACTGATCTCCTTGAAAAATTAGTGGCAGTGCAATTATTTCGGGTCAGATTTAGCAAATCACGCGAGCAAATGAAAATCATTTGAAGACGAAAAAAAAAATGAAAATCTTTTTATAACAGTTTGTTTTTCTTTTTCTTATGTTTTTTGGGTGTGATGTGACTATTTTGCGGTTCAAGTCTCATCGGTGGTAGGACTGTACACGTGCCCAGCTTCCATAGATGAATTGAATGGCAGCAACAGTAGTGTTGTACGTAGCGAAGCGAGGATAGCGGAACGGGACATCGGTGGGGCAACCACACCCTCCTTCCTAGTTATGTTTTGTATGAGTCTCTCTCTCTCTCACTCTCTCTCTCTGCTTTCCCATCGGTGGGACCTTCTAAACGACGGACATTTCAATGCAAAGAGTGCGTCCCAGTCAGACACCTCCAAGTAATTTCAAATTTGATGATTTTGGGCTTTTTTTTGGAAACCACTCACTCGCGTCAACCCCCCCCCAAAAAAAATAAGACACATTATATTAAGTTATTTTAATATTTAAAAAAATTATTAATATTTAAAAAAAATTATAATATTTTAAAATAAAATTATTTAAAAGTTAAAATTATTAAAATTATTTTATTTAAAATATTATAATTTTGTTAAAAATACTTATAACTTTAATAAAACAATTTATAACTTTTTTAAAAATTATTATAACTAATGCATGATGCGTCATTTTTTCGACAACACACTGGAATATATCTTTTTCTTTTTTATGTCAAATTTGAGTCTGAGTTTGAACTCATTTTTCAGTCGTGGTTTTCACTGGCAGAAGTTTTGAATCCTATTGAATCAGAGAGATTAATGTTGTTGAATTATGGCTACGTTGTTACCTTCTTACTGGAATTACTATTTGCTTGTAGTTGAAACTTTATATCTTTTTAGGTGATGATTGACTTAGGACGTGTTTGGGTTAGGTTTTATAAATTTGATTTTGAATTAATTTTATTTTATAAATTTGATTTTAGTCATAAGTGAATTTGGATGAAGTGATTTATGTTTATAAATAAATTATGTTCCACACAAAAATAAGAAATAATTATTAGTCATAAGTAAATTTAGATGAAGTGATATGTTTATAAAGAAATTACGTTCGACACAAAAATAAAAAATAATTACTTTAGGCTAAACGAGTTTTTAAAATTAAAATCATGTTTAAAAAATTATATAAACGTCAAAACAAATAAAATAAAAAATAAGTAAAAACTCATATGAGTCTTTAAAGATCCATTTGGATGGAGTAAACACCCATCCAAACATTCACCATGTTTTTATCACAGTAAAGTGCATTGCTCTTAAAAAAATTTAAAAATTAAGAGTAAATTATTTCAACTTTCCCTCTATTTTTGTATTTTTTTACAAACTTTATTTTCAAAACCTACACAAACCTCCATTTTCAATAGATTTATGTGTAGGGTGTTTTTAAAATATAAAAAATGTCTATGTAAGTACTTAGAAGGATATGCATGTACAGATTTTTTAAAATACTTAACGGTGGATGGGTGTTTGGGTTTATATATTATACACGTGGTCATCTTGAAAATGTGAACTACTAATTTTTACATAAATACTTGAATAGTTAGCAACTCTTAGTTACACATTACACCCTAGAGGATTCAATACAGCGAAATGTAACACACCTCTTGACCAATATTACAGATTCAATGCCAGTTTGATGCTGGAAACGCTTCGTGGGAAGAGGATGATGTTTGTTGGAGACTCCCTCAACCGGGGTCAGTATGTCTCTTTGGTATGCCTTCTCCATCAACTCATTCCACAAGATGCCAAATCCATGGAAACCTTTGATTCACTCACTGTCTTCACAGCCAAGGTAGGAGGTACCTCTTGCCTTATATCATGCACAGTTCACAACTTCATAGTTTCAGCTACATTATTATGCCCCCCCTTTTTCTATCTGTTCATTTTGCTGTATTTAATTAGGAATACAATGCCACAGTTGAGTTCTATTGGGCACCATTTCTTCTTGAATCAAACTCAGATAATGCTGTCATCCATAGGGTATCTGATAGGATTGTCAGAAAGGGTTCAATCAACAAGCATGGCCGTTTTTGGAAAGGCGTTGACATTTTGGTGTTCAACTCCTATCTTTGGTGGATGACTGGCTCCAACATGAAAATCTTGTATGTTCCCCTGCTCTATTCGAGCAATCATTTACTTGGTATCATTTCTTTTGCCAATGCCATTGCAAAATGGTACCTGATATCTCCTTCAAAATTTTCAGGCTTGGATCTTTTGATGATCAAGTGAAAGAGATTGTCGAGCTCTCAACAGAGGACGCTTATCGAATGGCTATGAAAAGTATGGTTAGATGGGTGACGCTGAACATGGACCCAAACAAGACAAGAGTCTTCTTCACCAGCATGTCACCTTCTCATGGAAAGTGAGTACAATTCATCATCTGTATCCCCATCTTCATAATTCCTCTTAATGATTGAAGAAGTATGGTATGTGGAAGCACTAATATAGGGGCTTTTAACATTTCAAGTGTGTAAATTGCAGGAGCATAGATTGGGGAGGTGAACCAGGAGGGAACTGCTACAATGAAACTACTCCGATTGATGACCCAACATACTGGGACCCTGAGTCACAGAAAAGCATAATGCAAGTGATTGGAGAAGTGTTCAGCAAATCCAAAGTGCCCATTACATTTCTCAACATCACTCAGCTCTCCAGCTACCGCAAAGATGCACATACTTCAATCTACAAGAAGCAATGGAACCCATTGACTCCAGAGCAATTAGCTAACCCTGCTAGCTACGCTGATTGTGTGCACTGGTGTTTACCTGGACTTCAAGATACTTGGAATGAGCTTCTCTTTGCCAAGTTATTTTATGCTTGAAAGTGTTTCGAAATTGAAGAGATCCTCGTTCTCTTGGGTCTCTTTATAGCATGTAGAGTTGTACATGGGAGGATACAGCATGCGGCGATTATCCTTTCTTGTGTTAGAAAGTGATATCTGAGATAGTAAAAGGGAAGAAGTAAAGAAAGGAAAGAGGATTTGTGTACAATAATAGTTAGCATTTAAAAAGGACGATAATATATATGGGAAAATTTAATTGATTTTTTTTTCTGTAATTGGAATGCCAAATTCAAAATTTTGCTAGTTGTGTCCGCCAGCATGGTGCTCACACAGTTGCCGAACTTTATTGCTATTTTACTTTCTGTTTTACCTTTGACATTTTTGCAATTAAACAGAACGGGGAAAAGTTCCGAACAACATTTTGATTAATTTATAAATACTCAACGGAAATCAAGACTGTTTCGAAACTTTTTGAAGAAAAAGCTGACAAACAAAACAAGTGATGAAAAAATAAATTGGAGTTCTCTATATAGAGAAACTACTTTTTTCTGTGTTTTTTCTTCAGTTATATATATATATATATATGAATTTTATTATTTCTATGTTTATATTTTATATCAAAGTCTATATACTTTTTTCATTGAAAGAAAAAATAAGATAAAAAATAAGTATTAAAGAGAATATTTAAACTTTGAAAAATCTATTTTTTAATAAAAAAAATAAGAATTTAGTGCAAAAGATTTGTATAGGAATAACAAAATTATATATATATATATATATATATATATATATATATATATATATATATATATATATATATATTTTATGGCCTGCCGACTTGCTGTTTCCTTTAATTTGTTCTGCTTTATATATATATATATATATATATATATATATATATATTATATATTTTTTTTATGGTCTGCCGACCTGCTGTCTCCTTTAATTTGTTCTGCTTTATATATATATATATATATATTTTTAATGGTCTGCCGACCTGCTGTTTTCTTTAATTTGTTCTGCTTTATAGCTGGTGTGCTAAAGATTAGGCCTTGCTTCACTTTTTCAAGATACATCCTGTACAGTGGGCCTTATCTGCGAAATCTTTTTTTATTTTTAACAGGTGAAACGTCTTTGAGGGACATTAATATGGATTTAAGGGCCGAATAAGCCGTCTTTCAAGCCCAGTTATGGGTTCATGCATAAGTAGCAAAAAAAAAAGATAAACTTGACTTATGGTAAATAACTCTTTGGACATTTGACATATAGTCCATTTTATCCAAAATGTCATGGACTTATGAACTTTTTTATCTTTGGTAGGCTGGACTTATGAACTTTAACTAAACAGAAAATTTTTTAGATAGTACGTAAGTGTTCATCTACAGTACTACTGCATGTGGCATATCAGTCTATGTACTAGTATTGAATGATGTCCAACATTATTTTTCTCCAAACAGATGTGCATTGATATTGACATGCACCAGCACGTCACAGCTAATTGGAAGGCAAAATAGAGGAGCAATTAATTAATAAGTGTTAGGTTAAAGAGCAGCCTAATGCATCAATCTCTATCTCTATTTTCCACGTCCAAATCTCATAAAAGTATTTTCGAATCTTATAAGGTTAAGATTTTTTTTTTTTTACTAAACTTTTTCTTATCCATTTACAATTTTGGTTTTGCAAGTGTTGCAACTTGCATGCCTTATAACGGCATATACGAAGTTATACATGGCATATAGATTTGATAAGCATGTGCATTTTTATCACAAAATTTCTCCTTAGAAGGTGAATATGTTGATTATTGAATATGCTCTTCCTCTCTTTGATTTGTTTGGCTGAGGAAATTCTCCTTTTCTTTTTGGCCCCATTATTTGGGAGTGGGAGATGATTTCAGTGGCATATCAACCTCATCTTCATGGATGCACGTGTAAATCACTTTCAAATATCTTTGTGCTTGCCGATAGCAGCTACCTGCAGGGTCTGATCAGAAAAGCTATAGCTAGATCCATATATATATCTTGATGCTAATCGCTAATAAAAATCAACGCGGAGCTAAACCTAATTAACTACATATAAGTGCTTTTAGGATGTGGCTGATAAGGAACACCACAAAATGGTTCTTCATGGCACACCAACATCACAGACACATTAAAATATGTATTCATCAGTTCCATATCTGTTGTAACCGATTAATTGTATGCAAATATATCCTACCCCAGATATATATACCTTAAAACTCTTGCTCTCAGGTTTAACTATAGACAGTTTACGTACGTCATGCATTTTTATTCATACTTGGGTGGTGGAACCGTGGAAGTTAGAAGAGCTTTTAACCAAAATAAAGCAAAAATATATAGTAAAAACTCAGACGTGGGTAATTTTTTTTCTGTTCAGTGAATTGCCTATAGCTAGCTAGCTAGCATCATATTAATTTCTAGCTATAGCTAGAGATGGCGCCGATACTGTTTGTTTACCGTTACCTCCAACTCTCCAACCCGAACATATAGTCAAAAAGAGTGAGAAAAGAGGGGAGGGAATCTTTGTTATCAGCAAATTAATGGAATAGTGCGTAACTGATGGGTGGCTTTGGGATTAGAGAGGGATATATAATTCGGTTAACAAAGAAGAAAAAATTGGTTAACTTGACCAAGTCTTGTGCGGTAAAATGAGTCAAGCTAAGGGACACTATTCTCGTAATTGTAAAGACTAAAGAAACAAGGTACAAGGGTGAACAAATATTAATGAAGGCCCCTTCTTGCCCACTTGCAAGCCAACTTGCAACTCCATCCATCTTCCACCCTACAACCCACATTTGTATAATGGATTATAATGACAATAAGCACATAAAGAGAGGAAAAGAGAGAGAATATTAGCTAGTGAGGAGGCAAAGAATAGCAACTTGACATTGTTTACACAACAAGTTGAGTTCCCTCAAGGCAAGTTGCAGTTCAGAGGTTGATTCGTTCACCAAACAAAATTAGTTTTAAAATGACGTCGTAATCCATATATATAAATATAATAATCCACTCATCAAAAAATAATAATAATAATCCTAATTAAGTAATTATTGCTGATACAATACGCTCGATTCATGCATGGCTTTCTACGGAAAAGAAAATTAGAAAAAACTCCAATTCTCGTTTTCTTTTTTCTTTTTTCTTTTTTTTAAATATTCATTTCCCTTATCAATACCCTTTCTGAGCTAATACGTACGTAAGTTCACTATTTAGGGCAAAAAGAATCAATATATAGAAGCTTCAGAGAAACCAGTAAATAGTAAATACCATTGCCCACCGACCCCACTGTCAGGCACCGATTTCCACGCTCAGAAAAGATAAAATCGTGAAAGCATTGATCGAAGACAAACGCCAGAAGAAGACTCGATCAGTTTCGGTTTTAACTTTTAACTT
Organism: Castanospermum australe; assembly: GCA_019955255.1. NCBI lineage: Eukaryota > Viridiplantae > Streptophyta > Magnoliopsida > Fabales > Fabaceae > Castanospermum > Castanospermum australe. The sequence continues at coordinate 25,179 of NSJW01000002.1, forward strand.
GTTGCCAGATGCTTAATGCAGTTAATTTACCACTGCCAGTTCTGTAGTTTGTGTTTTTCGTTAACCATGAGTTACATGTATGCACCCAGAAACAAACGCATATTGAAAATGCGTTTTCTCCGTGCTACGCATGGTCGGCAATTCAAAAAGGCGAATATTCAAGCTTTGAGGCATGAAAGTAGCAACTTGGTGGTGCACAAGCAGGAAAAAAAAAATTGAAATATTCTTATGTACTCTATTAAATTTATAATATTATGTAAATAAAATTTAGATAAAATTTGAATTGTTGAGTATAATACTATAAGAGTATTTAAAAATTTCTGGTGATTAAAATAACCAAGGTTTCAAAGACTCATAATATTTTTTTTTCCCCCACATGCTCACTCAGACTGGAAAAAATTATTATTTTTACTATATACTTTTTCTGAGTTGATCTTGATGAACTATATTCGCGCAAACTTTCGTTGACTTTAACACCCTGAGTTCTTGTTTGGCAATTACTATTCAAACTTTGCAGCGGCTAATCCGGCGGGTAAATATGCATTGTGACGATTGATTTTGTTTGAAACGTTATAAAACGTCTAGGGTGATATGATGATGATGAATCACGCGAAAGAAAAATAATGAAATGCTTAGTTATATCATGGATTAATGTTATAGGCAATCAATCTACTTTGTACAAGATATATAAGATATGTGTTCAATTCCTCCCTCATTTAACTTCATATCTTGGTAAATAACCTCTCCTCAAATTAAATTGTCCAATTGAAATGTGCTGTACTTTTTTTAATTCTATTTTCTGTTCATCAGTCTCACTCCATATGGTCTATCCTAATAGGATTTTCAACATTGAATGTTCAAGATCTAGTACCCAATACTTAACTATGAAGTATAATATAACTCATTCTCTCCCTCGTGATCATCAAATAAATAGGTAATAAGCACAAAAGATAAGAACTTATCAAACCGTATATTTATATACATATCGATGTTTATACGAACGACAATATATAAAACTGGCAAGAAAAAGAAACATTATATAAAGAGCATTAAATTAAAAACCAGAAAAATAAACTACCTGACAACATAAAAAAGCTAAACAATAACTCAATTCGTAATTATCAACTCAGCTACAAAATTAAAAGAGAATTTACACAAAAAGAACACGAATACAAGTTCACTACGGATACGATGGTATCCCATTACCAGCAATCAATCCTCGATCAGGATGATAGAATGGAAAAAAGAAAAAAGAAACTACATTATATATATGAACATATCATTATTATATATGCAAATATATATATATATATATATATATATATACACACACACACGACATTCAACCATTGCGAGTCCTCCGAAAAACCTACTGATCTACCCATCCAGCAATTCCCAATACGGGTATGTATCTATATATGTCCATGATGCAGCAGGAGACAAGATCCGAACCCGTATTGGAAACAAAAAACCCACCCGGAAGACATAACCCATTTGAAAGAAAAAGAAGAAGTAGAGAGGGGAAACATTATCAGTGTTCGTTCACTGTTCAGAATTGAGTTCACGATTTCTTCGGGCCATATTCTCGGCGATCTGAGCCAGCGACTGCAAATTGCAACGTACGATTGTGTCGACGAACACGCAGGTCTCCTCCTTCGTGTTACCTTGCGGAACGTCAACGACGTATGACTCGATGACAAGTGTCCCATTGCCGTTGGCGTGAAGGGTCGTCACCGACCGGTAGTTCCTCAGCCGGTGGTCCCCGCCGACCACGCTGAAGCTGATGACGTGGCGCTCGTCGTCGAGGATCTCCAGCCGCTCGGTGCTGGACACCGCGGGGAGGCCGGAGACCACGAGCACCTCGCGGAGGACGCCGACGCGAATGCCGCCGCCGTCGATGACGTGGCAGCTCTTCACGAAGTTCTTGTAGCCCTGGGGGTTGTCGAAGCGCCGAACCACGGGCCAGACGGTGGAGACAGGCGCGTCGATGGGCTGGGTCACGACGGAGCAGCACTGGTTGGGCCCCACCAGGTGCGCGTGGTGGCGGGACACGGAATCGGGGACGCCTCCTTTGGAGGAGGAGAGCGGGAGTGGGACCACGAGACGGCGCGCGGGTGGCGGCGTCTGAGGCTGCTTGGGGCAGTTTATGCCGTTGGCGATGGCTGCGGAGGCGGTGGCGTCGGTGGTGGGGTTGAACCGCTCGAGCTGAAGAGAAGAAGGCATTTTTATGTATTAACTAAATATATCTCTCTCTTTCTCCGCCAGGGATATATGGAGAAGTTAATCAGTGTAAGGGAAATCAAAGTGGTTTATGTATATTGTTGATTTCTTGTTGTTGAATAAGCAAGGCATATATATGAGGGCGTTGGAGACGGCAAGGAACAAGGCAGCGCAAGACTGAGAGAGAGAGAGAGAGAGAGAGAGAGAGAGAGGCCAGGTTTCGGTTTGTGTTATTTTTGCTTTGTGAGGTTGGGTTAATAATTTTGTAGTCCAAGTTGCATTAGTTTTGGTGCAGGTTGAGGGGTTTTCTCTTTTTCTCTTTTTCTCTTGTTCTTGTCCTTTTTTTTTTTTTTTAATGGTTTGGGAGAGGATGAGTGAAGCTGAAAGAGTAGAGAGAGAGAGAGAGAGGATAGGATGTTATTGTTATTGATTTCTTGCAGATAGCTAATAGCTTACGCAGGGCTTGCAAGTGGATCCGCAACTTGCAATTGTGTTTGGACTTGGTTTTATCAATTGGCCTTTTTCTTTATTTCAAACTGCAACTTTGCCACTCCATCCATTATTATTTTATTGTTAACTTGCCAACAAATATCATTTCTTAATTTGCCAACTTCTCCTCGTTTTAAACTTTGTTTTTTGGTGCAACATCCTTCCCTTTAAACTATTATATCATTTATCTGAAAAATGTCTGTATATTACCACCATTCTCCTAGTTTGTTCGGACGGTAACGTTATAGTTTCTCTTTATTTTCCTTTCTTTTTACGTGAATCAAATTCCAAAACGAAGTGCCTGATTAATAGGCTAATACTATCTTCCTCTTCGTTCCGCATTCAATGATTTTTCATCTTCATTTACTTTTTGTTCATAAGCTAAAAGACATGCATGCTTGACTGGGTATCTATGACCATAGTTCATATCCGAAAGAGCAGTCTAGAACTACATATTTATCTGGTATCAGGAAATTGTTAGCGATATTGTTCAAGTGTTACATATACATTGTCATTCTTTTAATTTTAATTGCAAATAGTTTTAAAATCATTGGATACTTCAACTTTCAAGGGTAAAATTGAAAAAATTTAAAGTAAAAGAAGCAAGTTCACGTGATGACGGAATTCATATATAAAGAATATTGGACTGAAAAGTACCAAAATATGTTTTATTACAAAAACCATAACTTCTTTTTGTTAGAGAATTGACAAATTATAATTAATGGCTGCTGAAATCTGAAACGTTTTATCAACATGAAAAAAATATATTTATCAATTGATGAATTTTTCAAAGATGTTGTGCATAATGGATGATCGCAAAGAACACGAGGGAAACAGAAAAAAAAAATGGAGATTTAAAAGAATATCTTTTTTTATAACAAGAAATAACATGAATTGACCAATATGAATGCCACTTTGAAATATTCCATGGATAATATATGCATAAACATGGATCTAATAACAGAGTCAATAAAATAGATATACCTAATTATTACCTATTACGTAATGGCATACCCAAATTTGATTTGTCTAACGCAAATTAAAGAGACAGTTCAAAGTGTTCAAAAATCGCCCAATCATACAATTTTTAAAGCTTTAAAAAGACAAAATCAATTCTTTGGAATACTTTGTTTACCCCCTCTCTCTTATTACCGCAAAAATTAGAAGAAAAAGCCGTGAGTCATTGACAGCCACCGTACATCTTCCTACTGTGCATGAACAAACGAAGCATCTTTGAGCTATTTCTAAGCCTCTTTTAAAGGAACGCGGACAAATAAAATAAGATTGCGCTGAAAATCAAACTTGGTGTCACAACCACATCATTTCGTTGATGATTTCATGTATTTTTCTTTTTTATTCTCAGTGAAAAGTGCCAAAATTGCTCTGAAGTGTGAATGATTCTTGTTGATCTGAATTGTTATCTTTAATTCTCGAAGCCGTAATAGTGATGTTTATTAATTAATCTTAAGATGCAAAATCACAGCTTCTCCAAGTTGTAATAGTGATGTTATATATATTACAAACACCATATCAACATTTCTTTACTTTTATCTCCAATACAAAGTAACAATAACAGTTTCAATAAAGTTATTAATTAGAATGAATTTCACCACTTTCTTTTTTTATTTGGCTAAAAAGAAGCTGACTTTTTTTTTTCCTTTTTGGCGAGAGCTCACTTATTCTTTTAATTGCCCTTGTAAATGAACTACAACACAGACTCAACTTTTCTCTTTGAGAGGATATAGAAGTGACAGCAAAAAATGATATTGAGAAGAATTCTATAGAAGGACCAATTTAGCTTATATTTGCACTTCAATAGTTATCTTTTAATCCTTGTATAGTTATCTTGATCATTTTAAAGCAACTTGCGGTTTGAGTGGTCTTATCACTATATATATGGTTCTTGCATTTCATGATCTCAACCTTGATTCTAGATCAAATTGAATATAGGTGCTCTTAAGACCCAGTAAATACTGTATTGGTGCTTGTTAGTTCTGTTTCAGCTTTGCTTTCACCTTTATCAAATATGCATGGGTTCAGCAAATTACCAAGATTGAATTGGTATCATATCCTTTCGTGCACCAAACCTTTTAGGTTATTTTAAGCCATAACTACGATCAACCATTCAATCACTTAACACACTACTACAAGAAAATTTAGGATTTGTGACTGTAAAATTAGTCACAAAAAATAAAAAATCGGTCACAAACCGAGTTTCTAACCGATTTGTGACCGATTTTAGGCAGTCATGTTTTTGGATGTTGAAAATTTATTCTTAACCCATTTAATCGGTCAGAAATTTTTGTGACCATTTGTGTGACTAATATTTTTTCAATAAATTGGTTTCAAAAAAGACCAAAATATTTGGTTTTTTTTTATTTTACAATCAAATAAGTTGGTCACATATTTGGTCAGAAACATTTGTGACCAATTAATTGGTCAGAATGTGTTTTTTTTATTTTTTTAAAAAACAAAAATTTGGTCAATTTGGTCACACAAATGGTCAGAAAAATATTATTATGTATATCTGTAACCAATATTTCAATTGTAAAATCGGTCACAAAAATATTTAAACATATCTGTAACCAATATTTTGGTCAAAAATTAAAAATAAATAAAATAAAATCAGTCACAAAATCCTTTTAAAAACCCTCCATCCACTTTTGGATATACATATCACTTTTACCTGCTAATTTCAAACCTGTTAAGAAATTTGATTTTTCCAATAAACCAGAATATAACAATCTTATAATAAGCATTTAGAAACCTAGAATCAATTTCATTGTCAACATATCCAATACTATCTTTTTGGTATATAAAAAATCAAAACCAAAAGTTAGAGCAGACTCAAAACGAATAAAGTCAACAATATCTAACACTATCTAGCATTTACATTACATGTCCAACACCTAGTAAAAATCTAACATAAATCATCACTATCACTGTCATAACCACCACCATCATCACCATTACCACAATGGGATGTAGAAGTAGGGTATGAAGTAGAAGCCATGCTATCAAACTTACGAAACAACTCTTGTATCATTGCTTCATTACGGTTAACTTTCTTTTTAGGTTCTTCTTTCTCATGCTGCTCTTTGTCAACCTGGACTTGCAATTCATTTCACTCAACTTATATGTGATGTTGTTCAACTTGCCATTCTTGTCGCTCTCTATCTAGTTGAGCTTTCCATTCGAATGTCATGGCAACAACTGAAGAGCTCAACTACTCTTGAAATTCTGGAGACTGAACCCATGACCTGGTTTGCATGGAAGAGGAAGAGGAATGGTCAGAAACTATGGTGGACTCCAATCCATGTCCATAAATTCATCCCTTTTTCTTTCCTCCAACAGTCTGAATCTATAAATCTAATTCTAATTGTGTAGACTGTTGTGAATTTTCAGTTAATCCATCTGCAACATTATCGCTAAATTGTAATTCTTGTAATGCATAGTCAAAAGAATCCTACAAAAAGAACATATTAAATGCAATATATCAGTATATAAATATCAAAAGTAATATAATTAACAAGTATATTTAATGAGATTTATTAACTTACATAGTAATGTTGAGCTTTACCCTCCACCTAAGAGCCATCCTTTTTCGAATGCATGTGCTTAAACAATTGCTGAACAGTTAGAGCTACACTAGTCTTCTTTTTCTATAATGTTCAAAACAAGTAATTAATGTCTTGTGGAAAGAGTAATTATTAATAACAAAGTTTAAGAAAATATAATGGAAGAAGTGTTTACCATATTTTGCCTATGTTGTGAAGACGTGATAGAACCACATGTATGGAGTGCAGATTCAAAACCACCACAATCTGATGCACGATTTCTTTTTGCTTTTGCAGATTTTTCTTGAAATTCACCATTTTTCCGATGGGCAATCAACCGCTCTCATACTTCATCTGATATCCAAGATGGTCTTTAGTTTATTCTTCTGTGCTTCACCAAGTAAATTCTTCAAGCGAGCTGCACCACGCTTTTCAAAATTGATCCTAGCCAAGCGATCGTCAGATGGCAAAAAAATAATATTCAATCTGCAACACATTTGAAATAAGTAGTAAGTTGAAGTAACATATAAAAATAAAACATGAGAAGAATTAGAATTACAACTTAGAGAAAATGTTTGGTGATAGTGGAACCCACAGCGAAAGTCTTCCCCGGTCACCGAATCCACAGCATAGTGAAATCAACTATGAAGCTCTTCCCCGATCACCGGAATCCACAACAGAAGCTACCAAAGTCGGAAGACACAGCCCACGTTAGGCATGAATAAGGAGCTATAGTTGGAAGGGGAACTTTTGTTTTAGGTCTGTTGGCAGCACAAACTACGTCGTTTCACACAAAAGAAGAGTTAAAAATAATAAATCATTTGTAACCAGTGCAGAACGGTCACAAATGAATTAAATAATTATTTTTAAAATTTTTATTTTAAGTAAAATTGTTTGTGACTGATATAAATTGATCAAAAAATAATTACATAATTTTTTAAAATATTTTTTAGGAGAAAATATTTGTGACTAATATATAACGGTTACAAAATGATAAAAATTTAAAATTCAAATTTTTTGACCAAAAAATCAGTTACAAATTAATAAAAATTTTAAAGTTTAAGGTTTCTGACCAAATTAAAATAGTCAGAAATACTAAAAAATTAATAAATAAAAAAATAAAATCATTTGTAATTGAAAATTTGGTCACAAACTTGTTTCCTTCCTTATGGCACCAAAATTTTTAACAGATTTTCTGGTCGATTTATATGCGGTTACAAACGTATGTATTTTATTTATTTTGATTCCAAAAACGATCACAAATGCCAACTAATATTTTCAGTTACAAATTTCCGTCACAAATCTTGAACTTTCTTGTAGTGACACCCACATTTAACACAAATGTTAAATGCAACCAATTAATTCAACAAAGTCAACCATATATTAGACACAACTATAATTATAATTTTAAAGCTAAGGTTCAACTAAGTGATTAGTTGATTACCATATAATTCAACCAGTTAGCTAGCTAGGAATATCACAAATCCATGCACAATATATACTTGCTCTTGTCACAAATCAAAAAACTTTTTCCTCAAATTCAATCAGGTAGTACTATTTACATTACATTCAAATATCTAGACTCATATAAAAACATCAAATGATATAATGAAAATATACCTAACTTATATATAATTTTGTATCAAAACAAGTTTTGAAGTTAGCTAATGTGTTTGGGAAAGATTATTTTTTTTGGAAAACAACTTTTTTTTACGATAGAAGTTGTTTTTTTTTATAACATGTTTGGTTTTAATTATCTGAAATGGATTATAATCTATTATTATCCTTGATACATTGAAAAATTGCTTATAATTTTAAGTTAAATTTTGAATATTTTAATTATAATCCATTCTGATTATTTAGTAATTAGATATAATTTTATCACATTTATCCCAATATAATTTTATCACATTTAATCTAAAAAAATAATTATATACCTTTTTTAGTAATTTATAATATGAAAGTATTTTTTTATATAATTCAAATAAAATATATTATCTTAAAATTGATCTTTAATTAACATATTTACAAATGAAATTTATTTTATTATAATTAAATTTAAAAAAAATTATTTATACATATAATAAATTATTAAATTTTTTTAAAAAAATTATATATATATATATATATATAAGCTGTTTTTTAAATATAACTCACTTATTACCCGATCAATCTTTATTGATAATATTTTTATTCTTAGCAGTACTATTGATTCTGTTGGTGTGCGTGAGAGAGAGAGAGAGAGAGAGAGAGAGAGAGAGAGGATATAGTGCACCAAGCTATTCACGATGTGCAGCTAACTTCCAGGGATAGTTCCATAATTTCATTCATCGACTTACCCAAAAATGTTATCATACACTTTATTTCCACGCCTTTATCTTTGCGCTTACTTAAAATGGTAAAAAGGAAAGAAATTCACCTTTTTTATGAAAGATAAATGTAAAAAAAATTTAAAAATAACATTGCTGTTTTATTACCCCGATGCTATAAACTTTAATCGTCCATGGCAGTTGGTTTTACCGTTTAATTTACTCTTAACAACTTTTCTAATGATTCCATCTCCATGGACTTTCTTTTTTGTCCTTTCTCATATCTTTTCCTTTCTATTCTCACCAACCTCCACCAGCTTTATTAACTTTTTATTTTTTACTTAATAATTAACCCATATCCTGCATTGTCCTTCGATAATCCAGACCCTTTGAAAAAATAAAATAAAATAAAACATTTGAGGGAGAAAACAAATTTAAAAAAAAAAAGCCTAGGATGACGACAACTGCCCGACCGATAAATTAATTTGAGTGCAGTTGCTCCCAACCAGTACTTTTATTCTTTCAATGCACGACTCAATCGGAAAAGGGTTTTACTTTACCATAATTTTGAAGAAACAAAACATTAATTTTGACCAATTCTTTCGTAGACTTTTCGTCAAACATATGTAGGGCCAGCCCCTTGCTTGGCAGCAGTTGTTTTCGATGAGGTTGGGTTAATTAGTATAGGCTGTACAGTACTTCCGTAGTTTATTTCTACTTGTTATATATAAAAAAAAATTTTTAACAATATTTGTCACTTAAAAATATTAAAAATTATTAATTAATTTTTTAATTTTATTTTTAATTGTTAATAAAAATAAAAATATTAATAAAATAAAAAAAATAATTTAATTATTTTAAATAATATTTTTTTATAATTAAAATTATTTAATATTTTTTTTAATTCTTATATAAAAATTTTAAACTTTATATAAAAATAAACGAAAAGTGTTTTGAATTACATTATTACACTGATTTAAAGATTAAAAATTTTATTTTAATTTTTTTATTAATAAATAATTTATAAGTATCAAAATCAATTTACATCAAAAGCTATATATATTAACCTTGAAATTAGATAATCTTTTTTTTCTTTAAACTTTTGTTTAACAAAAACAAAATAAATAAAAAAGAATCACGGTACCTCTGTACCCAAAAAAAAAAAAAAAGAATCATGCTACCCAACAGGTTTTATTTATCCTAATGGTAATGATATTTGCATATAATGCTTCCCTCACATTCTTTACATATGCTTACGTGAACTAATGGGGCTGAGGATGAAAAATAAGAGAGACAGGATTGAAAAAAATAATAATGATTGATTAAATGTGAGGAATGTGAAGAAATAATTATGTGTATATAACATTATTCATATAGTGACAGACAAAATGAAATGTGCTGCGGTATACAGATTGAAAGCTTAAATTTATTAAGTAGAAGTCTAAGAAGGTAGTCCAATTCTAAATTTCTAATATTATGTTAATTAATTAGGATGTTTAGTATGCAAACTGTAAAAAATCTTGAAGTTAATTTTATATGCTTATATTAATTTGCTGCGTCAAAATCATATTCTCTGCATTATCTTTCTCCATTTTGTTGAATAATTTTATGTATATTTTGTATATTTTTAATTAATTTTCATTCCAAAAATATAAGAATCTTAAATTCTAAGCTGGCAACGTTAATTAACTAGTCAGCAATATAATAACACATAACGATAGAAGAAAGAAGACTATAAACCTTTGAAGCAATACCAGGTACACTGTATAGACAATAGTAGGGGATCAACTAGACCAAAAAAAAAATTAATGTAGTTAATAATCACTTTATATATATCTATAAAATAATATGAATCATATAATCAGAAAATTGTAAATAGCAGCCTAGTTGAAATATATGAAGTAAGTTAACTGTTTAGATAGGTTTATATATATCAATTGAATTATAGCCGATCAGTGTTACGTATCAATGGGGAATCACAGACTAAAATAGAGAGAGGGGTTGGTGTTTGTATCAAGTTGGATATGTCTAATTCAATTTGCCAACTTGACATGGGGGTTTGGTTCACGAAGCTTCTAAAAGAATGGAAAGGATTGTAAAAAAAACATTTGTTCTCAAAAGATTTCCTTCTATTAGTAAAATAATAGTAGAGTATTTTATTAAAAATAAAAATATAAAAAATTTAAATATTATTAATGTATTTTATAACCTATCATGATAGATTCCTACACAATAAAAGTTGAATTTTAAATTTATTTTTCTTTAACAAGATGACCATAAGGAAAGGATCTAAGTCTGTTCTCAAATGGAAATCTATTATTTAATTTCTAGAAGACCTGACCTTAATTTCGCTAGAAATAAATGAGAATCACCAAATCTTGAAAATGTTATAGTTTTTGTAAATTAATTTGGAAGGATGATAACTTGGTTCTGATAAATTATCCATAGATGACAGAACGGATTAAAACCATCTTTAATTTTAATTTCTTGAAGTCGTTCTTTTTCTTTTCAATGGATATGTCAAATTGCTTACTTAAATCCCTTTTTCAGTATATTTTTCAAATGGTTAAGAATCGTTAATTGAAAGTCTAGGACGAGCATCTTCTTTTTATTCTGAGAGATTGAGCTCATTTCAATCTTGCAAATAAGATCCCTGAATATATTCTCTTAAAAAATTAATTCTCTCACTACTATAAAGTTCACTAATTAAAAAATCTTCAATCTTTGTGTCCTAATTCGAACGTGTCAAATTGCTTATTTTAATCCCTGTTTCTAGTATAGAAATATATCGTTACATTTTTTTAAAAAAGGAAATAAAAGAGTATAACAGGAATATTCCATAAGTACAGGAATAGCAGTAAGTATTAGTCACACTGTTCCAATGATAGTTGAACTATTGGGCAATGAAAGGGGAAGAGGCTTCCAATTAATGATTAAAATAGATTAAAATTCAATAGTCCCTTTGTTTTTTGATTCGATGATTCAATGGTCCTATCTTAAGACAAAGCGACCAGCAAAAGTGTATTGGAATAGAATTTTGAATTCAGCAACTTGGTTAGAGAGGTTTTAAGACGTAGAGAAGCCAAGCATAGGGCTTGTTTAGATACCTTAATGCTAAGGCATTGTTTGGTACATTATATAAAGTCTGATTATATAAATTTATATTATATGAATCATTTTATTATATGTTTGATGTAATATCTAATAAGATAAAATTATTCTATTTATTTATTTTTATTCAATAATTATAAAATAAAATAATTAAGTTTTAAGTGATCTGATAAAATCTTATAAGATTACTTTATATCAAGTTGGATAAAAATATAATAATATAATCCCAAATCATCCCTAACCTCAACTCTCATGTTTTTCTTTTACAGTTAAACCTTATACAATCTTATTACTATATTATTTGATTTTATACTATCGAATATTATCCTATACGATATACTAAACAAGCGTAAAATATTTATAGTGTTGCTATCAGCTAGATCTCTTCTGGTAGTGCCTTTTGGCCATCTAAACACTACACGAGCTTGTACCTGAAAGGATGCAATGGTATGTATCACGAAATAGTAAATAGTTGTTTAGTACAACTATTTTACCCTGACTCTTGTACCGTTAATGCCATCCAAAGTTAATTTGTGGACTTAAAAAACCATGCATCCATAACAGCATGCACGTGGGTTTCACTAGAAGAAATATGCCCTAGAACACTATGAAAGTTGGTGCTGGACCGTATCAAGAAAGGGCGCAGGCCCAGTTAGCCTGAACCCACTTTATGACTGGTCATCCATGACTCTATGGAGGATCCAGACGACCCTATATCCGAAATCCATATATAACAGATGCTCCTTAGGGAGTGTTTCTATTACAGCAATAGGACACGTGTCAAGCATAGACAAGTTACCCTCAATAACAGAATGAATGAAGTAATCATGGAGGAAGGAGACCAGAGGTTGTCGTGATGACTCCAAAAATCCCATATAAAAAGAAAAAATCTCAGAGTGAACAAGGTATTAAGGTAATGCCTCTATTTTGATTCTTTAGAATTCTCGCCTAAAAACCCTTACGTATGGAATCATTGGAGTGCCTTTGTAGTATCTCCCACCACCGTGAACAGCCTAGCTACTTTGGCGAGGAAGTGAGGCTCATCGTATCACCGCCGAAGGTAGAGGCAGGAACATGTGCCATATATAATATCAAGGGGAATAGACTTTTTTTTTTCTAATATATACTCTTAAATTTGGATATATATATATATATTTGTGTGTGTGTGTGTGTGTGTTAAAAAATGCATCTCTCACATCCCATTGATATATAGAATTGTGATTTTTTTTTAATTTCTTTTTTTTAGGATTGTGTTAGTGTTCCTAGAATTATTCTGTAATATGTATTATGATGGTCAGTAACGGATAACTAACCGCATAGTCTGACCAATTAACCATGGCTTCTAGTAACTCTACCATCCCGGTTCCCGCAGATGAAACTAAACATGTATAATAGAAGTGTTGGTGCAAACTTGTTAGAATGCCGAAACAGAAAACCTGGATCCAAGGCATCATAGATGAGAAATTGACCATGATAAACAGACGAAAGTAGATGACTAGCAGAAACGCGCAGTTAGCTAAGCTAAACTGCCAATTATAAATGAAGACAAAAGTAGAGGACTTGCAGGAACTTACAATGATGGAATCAAATCTCACCTTCACCAAATAGGAGAGGGTACTTTTAGAAATATTGGAAATTTATCACAACTGCAAAATCATAATTTGCCTACCTCAATCACATTCTCAACACAAATACATCCTACGACGAAAAGAAAATATATATAAAAACAGATTGGGCTGTCCATAAAGAAGCTTGTTAAGAAGTGGCTTGGCTCCTTTGCTGCAGTTCCTGCTGCTATGGAAAGTGTGAAAAAGAGTTTGAACCAATAAGCATGCTGATTTACTTTAACATTTCTGCATTAATATTACTTGGCAACAATGTCATACAAGGAACCAATATAGCAATCCACTTTACTTTGACATCATTCACAGAATAAAAAATTTCCAGGGAGTGAGATGGCAAGTGGGACTACTTAGGTTTCCATTATTCATAAATAACAACCCATCCTAAACCGAGAAACAAAGAAAAATGAAGGGCAAAACACATTTTGTATGCTCAAAGGGTGCAGATAGAATCTTATCAATATGGACATATCCCGTCAAATCAAATTCAACAAGAAATCATTCTGGTTATAGTCCTATTATCGTCATAATTTTTATATTCTTTATGTCTCCACATAAATTGCCTACTTCTACACCAAGTTCATAATTAAACTGGCCCAAATAGAAAAAAAAAAAAGTCCTCCTAGCAAGTATTTCCATAATATACAATTAATTTAATTGAAATAATTCAAACTCATGAAAGTTTCCATTTCTTCTTCCAAGTCACTAACGATGGTTATAGAAAAACAATGCAATCTGAAGGTGAAAATGGAAAGGACTTGTTCACTGTTTTTTTTTGGGAATCACTTTCCTTCTGAGGACTAGACATGCCTTTGTTATATGGGGAGTTCACAGAACTTCCACTGAAAACAACCGGACAGACAAAATAGCGAATTGAATGTAAAGTTGAATTTTTCTTATTGATAAAATTTAATTTTTTTTTAATGGCATGATCAATAGATAGGTAGGAGAAAAGAGGACTAATAACAAAACATCGGGTAAGTATATAACAGTTTGCATATATTTAGTGGTAGCAAGGAAGTCTCCCAGTACAGGACTGCAATTTACAGATAAACATAGGCTAAAGGGGTATCCTATTAAGAAAGCCATTTGTAGTGAGTAGTTTATGTCCATTTTCTTGGTCATCAGATAACAGAGCACCTAAGAAAAACAGTGATCTCTAATATTATTATTAATCATCCAGATATGGACTGCGGCCAGATGTCTGCAGGGCTAGCACTTTAGCAATGCTCCATATGCAGAACAATGTGTAAAATTACAAGTGTAGGTCAAACATGATGCATCTTTTCATGCTAACTTTTAAAATAACATATATGGTAATTTTGAACAGTGAATGTACATGAGTGCAAGTATATACAAGTGATCTGGTGCATACATTGCACTCACACTAATAGGGAGAATGTAAGATAGAGAACTACAGACATTTTTATATGAAAAGGAGTATTTACCTTTTATCAGTTTGTTGAAGCCTTTTCATTCTTCATTATCATATGAAATGATTTAGACCGGTCCTCCTCAACCATTTCCCGCAGTATATCATCTTCAATCTTCTCTGCTTGCCATTGGGAAGGGTCCTCCACAAAATCCTCACTGAAAATCATGTTCGAAACCCACTCTTTCCAGGTGGTTCTTCGGTACTTATCTTCCTCTAATGTGCCAGTTACCAAGAGCTGATACACATAAACCATCCTTTGCTGACCAGGACGAAAAGCTCGTGCAATAGCCTGCTTTGTTTTTGATGGATTCCACTCGGAGTCCAACAAAATCACCCGAGAAGCCGCTGTCAGACTTATTCCTTCAGCACAAGCTGTAATTGAAGCAAGAAGTATCTTAGATGCTCCACCAGGTTCCTCAAACCTATCCATCACTCTCCCCCGTTCAAAGAGCTCTAGTTCTCCAGTAAGTACCAAGACTTCTCGACCTTTCTGCCATCCAAAGAACTTCTCAAATAATTCTAGAAATAATTTCACAGGTGCAATGTTGTGGCAAAAGATGAGAACCTTCTCCTTCTTGACAACACGATACACAAGGCTCAAAACAAATCTTACTTTTGTCCCTTTTTTCAAATCATACTTGCATTTCTCTAGCTCCCTCAGTTTCTCCAAAGTGAAAAACTTATCAGCACATGCAGCTGTTTTGACCAACCAAGGATGTATTGATCCAAGGGTTATCAAAAGCTCTAACTCCAGAGGGTATCCATTGCACTTAGCCATTTTCCTGTGCAGTCTCTCCAAAATCTCATGCTGTATATCAGTCATATTCATTAGCAATGTATAAATTTGTAAACCAGGAAGACCGTCAGAACTCCCACCTTCATAAACATCTATAAAACCATTTGTGATATTTCTCAACATGTTTAGACCATGCATCCTCTCCTCACCAATATTTGAGTCAATTTTCTTAGCAATTTTATCTAAGAAGAATTTTCTAGCCCGTGACTCTGTTAAATGACGTGCTTTCTCTGCTCTTTTCCTTTTCCTCCTGTATTTTGGGTCTAATTCTTTCAGCACTTCATGAGCAAATTGTGGTCTTGCCAAGCAGAGAGTGTTAAAGTACTCACAGAAATTGTTCTGAAACAATGTACCTGAAAGTAATATTCTCAATTCTGTCTCTACTTTCATCAAACCTTTCCTCAACCTTGATTTAGTGCTTCTAGGATTGTGCCCTTCATCCAGTATCAGGATTCCAGGACTTTCCCTCAATACTTTAGCCATATACTTTCTGTGTGAAAACTTAGAATCCTCTCGCATTAATGTTAAAAATGAAGTATAACCCATAACTAGAACACTGGGGTGCGCATGCCACTTTTGTATCTTTTCCAGGCAATCCAAAACATGCTTAACATCATCAGTGGGCTTTGGAATTCCAGGAAAAACCATTGATTTCTGCTTGAAAGTGATATAGGTTTTACGACCATGAATCAGATACACTGGTATAGGAATCTCCCATTTGATAAATTCTTTATACCAAGTATAAAGTGTAGTTTTTGGAGCGAGGACCAGAGGTCTCTTCCCTGGGAATAACTTTAAATAGCTAATAAGAAACGCAATGATGAGAAAAGTTTTTCCGGCTCCAGGAGAATGGGATATCACACAACCGCCTCTTCTTTTGGATTCTGCTTCCATAAGTGCTGGTTCCATAGACCCTGCAATATTTTTCCAAAGAAATTCAAAAGCTTTCTTTTGGTGTACATGCAACTTTTTTCTAAGTTCGGGAATTAACGCCCAGATGTTATCATTTTCTTCAGATATAATTTCTTCACGAGAAGCATGAGTCAAGAAAGGATGGAAATCATCATCTTCATCAGCCTTTGGCTCTGACTCCTCTCCACTGCACTGCTTCTCCTCTTGGTGCCATATTGGGTGTTGCATCTGCCGATATGAACAAGGTTATCAGATACTTACTGAGGCAATAGACAAAATATCTAACGAAATCAGGAGATTACAGTCAACATGAGGAACTAAATTTACAGGTGGGTAGAGCTTCAAATAGCGCATTAAAGAAGCCACATATGTTCCTTCTAAAATCACATTTTTCTTTGTACATTATATGATAGATTTTGCATACAGGAAATATCTTCCTAATGCATATTGTCTCCATCTAGAAGCCAGGTAAAGAAAACATAATGCAGGATTAGAAGAAAACTACATACACAAATGCACACGTGAGCACACTTACACACATGGAGATTCTTCATAAGTTTTAAACTTGGACTTACAAAGGGTGGTGAAACATCTTTTATCTCAATGCTCACAAAGCCACAATTAAGGCAGTAAATTCCAATTTCTTCATTCAATCTGTACTCATGTCGACAAATTTCATTGGATTTTACCACAGTCTCAGCAAAAATGGCAGCATTTGAACCCTGATTAGATAATTGAACTGAATCAGCCTTAGAAAAGAAGATAAAAACAAAAGATACAAGGACAAATAAATCTATTCCAAGATTCCCCTCCTTTCCCAGCCAAGAGAACAAATCAACTATGACAGAATCATAGAAATAAAAATCAAACTCACACCTCCCAACCAAAAAAAAAAAGGAGAGAGAAATGAAACAAAGAGAGGGGGAAGCGATTGTTACACCTCTGTTTCTTCAAAAAGATAACTTGATGCCAATGACACTTCCATTTCTCTCCACAACATATCCATTTCAGATATTTCTTCCCCATCCTCTCTTTGAGATATTTCTGTTTCTCTTTTTTTCCCAAAGTTGCTTTTTCCCGTCCACTGGTCCATAATAGGTGGCTCTTCTTTAGTTGGTATTGTATTAATATTCTTTATGTATGAATCTATCAATTCCTTGTAGGCAACTGCATTTAAGGATCTGTCTTTATAAGGTCTTTCTTCACCAACAGTTCTACTTCTTGAATATTTTGAATGATATTTTTTTTCTCTTGAACTCCTTTATTAGCATTTATCCCTTCCCATCTAGTTTCAAGATCCATATCATCCTGACCAAACAAATTCTTCCTCTGTAACTTATGGCTGCTATAACCATAATAACATCTTAGAGAAAAATCATCATTCTTTTCTGCATCACCTGACATTGCAGGCAGATTATAGGGCTCAAAAGTTAACAGGTCAACATTATTCCTCTTTGGTTTAGAGCTATTAGTCAGATGATGATATTTGGAAGAAATTCCACCAGTTTCTTGTGCATTACTTCTAGTAACCTTGTAATTGAGAGGATACTGCTCAAGGGCTATTGGATCACCTTCATCAGGACGAGGAATAATAGCAAGTTGAGTTTGATGTTCATTTTGATTGGCATCACCTGACCTTACCTCCCTGGTTTTAGCCCTTCTATTGTACACTATAAGCTCCTGGCAGGAACTCACCTTATTGACCTTTTGACTACTGTCAACATCCTCTTCTGGACAGTTTTCCTGTATATCAAACAAGCATGCTAATGGCAATGGCATTTCATCATCTTTCCCTGTGTCTATTTTGTATGGCCTGGTTCGAACATAACCAACATCCAACTCGGAAACATCATCACAACCAAAGTAACGCTCAGGTTGTATGTTCCGACGTTTGGAACGTCGTAAGCCCTCAACATTATAAGATTGTGACACTTCATCTTCATGGGAATCATGTGCATGGCCAACCCTATTGGCTTCAGATGTAACAACTTGAGAAACAATGGGAACTGTCATGCCATCGTCTACTCTGAAGTTCACAACGTTTAAATGAGAATCATTGTTTAGTGGAGAGCTGATATTATCACTTCCCAAAATTTGATACACAATCTTGTTTTCTACAGATCTTGCACAGAATGAAACCTTCTTTAAAACAGATGCAACAACTAACCATGAAAGATCAGATAAAAATTTTCCCAAAAGCAATTTAGTTTGTGGTACTGCAGAGCAGTCTTCTGATGAAGCCCACCGATAGTGCTGATCTTCACTAGTGTTACGTTCAAGCCTTTGGAGGATGGAAATTTGATTTATTCCAACTACTTTTATCTCCTTACTAAGGCTTCTTATTTCTGCACCAAGTGAACCTTGATTAACATAGAAGTTGACATAATACTGACATGAGCACTCAGATTCATGGGGCTTTCTCTGTATGGAACTTATTTTAGCATCAGCCCACACCTACAATAAAAAAAATAATCCATTGATCAGATTTAAAGTCCCCGCAACTACAACTCTCAAATTAAAGGAGAGAATTTTAACACAGGCCAAGTGATGTGGAAAAACAACATCAAGAAAGGCCATAATGATCACCTAGTAAATGTACACAAACACCAATCTCTCGTATTGATAAAACAGAGATATGTAAATGTGCTCTATTTGTCTATCATCTCTTATAAGGAGAACTTGAAAGCAAAGTGACTTTCCCATATATTTTCAACAAATAATTATCAAGAAATTTCAAAATCAAGGAATAATTAGAACTTATCAACTGCATAAATACATTAGTTTATGCATGCATCATGCTCACTCTAGCTCATAAAGAAACGTCAAAACTTCAGATATGTGAGATTGCATTGGTCATACAGAGCTATCCTTATGGTTTACTCCAACGAAAGATGACTTGAAGACTCAGTTGAAAATTTTATGAAGTTCAAGAACCTCAACTTAAAAAATTAAAGAGTTAAAAATCCAGCTTAAAAGGGTCACTTACAGGCTCAGGACTGTATTCATCTGAATTATCAGTGCATTGAGAGGCTGATAGCACACACATATGTCAATTCCAGGTCGTAAAAAGCAGGAACAATCTGATAAAGAAGCTTTCCTTGACCTTATCCGAATGTCTGAAAAGGGGCCTTTCTCCATGGCCATATGGTGATTATCTATAAAATGTATGGTCATAGTTCCTGACTCAATTTTTATGAGCTCTGCAGCTTGCCATGAGCCGAAGAGAAATGCCTCAAAGGCTGTTTAGAATGAAGAATTCAAGGAAGTTAATATTGTATAAGAATCTCTGCTAAAGAGTGTGAATGTATGATTATGGAAAAAAGTTGCAGCCAAATGGTAACCACAATAGAAAAGAATTAGTCCATCAAGTCTGTCCTGTAAATTAAAAAATGTCCATTTACCTTGATCATGGCACTGACATTCCTTTCAATATCATAACATTAATGCTGTAATCCATTCGTATTTTTTTCCATTCATCCTTTTTCTTTTCTTTATCATGCATAGTGATTGATTAATGAAAAGAAGAGGAAAGGCTTACGATAAGAATTGAACGGATGCTTCGATTGATGTAAATGCCTTTTTCTGTGCATCATTGACTCAAAAAGCTAACAGACTTGCCGATCTTGTATAGTGTGCATCTGCGGTAGGTGATTAGGCACATGGCAGATATGGACACAAACTTCCAGTTAAGATCAAGCCTTCATTAAGTTTGCACAATAAACAGGCTAATTCTTGGCATACAAGGGATATAAATCATGGCATTATAAATATCTTTCAAAGGTAGGGGGTAATTCAATCCTTTTCTCCCAGGGTAGAGGGTTAATTAGAAGAAAAAAGGGGGCGGGAGGGGGGGGGGAAGATAAAAGCAAAACTGTGAGTTCGATTGTTTCCTTTTTCTCTAAAAACCAAACTTCACCCATTATCATCAAATGTTGTGTTAGTTAGCAGAAGTCAGAGACATTCCAACCATCTCGAGTTTCCCAGAGCTTCAGTTCAGAGTTATATGTTGACTGGGAAAAAAAAATTTCTTTTTAACACTCACTTACGCATACACGGAAATAGCATTCTTTACAAGGAAAATGATTGCTTTCAAAAACAAATTTCCATAAATAATCCAAAGTCTTTTTCTACAGCCTGACAGGAAAATATATATATATATATATAGACTTCACCAGGTCGATCAATCGCTCGATCAGCGTCAGATGTTTGACTTCAAATGCAGAGCATAATCGACCATGGTCATTTAGATTTTGGGGGAAAACCTCGATAAACATGCACGGGAAGCAAACACTGAACTCAGTCAAACCTTACCTGAAAAGCAGTTTCTGGAGGAAAAATCTAAGACTGAGGCTCCAGCAAGCGAAGTTGCATCATCATCCTCCAACGGAGAAAGTAAGCAAGGGGGCAGAAAACAGAGGACGAGAAGATGGTGCTCCAAATGCACTTGACCATGGAGTGAGTGCAGAGAAGAGTGGGGCTCGAAATGCCTTGCATTTCGTGCTTATGCATGAGAGAGAGAGAGAGAGAGAGAGAATGGCCGTTGAGGATATTCGCGGCTAGAGGGCAGGACCAGGTACTCTAACTTGGGCAATCTCGCAGTCTGTAAAAACCAATTAATTTAATTTAATAGTGAGAGACATTAAACCAAAATAAATAAAAAAATAAAAAGAAAAAAAGAGAGAAAGAAATGAAATAATGTGGCAATCAATTGAGAACTCAGAGATTCTTGGCCTTTTTGGAGCAAATTAAAAGCTTCGTTTGATGAAAAGTATCTTTAATTGTTAATATTAGAAAAAATCTTTAATTAAATGAAAAGTATTTAATACATTTTAAAATTTGCTTATCTCTGTCATAAATGTTGTGGTTATGACAAAATATTTCTACGTACTACTTGTTTGCACTCACTCCATGGGCATGTACATTTTGAGCACTAAATTAAATGATCTTCATAAGGCAACATATAAGGATGATTGACTTTGTGTTTTGTATGCGATATGATTTATAATGATGATGGCAACTGAATTAAATTAAATTAAATTAATTAACAAAAAAAGTATATAATTAATCATGTAATATCGTACTAAGGATGAAGTGATTGACTTTGTGTTTTGAGTCCAACTCGGGAGTTGTAGCAGAGAGAAGATTGACAATCTCCCTAATAATTGAAACAAAATTAAATGACTAACCTACTAATTGAGATGCAATAAATACGCAACAGAAAATGTCTTTACTTTTTGGTTCAGGATCTGTGCCTAAATGTGAAAGATAAGTAATAATTCTTTTTTTCTTTTTACAAAAGTTGATGAAACATGTCAAAGAATTTATATAAACATTAGTTCATGTTACATTATAAAAATAATTTTAAAATCTGGATTTATTCTAACATTATAAAATAAATTACCTTTGAAATACATTGTTAGTGATATATTGAATATTTATGCAGACTTATTTATTAAAATTAATGTTGTAATATTTATCGTACAAATTTATTAGAAAAATTGTTGAATCCCACATTTAAAGATTTTTTTATTTTTGGAGAATTAATACTTGTTAGCTAAGAGATGGAGATTTGAATTTGGTTCTCAGTCAATAAAAAAATTAAGTTATCATCTTATTGCATAAGTGACTTAGAATCAATTATATTTAGCAAGATAAATAACTCATTTTGATTAGATTGTAAGATAATATTTTTTAAAAAAAATGATGTTTAAAGAAATAATTTTATCCTTGTTTGAATATTGTAAAGTTAATTTTCTTAAGTAATTATTAAGACATATCTAAGTATTAGTTGTTAAAATTTATTTTCTAATTTTAATTATTAAGTATTTTTGTAAAAAATCAATGTCTTATTACCTCAAAAGCCATTTTTACCCAAGAAACAACTCATATGTCATTTAATTTGTTTGTTGCCTTTGCCAATAATTCCCGAAAACTGTCAAAATGTGAAAGTGGGGAGATTGAAAGGAAAATAGCTAAATGTTTATAAGATGTTTGTATTAGAATATATGAATTTAAAAAAAAATATTGATTAAAACTAGCTATATCATTCATGATTGATTTGATTAACTAACTAATGCGATTTATAATTTTATCTAAGTAAAATTTTCTGTGTGTGCCTGTGTGTGTGTGTGTGTGTGTGTGTGTGTGTATATTCACTTGACACGTAATAATGAAAGAAATATAAAAAATGATGTTAAGATAAAACTAAATTTTAAATTTTAAATTGCTGTAGATAATAATCACTATTTTGAGAAGTTTATCTGTTATTTGTAAGTTTAAAACATTTATCAAGTAACTATCCTTCGTAAAGAGGTACAAATAAAAAAATCGTAATAAGAGGAAAAAATCACTTATAGAGATATTTCCACAAATTAATTGTTCCTTTCTACCTTTGAAAAAACTATATTCATCACTTGGTGAATATTTTTAATCTAAGTGATGTGTTTAATTGAAACTTAGATTCAAATTTAGTTAAAAAAAATTATTTTACTTTACTACACTAACCACATGTTGCAGAATTTTTTTAATACATAAATAACTACTTTCTTAAAAAAAATCCAGGTGATAAATTAAGATGAAATATTTTTCTCAATTAATCTTAGTTGTCTCTTACTTTAAACTACATATTTGACACAATGAAACACCTTCTATTACCACATATAGAAAAAATGGTTAAAAATTAATCATTTTCTATATGTGGTAATATACCTTATTGAATATTAGGGCACAACAATTTTTTTTTTAAAATTTTTTAGATAAGTATTATTTACCTTAAGTACTTTATTTAATAATTAATATATATAAAATTTTATGAGTGATGTTATAAATACGCATTATTCTTTAAAAATTAAAAGCACATATTAACTGTTGAATAGAGTGCAAGATAAATAGGAATATCAAAATAACTGACAAATGAATTGGGCTGAGCTAAAAAAATATGCACTTTTTATAATTTTGACTCACTCCGGCCTGGCCTAATTTTGAAGTAGGCCTAAGCAAGCTAGTCCGTGATAGGCTAGGTTGACTCGATAACCTAAATGTGATTTTTATTTTATTTTTTTGTTATAAAAGTTATGCTTTTTAAGTATAATTATAAACTAATTTAATAATTTTAATAATAGTATGAATAATTATACACATAATGATTATTTTATAATATCATCAATTATTAATTTTTATTTTATAATTTTATATTATTTACTAATATAATATTTATATTATATAATAATAAAATTAGATATTTTATAAAAAATAAAATAAAATAAATTTAAAAATAAGATTTTAATTATTTTTTAAAGTACTATAAACAAATAATTTTCATAGTAAAAATATATTAAAAAAAATTAACTTGCATTAGACTGAGCTTGGCTGGCGGAATACCAACCCGCAGCCCTTTCAGTTGAAACGAGTCAGTCCAAAAATACTTTGCCCGATATGATCTGACCCTGACAGCTCTAAGCACCCTTCTAAGTACCTAAAATTAAGAGATCCCCTGCTTTCACAAATTCCCAAGTAACATGACCCTACAGTTTATCAGAGAAGGCTGTGTGAAAATGTTGTGGTTGTTGCACAATTATGTGTTTGGTTGAAAAATTATAAATCTTTGTAACGATGTAACTGTTCTGTACTAGGATAGAAAGTCCGAAACTCAAGTCAATAAAGATCTGAGACGAGAATATAAAGCGAGAGGGATAGAAAGAGAGAATTGGAATCATTTATCTAATGGGAGAAAACTCTAACTTATGAGCACTTGGGTCATTTTCATGTTATAGTCATGACCTTAAAAATATACAACGGGATATACTGGTCAATTTAAGTTGGCACCAAGACATGACTTGTTTAATTTTAGTATTGAATGAGTAAACTATTTACAACGTTGTTCATTATTACAACTTAAATCTTACAACTGAAATCCACGTAACTTGTGCTTGAAAAATGAAAATTACCACCTCTTACCTCATCAACTACACTCCACAGAACTAAATATTCTGTCTTTGCTAAATTACAGCGTTCACGTGCATTTGCGCGACCAAGGACAACGACCAGGACGGTGACACTATAAAAAAAAAACACAAAAGGAGCACTAAACATAGTCAGGAATGTTTCTAAGTATATAAAATATAAATTCTGTCAGTTGTTCATATCTTTATAGACAAAAAGTCAGCAATGATTTATGAGATACTAGCTTTCCCTCGTATGTACAATAAGAAAACTTCTCTCAAGATCAGTGCTCAAAATGCTGCATTAGGTTCACAAATAACTATTAGCAGCCTACTCCTCAGCTCCGCCCTTGAAAGCCAGTCCAATTTGAAACCAAAAAACAGAGTCAAGGGAAAAAAAATGAACAAATGTTGCCTGCTAAACTCTCCATTCTAAAAACACTAGAGAATTAGCCCAATCAAAATAAAAGGACATAGAGAAGATACACTTCTCATATTCTATATGAAAGGGACAATAAACCACCCAAGAGACAAACTACAAGCTGATGGTCGCGCCAGTTGACATTTTGGATTATGCACCATGACATCCATGCATCCTCATCAGTGACTTAAGCAGGCAGTCTTCTCTAATATCCTTCACGCATTCTGTTGGAATCACAGATTTGATCATCCAAATCAAGAAATCGCTGCTCTTCCCCTCTACCATTCTGGACCTCTGGCTCTTCTGCTTTTAAGAAATCAAATCCATAATCAACGCCTGATGGTGTCTGTTCCATATGGTGCAAACATCCCAGTAGCTTGGCATCTGGATTTTGCAATTGATAGGACAAGCTTGACGGTATCTCAATCTGAAGATCCCCATCTCCACGAAAACCCATTTGACCAAAATCCCAATCTTGCATAAACTCAGAGTTGTCAATTGGATTATTGTCTATATTCCCCAAAAGTTCATCCACCTCAAATAACTCATCTGTAGAAAAATTCTTCAAGTAATCACCGTCAAAATTAAAGTCATCAATCCATGAATAATCCATCTGATCTTTATTTACATCCTTGGCAATCTGTTTGATGTCATGTGCTTCTGGTATGACATCTTGACTATCCCCGCCCCCATGATCTGTGGGATCCACAGGGTCGTCTTTTGGCTCTGGTTTCACTTTGCTAGTTGGCGAGGCAGCTTCATAAGCTTTGTGACAAGCATTATCCATATTGTTTATATTGATAGGTGAAGGTTTCTCCTTAACATCCTCAGCTGCACAGACCTCTGAGAGATTCGATGTAGTAGTTGTGTCAGAACCTGCAGGAGTTGCCACCGAAGAACCAGATAAAGTTGTAGCTGAGGAAGAGTCCTTTAATGATTCTTTGCTAGAACTATATTCTGAGTTGTGGGGAAAGTTGAGGCGTGCACAAGGACCGTACATGGCCCTAGCAGCTTCATCATATGCAAGAGCAGCTTCATAGGGCAGTAGGGAAGGTACCCAACCACAGCCTGCTTCCTCTGTTTGGCTCCCGAATCTCACAAACCCATTTCCCCCATGTCCTCTGCCTAACACCTCTGTAGTTACACTCTGAGTTTTCAGGCCCTCCTTTACCTTTCATACATCCTTTCTTTGAACCCTTGGCTGGAGCTCTACGAGTTGGCCTACTATCATCTTTGCTAGAATCAAGATGCTCATTGTATTCTTTCCACTTCGCCAGAGTCTCAGCCACAGATTTTAGATCCATCCCCTCTACTCCGACTTTTCCTCTTCCTGGAAGAATCCAAGGGTAGAAGAGCAATGTTCTTACCTTGATCATAAGCACCCATGGCCACAAAATTTGATACACAGAGTTCAATTGTTTTTGAATAGCAACCTCCTTTCAAGTAACAAACTTTGCAAACCACAAAAACGAACTGACAGTCTTTCCACGCTCAACAAAATCTGATTAACTCTAAGTTTTAGGGTTTCGCAATCTGCAGGGAGATAAGCAGAACCATATTAAGAACAAAACGAACTCTCAAGAGACCCAAAAATTCAAAACAGCGAAAGGGGAAAAAAGCTTAAGGGAGGGAGGGGGAGCCGGGAAAATTATGCTACTATATAATGCTACGGCAAAAGAGTTATTCGTTTATTGCAAAAAGAAAAAAGAAAATCTATCTCTTCTGCCCAAGTAATGAGAAAGAAAAGTATAAACAGGACTTTACATAACCTTATTAATATAAATTCAACAAGGAATCGGATTTCCTTGAATCACAAGTGAAAAGCAATTTACTTCTTCTCCACAAGTAATCAGAATGAAAGTTTAAATAGGATTTTACATACCCTTATTAATTCAACCAGGAATTGGATTTCCTTGGATGCCAAGCAAAAAGCAATTTATTTTTTCTCCCCAATAAATCAGAAAGAATAGTATAAATAGGACTCTACATACCCTTAGTAATATAAACTCAACCAGGAACCAGATTTCCTTGGATCCCTAGTAAAAAGTAATTTATTATCTGTAATTACGAAAAAGTAGTCCAGGAAAATGGAATGCAAACAAGAAAAAAAAAAGTAGTCCAGGAAAATACGACACTGAGAATGAACCCAGAATCAGGAGCATAAACCCCAAAACCCAAAAAAATAAAAAAATAAAAAAATCATCATGCATCACTTAAATCACAGACACCTAGACCTTATTAGAAAACCCACAGAAGATCATCCACTAATTTCTCGCTAGAAAGGAAAACCTAACGAATCAGAAAGAACAGAAAGAAAGGGATGAATCCAACGAACCTCTCAGCAGAGACCGAATACCTGCCGTTGATAAATTCCGTCTGCGACCCTGATCACAGATCCTGATGGTTTCAGACAAATTCTAGGGCTTATCCTTTTTCTTTTCCTTCTTTTCTCGGCGTTTCTTGCGATATTTTCTTGGCTGCGTAGTGTGCTCTTTTAGCTTTCTCTCGCCAGCAGATTCAGAAAATCTGAGGGCACAAGCTGCGAGCTTTATTTATAGCCTTCTCTAGATATTTCTGATCTTTTATTGCCCTCAGATATCGATGACGTGGCACTTTCTTAATCGCGTTACTTCCGCTTCGGATTTCCGAAGCTTGTGCTTCGTGTTGCCCGAGGCTTCCCGAACCACTAATCGCGCACGTCGCTTTCTTGCTTCCGAAGTAGCACGGCTCTACTAGAAGTCCAGGACCACTTATTCTCATCGGTCCCTTTTTCCCCTATTCTCAAATATGTCCAGCTGTTTTGCATATGTTCCCGATTATGCCACTCAATTAGAATAATATAAGCATATAACTACTCAGAAGTTATATCATGAAGTGGATACTCAAGCACTTAAAATTCGGTTTTATAATCATATTGATTGTCGATTAAAAATAATTTAACTAATTATTTATTAAAAATAGGTTTTTATAATTCATAATCATATTTCTTTGAATTTCATGTTATTAATATATATATATATATATATATATATATATATATATATGAAATAATTATAATATCGTTTGATTTAACTAAGTAATTTATCAATTAAAATGGATGATTTTGAATTAAAAAGTTTTATGAATTTTATATAAGTATTATAAATTTTTTATTTACTATTATGTTCTATTTTAGAATTAATTAAAATATGTTAAAATTTAAAAAGGTAAAAGATTGCTTTAAGTCCAAGTAATTTTTTACTTGTACAAAAATATTATTTTTTAAAATTAATTTAGAAGTTGTCCATCATTATGACAACTTCTTAACTAGTTTTTAAATAAAAATTTTGACAATCTAATTGAAAAGTCATCCTAAATTATAACAATTTCTTAATAGGATTAGACAAAAAAATTATATTTTTTTAATTATAGTTGAAATGTTATTATAGCCTGAGGCAATTTTTCAATTGGGTTGTTAATTTTTTTTAAATTAGTTGAAAAGTTATCATAACTCGTGGCAACTTCTCAATTAATTTTAAAAAAAATAATTATTTTGTGTAAATGAGAAATCATCTTAACTTTCAGTGACTTTTTATCTTTTTTAATTTTAGCATATTTTAGTATGTACTTTCAAAATAGTGCATAATGATAAATAAATAAAAATTTACAATATTTATTCAAAAAGCCTGAATTCATTGTCTTATTTAATTTTAGTAACATTGAACGTTAAAAATTTATTAATTTATGTGTATATTTTCATTTATTTTTTGGTAAAATTTATTTTTAGTCTTTTACTTATACTTTCTTTATTAATTTTACTTTTTAGAGATTAATTCTATTAGTTTAATTCGTCAAATTTTAAATCATCAATAAATTTCATTCCTCTATTTATTTGGTTTCTTCTTAAATTTAATTTTATTAACTCATAATCTTGACATATGTAGCAAACATAAAATTTTAGAAACTGATTTCACGTGTCAAATGAGGCTTCAAAAATTTTACCATAGTAAAAAAAGATGATTTTTTTATATAAATATTGTTAATTTTTTTATTTATTAGGCATCATCTTGAAATTATTTATTAAAATACGCCTAAATTTGTGAAGGCTAGAAATCATTCTAACTCAAGGTGATTTCTAACCTTGAGATATAAAATTTTATTTTTAAAAACTAATTGAGAAGTTGTCATAAGCCGTGAGGACCTTCTAACTAGTTTAAAAAAAATTGACTATCTAATTAGAAAGTTACTTTAGGCAATTTTTTTTAAATTCAAAATTTTTTTAACATTGTTAAAAAGTTACTATAGCTTAGGATGACTTCCCAACTTGATTGTCAATTTTTTTTTTTCAAAACTAGTTGAAAAATCACCTTAATCCATGATGACTTCCTAACTAGTTTTGAAAAAAATTGTTTCGTGCAGGTAAAAAATTGCCTTAAATCATGGCTACTTTTTATCTTTACAAATTGAGGCATATTTTGGTAAAATCTAAAAAAGGAGCATAATAGTAAATAAAAAAATTACAATATGTATCTATATAAAAGGACTCCTAATTAAGTTGAGAGTAAGTTTAAATTACACCTTAAAATACTGACAATTACTAAAGACAATATACTTGATATATTGAAATTATGTAACATATGTGATTATAAGCATCATAGGCGAATTAATTTAGAGTTGTACCCAAAAGATTATGAAGTTTATATATATTTTTTTAAAAAAGATGAATTTAGAGAGAACTTGATAGAGCAGATGCAATGAACATGGGTGCCTTGGCCCAATGTTTGATGATGGACCTAACTTAAATTGAGGCCTAAGCTTAAACACCCAAAGTTCATTAGGCTTTAGCTGAAGCTCAGCCTGTCTGGCCGAACCTGAAATATGAACAGTATACAATCCGGTGTCATCCACTATATAAAATGTGGCATTCTTTGGAGATCCCTCTCTTAACAAAAGCAGTGAATCTATAGATCTTTTCTAATCTTTCTCCATATATCTAATTAAACAACTTGGTCCATTAACTATTCTTTTTACAGTGCCTCCAACAACTTGGTCTTCTTAATTCCTGAACCTCTTTTTTACTCCCAAACTACTAGATAATTCTTTTTTTCCGTTCTCCATCTATCTCCATCTGAAGTTTCGATGAAGTCAATCTATCTCATTGCAAGTACGTTGCTGTAGACAAGTGGTACGTACACTGCATGTAATAAGAGTGAAATGGAAAAGTTACAGATTTAATACGAGCAATAAGTGACCGGCTAATTAAAGAATAAAACTTCGATTGCTATTCCGTCTATTTTTTCAATTGATTTGAAAATTAAATCTAAATTAATCTGACATTATCCTAATAAATTTCCATTCCAAAATTATGATAAGATTTTTCTATATCCAACGTAAGAATCATCCACCTGTGTTTCCCTTTCTTCATGCTATGAATGATTAACTCTTAAGCAATTACATGCAAGGATAAATTCAAATTAAGGGGCTCAAAAGCCTCTATGATAAATATATAATTTCATAATGCAATAAATGTAAATTTTTTTTAAAGTTAATTTCTGTCATTCTCAAACTATTACTAGATAGCTTAGCTACAACCATAGAGTTGCTATTGACTAGGTTATCTTTGAAGAAATTGTAATTTGTAAGTAAGGCACTAGCTAACTGGTTTTCTTTACTAATAAGTTGTGATTAATATATATTATAGCACTTCAAATTTATTATTAAAAATAATTATAGTATGTCAGATTTAACATAGTTTGACTTTTGATTGTTACGACATCTTTAATTTAGTTACTTTTTACTGTTGACTTTGTATGAGACTAATTTTAGCGGCATGCAATTTTTAATTTAGAGAGACAATTCTCAATCCATATATAGACATGAAGTTTTACTTTTCGCCAACATAGTAATTTTTTAAAAATTTGGGTTTCAATTTATTCAATAATAATAGACAGAAGAGAAAACTTTTAACATGTTATAAATTGATAATATACTTTAACATGATCAATAATTTGAAGTATAATTATATATTAATTGATTTTGATGTAGAGTTGTGCAAAACACAAATCTATAAATAGTTTACATAAATGCTGGAGTATAAATTACAAATTTTTCTATGAAATTATTATTTAATTTTGTTTTTAACTTTTGTTTCCTATTACTCAATTCTCGATCTGTCCCTCGGCTAGTACCTTTTCCAAATGATCTTGTGGATGAAATCACACAAGCTTATGGGGAGAAATATATTAATTTGTTAAAAGACAAATTATTTTCTATTTTGGGATAATACAGAGTTTGGTCCCAAAATGGAGGGAAGTGGGTATTTTTAAATACTAGCTGCCAACAGTTTTTATGAAGAAAAACTCCAAAATTATATAGTTGATCTAAATCTAATTACTAGTTTACTACTATTGGGTACCCTGTGTACGTGGCTACAATAGTTTAGTGTCCCCGCTGTACTATTGTCGTACCTACAACTCAGGCTTTGACAAAAATACCAAGCGGGGCTACAATGGTCTATTTATTGATTCCCAACCTCAAGCCTATAAATTATAAAAACCTCCCCATTGCTTTTCTGTTCTTGACGCCTTGTTCTTGAAATCACTGCCCCTCTCCACTCAGCCTCTCTGTCTCCTGTGTTTGTGTTGGCTGCAGCCTGCACGCGCAAACACAGACACAGGGACAGGAGGAGTACATGATGGTGACTCCACCGGGCAACGGATCCGTCTCAATTTTCTATGATGTCCATGGGACGATGAACGTTTGTGTCAAAAATAATAGAAATGTGGGGTCTTCTGGCGTGTGGTTAGGGGATAATCCACTCCATTTTGTGCTTCCTGTCACGTTGTGCCAAATGATCGTGATCAGCACAACCTGTCGAGTGCTTTGCTCTATTCTCAAGCCTCTAAGAACGCCCAAATTCATCTGCAACGTACTGGTAAGTTTCAACAAAGCCTTTGATTTGTCCTGTATTGCGCATTGAACAAAATGGAGTACAATCTTGTCCTGGAGTCCTTGCGCATTGACTCGGTCTTTTCCCCTCTTCTCCTTTATTCTATTCCCCCCCCCCCCCTCTAATTGGACTCCTAATTTTAGTGGTATTCGTAGATTAATTTTAAACATGCGTACATGCTTGAGTTTATAGTTAAATTGACGTGCGGTGAAAAATGTACTAGGGTGGCATTCTCTTGGGGCCATCGTTTCTGGGGCGCAACAAGATTTACTGGAATATTCTGTTTCCGGCAAGACAGGCTGAGTTTTTAGTCTTGGCATCCGTAATTGGCGCTGTATATTTTATCTTCATGATTGCGGTGAAAATGGACGTAGTCACGACGTTAAGAGCAGCAAAAAGTACTTGGCGACTTGGTGTAACACCCTTGCTGGCTTCTTTTGTGGTTATTATGGGCCTCTTACATTTGTACAATCCCCAAGAATTACCTCGTTTCCGTTTACAAGCTAACCAAGGCTTGTTAAGTGCTATAATGTCATTTAGTAGTTTCCCTGTCATTTCTGAAGCATTGATGGAACTCAACCTTATAACCACAGAATTAGGGCAGATCGCTTTGTCTTGTGGCATGCTCAACGAAGCAGTTGAATGGTTCATGATAGCAGTCCAGCTTGTCTTAAGGCAGAATGAAGCAAAATATGCAATTCTATCTTTGAGCTACTACTGGCTATTGATATTTTTTTGCATTTTCATTATACGACCAACGTTGAACGTGATTGTTCAGAGAACGCCAGTAGGGAAACCAGTGAGAGAAGTTTACATTGTGTTGATACTTCTCGGTGTGCTAGTTATGGCAGCTATCAGTGACATGATTGGCTCAACATTCGTTATAGGACCTCTGCTTTGTGGTTTGGCTACTCCGAATGGACCCCCCTTGGGCACAACACTGATAGAGAGGAGTGAACTTGTCATCTCAGAGATTTTACTACCTTTCTTCTTCATATTCGTAGGCATGAACACAAATTTGTTTGCAATCACGAATTGGCGGGTGCTTATAATTGTTCAGTGTATCATGATTGCGGGGTACTTGGCGAAGGTGCTTGCATGTGTGCTGGTTTCACTAGCATACAATATTAGGCCCAAACATGGCATAGTGCTGGGGCTCATATTGAA
Source organism: Castanospermum australe (assembly GCA_019955255.1). Taxonomy (NCBI): domain Eukaryota; kingdom Viridiplantae; phylum Streptophyta; class Magnoliopsida; order Fabales; family Fabaceae; genus Castanospermum; species Castanospermum australe. The sequence goes on from NSJW01000002.1 coordinate 58,086, forward strand.
CATCAAGGGCATAAACGAACTTATAGGTTTAGCTAGATTGAGGAAACTCAAGGTAATTAAGATTCTCTTATTTCCTCCCCATCTATTATGTGTGCAGTGCATATGAGAATGATAGATAGCGTATATGGATATGGGCTATCTGCCAAGTTGGTACAATAAATCTAATTTATGTTGTTACCTTTGCAGATGTTGGATGACCAGACGTTCAGTTACTTAGCGCTCTCTCTGGTGGTGACGTCCGCGATTATTTCACCCGTGGTTAAAATCTTATACAAGCATCATCCTCGGGTACTTAGTTCAGCAACAGGCATACACCAAGGGCGAATCAGAACGATCCAAAACACTCCTAGACACTCTGAGTTTCGTATTGTTTCTTGTCTACACAACGAAGGAAATGTGCGTAGCATCATTGCCCTGCTGGAAGCCTGCAACCCAATCCTGGAAAGCCCCATATGTGTCTACGTGATACATCTCACCGAGCTCTTGGGCAAAAGCACACCCATTCTCCTTCCAATGAACAAGCAGAACAGAAAATCCTTGTGCGTCAATTACCCCGCCGTCAATTACATTATGCGTGCCTTTGAGAATTACGCCAGCAACTCCAGCGGTCCAGTCACCGTTCTTCCTTATGTCAACGTCGCCCCTTACAAGCTCATGCACGAGGCCATCTGCAACCTCGCCGAAGACAAGTTGGTCCCTTTCCTTATCATCCCCTTTCACGAGAACGACCAAACTCTCGGCGGCCACGCCTCCACCTCCATCCGCGACCTCAACACCACCTTTCAGGCTCGCGCGCTGTGCACGGTGGGGATCCTGGTGGACAGACACTCGCGGCTGAGTATGAGCAGCTCCAAGTTCGGTTTCCATGTGGGCATCTTCTTCATAGGTGGGCCAGACGACAGAGAGGCGCTGGCGTTGGGAATTCGAATGTCGGAGCGCGCGCACATGAGTGTCAGCTTGTTCCGGTTTAGCCTGATGAACAAGAATTTGGGTGGCAGTGAAAAGGAAGCGACTAGTAGGGAAGAAGAAGAGGAGGAAGAGGTAGAAAGCATGTTGGACGAGAGTTTGGTTGATGAGTTCAAGGCCAAGAAATTTGGGAGCGGGAACGTTTCTTGGCATGAGATTTTGGTGGAGGACGAAGCAGAGATATTGGGTGCAATTCGTGGCTTGGAAGGCAACTACGATTTGGTGATGGTGGGGAGGCGGCATAATATTGGGTCTTTCAGCGACGAGGAAATGTCAAATTTTATAGAGAATGCCGAGATTTTGGGAGTGTTTGGGGATATGTTGGCGTCACCGGAGTTCTGTAGTGGGGTAGTTCCTGTTTTGGTGACACAATGTGCTGGGAAGAGGGTGAAGAGGGTAAATAGGCTAGATAGAGTGGCTTCAGTACCTCTCTCTCAAAAAATTCTTGGTTCCAATTGAAAAAAATAGTTTATAAATAATATTGGGATTGTACATATTCAAATTTTAAAGAAAAAAAGTTTATGTAAGGAATCTTAACTTAGGCAATAGAAGGGGCCAGCATTTTGATTAAGATTTCAACCTTTTAAGGGATACCTATAATTAGTTTGAGATCCTCTTAAAAATTAAATATGGTGAAAAATTAAGATAAATTTTTTTTCCTAAAGAATTTGTCTGAAACGTTCATCCCTAAATGAAAAAATTACTCTCATTTTTAAGAAGATATCAAATTGATTCCTTATTTGTTTTATCACAAATTACGATAAAAAAAAATGCAAACATATAGTTAATTACCAGCGACAAGGCAGATGGTGAAAACTAAAAGCGCTACCTATCAATGAAAATAAATAATGATACAGAGAAAAGAAAGTAACAAAAATACAGAAAAGATAGCTAAACAGATCAAATCAGTTGATTTTTTAAATTCAACTAAGTTATAATATATTATCAAATTCTTAAATATCTTGTTTATTTTTTTAAAATATTTTAATTTTTATGTTTTTTTTAATATATAGGAGGTCTTCTAGATTTGAGAAAATAGAATTAATAGAGTAAGAATTAAATCTGTAACATCAATCACACCATGACAAAGATCACGATTAATATTATTTGAGCTATTAATTATTTTGAAATTTTTTCATGTAGTTTGATTTTCATGTATTTTGATTAATCTATACATATATAATAAAATTGACTTGAGCCTAATAAATGTTATTAAATAAGTTATACTAAATACTAATTTAATTTACATGAAATTATTATTATTAGATCCTTATCTCTTAATTTTTTTTATAATTTTAAGATGAGTATACTAAATATTAACATTATCTCAATGAAAATACTTTTCTCATATCTAATTCTTCCTAGAAAGATAAGTATACTCAGCATTAACAAAGTACTATGAGATAAACCCATAAAAATTAGTTACTTTATATTCTTTGCTTGAATCATATAATATTATTGTCTCTTGTGAATATAATGGATATAAATTTTCTAAGAAATTAAATAATAATTTTAAACTAACTATTTCAATTAATATAAAACAAATAATAATTATAATTATGTAAAAAGTGTTTGAAATAATATCAAAGTACCATTAGTTTGAAAGACGTTTTTTCAACTCTGGTTATACACTAAATTTTCATACTTCCATACTAATGATCTCTCATAGATATAAGAAAAGTTTTGCCACTTAAATATACTTAACTCGAGTGGTAAGAGTGTGATAAAATTAGAGTAGAAGTCCTAAAATTAAGTTCAAACTCTTATAAAATGAAAAATAAAGAAGAATGTAAAAAATTGTTAATTTAACAAACAATATCAATTTTGTAATTAAACGAGAGATATATGAATGCATGTTACTTCCGTACTAACATTGAGGGATGCATACTTAATAGCATTGATAAAAGGCCAAGTATTCAAATTTTCTTTTTCGAAATGTAAAATTATATCAAATACAAATGTATATAATATACTTTTTTTATATAATTATGATTGGAATTACATTTTATTATCATATTTTAAAATTTATATTAAATTCTGTGAGCATATTAATGTTGTAATCTTTTGGTATAAAATTTCATTTATATATGTTAAACCGTAAACTGAAAATCTTTTTATATTAATTAGAGAAATATCTAGAGTTGTCAAAATAGTAGTTTTTTTTTGTATTAGTCAAAATAGTAGGTTAAGTAGTTAAAAGAAATTCAATTCGTGTAAAAATTAAAAGTAAGCAAACCTCTAACTCAGCTCACTTTTTTCTAAATCCGTGAATACTAATTAAGTTGTTCCACTTGAGTTAAATTGGTTAAACCTTTTTAAATTTTTATGTATTGAATTTTTTAATTTTTAAAATTTTTAAGAGAGTGAGTGCCGGATTGACTCATTTACTATCTATGGACATATTGAAAGTCCTCAGGTGATACGTCCTAATTCGTATTACTTGCTCTTTTGCAGAGTTGTAATGAAATAACAAAATTTTGTCACGTTTATTTTTATTCAAAATGTATTTTATTAGAAAAACAATATATAATTACAAAAACAGTGTATGAATAGATTATTTATAATACATTTTTATATAAGTTACGTTATAATATTTTATAATTATTTTTAAAAATTATTTAATTTTCTACTCTGTCATTAAAATTAAATTTAAAATTTTAATAGTTATAATTCTTAACATTATAAATAAAATTTAAAGTTATTTATTTTTAATAAATTATATTAAATATAAAATTATAATATTTTATAAAATATTATAAGTGATGTATTCATATGTAATTTTTGTAAACAAAAATAATTAATGAAGCAGAAATGTTATTACGTGCATAGGGTTTATGAAACGGTGTATCGAACGGGATCTTACATGCACATCACCACAAGTCATTGAAAGAGGAACAAGAAATTCGATAGCCAAACTGAAATTAATTTATGAAAATTCATTTAAAAAAGAGGAAAAACAATCGGCTACAAATTGAAATTCAAATGAAATCAAATTCTTTGGAAAGATTCGTGGCCTTCTCTATGAGGGGCAAGCTGCAAGTGTTGTAGTACACGTTAAAATTATACCTTATGACGCCATGGAGTTCACTTTTGGCTTTACGTTTACCCTGACCCGATATAGTAATATTGCATCCACAACTCATGCCAAGACAAAAATTTCAAGCGACGGAATGTATACATCCAAACCTCACGCCCTCAGGCCAACCTGGAGCGTATGGAAAACGCATATATATATATATATATATATATGCTTTTGGCCTCTCCACTCCACGCGTTCTCTCTCCGGGGTTTGTGTTTTTGCGTTTGCTGCATGCAGACACAAACACAAGCCCACGAGAGAAACATTTGGTTTTTCTTGTCAGCTGATCGACTGGGTACAAAAATATACATACAGAAAAATGAATCAGACGCAAGAGTCCCAACCCTCTATTTTTTATGACCCTCAGGGTCTGTTCAAAGTTTGTGTCGAAAACGGTAGAAATGTGGGCTCTTTAGGCGTGTGGTTTAAGGACAACCCGTTCGACTTTGTGCTTCCTGTCACGATGTGCCAAATCATTGTCGCCATTATAACTTCTCGAGCGCTTTACTATGCTCTCAGGCCACTAAAAACACCCAAATTCGTCTGCAGCGTCCTGGTAAGTTTCAAGTTTCACCGAAGTCTCTTAATTTCTTCTCCTATGTTCTATTATTCCCCCTCCCCCTGATTGGACTCCTAATTTTAGTAATATTCATTGTTTGTGTGCACACATGCATGCATATGTTCATTTACAGCGAGATTAATTGACGCATACTGAAACTGTAGAGTGGCATTCTATTGGGGCCGTCATTCTTAGGGCGCAACGGTCTTTCCTGAATACTCTGTATCCGCCAAAACAGGCTATATTTTTGGTCACGATGTCCAAAATAGGTGCTGTATATTTTATCTTCATCTTTGCACTGAAAATGGACATCGTCATGAGCTTAAGAGCGGCCAAACATTGTTGGCGATTTGGTGTAGTACCCTTGCTCGCTTCTTATATGTTTCTATCTGTCCTCTCGGGTTTGTGTGCACCAAATGACTTCTCTGGCATCAGAACGCACAGCATCCAGGGCCTCTTCAGTTCAAGTAATTTTCCTGTCATTTCTGAAGCCTTGCTGGAACTCAACCTTGTAACCACGGAATTAGGGCAGATTGCTTTGTCTGCATCCATGATCAACGAATTAATACAAATGGTTTCTGATAGCACTCCAGTACACCGTAGCGCAAGACTATATACAAAATTCAGTTCTATATTTGACCTGCTGCTGCTCATTCATGTTATTCAGTATTTTTGTTGTACGGCAAACGATGCAATTGATTGTTCAGAGAACACCGATGGGGAAACCAGTGAAAGAATTTTACGTTGTTTTGATACTTCTTGGTGTCCTGGTTATGGCAGCTACTGAACGTGTGTCCGTCTATTACCTGCAAAAGGTAATAACATAAATTAGATTATAACTTGCCAGATAGCCCATACGCGATCTCTCATATTCAGTTATTCACACATAAGATGGGGAGGAAATAAGAGAATCTTACGGCTTGTTTCCTCAATCTAGCGAGAAGCATAAGTTCGATTATGCCTTTGCTGTTCAATATAAGTCCAAGCACCATGCCATGTTTGAGCTTGATATTGTATGATAGAGAAACCAGCATACAAGCAAGCACTTTTATCAAGAGTCCCGCTATGAAGATACTCTGAATAATTGTAACCGCTAGCCAATTATGAATCGCTGACAAGTCTGTGCTTATGCCAATAAATATGAAGAAGAAAGGCATAAGAAACTCTGAAATGACAACTTCACTCCTCTCTAACAATGTTGTGGCCAAGGGGGGTCCACTGGGCATAACCAAACCATAAATCAAAGGTCCTAGAAGGAATGATATGCCAATCATCACAATCTTATATAATCATAAGAATGCTCGTGCGCTAAAAACACCAAGCTTACATGAAGGGCGGGTGAGAACAATCCAAAACACTCCTAGAAACTCACAGTTCTGCATTGTTTCTTGTGTACACAACGAAGAAAATGTGCATAGCATGATTGCCCTGATAAAAGCCTGCAACCCAATCCCAGAAAGCCCCATATGTGTATACGTGATACACCCCATCGAACTACTAGGAAAAAGTACACCTATTCTCCTTCCTTTGAGCAAGCAGAATAGAAAATCCATGTCTGTCAATTACCCCAACACCAATCACATTATGCGTGCCTTTGAGAACTACTCCAACAACTCCAATGGTCCAGTCACCGTTCTTCTTATGTCAATGTGGCACCTTACAAAAACATGCATCATGCCATCTGCAACCTCGCCCAAGACAAGTTAGTACCTTTCCTTATCATTCCCTTTCATGAAAATGATCAAAGTCTCAGTGGCCGCGTCATCTCCTCCGTTCGCGACCTCAACACTAGCTTTCAAGCTTGTGCGCCGTGCACGGTGGAGATACTGGTGGACATATACTCGCGACTATGAGAAACTCCAAGTTCTCTTTTCACCTAGGCACCTTCTTCATGGGTGGACCAAACGACAGAGAGGCACTGGCATTGGGTGTTCGAATGTCAGGGCGAGCTAATATGAGCGTCACCTTGTTCCGGTTTGTCATGGAGAACAAGGACTCGGGGGTCAATAGAGATGAAACATCTAAAGTACCATGAGGTCGTGGTAGAGGATTGCATTAGGGTGTTGGAAGCGATGCGGGGTCTTGATGGCAACTATGACCTTGTAATGGTGGGTAAGCGACATAGCATTGGGGCTTTGAGAGATGAAGAAATGTCAAATTTCATGGAGAATGCGGCGACGTTGGGAGTTTTTGGGGATATGTTGGCGTCCACGGAGTTCTGTAAAGGGAAAGTTTCAGTATTGGTTATGCAATGTGGTGAGAAGCGGGTAAATCGGCTTGATAGGGTGGGCTCTGCTGCCTCTGCCTCTAACTGGGCTACTTTATTTTAAAGGAGGTTCAGTAAAAATTGTTTAATTAGTGACCTTTTTTTTTATCAACAATTAGTGAACAATTGGTCAACAATTAGTGAAATTTTGTTTTTAACTTTGAAGTAAGGCATTTTAAATAAATCGAATTTTATGAGATATTTTTGTTTTATATAAAAAAAAAAGACAAAGCAATACTTATCTAAGTCAAACACAAAAAAAAAAGTGGCATGAGAATTAATTATGGTAGAGGTTGGCAAGCTACTCTTATTTATATTAAAATTATTCTTTTTATCATTTAATTTTCATGAAATTTAATTTTAAGTGAAACAAAAGTCTTTTTAAGATATGAGCATTGAACTTTACTCTAAAAGTATAATTTGCTTATCATTATAATTAACACTAATTGAAAGTTAATCTTAGTTTGTGCATAATAATAACAATAAATTCGAAGTAATTCCAAATTTTAGGGTATAACCATCCCCAGCCAATCACAATAATTAAATATAAATAGTATAGGAGATAAAAATAAGTGCAGGGTGGGAACTGGGAAGGGATAGAATTTGCAAGTTAAGGAAATGATATAATAACATATAATAATATTTAAAAGGTTTTTTTTTTTTTAGAAAGATGAATAAAGACAAGGAATATGGGCTAGTGGATGACAAAGATGAAAAGTCAAAACTCTTTGATATGGCTGAGTGAAGAGAGAAAAATATGAATCTGCTATTTTATTTTAATTTACTGTTCTATATTTGTATTTCTTTCTTGGTTTGAGATCAAGCTTCCTGGATTGTCATACCTAAGATACTTCTTTTCAATCTAAGTATGAATAATATATAATTTGAGGAGATAAAAATACTCTCAATCAATAAAAAATATTATTCTGACGATGCAAATGGGGCCACATTTCTAAATTATTGTTTGAAATTGAAAAAAATTCTTCTGTTTGAACTTTCAATTCAAGGAATAAATTGAAGGTGCCTAGATCGAAATATGATTTTGTTAGACATATAATGGATATAAATTTCTTAGGATCACTACATAAATATAATGGTGGAAAAATAAGTTTGATTTTTTTTATAAGTGATGGGACACACGTATTTAATGTCCTTTTTTTTTCTCCTGCTGTATGTTGCAGTACTTGAAGGGAAATAAAAACAAAACACATAACGTCGGCGAGAGTTATGAGTTACATTTGCAGGTTACTTTTGCCCCATACAAAAGTGCTATCCAAACAAGATTAAGTAAACTAATCAAACTAATTAATGGTAGAGTTACAACTTAATAAAAACTAATCAAACTAATTAATATTACAGTGACAACTTAATCCAAGGCTGGGTAACTATATATTAATCCAAATAGTATATAAATATATTAAGAACCTATTCCATACATCTCTACCCAATTTTTTTTTTTTATTATACATGAGTTTAGAACCGCCGTCTAAATTTTTAGCTTTTCACTCAGTTAACCGCATTAAGCTTATGTTTTAACATTTTTGTAATTTTGGTAAAGAAAAACGTACAAGTATATTTTCATGTATTTTTTTGTGTGATAATTTGATAAACCAATGGTATAAAATACAAAGGGTGGGAAGGATTTAATTTTTTGAAAGTGAAGAGTTCACTTTAAAAAAAAAAATGAAGAGTTATAAACGTTTATGAAAAAATTAAAGAAATAAAATTTAATAACTTTAAAATTTATCATATAAAAGTATGTATTTTATTATGATATCAATGAATTTATTAAGTTAGTTTACTATTTTTCCTCTTTTCTTCTTTTTCCAATGCAAGAAAAAAAAATGTTAACTTAAAAAGTGATTATAACTCATTAAGTTAAAAAAACTTTAATTTGAAAAAATGATTATAACTCATTATTTTTTTCTAGAATAAACTCCTTAATTTTAAAAAGTCAAATAAAATAAAAGTCTAAGCACATATTTAAAAAGTGTTCAAAAAATTAATTTTTAATATAGCTTGTCGGATTTTTATGGTGTGAAATCAACCAAGTAATCCAATAACGTGCCTCCATTTAGAAAATGAGATGTGTGTATAATATTACTCAAACATAAATTATTGTATTCTTTTATGGGTGAAAAGTTGTGATACGGTTGCTCAAAAGGGCAAAAAATGAATTTTTAATTAAAACGACGAAAAGGGATTGAGTTGTCATATTTTGAAATGTCAAAGACCAAATTTAGAATTTTATTATTATTATTATTATTATTATTATTATTATTATGAGATTAGACCAAATTTAGATTGCAAGACAGCTTTAGAAATTAAAGAGTACAGTGTAGTCACGGCCGAAAAAGTGAAAAGAACCTTAAAATTAAGCATGCTTGTTTAACATCAAAATCATCGTGTCAATACCCATTGGAAAAGAGGAGCATTTTGTTACTTCCGCAAAAGTAATTTAAAAAGTGTGTATTAAACTTTTATCCAAGGCAAACATTAAACCAAATAGGACAATTGAAAGTCCTGATCGGTGAAATATGCATTCTCATTCGTATTACTTGGCCTAAATTGTAGGATGAAAGGACTAAATAACAATATTTTTACATTCAAACGTGAAAGTGAATTTAAAATAAAAAAATTGTCAATGCGCTCAACTGAGATATTTGATAATATAGGAGATTCAATTCTCCACATGCCACATATCTCTCTCCTACTCAAGGACTTATACTTCTTACGTAACACAAAAATAAAATAAAATAAAATTTTGTCATTTTTTATTTAAGAATGTATTTTATTAAAAAAAATATTTCTCTAATACTCTTTCTTTTTAGAAAAATATCGTACTCTCATTATATGTCAAAATAGTATTCCTTAATTTATAATTTAATTTTTTTAATGATAGCCTGTTAATTTGGTTAACTAGTAAATTATACATAATGTTTGATATTTTTAATTTTATACACAAAATTTATTTTATTTACTTAACAACCCAAAATCATAAGGACGCTAGCTAGCCAATGACCATAGAGAATAACAATACTCCCGTACCCTTTTTATATTTCTAATCACTTTAACTTCCAATTCTCTTCCATCAACGACGACGAATGACGCTGCTTTTCAACAAGTGAATTCCTATTTCAACAGCCAATTTCGACTCTCATCAAGGAACCTGCTTCATGTTCCTGCTTGCGAAGCGAATCTTCCAACATGGAAAAAAACATTTCTTGTCATTTCAGACTGAGGAACAGAAGGAATATATAAAGAAGTTCGACGTTTTGAATTTGACCACTGTTAAAAATGGGGTTTAGCTATCGAAGTGTGAGTTGGCTCCACATGCTTGCCTCTGTGAAGGTCTCTTCCTCTTCTTCCGGTGAGGTTTCTAACTCCTTGTGAAGTAAGAGTTGCTCCATATCATTGTGTTTCCTTGGCCATAGAGTTGGCAGTGCATTGAAATAAAGCAGTAAAAGCAGATGCTCAAGCACTGTAAGTCTGAAACCCATCAATCCTTTTCAGTCATAATTAGCAACAAAGAAGAGAAAGACCTTGAGCTGGAGTACTCGACAATAAAACACGACGGCCAGCTACGAAGAATTTCACTTGGGTTCTTTTTCAAATAAAATAATTTGTATATAAAATTATAAATATTAATAAAGATATTTAATTTACCTTATTAACAAGTTATCGGTATTTTTTAAAATAAAATAAAAAATAAACTAATAGTATTATGCCATGTTAGCAAGAATACCAATACCTGTTTTATAAATTGGGATAGCATAGGAATCTCTTAAAAAAATATAATTACAAAATAGAGTATGAATATATTATTTATCATACATATTTTATAAGTTATAATATTTTATAATTCTTTTTAAAAATTATTTAATTTTCTACTATGTCAGAAAAATAAAATTATCAAATTTAATAGTTAAATTTTTAAACTTTTAAATTATAAATAAAATTTAAAATTATTTATTTTAAGAAAATCTATTAAAATATAAAAGATTATAATATTTTATAGTATATAATAAGTGATATATTAATATGTAATTTTTAAATAAAATAACCGATAGAGCAAAAATATTATTACGTGCATATTATCATATATAGAGTGTACTTCTCTTATGACGAAGAAGAAAATCAGCAAATAGAAACCCAACAACTCGGACCAAACGGCTCTGTCGTCATGCAATTATCAGTCATGCAAAACAAAGAGAAAAAAAGAAATGCTATTTAAAAAACTATAGTACTGCTACTATGAGAAAATGAAAGAAAATTGAAAGACCAAATGTCACTAATAATTTATCATAAGTTTTAATTTTGATGCGTTTGCAAGGGAGATATGTAGCAGTACGCCAGGGTTAGCACATGCCTTCTATATAATAATAATAATAATAATGGAAAGCACATTTATATGCATATCATCACAAGTCAAAAACAAAAATTGGTTTATGAAAAATCATTTAGAGATTAGTGGTACAATACGATAGAGTGGTACAAATTTAAATTAGTTTAGTATTGTGCCACTCAATTAGCCAATCGGCTACAAATTGAAATTCAAATTAAATCAAATTCTTTGGAAATTGAAGATATAAGTACAATAGAGGCTAGTGGTACCCATCGCTGAGGCCAACAGTTGTTTGAAAGAAATAAAGAAGGATATTAAAAAAAACATTGAGCCTTGCGGTATAGAAATTAATGTATGAATTAAGGAGAAGAACACTGTTATTCTAAACCAAAAAATTTTACGAACTGTTACACAAATAGCATGGCAAGGTAGTTGATTCTTAACTTTTGAATTCAAATTGTCTAATAACAAAAAAATAACGATAAAAAAAAAGGACGGCCGTGAAGTGAGCTACGAAAGAAAGCAATGAAGGCCTTCTATTTTTTTTTTAATTTTTAATTTTTAATTTTTGTTATTAGACATTTTGAATTTAAAAAGTTAAGAATTAACTACCTTATCATGTCATTGGTGTAACAGTTATGTAAAAAAAATTTCGTGTGAAATAAGTTGCTTATTTCAAATAACAGTGCTTATTAATTAATAAATGAAATTAAGTGGAGGGACAGAAACCAGCTAACTCCTCCTTTTCTAGAACAAATTACGACTAAAGTTGAGGGAAGATACGTGGCCTAGTTTATACGAGCAACAAATTTATTTCCATGGCATCCTTGTTGTTGTGAGGTGGTGGTTTTTGAACAATAAGATAGCACAAATAATGCGAAAATGTAAAAATAATTGACACAAAAAATTTATGTAATTCAGCTTATCGCTTAAGTCTCTGAGTCAAGACAACAACCAAATTTTACTAAAAAAATATGATGGAGAATACAAAGGTGATCTCATTTCACTCAAGACTCGTAACCTAAATACACCTAAAATATCTCATAGTATTTTTCTCACCATATATACACTCTGCACTCAACAAATATTACAAAGAGAAGAAATTACAGACTAATAGTAAATATTAGTTCTTCTCTGCACAAGTGCCTCACATGTCTTCATCCCCGAATGCCTCCTGATATTAGTATTTATAAAGCCTTCCTTTACTATGTCATTCATGCCAAGCTTTTCCTTAGTTAACAAAGATTGACAACGTGCAAATCATGCAAGACTTCTTATTTCTTCGTGCAATTAATGGATCCAAATAGCTATCTAACTAGTTGCAAGACTTTTATTCTTCAAGCATGCACCGTAAGACCATGCCTCCAAAATCTTGCATTTAAGGTATATTAAATTTTTGATCAAGACAAGCAATAATAGCTATCTTGTCATCACATGTTATGTGGCAAAAAATCAAGCCACCTATTCCAACACTTATTATTTCACACGAATCTTTTTTCACGAAAAATTTTAATGACAGAAGTCATGGGAGGGTGAGAAAGGAAAAATCGAAAAAACGGAAAGGTTAAAAGGGTCAGTGTTTATGAATAGCTCAATTCGTGTAATCTTTGGCAGGAAGAAGTGCCAAGCTTTATCATTTCTCGTGTATATATATGCTTTTTCCCTCACCACTGCGCCTATTCTCTCTCGGGTGTTTGTGTTTGCATGCATCATGCAAACACTTACCATGCAAAAACAAACCGAGGAGAGAAACATTTGGTTTTACTGGGTACAAATATATATACAGAACAATGAATCAGACGCAAGCATCCTTCGACTCTATTTATTTTGACTCTAAGGGTACTCCCGAAATTTGTGTTAGAAATCAGAGAAATGTGGGCTCTTTAGGCATGTGGTTTAAGGACAATCCATTCGAATACGTGCTTCCTGTCACGATGTGCCAAATCTTTATCACCGTCATAACTTCTCGAGCGCTTTACTACGTTCTCAGGCCTTTAAAAACACCCAGATTCGTCTGCAATGTTCTGGTAAGTTTCACGTTTCTTCACAGTCTATTAATTTCTTATTCTCTGTCTGTTTTCCCTCTCTGTTTGGACTCCTAATTTTAGTAGTATTCATTAATTGTTTTCTTGTGCACACATGCACGCATTTGCTTATATATAGTGAAATTAATTGACGCATACTGAAAATGTACAGAGTGGCATTCTCTTGGGGCCGTCATTCTTAGGGCGCAACCAGACATTCCTGGACACTCTATATCCGAAGAAACAGGCTATATTTTTAGTCACTATGTTCAAAATAAGCGTTGTGTATTTTGTCTCCATTATTGCACTGAAAATGGACATTGTTATGAGCTTAAGAGCAGCCAAACATTGTTGGCGATTTGGTGTAATGCCCTTGTTCGCTTATTACATGTTTATAACTTCGCTCTCGAGTTTGTATGAACCCAAGCACTTCGCCGGTATCATAACATAAGGCGTCCAGGGCGTCCTCAGTATAAATAATTTCGCTGTCATTTCTGAAGCCTTGACGGAACTCAACCTTAAATCAACGGAAATAGGGCAGACTGCTTTGTCTTCATCCATGATCAACGAAACAATACGCTGGTTTGTGATAGCACTCCAGTATACCGCAGCAACCGACCAAATGGAAAAGGCAACTCAATATATGACCTGCTGCTGCTTATTCTTATTATCCTGCCTTTTTGTGGTACGACCAACGATGAAATTGATTGCTCAGAAAACACCAATAAGGAAACCGGTGAAAGAATTTTACGCTGTTTTGATATTAGTGACTTGATTTATAGGCATAAATCAAGTATTTTTGGAAGGTTTTGTTTCTTAAGGCAGCTCAAAATGACTTGATATATGCACATACTCAATTTTTTACATTCTCGTACACAAATCAAACATTAGTATTATGACTCATCAAGAGTAGACTGGTGGTGAGAAGTTTAGTGTAAGAGGTCATAAGTTCAAATTTAAAAAATATATACATTTTTTTTTCTCTTTTTCTCTTTTTTTTTCCTTCCTTAAGGTTTTGTTTAAGAGTTTGAAAAAAACGAGAAGAAAAATGATTTAAAAAAATGAAGAAAAAGAAAAAAAATGCGAATTGAAAGCTAATTAATACATCTATTTTTCCTTATTTGAATGTTTTAAATACTTTAAAATTTTTTAAATTTGATAAACTTTAAAATATTTATAAAAATTAATAAAAAAAGAATTTGAATGATTACTTAAAAATCCTCATTTTCTTCCCTTGTTGGATGTTTTAAATTCTCCAAAATCTTTCATATTGGGAGAACTTTAAAATATTTACAAAAATTAATAAAAAGGATCTTGAAGGATTACTTAAAAATCTTTATTCTTTTCCTTTCTTTTATAAAACTTTCAAATAAGAGAGATGTTTATTGAATTGATAAAATTAATCTTTAAAGGAAGAAATTGATAAATGATATATCTTTTAGAGATTAAAAATATGTTTTACTTTGATAATAATAAAACTTTTCATTCTCTCATTTTTCTTCTTGAACCCCCATCTAAACATGGCATAAATTGATTTACAAAAGAAGTATGTGAGGAATATGAAAAAATGTGATGTGAATATAATATTTTTGATAATAAATTACTAATAATATTATTTGCACACCATTTTTATTACACCCTTTTTATATCATTTCTTTTCAACAATATTATTTCTATACTTCAATAATACACCTTTCTCATACACTTACCTTTTATGATAAAAAGAAAAAGAAAAAAGAAGTGAAAAGAAATTAAGTTTTTCTCACTTATTTAACACCATTCAGGATAGATGTATTGAGAGAAGTGGTGTAAGGATAATATCTTTTATTTTTTTTAGTAATAAAACATTCCAACGCATACTCTTTTTAACTTTTTCTTCTCAGAAAAAGGTACAAAGGATTTGTACGTAATAAGATGTGCATGAATCATCTTCCATAAATTAATGCGTGTTTTTCTTCTCTCGTTTCTCTTGTTTGAATTCGAACTCGTGTGCATGTGTGTATATATATACAACTCTTTGATATACTTCTAAATTATTGTTTGAAATTGAACAACTTTTTTCGTTTTAACTTTCGAGTCAAGGAATAAATTGAAGGTGCCTACATCCAAATATGATTTTGTTAGACATATAACGGATTTAAATTTCTTACGATCACTACAGATAAAAAATGGTAGAAAGATAATAAGTTTCATTTAATTTATAAGTTATGGGACACATTTATTTCTTTTCTTTTTTCTTCCGCTGTATGCTGCAGTATTTGCCGGGAAATAAAACCAAACACATAACATAACATCCGTGCGAGAATTAATTATCCAGAAGTGCTATCTAAACATGATTAAGTGTGTGTTTGAATTAGATTTTGTAAACTTAGTTTTTAATTAATTTAATTTTATAAATTTGATTTTGGTCAGAAATGAGTTTAGAGTAAAATAATATATATTTAAAAGTGATTTTAGAGTGAAATAATATATATTTAAAAAACTTTATTTAAAAATTAATTTTAACAAAATAAATGTTATTTGCATAGTATTCATCAAATCACTTTTGAATATATAATTACTAAAAAAAATATGAGTTAAGGTGTTATGAAAAAAAATAAAATAAAGATTGTAAAGAAAAAATATAAAGTTAAAAATGTAAAAGTTTCTCAAACTAACTTTTACTTCAACGTAAAAACAATAAAGAGTTGCTTCAATTCAAATCATGGTTTGAGAGAAAATCATAGTGAACTAACGGATAAAGTGAATTTTGCCAAACAACAAATTATGTTTCTAAAGCTTTGTTTGGATTGGTAATATAGGATGAAAATGAGTGGAATGGAATGGAATGGTAAGACATACCATTGTTTGGATTTTTAAAAATAGGATGGAATGAGATGTAATTGGATGGACTCCATTGCATCTCATTCCACTCCATATTCTCATTTTGTTCCCTCCCAAATTGGAGGATAAGGGATGAAATGAATTAATAAGTCTTACCATTTCATTCATTTTCATTAGTTTCCGTTAGAATTTTCAAACAATGGAATGAAAACTTCTTCTATTCCATTATTAAATATCTAAACAATAATAAAGAAACTTCATTCCATCCCACCTCATTTCATTCCATCCTATCATATTCCACTTCATTCCATTCCACTTACCATAAATATATAAACAAAACCTAAACTTACTTTTACTAGCTGCAAACTGGCTTTTGGCTTTTCTACCGCCAAACCAAACACACTCTAAATAACTAATCAGACTAATTAATAGTAGAGCCACAACTTAATAAGGAGATTTTGTAACATTTTTTGTAAGGAGATTTTGGTCAAGAAAAACACAACTATATTTTCACGCCGTTTTTTTTGTGAGATAATTTTTTAAACCAATGGTATAAAACACAGAGACCAAATTTTGAAATGTCAAAGGCCAAATTTAAATTTTATTTTATTTTATTTTTGAGATGGGACCAAATTTAGATTGTAAGACAACTATAGAAATAAAATAGTACAGTTTAGTCAAAAGAACCTTAAAAAAGGATGTAAAGAACCATTGTTCGGTTTGTCACACACCTAATACGCCTAAACCTCATTGCTGTTTTTGTAACCATTTTTTTTTTTTTGGGTGGGGGGATTTGGGGGCAGGGGAAGGGGAGGGGTTGGGATTCGACCCCATTGCAGCTTCTGAAGGTGTGCAAGCGTTTGTCATTAGGCCACAGCGCCTGACTGTAACCATCTACATCTCATGTTCTTCTTAACAATTTATTTTCAAACCATACGACCACCACCACCAGTAACTGTTGCAATTTACTGCCAAACGGTATACAGTTTACAGTTAAGAGTTTCTATTTCTTCCCACCAAAAAAAAAAAAGTTTCAATTTCTTCAAAAGAAAAAACAGGTCTCAGTTTCCCTCCTCTCTTAACAATCATTGCATTGGTTTTATGAAGGGCGTCTTCATTTCATGTATCTCCCTAAAATTCTGTTTTTCCCTTGGCCCTCCAAATTTCTTTTATGAGGTGAATAGTCCTATACTGGGCGAAGCTTGTGTTTTCTCAGGTTTTCATATTAAAGGAAGAGGATTCAAGATTTGATGAACGCCTTGCCATAGGCAGGGGAAAGGGTTTCCAGATCTTTTTTAGCTAGAATCGATGGCTTCTAACACGAGCCAGAGTTCCTTCTTTCGTAAGAATGGTAGAGAATTCCCAATGTTTTGTACAAATACAGTATATCACAAGGGCATTGATCAAAGGGGCATTTGGTATGACGATAATCCACTTCAATACGTAATCCCAGCGCTGCTGACACAGGTCTTTTTAGTGTTTCTGGTCTCTCAAGCGCTTTACTTTATTCTCAGGCCTCTCAAGCAACCCAAATTTATGTGCAGCCTCCTGGTATGTTCTCATCATCTTTAACACGAAATCATTATTGCAACATTACCATTCTGTCAAAGAATCATTTTTAATGGAACGTGGTCACGTTGATTCATGTTCTATATATTCTATATATGTTCATAGTCGGTTCGTTAGGCACGTGACTGAAGGATATGGGAAAAATGGAAGATTTGGATACTGTGACATGCGTTTAATTTTCTGAACGATATTATTTCTGATAAACATTCTTCTTGTTGTCCAATTTTCAGGGAGGCATCATCCTAGGACCTTCTGGTTTCGGACGCCACGAAACATACAGAAACCTCATATTCGGATACAAACCACTTGTGGTAATGAATACATGCGCCACGATCGGCGCCATATATTCCATCTTCCTGGTTGGTGTGAAAATGGACACAGGCATGATAGTGAGGGCAGCAAAGAGTGCCTGGAAGATTGGTCTGGTAGGATTCTTATCTTCATTCGTGGCCATGTTTTGCCTCCTTCTTACGTTTATCAGTAGCCTTCCCGGATTCATCAAGAACCACCTATTCTTCCTCTTCTTTCCTGCCTACTCATCTTTCACCAACTTCCCCGTCATTGCTCAAGCCTTGGATGAACTCAACCTCATAAGTTCTGAGCTTGGCCAGCTTGCGCTGTCCGCAGCGATGCTCAACGACACCGTGCAATGGTGCGTGATCACACTGGGAGTTATGTTCAGGCAAAACACAGCAATGCAATCAATAGAAGCCATACTTAGCTTCTTGGCATTGCTGATCTTCAGCTTCCTTGTGTTGAGACCAATCTTACTATGGATTAAGAGGAGAACACCCGAAGGTAGACCCGTGAAGGAGAGTTACACGGTGCTGATACTACTTGGAGCTCTGGTTATGGCTGCTCTGTTCGATTTCGTTGGCATTCCCTTCATTCACGGCCCTCTAGTTCTGGGTTTGATCATCCCAGATGGTCCCCCACTAGGTACAACAGTTGTAGAGAAAGTGGAAGTGATCGTGTCACATTTTTTCCTTCCCCTGTTCTTCCTGCATGTTGGGTATAACACAGACTTTTCGAAACTTCAGTTTACAAGCGAATTAATCAAATTTGAATCAGTCCTCCTGGTGGGTCACGTTGCAAAGCTAGCGGGAATTTTCCTAATCTCCCTGTCTTGCAAAATAAGCCCCAGAAATTCCGTCTTGCTTGGCCTTATTATGAACATTGAAGGCATAATTGAGCTAGTTACCAACTCCCGTTGGAGAAGCCAAAAGGTAATTTACACTACTTTTTCTCAGTCTAATCATAGCTAAGTAGCATCTTAATTTCTTTTCAAGTATTTAAAATCGATTATAAGACATCTATTATAAGATTTATATTTTCTATTAAGAATTTTGTTATTCCCATGCTTCTTGCTTTGTAAACCAAATCCTTAACACATTTCTCGCGTAGTTCCTAAAGTTTAAAAACACTTTTTAATACTTATTTTTGTTTTTTTTTTCAATAAAAAAGTATATGAACTTAGTGTAGAAAATAAGCATAGAAATAATAAAATTCTACTATTAATTCCCACTTGAACATGATCATATCCAATCTAATGATTTGTGTTTTGTGATCTCTGCAGTTTATTGACGATCAATATTTCGCTCAAACAGTGTTGACAGCGATGATTGTGACGGGGACCGTAACCTTATTGATCGAGATGTTATACAAGCCTCACACCCTGCTTCGGCTGGACTCATTCGTGGCAGACACAAGACGAAACCGAACCATCCAAACCTCGTATCGGAGCCCCCAGTTCAGAATTCTTGCTTGTGTGCACACCACGGAGAGTGTGGGCAGAATCATCACGCTTGTGGAAGCTTCCAATCCAACCCCAGCGAGCTCCATCTGCGTTTACGTGGTCCACCTCATCGAGCTCACGGGCAGGGCAGCACCAGTCGTCCTTCCCTACAAAAGAAGAAGCTTGCTAAACCATAGCCATATCAGCAGCACCCATCAAATCGCGCGTGCATTTGACAACTACGCCAAATATTGCTCGAGAGGCCCCGTCACGGTGCTGCCATACATCAACATCGCCCCCTACAAGAACATGCATGAGACCGTCTTCGGCCTCGCACGTGACATGCACATCCCCTTCATCATCCTCCCCTTCCACGACCGGCACGTTCTAGGGAACAGATTCGCCGCCGCCGTTAGCTGGTTCAACCGGAACGTCCAAGGCTATGCACCGTGCACGGTGGGGATCCTGGTGGAGCGGGGCTTCCAGCGTCAGGTGAGCGTGGGACAGTTCTCCCTCCACGTCGCCGTCGTGTTCCTCGGCGGCGGAGACGACCGGGAGGCCCTGGCGCTGGCGATGCGGATGTCGGATAACGTTGACGTCAGCGTCACTCTGCTGCGGATCACGTGCGCGGTGCCGAGCAGGAGGGTGGCGGGGATGAACAACGGGAAGGACGAACAGTTGGAGGAGATAGAGAGGATGATGGACGAATCGATGTTGGACGAGTTCAAGATGAAGAACATGGGCAACGCTTGTGTCGTTTGCCACGACGTGGTGGTGAACGACAGCTTGGAAGGGTTTCGGGCGATTCGGTCGGTGGAGAAGCAGGACTATGATCTGTATATGGTGGGGAAACGACATGGCGGCGCGTCGTTTATCGACGACGACGCGACGGAGTTTGTGGAGGTTAAGGAGCTGGGGATGGTCGGAGACATGCTGGCTTCCAGGGAATATCGAGATGGAACGGCGTCGGTGTTGGTTTTACAACAGTTTGGTGATAAGGTGAATGGGCATGGGCATGATGCTGTCTATAGTAGTAGTTATATGAAGAATGATTTTGATTACTAGAACGGTAGTGGCCTTCGCCGTTAAATATATCAAGACAAATTTTGAACGATGAACCGAGATAGACCAGGGATTAAAACAATAGCCTGTAATAAATTATTTTTTCCCTTTTGAGATGTATGGTAATCCGTAAATTCATTTTTTTTTTTCGTGGTTGACATTAAAAAAATTTAGTAGGAAGATTGTACAAATTATATATGTAAAAAATTGGAAATTATAGGATATTTTGTTAGTGGCTATAATTATTAGAATTTAATTTTTTTCTTACATGGATGAAGTTTTTGTTTTTATTATTATATACAAAGGAGATTTACAACCTTGTGTGAGTAAGGAAAAGATAAATTAAGTTAAAGTAAAGACAAAACGTTTTTAATAAAATACTCTTGGACGGATGAAATTTTAGTTTAATAACAAAAAGTGTGAGAATAATTATGATTATAAATTCAAATTTTCCTTTTAAGAAAGTAACTTCCATGTACATATAATGAGTATGATTATCATAGGAGATGTAATAAGATTTAATAATAGGCGTACAACAGTCTACTTTGGTAATTTGGTCTGATTTCCTCAAATACCTAAGTGAATTAACTGATGACAATAGTAATATTGAATGAAAGTAGTTGTCGTTTCTGTCTTTTTCTTTCTATTTTTTTTTTTTTTGGTCTTAGTTGTCGTTTCGGTCTAATAGCTGTGAGAAGCATTGCCAAACTCAATGTCTGTTGTTGACTAGTTACAGGCAGTCAGGCACTACTATGTATATGGCAAAGATGGAACTGTTCAGCTTTGAAGCAGAAATTCGGTAAATGATATATATTGCGGTTGATCGAGCTAGTCCATTTGGGATAAGGATGGGGCATTGGTCAATATGAAGCCCAGATTACTGCTCAAAGGGTCAAATAGGCCTTTATTTCTTACATGACCCATTTCGATGGTGTTTGACCCTATGGACCATAAACACATACCTTGCCCAATTCCAGGCCACTTCAGAGCCATATTCCCATATTTGCAGCTTTGGACTAATACGTTGGTTTGCTTGTCTATCTTACTTACAAAACTTACACTAGGAAAAGACAACAGAAAAGGGATAAAGGAAGGAGAATCCAAGAAATAAAACATCAGGAGTTTGTTATGTGGTCAAGGGCCCATGCAGAAGCATTGACATAATTGTTGTCATCTTTCTTTACTTGAATATATAGCAGTTCTCTGATCTCAGTTACAATAGTCTTCCTGATTTGGCTACTTCTACATGCAACTTGATGAAAACCAGCAGCATCTGTATTAGGATAGATAAAACAAAGCCATCTCTTAGGCCGTCTTCTATTTCATGTCTTTGCTAACTTTCCTGCCAAGTTATGTTTTTGTCCCATAATTCAGATGTGGACATTCTTTTGAGGAATTTTTAGTGCCTAATGATACTAAGATATGCACCCGTGCATACACCACACTGTCTTTAGTAACTTAACTTTTTGTAGTAAAATTTCTACTTGCCTTATTGGGACAGAAAATGTTGACTGATTGCAACATAAAGCTTAGATGTTAAAAGTATTCTGTGTTTTTCCCAATTCTTAGCTTTCATTCTTTGCGAAAAGTAAAGAGTTGGAGGCCAGAATACTTTTGGTCTTGGGGCCTTAGATTTCTTGTATATATTAACCTTTACGTAACTATGTAATTTGTTTTCTTCTGTCCTGGACTTTACTAGTTTGAATGCATCACTTCTTTACTCTTGCTGTCGTACCCACATTGACCTTGACTTAAATGTCATGCTCACATAACAGTTTGCTTTCCGAACATTGTTCGAAGAAACATTCTCTAAGCTTTCAGGGTATTCGTGTGATTATGTTCACAGTACGCCTTTCCAATTTTGTAAATATCACAATGGCACTGTATGCAGCTAGTTGCTTACTCCTCATTAATTCCACAACTGAATCAAATATGAATTAGTATGAGTGAAAACAGAAAGATCTAACATCTACCCTGTTAGTCTCCTGTTTGGCAAATGGTCATTGGGCTTTGAAGTTTACATAATTATAGTGGTCAGGTTGCAGTCTTAAATGCGGTTCTTTCAAATCAGACATTGTATGAATTGTGAGACATTAGGCAAGACATGGACAGATGAGTTCAAAACTAACAATCTGTTTGTAACATGAAACTAAAGGGGAAAAAAATAACATAATGAGATCAATTTAACTGGTCGGGCTTGTGACTATATCAGATGGTGTATTGTGTCGAAACCACATCATCTCTTCTAAAACCCGATTTATCTCTATAAAAAGAACAATGAAAAAGATACCCAAAACAAAAAAAGTCCCCAAATGCAGGGAAACAACAATGAACTTCCAAATTAAGAAAAATTACGACCCTGATTACTGGTTGATGAATTTATCATTTTGATGATCCTAACAGAGAGGCAGGTCTGCAGGAGGGGGCTCTATGGACTGCAATTTCCCAACTCCGTTCTCTACCAAGAGCACTGTGGCCAAACCCCAGGTGATGTGAACATCCAAGTGACAGTGCATAAGCCAGGCACCTACAATACTTACATTGCATAATGCCAATAATATGAGATCAAGCATTAAATAATTGAAGTTTTTTTTTTTTTTATGTGGTTATACATTGCAAATTTCGAAAGGAAGTCTTTTTACCTGGGTTATCAGCAACAAATCGAATAACAGCCCATCCATTCACAGGTACTGCCACTGTGTTCCTCTGAGGTGGATCAACGAGGTTGAATTTTGCTGTATCTTTCTCGGGGTTGAAATTTCCGAACCCCTCTGCAACGATGTAGAAATCATATCCATGAAGATGAATTGGGTGGTTCTCAGGAGTGAAAATGCTCGTATCCTGCAACACAATCTGCACCCTCGATCCAAACTTCAACTTGTATACTTTAGTCCCCGGAACAGGTTGCCACAGCGAACGGCTCACGTTGCCGGTGTAGTCGAATTTCACCGGCGGTTTTGCCGGAAAATCGGTGGTGAAGACTCCCGGAATTCCAAATTGGTGAGCCTGCAAGATGGAAATGTTGTTTGGGAGGACGAAAGACACGTTGTTAATGCTTGCAGTGAACCGTGTCCCGTTGGGCCCCTGGCATCGCCTTGCTCGGAAATGTTGCGGGCACTTGTTGAGTCCGAGGCCAACGGTGAAGAAGAGGCTCTCATCGATTTCAGTGGGCACCTCAACTTTCCCGGGGCTTCTGAACCTTCTGCTGAAGGCAGTGACTGTGTTAGTGTCATTGTAAGCAGGGAGAGGGGGCATAACTGGTTTAATTGTCGCTCCCTTGGAAGGACAAGGGGCTGTTTTGTATTCGAGAATGGCGGTGGTGGTGGTGTTGTCAAATGGAGCGTTTTGTGCGGATTGATAAGCACGCGCCGCGATGTAGTACCGGGACGGTGGCTGGTCGCCGGTGATCAAAACGTCAGTGGTTTGACCAGGTCCGAGGATGAGGACGGTGGTGGTGAAGGGCTTGAGGTATCCGGCATCAGCACCAACCACCGTCAGCTTATGGTTGGCGACGGTGAAGAAGAGTGGTTGGTTGAGTGCAGCATTGATGATCCGGAGGAGGTTGGTCTCGCCGGAATCCATTGGAACAATGGTAGTGCCTGCATTGCCGATCATGTCAAAGGAAAAAAAAAAGTCATATTCAGTTTTCTACATTTTCAGGCACCAGGTTCCGAGTGTAGAATCTATCTGCTGTTGTATTTTTCCTGTGTGTTTTGGGCTGATTATGGGCTCATCTCATTCTGGAGATACACCTTATTTAATTGTCCAAAAGCTATTTGTGTCGTGGACCTCTTGGTAGCACTAATTAATATGACTTCATTTGCTTTCTTTCAAGGAGTATTGTTATTCACGGCAGAAAAGAATAAAAGCACCTACAAATTTTGTTGGTTCTCCCTTACTTGTACTATGTTTTCTCTTTCGTGCTTGTCTGAACTGTGATCTCTGATGATAAAATATCTTATATAAAACACTTACAATTTTATTTATAGAGAATAATGTGTTTTTTTCAATATTTTATATTAATAAGATATAAGCTTCCATTATTATGTTCATACCATGTGTTTTACAATATTCTACACATTTTACCAGCCAAAAAAAAAAATTCAACACTTTTAATTGATTTATTCGTTTTCAAAAAATTGCCCCCACATATATATATGTTTTCACTTTTCACTGTACATTTTTCATTGCTTTTTTGTTTTTTTCCTGCTTGCTATATTATGTTATTAAATGACTCACAACCTTGCAGTGCGCGTAAAATCATTACAGACCGGCAATAAAATCAAGTTTCTTCCCTCTAGTCAAATCACTTTTTGACTCTACCAAAAACAAATACTATTGACTTAACGCTTCACAATTGATTGAAATCTTTAATGATTTCATATTTTGAATTTTTTTCAAAAAAGTTTCACATGACTACTACCTATTTTTAAATATGTCAAATCCTGTGTAAAGTAAATTAAATTAACCAAGACATGTGACGTGTTCAGTTTAATAAAAATTAATTAAGAAAGAATCAAACCATTGCTGGAGCACTTGTAAAGATCGCCAGGTTGACCATTGACAGTGTATGCATCAGACACGTTCGGAGCTGCTCCTGTTCGTGTGGCCTGCCTCACAACATCGATGGGGTTTGTGTCCCACCATTCCCCTAATCATCATCATCATGACTTTCACCGTTAATTCGTCGCCATCACAAACATAATCTTTGTCCAAAAAAAAAAGCATAATTTTTCCTATTGTCTCTTTGCAACTATTAATTCCACATTTCCACATATCACATCACTTTTAATTTGCAAAAGTACTATTTTTTTTTTCTTCATCTTCCACTCTCCATGTTTTCATCGATGCCATCATTACCAGTTATATGCGAAAAAAGGATCATTACCTAGAAGAATGGGTGTCTCGCGCTTTGGCTTAGGGAAAGGGTAGGCCTCTCCTTTCCTAGGACGAATGATTAAAGCTCCGTAAACGGTGGCTCTTAGCCATGAGGTATGAGCATGCCACCAAAGTGTGCCTACTTGTCCTTCAATGGTGAACCTGTAAGTGTAACTCCCTCCTGGACGAATGGGGCATTGGGTCACAAATTCTGGTCCATCTGCCCATCCTGTTCTCAGTTGCCGAACACCGTGCCTAAACAGATATATACAAGAAACAATGAGCAACAAAAGCCACTCAACTATTTGCTTCTAAACCTTTCATGCATGTATCATGCAATATCCTATATATAAGACTACACATAATTAACGTGTCTAATGAGTAGGATTAATTAAGATGAAGGTCTTCAATCCTCAAGCTTGCAAAGAAAATTGATTTTGTTTATTTATTTTTTGATTGTGGGCGCAAATGAAGCTAAAATGCTAGCTTGATGTTATACCAGTGCATGGTCACATTGTAGCGAGCTTTGTTAGTGACTTTGACGACCAAAGTGTCTCCATTGTTGATTTCCAACGTTGGGCCCGGGTACTGGCCATTCACGGTGATGGTGTTGTGGGTTTTGCACAGCCTCTTCACTGGAGTTGCTTGAACCTATTCCGGTTGCAAACAGTTGGTATCTTATCTAAGGAAAAAGAAAAAAGAGAGAGAAACCAAGAAGAGAAAGAGAGTAAGAGCACGTACAACAAACTCGTGCTTGTGAATTTTGGCATTTGCAGAAGACAAGGCTGAAGCTAAGAGAACAAAAATGGCCAAGAAGATGGAGGAGTGTTTGGCATTGGTGAGAATGGTCTTGAGAGCCTCCATCTTACAGCGAGCAATAAACACCTTTGTGTGAGTGATGGTTGAGATTGCAATGCAAGTAAGAGTGGGAGAGGATGCTTTTATAGGGGAAATTAGAGGGAGAGAGACAAGGTCGTTTGAGGTTGGCAGATTAGGTTTTGTTACGGCAAAGTGGTCAGATTCCTGGGGAAACTTTGTTCAAGTTGTTGCACCCACTAGTTAATTAAGTTCATGAATGCTTGCTTCATAAGTCTTCAATGGAAGGTTGAATTTTTTTGCAAAGCATAATTATTTTGAAACTTTGTTCAGATAACATGACGCGTTTTAATTTAAACCTTTTTCTTTTTAACCCGCATTCACGTGGCATGTAACAAGATTAATTCCCATCTTTTTGTCCATTTTCCTATAATCTATTTTTTTTTAGGCAAAAGTATAACGTTCCAAAAAGACCAAAACAAAAAGCACAAAGGGTTTATATCTTTCTTTGTGCAAGTCAAGATCTGCTATATAAAATACCATTGGCCTGAAATGGGTACAAGTGACCTGCAGATAACTACATATATAATTTAGTGCAAGTAACCTTGCCGCCGTCAAACAAGTGCACTTTAATTTCTTCCCATCTTAATTAGTAATTCTTGTGATTTGGGTTAAGAGTATATTTTTACAATCGTAGCTAAAGAGTTTCAGAAGGAAAAAGAGTGCCACTTATGCATCTGTCCAATTTGACTATTTCGTTATTTCGGTGGGTGTCAGGTAGTGGAAAGTAAAGCGCTTAAGTCCTCTAATCCTTTGATGAAAAAGCAATCCACGTTAGAAACAAGTATGATATTTGAAGTTTTGAACACAGTGCCTTTTGTTTAATATATACACAACCTGCTTTACAATTTTATCACTTCTTTAAAATTACTATTAACCTATAATTAACTAGTTTAAGGTTTAATGGCTGCTTCGTTGCTTGTTTTCAAGCTCTGGCTCTCATGGTAGGCCTTTTTTCTAAGCTACCCCTATTTCTCTTTTCTTTTCTTACTTTAAAGAGTGACTAGTTTTTCAAAAACGCGTATATCAGGAAACTTAACTAATAGTTTTGATTGATGCAAGTGTCTATTGAAAGGAAAGAACAAAAAATTGAATGTTAAAAGTGGACTACCATTATGTGTGTAGCATATATAATAAAGTAGAAAAAATAAGTGATTTATGATTGGGTCTAACAAGAATTTAGAGATACTTATTAAAAATGTAACTTAAGTATTAAATTAGGTAACCTGTCACCCAATATTTTACAGTTGGATGATCAACTGCGAATTATACACACCCAAACATGTCATACTCAGAGATACGTAATTGGATGTACAATCTATAATCTACAGCATCACTTTGACGAACATTAGGTGGTCAACACATGGCCACGTGTTAAACTAATATGTAGGAGGATTTGGTTTCCTTAATGATCTGTTTGTTTGATCCCCAAATATTGTTTAGTTTCGGAATGATAAGCAATTCAATTACTCACATGCAAATTTGATTAACCAAGAGTAATAGTGATCTTTCCCATAATTAACTCAAATCGGATCCAAAATAGGTGATTGAAAAATGAATCAATTCTAAAGAATGGGATTGTCATGACCAGATACAAAATTAACATGTATACACAGAACATCAAGGCAAGTATATGTGAACAGTCATCCCATATAATATATTTTGACTTCATTAATAACATTTTGATGTTGAATTTACCCAAGTCAAACCTAGAATTTTCCTTGGTAATTGGTATAAAAATGGAGCTTTCTTATAATTATTTTATTGATTCAGCTGGGCTATTTTTCAGCTACTGTGGGACCCTCATGAGGATGGGGATCTTCTACTGATCAGATCAATGCCTTGACATCAGAAAGCTCCTTGACGATAAAAGAGTGGGGAAAGGACATGGAAAAGCTTGGAGTAGTCTATTCTAGTGTCCCTTGTAGTATGAACTCGTACTATATAAATCTTAAATCACAAGGAAGATGGAATGTTTCCTCTAGTAGTTATCTCACCCTATCTGTATTGAAGGCCTTGTCTGAAGTCTTGTCTAATAGTGGTATAAAGGATTGATGGCTCCATATGAGTTGACAATAACAGCTTGCCAAGCCCCCATAATATTATTTTGATTTTCACAAAACCGTTAGACTCTTGAGAACGAAAGCATGTCAAACTAAGGGTGGAGTTTGACAAAGATTAAAATAAAAGGGATCGATAGAGAAACCTAATGGTGAGGATTGATCTAGGTGAACAAGAAATAATGAAAGAGCATTATACAAAAGTTGGTAGAGTTTGTTACTGACTGTCTCAGATTCTTGAGAAGGAAAAATAAAAATGTGAAAATTATGAAGTAAGAATGGTGAAAAATTGACGCAAGAGCAGAAAGCAATTCCCTGTCAGAATTTGCTGGTACATAGTCTCTCAAAAACTTCTCTCATCTTTGTTTATTATTTTTCCTTGTCTTGTTTGGGTTTTTGATTTTTTTGGTTTTCATTTTCATGGTTAGTTATAAGTGCGTGCAAACTCGAGTAACTTCAACTCCACCGTCAAGTTTTTTTTTTTTTGTGACCCAAAATCATAACAAAGATTAGATGAAATTTAAAGAACAAATCCATCATGGTCTGCTGTTTCTGAGATGGGGCCTTCTTAGAGATCACG
The DNA here is from genome assembly GCA_019955255.1 of Castanospermum australe. Lineage (NCBI taxonomy): Eukaryota > Viridiplantae > Streptophyta > Magnoliopsida > Fabales > Fabaceae > Castanospermum > Castanospermum australe. The sequence continues at coordinate 86,908 of NSJW01000002.1, forward strand.
CTCAAAATTATATGTTTACTTTTTGTAAAAATGCATATGTTACACTCATGAAGCTATAATGGGTTTCAGTGGGAGTCTTTACAAGTTCAAAAAAGCTAGTGGACCATTGAGAGGTCAAAAGTCGCTATAATGCTGTATGAACTTTAGTGTGCATGCTCCAATTTTTAGGCATCCAATATTCCAATGTCCAGATTGATTGAATGAGGTTAAAAAATATACCCTAATTGGTGGCATAAGGGGCAAAAGTTAACCCACGTGAGTAGGGCTGAAAATGAGTCGAGCAAAGCTCAAGTTGACTTAATAAAGATTAACTAAACTCGAAATTTGGTTTGATTAGACATAAATAATTTACGATTCGAATTCAACTCAAATAAAACCTACACATTGTTCCACTTAACTTGCCAATTCCATTTATACGAACTAAATCAGCTAAATTGTTTCAAATGTTCACTATGGATCAATTGAGTCGAGCTAACTTTTGTACTTGGTTCATTAGTTATTTAGCTTAAATCAACTTAAATAATATTTTTTAGTAATCATTTATAAATCAGTTCTCAAATCTTTATTATTAAATTTATTCCTAATTATAGATTCAATGAATTATATCTTTTATACCTTAAACATATTACTATTATATGGGATATTAGCTTTAATTCAATTTGTTTGGTTCATGAAAATACGCGTCTAGCCAATGAATGTCAAAGTGTTGAGTAGTTTATGAACCAGTTTGGTTCATGGCCATGGTTTCATGTATTGCAAAATACAATCACAACTTGATCATAAGGTCGGCTGACAATTTTTCTCTGTAAAGTTTCTGAAGATTTCAGTTGAATGCTATATAGCATTGTCAAATCTAAAGCACATTGAGCTCTTTGGAACGTAGGCAAGGGGGTCCCCATTTTTGGTGTGTACTGGTGGTTGAACGATTATTTGGGTAGAGGAGGGTAAAATGAATAACAAAATAAAAATGGCAGTAAATGACGCAGACTAAAGAAAGAACTTTTCTCTGCTTTCCTGTTTTTCATGATTTGCTTGTGCATGCCATTCTGTTGCTTGTTGCTCTTTCCTTCAGGATGAACATCTTTACAAAAACGAATTCAATGATTGACAATAAACACTTACCATTGAAGTATATTAACAAACTTATCACAAACTAAATTTACTATCTATAACAATCCAAAGAATAACGAGTAATTTTCATAGATTGTGCTATTCCTAAACAGAGTTCAGGTAGATAATTAAAATACTTTATGCATGGTTATCAATGAAAGATAAAAGTGAAAACCTAAGTCCTTGTCAAATGCTGGTACATATAAAAGTAGGGCAAACATAGATGAAGTATTAAAAAAAATTCAATGCTGTGTAGGGATACAATAGTTTTTCTCTATGTATTGACACAAATTTAGAAAGAATGAGAAATGATGATGCACAACTGTCTCCAATTTAGTGCAGTGTACAAGATGATTCCATATTCTACTCTTTGCTAAGTGTACTCTTACAATTTGTGCAACAATATTATAAACAAAAAAATAAATAAATAAATAACACAAAAGTAGCTGAAGGCAGAGAAGGAGGACCAGGGGAGGAGGGACCAGCAGACTGCCAATATTATGCAATTCAGCAGATATTCTATATAACTTTTATGGCCATTCACAAAAACCAAATTAAAAAGTTGAAACAAAATCGAGGCCTTTGCACACAACTATCCAACTTCTACCTACTGTCATCTCAAATAGGCCCCAGTTAGCTAGAAGAAAATGCTGCAAGAGCCATAATCAATGTTCCACACTAACTGCCCTGGTGATATACCTTCAGTTTGAACACAGATCTGATCATCTCCTACGAGAATTGCCAGCAGTGCTTATCAGTCATAGTTCATCTGTTGAAATTGAAAAATGTTTTTATATTTTAACCATATCCACTAAATATTGTAGCCATGGTTGGCATCCCAACTTTCTAAATCTTGAAAACTTGTCCATGTTGATCTCCAAGTGAGCCTCAACCAAATTCAACTGCTCGGAACTATTATAATTTTACTGGATTTGCAAAACTTCTGACACCTTAGGTCTAGAAGAATTTAGAGTGTGCAGATACTGTAAGTCACTTAATTCGAATGCCTCTAATATGCAACAGATTGATGGATGGGTTTATCTGAAAGATACTAATGCAGCAGACAAAGTGTAAATATTCTAGCTGCAATTTTCACAGTTTGCTTGATTTTATTTACATGCAAAGAAGCTACTTCAGCATACTTCTGAAGTTAACATGAAGTAGGGGATAGCACAGTAATAAATGACCTCAGCAGCAATCCAAAGTTTCTAAACAGAAGAACCATTAGCATTATTGGAAACACAACATTACTCAGGAATCACTGGACTCTATGCACCTACTTGTTGCCTTTACCACTCAACCTATTTATTTTTGAGATTTCAGATGCCCGTTCCACAGATTATTGTTGAAATTATAGGGATTTCAAGGAAAAGGAGAGAAGAGACAGAGTCTGAAAATTTGATATACTATGAGAATAAATAGGTCAAGTAGTAGTGCAGCAGTACAACTACAACAAGCCCAGCTCAACAAGACTACTAACATCATATGATTCCTAATATTCTAACAATTATGCTTCATGGATATACTTGTGGAATCAACACAGATCACACAACTTAAACATGCTATGGTTCTGCTTCGAAAATTAAGCTGTTATAATCAGTGACATTATCTACAACCACTTATAAAATTAGCTAAAAATTATCCAAATGAGGTGCTTTTCAACTATGAATCACAATCGTCCATATAATAGAGACGGAGAAAATCCTAGCACTGGCATTGTACATAAAATCTTGAACCAGAGAAGATATTAAGGAAATGAGAATCTAAAGCAAATAAAGTGGAAAATCTTGCTTGTCAATGATTTCATTTGTGAAGAACATGATCACTAGAAAATTTAAGACAAGCTTCAGCAGATAAGAACCTCACAACAAAAATATTAAGTTTATTTGGTTCTGTTCATTACAGTTTATGAAATCCAGAAAATGATTATTTTCCTAATGATCCACTCCTTGTGTGACGTGTATCTTCATCATGCTGATTTAAGTTTTGCCTCTGTTCTTTTCTCTTTTCCCTACCAGTCTAATTAACCCAGAAGTTCCCCATCTCTCTCTTTGCCTTTATTTTCCTTTATCACTATCTTTTTAGCTCTCCAAATTAGCCTGATTAACGGACACGCATCTTAGCAGCAGTGCCATCTTTTTGTTCCCCCATCACACAAACCTTTACTGAGTCTGGCCTGCTAAAAAAGAGCTGTATTTGCTTTTTGCTTTTAATAAGCACATAAGCTCAGAAACTATATCGAGAAATTTTAAGATAGTCGCATCTGATGGATTTTGTTCTATATGGAGAAAAACCAATTCACTATTTGTCACATCAGTGTGACCAGTTGCCTAACGAATAAAAGTCCAGCAATAAGTCTTTTCTATAGCACAGGTTAATTTTGGAGAACAAAAAAAAATGGTTCAGGCCCACTATTTTTGGTGACTGATTGTATTTTGTCCAGCCCTCTGCACTGCGTCTTTTTTATTAAAAAACAATTCCGATTATTTAAGTAAAAAAAAAAGTCATGTCAAAGTTTAGCACTTCGTCTTTTCATCCTCTGAGAACCTCATGCTAAGTTGGAGGGCCAGGTATCACTTGGTGTTTCTGTGTAGCAATATTTTGACAGGGCACCGACAGTTTTATGAACACATTGACTATCAGACAACCTGGCTAGTCCAATATAAATGGAATTACAGCTGTATGTCAACTCTGCACTTGACTTGACTAGCTGAAGTTGGATTATTGACTTGGCATTATGCATCAAGAATTAGTTCAGTGATTTATTCTCGGTTCAAGACCATGGGGAAGTCTGTCTCCCCTTAGTGCCCCTTCTCCTACGTAACTATCTCTTAGCAGAATTACATTTGAAACAAGAAGACAAAAAATTAATTTCAAATCTGCAGTAATTGAAGCAAACAGTTAAACTATGACCTGACTTGGGAAAGGGAAGAAAAGCTAATTAGGGAAGAGTAGGTAAAAGCACATAATTTCTTTTGAGTTTAATTGTGATTTACTCTCTGTATAAAACTTTTTTTTTATAATACTAAAAATAATTACATTATTATCTATTCATATATTTACACATAATTAAATGAGTTTGATTATGATTACAAGTACTTAAGAGGATAAATTCATTTAATGATGCGTTAACACATGACTTGATGATAGTGTAAAAATTATTTATATTGACAGTGAATCAAAATTAAATTTATTTCTTTAACAACTCTTTCAAATATGTATGTATGCACAATCTACAAGCAATGATCCAAAAAAAACATATGATTCAGCAGAATAGCACAAATTATATGTTAATATTCAAAGAGTGCATCATTCAAATGCCAATAATGTATTAGGTTGACGGCAATAACTACTATCAATAAATAAGAGATCCTAAATTTTAGGTTCGCTTCAATAATTATCGTAAGATATTTCTATTCTTTTTGTTAGTTATTTGGTAAACTGTCTAAGAACTGCTTTTCTAAAGAGAGTAATGCTAGTTACACATTCCAAACCAATACAAAAGCTTACATATGATATTGCAGATTATTGATCCGAGAAATAGTTGGTCATCCAAATGCCTACAGTGCCGGTCGTGAGATTTTGTATTGGATTAAGGGTGCTCTAACAATTAGGTCAAGGAGTCCATTGTAGAAGATCCCTCCACTTTTTTGTTCATTTGTTTTCATTGTAGCAAAAATATCATTCAGACTAACAGTGCTACAATAGTACAATATTTTACCTAATTGATTTTGTTGCTTAATATCCAAAATGATCATAACAAATTTTACTAATAAGCAATGACCAAATTCAAACTGCATGCAGAAGAAAAGAAAAAGTGCAATACAATTACAATTACTCGACACATTGTTGAAGCAGCTTTCCGAAGTAGTTCACAGTTTCTCACTTTCTCATAGCAGCTTTCTCTGAGCTTTTTTTCTTCATCTCAATGCATCTTTTTCCTAACGTGACAATAGATCTTTCATGGCACAAAAAGAAAAAAAAATGCTTAGCAATTTAAAATAACCAAATAGGATAAGAATCAATGTTACAATCTGCAGTTCCAACTTTCAACAACCATCATACGCGAACTCAAGCACCCAAAAGAATTTGCATAACAAATGCTTGCCATTTCAGTTCAAAAAATTGGGAGAACCAAACCTAATTGCATTCTTGTAGTCTGGCGCTGAAACCGGTTTCGAAGCCAAATTTCAAGCTGCACAGGTGAGTTAGAGAACCGGAACCCACCAGCATTGCCACCTCAAATAGCCGCCCAAAATTGCCACTTCCTCCATTACAAGTTTTCGGCCTTCCAGAACCAAATTCGCAGATTGAAATGGCGATTGAAATAGCGATTTTAGTTGGCGTTCGGTTTCGCTATCAACAAGCATCTGTGGGCGTGACTCACAAGAAAAACGGGTTTTTCACGTTTACATGGCAGCGATTTGATTTGATTGAACACGAGGCCACAAGTTTGTCGAAACTGCTAAATTGTATTTTTCTTTTTTTCATGTTTGTTTTCTGCTCTCATTTGTTTATGCCAAAGCGGCCCGAGTTGACTCACCATGCCCGAGTCTTGCCCGCTCGCTCGCTCGCTCGCTCGCTCACTCACACACAGTCATTTGGTCGTCTTCTTCTTCAGGCACCTAAGACCACCATAGCCTCCGGAGACGATGATCCATAAACCCATTTCCGATTAGACGAAAGGCTTGATGTTGGTATCGAATTTCGAAGATTGGATAAAAAATGATGCACCACGATTACGAAGAAGTTCATCTGCACGCCACCCAAGACGAGATGGAGTCTCTTGTCCTCGACGAGCCGTCGAATTATCAATCCCTCTCCGGCCAACTTCAGCCGCCGCAGCCCGTGACTGTACCCGATGACCCGCTGCTTTCATTGCCGTCGTCGTTCCCTTCTGGCCAAAGCCCCAAATCTCCCTTCAATGCATTCCTTGACCCACCGTCGTACGCCGAGGCAATGTTCACCTCCTTTGATTCGTCGTCGAATGGCCACGAAAGCACAGAACTTTCTTCGCGATCGAACACCACCAGCTCCGATTACCTCTATATATCGGTCTCGGATCCGCAGAAAGAGCAGGAATTAACTCATTCCCTCGTCCCCGGCGGCAACACTTAGTACACTTACCTGATAGCGACGAGAACGAATTTGCCTGAATATGGAGGACCCGGGCCCGAATTCAGCGTCCGGAGACGGTTCAGGGACCTGGTTACCTTGTTGAAGCGGTTATCGGAGACGCACCGGGACCGGGGCTACTTCATCCCGGTGCGACCGGACAAGAGCACTGTGGAGAGCCAGGTGATGCAAAAGCAGGAGTTTGTGGAGCAGAGGAGGCTGGCATTGGAGAAGTACCTGCGGAAATTGGCAGCGCACTCAGTGATTAGGAAGAGCGAGGAGCTGAGAGTGTTTCTGGAGGTAAAAGGGAAGCTGCCCCTGATGAAAAGCACAGACGTTGCATCAAGAATGCTTGATGGGGCGGTGAAGCTGCCGAGGCAGTTGTTTGGGGGTGAGGCAGTGGGGGGAGTGGATTTGAATGAAGCGGCTCAGCCTGCGAAGGATGGCAGGGACTTTTTGAGGATATTCAAGGAGTTGAAGCAGTTAGTTACTAACGATTGGGGTGGAACGAAGCCGTTGGTCGTGGAGGAAGACAAGGAGTTTCTGGAGAGAAAGGACAAGTTAATGGAGTTTGAGCAGCAACTTTGCAGCGTTTCTCAGAAGGTTTATGTTTATGTGGTTTTGGTGCATGCTAGGTTGTTGATATTGGGGATTGAAAAACATTCCTCGTGAAGTCTCTCAGTCATTTGTGTGATTTTATTAAAATATTCTCCTTTTTGAAATTTACCATTTTGTTCTCGAGCATGATTTATGACATACAACTTGAGTGTGGAACACGATGGGTTATTCACGAACAACGTCTATTATATTTCCTTCTTTGAATGGTAGGCTTGATTTCATGGATAATTTTGTTCATCCCCATTGATTTGCAGGCTGAATTTGTTGTAAAGTTTCAGCAAGACGTGGGTGAAACAATGGGTGAACTAGGGTTGGCTTTTGTAAAACTTACTAAATTTGAGACAGAAGAAGCCATATTTGATTGTCAGAGAATACGTGCAGCTGACATGAGAAATGTGGCAACTGCAGCTGTTAAATCAAGCAGATTATAGCGAGTGTTGAATACACAAACAATCAAACATTTGGTAAGTTAGTTCTAATGACTTGCGGTATAATTTTTTAGCTCTTATATAAATCTACAATGGAAACTCTCATGATGATAGATGTTTTGGTCTTCTGATGTATATATGTACCTTTCAATCTGTCATTTTGAAGCAGAACTCTTTTCTGTTGTTGATGAGTAGTATTTTCTCTATGTTGCAGGATAAACTACATGAACTCCTTGGAACAACGCTAGCCATCAATAATGCATTTTCTGACAGATCAAGTGCATTATTGACGTCCAAACACTCTCATCAGAGCCAGCTTCTTTAAATTCACAGATTGGGAACCTTGAAGTTGCTTCATCTAAAATATTTGGTGGAGACAGGTCTAGGATGCGTAAAATATAAGAATTGAAAGAAGCTATTAGAGTTAATGAGAATGCGAAGATATGTGCAGACAGTGAGTATCAACGAATCAAGGTAGCATTTCCCTTCCTTTCTTTTATTCTCCTATCCCGAGGTATCTGTAACTCAGCTGTATTTTACAACCTTGAGTTTTTTCACGTACATATTAATGTATGTTCACTTTCAGAACTGGCTTTTCTATGTTTTCTTTGGCACACCGTACAATTAATATCTCCTTTATTACCATATTTCGAAGATTCTTGTCTTCATTTGCTTTCATTTCATGTGTAGAATTATATTAGCCTAGGGAGAAAGAATGATGACACTATAGCTCAACTATACATTGTGATATTCTCTAAATTTTGAACACCCTTATACCCCGTGTGGAAAATTGACAATGAGATCCAATTAAATTATTAATAAATGATCATATCATCAATTATATTTTAACCTTTGTAAGGAATAACGTTGATACCTTGACAATAAATTTTGATTTGTTCTGAATTTATTTTCACATTATTTTCATATTGCCTATATGCAGGTGTACGAATATACTAGTGTCAGGGCAAAAAAGAAAAAAAAAAAAGAATAGACTCAGCACCATTTTTTTAGTCACTTCTAAATCATTCATTAAGGGCTGCATTCTGCTGTTTCCATCAAATTAGTGAATCAGTTACAGATAAACACTGATCATGAAATCTAATTTAAATGTTTGCTTCATCTGAGTTAGTCAGCTAACTCTGGCTCGCTAGAAGAATATGTTCCATAGGACATGATTCACCTGCCCCAATGTCCTCCAGTTTTCTCCAATCTACCAACATATTCCTGCAGCTTCTGCAGCAGCTTTCTTCTTTGCTGCCAGTAATGCAATCACAAGGAACTCTTGTACTGCTTCAATGGAGCTAAGCCTGAAAATTAAGAGTCACGTGAGAGGACTGGGGAGAGGGAGTAAAAATTCTCTTTCTATTTGTCTTGGCCAGTGATGTTAAGAAGAGTTTTCTGGTGGAGGACTTGACTGGAAACTATGGAGATGAGAAAAAGACAAAATGAATGAGGTTTTTGGGGCTTGCAAAATTAATTTCGCTCTTAAGATCATTGTTAGAAACTTAAAAGAATTCAGGTTCAGAAGATTTTGAGGAAAAATCAAAATCTGGATTACCCTCGTAAAAACTACACAAGATTCATCCAAATTGTTTGGAATACATAAGGTCCTCAAATGCCAAGACATGGGGATGCGAAGCATTGATGTTAATACATCAAGATTGCTAGTGAACTTGATTGAATCACAAGTGTGGAGGTTAATACACGGAAAACCTAACTTCCCTACCTTTCTTTCTCAATAACGAGTAGAATATCCATTTCTTTTTTTCTTTTTTTTTTTTGTGGGAGTGTAGAATATCCATTTCTAGCCTTGTGTTTTCGGTCGGCTTTTTATTATTATATGTTACATATTTTTAGGTAATTTTAAATGAGATGGACATTTTTTATTGGGATGTGTCAAATTTCAGTTGTCAGGTGTATGCTACCTAAGAATCTCTCTGTTGTTTGGACCTTAACTTTCCGGAAATTCAATTGACGCCATCCCAGTTATTTTAGTTATTGTGTTTTGTTGAGGATAAGGTTATGCCATGTAATTTATCATGTTTTGTTTAGTTATTAATCCTATGTAACCGATTTTTTTTCTTAGTTTATGTTTTTTCTTTCAAGTAATTTACATATTAATTTTTTGTTGAGGGAATTTTGTAGTTTGGAACTCATGTTGGTTGGTCTTTTCTTTATTCTGTGGGCAAAATAGGTTCCAATTTAACTATTAGTTCATTTATCTCTCTTTGTTTTGGCTGTGTTATTTGTTCCAATTCTTAAGCACTTCCAAGTGAAGATGTGATTTTGTCTTGTTCACATTAGTTCAAATTTATATTTCTAAAAAAATATTTATTAAAACATTAGTTCAAATTTATAGAACCATTATCTTGGAAGATTATGTCAAAATATCAGGTGTGAATGTGGAATGGTTGCAGGAAAATAATAGGAGTGAGCTTGACAGAATTGACAAAGAGACATAATGACTTCACAAGCATGCTGCGAGGGTTTGTTGTCAATCAGGTAACCTACATTTATCTTCTCTATTCTGTAGGATTTTATACCCACGTGGCGTAAAGGTTCAGAACAGTGACAATTCTACATCATGCGTTTTACAGGCAGGCTATGCAGAGAAGATGGCCGCTGTGTGGGAGAAGCTTGCAGAAGAAACAACTAAATACTCCTGAGAGAGCAGCTAACTTAGCTGTAAATTTTTGTCTTTTCATGCTACTTAATTGATATTTGTTTCATTGATTTTAAGCTAATGAAATTTAGAAATACTTGTACATTACATTCAACAAACCTAATTTCAACTAATCAGAGTATTATTTGTGGCCTGGAAGAAATAACATTACACGCGCAAGAAGGTGGGCAAGAACTAATTTTCATTATGAAATGAAGTGTTAAAAGAGGAAACACTTGCGGATTTAAAACAGCAGTATGTACAAACGCGAGCAATCAAACAGGCAAAATCAATATAAGAATGAAAGAATAATAATAGACTATAGTCCTGCTACGTTTAGCAAAAACAAAAAGGGTAAACGCAAAAAATGTCCTACGTGTTAAAATCGTCCTCGGAACTGACTGATCTCTCTGGTCTAATCTCTTCTAGCTGCTGGAGCACTTGCTGAACCTCCGGTCGTGCTGATGGAGAAGGATCAACACAGTGCAAAGCGAGCTTCAAGGTGTTTAGCAACTCATCTCCAATTGTTGATGCATCTCTCATCAACTCCACGTCGAAAACCTCATTTGTCCACTCCTCTTTGACAATGGAGGCAACCCACTGAGGCAAATCTACGCCATTCATAGCCTCACCAGGTGACTTCCCCGTTAGGAGTTCCAACAAGATAACTCCAAGACTGTAGACATCAGTTTTGGTGTTGGCTTTCTTAAGCTTTGAGAGCTCAGGTGCTCGGTAGCCTAACGCTCCAGCAGTAGCAATCACGTTAGAATTAGCAGCAGTTGTCATCAACCGAGAAAGACCAACATCTGCGATTTTAGCATTTGTGCTCTCATCAAGCAAGACATTGCTGGATGTAAGGTTCCCATGTATAATGTTCTCATGGGAATGAAGGTAAAACAAGCCACGAGCCATGCCCTGTGCTATTTTCATCCTTGTTGGCCAATCAATGGCTATTTCAGGCCCGCGAACTGCAGCAAAATGGAAAAACACTTGAACTTATTAATCTCTGCCAATAAAACAAATATGATGGTAGCAAATATTAATGTCAAACGACCTGGACTTACCATGTAGGAAAGCAGCAAGACTTCCTTTAGGCATGTAATCAAAAACCAGAAGCTTTTCCCCTTTAGGTCCCAAGTAATAGGCCCTTAGTGCCAAAAGATTTGGGTGTTGAATTTTCCCTAGAACACTAACTTCGTATTCAAATTCTCTCTGACTTTTAGTGATCTTTTCCCTCAATCTCTTTACTGCAACTTGACCTCCATCCTCCAATGTAGCCTTATAAACAGTTCCATAGGTGCTCTTTCCCATTATCTCCGCTGTTGCACACAAGAGATCATCAGCTGTAAAAGCCATTGGTCCGTCAAAATGGACTAGTTTCCCTCCAGCCTCACCACCCGCTTCAACTTCCCCGGCAACAGGAGGGACTCCTTTTTCTGCCCTGGTAGCGGCAGCTCTCTCTGTGGCCCCGCCATTCTCTGCCTTTGATGTTGCCCTTTTTCTGATCAGGAAGAAGAGCAGGATGCAGCAAAGTGTTACCAGGACTATGAGGAGAGCCCCTGCTGCTATGAGAATTATGTCTTTGGTACTTAGTTTCCTATTATGGCGTTGTTTTGACGATTCAGGAGGTGGAGAAAGGACTCCTTCGGCTGGAGCTGGCGAAGGACAAGGGGTTGAAAGGCTATACCCACATAGTTGAATATTTCCAACGAATGAGCTCGTGTTAAATTTCTTGGCAAGTAGAGTCGGAACAGGACCAGAGAGGTTATTGTAAGAAACATTGAAGAGATTAAGACTACGTTGAGCGTCAAAGGAGACTGGAATTTCTCCACTGAGATTATTCAGTGACAAGTCAAGCTGCGTAAGCGTGGAAATGTTTCCAATACTTGCAGGAATATGACCGCTAAGTTGGTTTCTGCTCAAAATTAGAACAGAAAGATTGTGTAATCTGCCTAAAGCTTCTGGGATTTGATTGTCAAGGTGGTTGTTCGCTACATTCAACAGAGTGAGTGAGGATAAATTAGAGAGAGTAGCAGGCAAGCTTCCATTCAAGGCATTATTAGAAAAATCTAATGTTTTAAGCCTAGAAAGGCTTCCTATTTCAGTTGGAATAGCTCCACTAAACTGGTTATGACTGAGAGAAATCTCTCTGAGTTCGCTTAAGCTACCCAAAGAAGCAGGAATATTCCCCGTCAAGAAGTTATGATCCAGGATAAAATTTTGAAGCCGAAAGAAGTCATTCTTCATGCTACCACCCCATGAGTTAGGAACAGAGCCAGAGAGATTATTATGTTGAAGAGAAAGGAAGGTGAGAGAAGCTGAGCGAGTTAGGGTAGCTGGTATTAGACCGGAGAAGGAATTGAAGCTCAAGTTAAGCCAATAAAGCTTAGTGGAATTTGCAAGGCTATCAGGGATTGCCCCTGTGAGTAAATTGTTACTGAGGTCTAGTGACTGAAGCAAAGGGCATGAACCTAATGAAGGAGGGATGGACCCTGTTAGCCGATTGTTGAATAGTTGAACCCCTCTGAGGTTGGGAAGAAGTCCGAATGCTGAAGGGATTGAACCACCAATTTGGTTATCGTGAAGGCTAAGCTTTCGAAGCCCCTGAAGTTGGCCAATCCTCTCGGTGATATGCCCCCGCAATCCCTTCCATGGAAGTTGGATTACAATAACTTGTCCCTGAGCACACTTTATACCAACCCAACCTCCAGAACAAGCTCCATAGCCGCTGTCATTCCAGCTTCGCAAGAAGCCTTTGGGATCAACCAACTCTTGCTTGAATGCTTGAAGTGCTAAGAGATTTGGTTCTGTCACAACCACTCCATCCCAACGCTCACCTTCGCCCAAAACTGGCTTCACACAGCTGGGGAGCAGAAGAAACCACCAGCAGTGGGCCCAGAAGAACCAGCCCAAAAACAACCGTGAAAAACGACAAGGGTTGTGGGTTTTGGACTGAGCCTTCCATCTTTCTTTCTTCTTTTCAGAAATGCGGTGCCAATCTGCTGCATTTCTCATCCCAAGTTGCAAAATCTGACAAGGGTTATGGTCAAGGCATTTTGAAGTCAGATTCCACTTGTCCATGATCATAAGGAATATCTAAACAATCAATGTAGCAAGAAAGCAAAATAACAGGAAAAGATTTTGGAAATTTTGAGTGAAAGTGATTACTCTGTCCGTCTTCTCTCGTGTCAATAAGACACTGTGTTTACATTACAGAGAAGAAGAGAATAGGGGGAGTGTGTGATGGATAGGAAACAGGAGAGCACCAGTTCGACGATATAGCAAACTCTTTTGTAGTGAGAGCACTAGTGAGGATAGAGATGAAAACAGAGAAGGAGCACGTGATGGTCATAAGGTTGAGTGAGTGCGCGCGCGCGTTGAGAGCGTGAGTGGGAATCTTGTGTTGCTGGAGAGAGGGGGAAACTGGAGACAATTGTCAGGTGGGTGCAATAAGAGATTCAGATTTCGCTCTCCTCTCCTCAGTTCTTACAAAGGCTAACGGCTAGTTTTCCTCATAACTACGCATAAGTAATAATGTATACTTTTTATTTGTTTTTTGGCAGGTTTAAGTTCATCCTTCTCGGTGGGTTCGACCTCTCTTCTTTTATTGCCCCCCCGCTCCCTAAGCCCTAACGGCTATTTCTTCTTCTTCAGTACTCTGTAGGTCCGTTACTCTTCTGCATTATTCTTGGTTCTGAGTTTCAGACCAGAAAACTACAAAATGCACTGAAATGACTAAGTTGCCCCTGACACTTGGAGCTGACATTGGCCTACCAGTTTCGACAACGTACGGCCAATGTCACATTGTTATTTTATATTAAATAAAAGCATAAAGTTGTATAAGTATTCGAAGTAAACATTCATTTTAATATTATAAATATGATATTAATTTAATCTTTAAAAAAATTAATAATAATTTAATTAATCATAAAAAATAATATTAAAATAATTTTTATATTATAGTTTTTGATAAAATTTTTAATAAAATTTTTAATTAAAAAATTAAATTAATATAATTTTTTATAATTAAATAATTAAATTAATATTATTTGTTATTATTTAAAAATTAAATTAATATCACATATATATTTAAAGGATTAAAATAAATATTTATTTTAAATTTTTGTACTGAATAACTTCTTCAACTAATAAGTTTGTTATTAAACTAACACCGACTTCAATTTTAAAGCAGGAGTGTGTACTGTAGAGATTCATTTTTTCTTAAGATTACTTTTTTTCTTCTTTTATCTAAGTGTTAGCCCACCATATGGCCTAAAAATAAAGTTAATAAAGTGTCATGTGGTAATGAAACTACTAAGTATTGTAGTACTAATGAAGAAATATTTAAGTATTCTTAGTTTTCTTGGTTTTGAAAATTTTAAGTATTCTAATGGTAATATTCTCAACGATATAAATTTTATTTAAAATTTTATTATATAATGTTATAAATTTAATGTAAACACACGCATTCATATTTTTATTGAATTAATGTATGATTTTCAGAAATGAAAATACATAACGATTTTTACATATGGTGAGGATGGAGCTGATATGGTTTCATCCCATTTGCGAGAAAGTTTATGAAGAAAAAACAATTTAAACAGGCCTCAATGTAAAAAAAAAAAAAGGTACATTAACATCCAAAAGAAAAGGTCGTTTGTTTTAGCATTATATGATGAGCTCAATTCGGAAAAGTTCAACTAGGTAGTCGCAACCGAAAAAATTCATATAATAGCGGACCCAAATCTGGAGGGTCGTCATCATATCATGCTGAATAGTACTTAGCCCCTGGTCCACAATACGTTTGCATAAGCACATTGCGATCGATAGCCTTTGACCCCTCCCTTCACGTCGTTTTCTGTAAAAGAACCATAGCCAAATTTATGGGACACATTCAAAAATTTTAATGGATATGTAACAATTACCCTCAACTTTTATGGTTTGACAAATAATTTCTTTCTAATTTCAATTTCAATAATCAACGCAAGTAACTTATAAGAAGTGAAAGAAAATAAGAAAAAACGGTCAACTAAATTGAGAGTTTAGTATTATAACTTGATCCAACCGATGCTTATCCAAGTGAAAGTTCTCTCATTTTCATGGTCTTGGACATCACATTCATACTTAGGACACTTGATTTTGTCCTCTGGATGGAAGTGGTTAGCTACCAAAATGTTTAAAGCTTGAGCAAGTTAGTTGCTAAAATTAAAATTACATAAAGTTATTTGTCAAAACAATTTAGCTGGTTCATTACCAAAGTATAATGAGTGCATTTCTTTTACCATCTTGTAACATGATTAACATAAACAATTCAAATTAATAACCTCTAGAATCTAATTCTAGTTTTCCCTACCTTAATACGAACAAAAAATGGAGGAATTCCAATATACAAAGGAACTCAACTGATGCCTGCAGAGTTGTGGTAGTCAAATCCAATATCTTCAATGGAGAATGTCAAAAGAAACCGAAGGGAAACTCACTTTACAAACCTTTATCCCCTGGTTAGAACTTATCTCTGTTTCATTTTTTATGGTGATCTTAGGACCTTAGTAATTTTATTCACGCAATCCTGCAGTCATCATCAATTAGAGGGTTGACGAGGACTAGCCCACTATTTTTGAGCCAAATTTTGGTCAACTTTTGAGCCGAATAAGTGAAAAACAAAGAGACGTAAGAACCAAATGAAGGGGCTGGCAAGCCAGTCCAATTGTAGCCCATTCTTGAAAGCCCTGGGTTTCGCAAGAATGGGGAAACATTTGACCCAGGATCGTGCTCAGCGTTGCAGTATGAATGGTAAAGGCCTAAAGCGTAATTGCCGGGCCAATAATATTCATGCATGCTATGGTTTCACCGATAACGACCAGAGTTATGACGCTTGGATATTCACATTCCTCACCCCTGATTTGTTTAATTGATGATATTTTTTAATAATTAAATGATTAAATTAATGTTAATTTTTTAAG
Organism: Castanospermum australe; assembly: GCA_019955255.1. Taxonomy (NCBI): domain Eukaryota; kingdom Viridiplantae; phylum Streptophyta; class Magnoliopsida; order Fabales; family Fabaceae; genus Castanospermum; species Castanospermum australe. Next base: position 102,804 of record NSJW01000002.1, read on the forward strand.
ATGATGTTGATATTTTTTAGAAAGCCAAAATAGTATTAACATAATTTTTAAATAACTAAATTGAAAATTTAATCTAAAAAAATGTAAACATTGAAATTCATATATTAAATTAAAAATAAATTATGAAATGAATTAAGAAGTACATGCATGAAAATTGTGCGTAAATAACATTTTTCAAAATGCCATGGTGTTCCCTTTCGATATATCCCTGAGAATTAATCAAAGCACGGAATCCAAAACAAACACATGGAGGAGAGAGCGGAATGTAATATGTACCCTCGTCAGTCTACTCCTTTTCACCGTCGGTTAAATTGTGAAAGCTTTTTTTGTTTTCATTGCAGAACTTTATGAACACGAATTTTTACTCAGCAAAGAACCGACTAACAAATTTCAGCTCGAGATATGTAATTAAGCCTATCGAACAGTACCTGTTCCTAAATTTAACCTCCAAGTTGTACTATAATACTGACTCTAATGGATTCTTTCATTGCCTTCATATACAATCATACTAACCAACACCACAAAAAAGCAAAACAAATTAATAAACTAACATATATTGTGTTTGTGTAAATTGTAATTGTAAAAGAAAACTCTGTTCCTAATTTTAACCACAATCACTACTGTCTACTTGCGGATTCCTTCTTACATGCTGCTATTTAAACCCGCTTCCGATAGTAACTGCCATTGATACTTCAATTACTTTCACTTATACCAGACATCTTCCATTAGACTGAATATAGTAATATACTAGTACCCAACAGGGACTCCAATAGTCCAATGTAGTGTCTTTATCTGCAAAAATATGACAATGCACCCCAATATAAAAAAGACAAGAATAAAAAATGCTCCTCAATGATACTAAAGTATATATCTTGAAAGGCTTCAAAATAACTAGAAGTCTGAAATATACAAAATAAAAATTGGAAGTAGCCAAAGGCCTTATAGTCTAATGGCGAAGCATTTGACGTCGGGCGCAATCCCCAATGAGTCTTAATACTCACGCTTTGCCAATCTTTCCCATCCCTTCACTATACCTCTGACTTCCTTTATTCAAAAAGTAATGAAGATATACGAATTAAGAACCAGTAATCTAACCTCACAAAAAAAAAAAACCAATAATCTAAAAAGTCAAAATGGAAAGAACTTGACTTGCAAAACCATGCCAAACCCTCTTTTATGAAATATGTTTAATAAAAATAAAAATATATTTTTATTAAAAAAATTTATATATAATTTTATATATAAATCTTATATGTTATATCTCATTTTTATTTCATATCAAACATATACTTAATTTCTCACTAAACCGAGGTAATCGCAAACTGGGATTACAGGATCCGCTATCTTGAAAATTATGGAGGAAGACAACCAACAATCAACCATTTGTAAGTACGCAACTATCCAGGTTATTGAACTTAGCATCCAAACAGTCCCCACAGCCAGATCTCCAGTAACATGACCTCAGTGGTTACTGGCTTCTGCCATTCTCAAAAGCAAAAGCACAGACCCCCAAAACACGTTAGAGACATGCTGGCAGGAAGAGAAAAAAGAACCATTTCAGTCAACATCTTAGAAAATCCAACCAAAACTAGCCCAACCCTCTGAATTAATGCACCAAACTCATCCTGCCATTGCATCAAATGGAAGTATAGAACCCTTCCACTGAGAATTAAAATTTATATAGACACATAGGAAGCTACTTAAATTTCCTTGATTCTTTGGAGGCTTTAATACACTAACAAATTCCTAAAGTATCCAATCCCAACAAAAAATCATCTTTCTCACCTCAAATGATCTATATTACAATCAACACCATGGAAGGTTTCAAAAAACTTCAATGCTAGTCATGTCAACTAGAGCAAGAACTCCATATATAACCACAATCGTAGCAAGTAACAACAAAACAGAGCACATATTAGAGGACTCTATTGTTATGTATCATTAAATAAAAAATTGCCTCATTCTCTGGTCTTAGTCCATCACCAAAATGGGTAAAGTAAACTCAACAACCAACCAAACCTAAAATGACTACAAATTAAGACCAACAACACAAAAGACCCTTTCGTCAACATTATGGACTAGAATGACAACATGAAAATTCACAAGTAGGAGCATTAGTTCAATATATATAATTAGACGAGGAATTCAGCCTCCACTCCCTCCTTACAGGACAATGAGGAAAAATCAGATAGAGACAAAAGCATAAATCATATAGACAAAATTTTCCTCTATAGATGCTTAAGTAAATTATCACAAAAAATCATACAACAGCTAAGCGACTTATCATTGTGGACAATAAATCAGAAAAACAAACACATGCAAACTGCAAACAGAGCAAAAGTGATAAATGGTGCCAGGAACAAAATTGGAGACTAAACTACATCAATTGACAGCATATTCTCTAGGGTAAAAATGGCGAGGAAATTTTTTTTCTCAAACTCCAATGTTTACCATCTACATATAACTAAAAAAAGAGAAACAAAACCCTAAGCAATTTGCTTTGGATCTAAGAAGAAAAAGAATCAAAGGTAACAAGTTCAATTCAGCAGAATACAACATTGGTTGAACCAACCTCGGAGCAGTCCATTGGACACACAGCGAGTCCAGAACCCACCCACCCCCGGTTTACACACGTGAGACCGCCGGTGCAGCAGCAGATGCGGCGCCGCCGAGGAACGACAGGAAACCGGTATTGCTCGGCTCTTGATCGTCGAGAAACAAGTCCTCAGGGTCTCGGAATGCACCGTGCGCGCACACGATCGCCAAACCAACCATCAAAGCCGAAATCATGAGCGATCCAACGCTGGTGAGGAAGACGACGAACACTGTCCGCACCACCAGAATGCCCAAGATTTCGCGATCGGAGAATGTTCGGCCGAAAACGACCAGGGGCTGATCCGACGGCCGGAAGAAGTAGAGGAAGGTCCAGGAGGCGAGGAGGCCTAAAAGAACAAGGAGCGAGAAGGGGTGGGTAATGAGAGACGGCCAAGGCGAAGGCGAGTAGGGTTATGTAGTTGACGCAAAGTAGGAGAAGTTCTTGCGGATCCGAGAGTATGCTTCTGAGAGGGACTCGGGTCGGGACATTGACGTCCGGTCTACGAGCTCCGATCAAGGGCGGCGCTGGGAGAAGCCCTGGCGGAGGGAGGAGGAGAGTCGTGATATGAAGGCGCGGAAGGCCAGTGTAGCAATTGGCGGCTGAGATTGGGAACCGACGGCACCACTGTTGGATCGGGGGCTGGTGATGGGAAGTGTTGGTGGAGAAGCCATGGGTGGCGCGTGAATCTCCGACTGGCGCGTGAGTTTATGTGACCAGAACTAGAATTCGTTTAAATAAGTTTATAAAAATATTTTTTTATATATTTTATTTTAATAACTTTTTTTAAAAAAATAATTTTATATTTACATATAATATTTAAAAAATATTTTTAAATAAAAAAAATATAAATTTTTTTATAAAAAAATAAAAGTACTTAAATTATATTAAAACTATTAAATAAATTTAAATATAAGATATGATAAGTTATGATATGTAAGATATGATTAAATAAACTTTCATAATAAAAACGGTGAGATTTTTAAGTATGTCATGGCATCAAAAACGAGACATAAGATAATAACAATATGTTTAATTGTATACCCAAAGACTTAACAATATATTACAAATGTTATTCTATTTTACTATCTCTAAGTGGTACAGTAATTAAAATTAAAATTTAATTTAAGATATTATGACATAATAACTTAAATTTATATTATTTAAAATATAATTCATAAAATTATTTAAAAAAATTTACGTAAAAAAATTTTATAAAAAAATAATATAAAATATAATTTTTAATAAAAATAAATAATATATTAATTATAAAATTATTGTTAGAATCAATTAGGATTGTCAGAATATGTAAAGAATCTGTTAGAATCAATTAGGATCATGTTAGAATCACGTAGATTATGTAATAGGATCATTACATTATTTCCTTTTTTATTGTATACAAGTATTATAAAATCTGATACAGAGGGCAGTGTATTTTCACTGACTCATTCTCACAGACTAAGGGTTTCTATGATCCTTCTTTCTTTCAACATGGTATCAAGAGCCTAGGGATAGAAACCTAATTTTTTTTTTTTCGCTTCCCTGCCGTCAGCAACACTCTGCTCAAGCCGCAGTGGTTCTGCTCCAACCACGGTGGTTCTGCTCTAGCTGCGGCCAACCACATATCACAGCCCCTCTTCCAGCCGAAGTGGTTTTGCTCTCACCGTTATTTTTCTCTCTCCTCCGGCGGTTTCCATCTCAGATCTACGCATCTGAGGTGTGTTTTTCCGGCAAACGACACACCCACGACGTGTGTCTCCCCGAACCCGTCCGATCCCCGGAGTCGCGCCGTCATCGGAGCTCCGACGCGCCGCCACGCGCCGGTCACCGGAATCCGTCCAGCAGGTGTTTCAGCGCGCGTGACAGCGCGTTTTACCCTCTTTCCGGCCGCTGTTTCCCTCGACCACTTCTCTGGGGCTTTTCCGGTCAAATCCAGCCCTTTCCACGTGGTTCGTGATCTTCCAACGGGTGTTTGGCTTCCCCACCTCCGCGCACTGCGTCTCCTATCGTAATTTTTTGGGTCTTCCGCTCTCAACTCAGGTTCTTCTTTTCTGAGGTTCTTGTAGTTCTGTGCCTATCATGTCCACCATTGCTGCTGCTAGTTCTGGGTCTCATGGTCGTGGCAAAGGTCAACGTTCACAGTGCAATTATTGCCACAAGTTTGGCCACACTCGTGCACGTTGCTTCAAACTCCATGGAAAACCCCCTCGCACAGCTAACATTGCTCAGTCAGACTCTTCTGTTCCGGCATCTGACTCTTTGGACGTGCCCACTGTCACTATCCCAGCTGCTATCTATGAGGGTTATCTGGCGTATAAGGCTGCTCAGTCATCGACCTTTGCCTCCGCTTCTCAGACTGGTAATTCTGTTGCTTGCCTCACCCATTCTTCCCTTGGTCCATGGATTTTGGATTCTGGTGCCTCCGATCACATATCTGGTAACATTAGTCTTTTCTCTCATCTTTGTCATTCAACTTCCCTTCCTATGGTTACCTTAGCCAATGGTTCCAAAACTATGGCTAAAGGTATTGGTCAAATTTGTCCTCTACCTCTCTAACTCTTGATTCTGTCCTTTATGTTCCGGGTTGTCCTTTCAATCTTATCTCTATCAGTAAATTAACCAGCTCTCTTCATTGTTCTGTCACTTTCACTAATAATTCTGTTCATGTGCAGGACCGGGATACGGGACGGATGATTGGCGAAGGGCGTGAGTCTCATGGGCTTTACCATCTTACTATCCCTTCATCACCTGCTGCCTTTACTTCGGCTGTTTGTCCTTCTCTCCTCCACAGTCGCCTTGGTCATCCTAGTATCTCCAAACTTCACCTAATGGTTCCTACATTATCGTCTTTATCATCTTTAGATTGTGAGTCGTGTCAACTTAGAAAACATATTCGCACTTCATTTTCCAAACGTGTCAACAATCAGGCTGTGTCTCCTTTTGATTTAGTACATACGGATGTTTGGGGTCCTAGTCGTGTTCCCACAACTATGGGATATCAGTATTTTGTCACTTTTATTGATGACTTTTCCCGCTGCACTTGGTTATTTTTAATAAAGAGTCGTGCTGAGATCTTTTCTGTTTTTCAATCTTTCTGTGCTGAAATTCGCAATCAATTTAATACTTCTATTCGCATTTTACGTAGTGACAATGCTCATGAATATTTTTCTTCTTCTTTTACCTTTTTTATGGCTTCTCAGGTATTCTTCATCAGTCCTATTGTGCTCACACCCCACAACAAAATGGTGTTGCTGAGCGTAAGAATCGTCATCTCATTGAAACAGCACGAACTTTACTTATTCATAATCATGTACCTCTACGATTTTGGGGTGATGCAGTTCTCACTGCTTGTTATTTAATTAATCGCATGCCTTCCTCTGTTTTAAATCATCAAATTCCTTCATCTATTCTGTTTCCGTCTCAAGCATTGTATTCCATTCCACCTCGTGTTTTTGGTTGCACTTGTTTTGTTTCATAATCTAACCCCTGGACAGGACAAACTTCAAGCAAAATCCCTTAAGTGTGTTTTTCTTGGCTATTCTCGTCTTCAGAAAGGATACAGGTGCTTTCACCCAGACAGTAATCGATATATCACCTCAGCTGATGTCACATTCTTTGAGGAGTCACCATTTTTCTCATCTTCTCATGCTGAGCGTTCTTCAGTGTCTGATGTTCTTCCTGTTCCCTTACTTGGACATCCTGCCGAAGCCACTTCTTCTCCTCCACTTCAAGATACCTCCATGGTGGTACCGGTGGACTCTAGCCCTGAACCAGCACCTTTACCGCTCCAGGTCCTGCCTCCCGCTAGTCCGCCAGTTGCCATTCGCAAAGGTATTCGTTCTACTCGTAATCCTCATCCTATTTATACCTTTTTAAGCTATCACCGTTTGTCCTCTCCATATTTTTCTTTTGTCACCTCCTTGTCATCTGTTTCCATTCCTAAGACTACAGGTGAAGCACTATCCCATCCAGGGTGGCGACAGGTTATGGTAGATGAAATGCAAGCCTTACACTCTAGTGGCACTTGGGAGTTAGTTCCGTTACCTAAGGGTAAGTCCACAGTTGGGTGTCGATGGGTGTATGCTGTGAAAGTTGGCCCTGATGGACAGATTGACCGTTTGAAAGCTCGCCTAGTAGCCAAGGGATATACTCAGATATATGGTTTAGACTACGGTGATACATTCTCACCCTGTTGCCAAGATTGCTTCTGTTCGGCTTCTTCTATCCATGGCTGCCATGCGACATTGGCCTCTATTCCAACTTGATATCAAGAATGCCTTCTTACATGGTGAACTTGCTGAAGAGATTTACATGGAGCAACCTCCTGGTTTTGTTGCTCAGGGGGAGTCTGGATTAGTTTGTCGCTTACATCGTTCTATTTATGGGTTGAAACAGTCTCCGCGGGCATGGTTTGGACGGTTCAGTACAGTCATTCAGCAATTTGGCTTGGTCCGCAGTGAGGCAGATCATTCTGTTTTCTACCGCCATTCTCCTCAACATCAGAGTATCTTTCTAGTGGTATATGTAGATGATATTGTCATCACAGGTGACGATCAAGACGGTATCAATCAACTAAAACAACACCTCTTTCGTCATTTTCAGACTAAGGACTTAGGTCGCCTTAAATATTTTCTTGGTATTGAGGTCGCTCAATCCTCTACTGGTGTTGTTATTTCTCAAAGAAAGTATGCCCTTGATATTTTAGAAGAGACTGGCATGACAGATTGTCGACCTGTAGATACTCCTATGGATCCAAACACCAAACTTTTACCAGGACAGGGGAGCCTTTGTCGGATCCTGGAAGATATCGAAGACTTGTTGGTAAACTAAATTACCTTACCATCACTCGACCAGACATCTCCTTTGCTGTAAGTGTAGTTAGTCAGTTTCTACAAGCTCCTTGTGATAGTCATTGGGATGCTGCGATCAGAATACTCAGGTATATCAAAGGAGCACCAGGTCAAGGTCTTCTCTATGAAGACAAAGGACATACCCAGATCATTGGTTTCACAGATGCAGATTGGGCTGGCTCTCCCTCAGATAGGCGTTCTACCACAGGTTATTGTGTGATGATTGGAGGCAACTTGGTATCTTGGAAAAGTAAGAAACAAGATGTTGTTGCAAGGTCAAGTGCAGAAGCAGAATATCGAGCTATGGCATTGGCAACATGTGAACTTATATGGCTGAAACAATTGCTTCAAGAGTTAAAATTTGGAGATGCTAAGCAAATGCAACTGATCTGTGATAATCAAGCAGCTCTGCACATTGCCTCAAATCCAGTGTTTCATGAAAGGACCAAACATATAGAAGTGGACTGTCACTTTATCCGAGAAAAGATTTTATCTGGATGCATTACCACTAATTTTGTCAATTCAAATGATCAGTTAGCAGATGTATTCACAAAGTCTCTCAGAGGTCCTCGAATTAGTTATATTTGTAACAAGTTTGGTGCATATGATTTATATGCTCCAGCTTGAGGGGTGTTAGAATCAATTAGGATTGTCAGAATATGTAAAGAATCTGTTAGAATCAATTAGGATCATGTTAGAATCACGTAGATTATGTAATAGGATCATTACATTATTTCCTTTTTATTGTATACAAGTATTATAAAATCTGATACAGAGGGCAGTGTATTTTCACTGACTCATTCTCACAGACTAAGGGTTTCTATGATCCTTCTTTCTTTCAACAATTATATTAAAAAAATATTTTTTCATTTGATTTTTTTCGTAAGTTAAAAATTATTAACTTTTTAAAAAAATAAATTAACGTTTTATTTAACTTTTATTTTTTAAAAAAATTACATTTAAATATATTTAAAAATATATTAAAGTATTTTTTAATATTTTTTTAATAAAAAAATATCCAAACGTGTTCTTATTAACCAATACAGAGGAAATACGAGGCAACGAAAATGATTGCTTTGGCCTCTGGAAGCGCAAACTCTGGAACAAATGGGGAGTGTTACTAAAGTTACTGTGTTGGAGAACAAAAATCCGGTACGGAATAAATTCGCGCGTCTTGGAGCGGTAATTGGTAAAAAAAAAAATGGTTACTTTGCAAGTTTGCGTTGTTTTGATTTTCATACTTTGTTTGTGTGCCGTGTAATTTGTGCCTTTTATTGTCATGTGATTTCGTTAAGATAATTTTATTTATAAATTCATTAATTTTAATTAATAAAAGTTAAAATAAAACTATCAGAATCTCATTTATTCTTTGAAAATTAATAACTTAACTACATATTATTTATGAATAAATAAACATATGTAAAAATAATTTTAAAAGTTAGTATTATAATATAAAATGAGCTCTCTTTGACGAAAAAAAAAATCAATTTTACAAATTGAACTTGACTTGATGTGTAAACTGGATGGTTTAGAAATTATAATATAAAAAGTGCTGTCTTAATTTGTATACCCAAGAAAAACGTATGCAACCAACAAATATGTTGGTAATAAATTTATATGTATATGTATATATTTTATTATTATATTAATTATTAATTTTTTTATTAATGATTATAAATATTTATTTTATTATAATTTGTATATTCAAAAAAGATTTACACAATTTTTGATAATAAAATTATACAAAGACAATATGCGAATAAAAGTAACTATAAAAAGCAAAATTGACAAAAGTAAAAATCATACGACTGTAGAATGATATCATCCCATACTATAAAGGACAAACTGAATTTAAACATTAACAAGAAAAACAATAATGTAGGAGAACAAAAATAATAAATATAAGGTTAAAATATAAATTAGTCAATGACATAAATGCATTTAAGGCCCCATGACGTTTGTCATGTCTTATAAATGTGGACTTGGAGTGTTTAAAACATAATAATAGTAACTCTTGCACTCATGCCTTTTAGTATTGGTGTTTTCTTTTTTTTTTATTTTTGGTAATAGTATTGGTGTTTTCGATAATAGAAACTGTAATTTTAAGATTGATTAAAAAAATTTAATGGTACTTCTTCCATTGTTTATAAAAAAAATTATGGTTTGGTATGGGTAATTTCAAAAGGTATTTGATTGAAATTAAGTTTTCTGAATAGAATAATAATAATAATAATAATAATAATAATAATAATAATAATAATAATAATAATAAACTTCACATAGAAAGCACATGTCAAAATCCACTTTCTCATAAAATTATGTACATATGTGGGTCAATAGAGGAAGGGAATGGGTTCGGCCTTTGTTGGTCCTTGGATATATTTTTTTTGGTCTTCCTAGGATAGGCCTTCAAGATACATTCTCAAGCTGATTCCGTAGAGGTTGGGCTGATATAGGCCCTCAGTTCCTTGGGCTGATCGAAATCCTTTCCTGCCACTGCAAATATCGGACGACCATCTCATCTCTTTTGCAGGCCTTACATTTCATCTCTCATAATAAAAATAAAAAAATATTAAATTAATTATTCTAATACTTTTTTTTAATTGATAGTTAAGTTAATTAATTAATTTTTTATTAAATATTTATATTAATTTTAAATTTTAAATATTTATTATTAAAAATAATAATTAATAAATATTAATAATAATATATATTTATAATATAATTTATTAAATTTTATACATATTAATAAAATTATTTGTGTTATATATTAAAAAATAAAAAAAATAAAAAAATATTATTAAATAAAAAAATTAAAAAAAAAAATTTAAAAAATTTGATGCATAAATATTTTTTATTTTAAAATTTAAAATTATGATCTATTAATTATTTAAGATAAAAGTATATTATAACATTTAAAATTTACATAATTATTATTTACTATATAAGTATTATTTATTGGAGTCAAATATAAAAATAAATTTTCAAATATAATAGTTAAATTTTACATAATAAAGTCAAAAGTATTTTTATTAAACTCTAATATAGTTCTTCAAAAATTGTGTCAATATTACTTTTATTCTCTAAAGGATGTTGATATTAATTTAGTCATTAAATTATAAAATATAACATTATTTTAGTCTTCTAATAAATTTAGTCTCTCAATTATTAAAAAAATATTATTAATTTAATCTATTAATTATATAAAATTAACATTAATTTAATTCATTAATTATAAAAAATATATCAATTTAATCTTTATTCATATTTAAAAATATAATTTTAATATCACATTTTATAATTAAAAAATTAATATATTAATATTAATATTTTAAAAAATTAAAATAATACACAATTTTTAAATTATTAAATTAAAAGTTTACTCTGTTAATTATTGAATGTCTGCCTAACTTGTCTAAGACAATGGCCCACACTCGCTAACGTAATTTTCTTTGTTGTTTCGGTCGTAAACGTTATTTTCTTTCTTCGGTGACCGTGCGCCCAGAGGCCATATACGAAAACTAGGATAGGGGCCCACATTCGCTAACGTAATTTTCTTCAGCGTCCTTGAGCCTAGACCATAACTGGCACCGTAGCAGAGTAGTTCACCGGGTAAACAATAATCGGACCTCTCCTTTCCTTTCCTTTCAAAAGTTTTTATTAATTCAAATAACATATTTCATTACGAATTTGGTTTATCTTACACATATTTTTTATATTAAGTTTATATATTTTTTATTAAAAAAATATATATAAAAAATATGTTTAAATTTTAAAAGGTATATTTTTTTAATAAAAAAAAGTGTAAGAATTTAATATAAAAAATAAGTATAAAAAGGAAAAAAATTATTTATTGGGTTATGAAATGCTTGGATACTTGGTGGATTAGGCGGCAAGGCAGTTGAATATTAGGTTGCTTTTTAGCTTTGAAAAGAAATAGAGGTGTACAATATTATACATGCAAGCATCTGAGCCTTCTTACCTAGCTAGCTCCTATATGTGGTTGGAAGTAGCTAGACGAGTTCTTTCGGTTTGAGTTAATGAAAGAGTATAGTTATGCAAACACATGCATTGGTTAATTTTGCATGGGTATCTTTCAAAGTGAGCATGGTTTACAAGCATTGTCATTATAAATATTTTTTTCTTTTTTAAAGAAAGTTAAGGGAGATGAAAAGTTCTTTCATTTCAAGAATAATCTGCCAAAGAATATTACTAGCAGCGGAAATTGAACCTAAATCTTATAAGCGAAGAACTTTCACCCTTAACAGCTAATCCAATCTTGTTGTCACAAATATCCAATCTTATACACGTTGTTTTCCCCTCCTTGGGCTGAATTGCGCATTAAGTGATAAGATTTTAAGTTATTCCAAACTGTTTTAATCCACTCCTTATTTTCCTTATCAAACAGACTATAGCTTATATACATGATATAGCTTCTAACTTTTTCACGCATATAAATTGCTATATATTGGAAAATGCTGCGCGTCACCCGAATTGAACGCCTCTATTCTATCTTATGTAAATCTCATTCACTCTATCTTATCGAGATCTTAAGTTTCCATTTTAGGATTAGTTTGATATGAGAATAAAAATAAAATTAAATTTTATATAGATAATTCATTTTAGGAAAATTTATTCTTATTTTTATCTCTATACTAAACATACACTAACAAACAAAATTTGAAACCTGAAAAATAACAAATCCTTCTTTAACAAAGATCTATTACTTTTAAACACACTTTGGACCACGAATTAGTTAGGTGGCGTAAACGTTAAACTAATCTCAATTAACTGATAACTTTAAAAAATTGAACAAATTTGACTCGTTATATTAGTTGAATGTCTAATCTCACTCTTGGAAGAAATTAATATATAAACTATCAAGTTATTTCAAATACAAAATAAATTAATACAAACACACATTTTAGCATTTGATTTTTAATAATAGAAGGCTTTACGTAAAAAGAAATAAAGGTTCATATATTTTTTATTATTATTACTAGTATTGAAAAGAGTAATGATAAAAAAAATTATACAATTTTCAGTATAAATTATTAACTTAATCGTTTAGTGCATGTTTAAACTAGTTTATTTTATATTTAAAATAATTTATAATTAAAATTTTACTAAAAAACTTTTGAAAAAAATAATTTTTTTCAAAAATTAAGCTTTCTTAATCATGCACTTAATCTAATGACTTACGTATGAGTTTTGATTTTTTCGATCATTATTGTCGGTTGGGTAAAACTAGCTTCTCATTTTGTTATCGTTCCTTATCAATCTTTGTCCTTTGGTAGGGTTGTCACTCTATATGGCCAATTACTATGCGAAAAAAAGGTATAATGATGACACAGTGAGCAACTTTCGAGTTTGCACCATAATAACAAACATTGCATCGCACACGAATCTTCATTTCTCCTCAAATCTCTTTTCTAACAGACTAATTCGTTAAGCACGCACTGCCTAACTACAATTTTCATGTACCTTATGTAGATAAATGAATCGAACGTCCTTTTACAAGCAAAAAGATGCGAGTGACAAGTACCGTGTCAAATAATAACTGTATTATTTTTTTAATATAAATTGTCAAATAATTACTTTAATTAAATGTTATATTGATCATCCCTTTTGGTTTTTCCTTGTCTGCTGAAGAGAGAAATTTCATCAATTATTAAGAAAAGATATACTCCATTATAGAGACATAACCCATAGTTGTTAAATCGATATTTTGAGAAAAGACAAATATATCTAATATATGTTTTTGCAGAGTAGATTAAACTTCTATATTTCTATTCAATTAAGTTATTTATACACCATAATTGTTGTAAGTTGTAGTATTATATGATTCTTGATGAGAGAAAAGATCATACAACTATAACAAAGATTAAAATTTCATGGCTTTCACATATGTCATTAGATGAAAATAATAATAATGATAATTACTTACTTTAATTCATGATTAAAAACTTGAGAAAAGAAAGAATGTTGATGTCTTCAAGAATCACCAAGAAAGAAAATTGTATATCTATCCCTTAGCCTTTTTTTTTTCTTTTACGTTGTTCTTAAGTGATAGAGAAAAGAACTAAAAATTCTTATAGGCAAAGATAAGACTTGTTTTATTAAAATACAATAACTTCTTTTTACTAATCCACTCCCATCAAGTAAATAATTAGTTATTTATTAGGAAATCACTTATCATATTAATCAATCAGAATTTAGTCAATTAATTAATATATTTATTTAAAACCAATTAAGATATATATCACTTGAACTACTTAATATTTTATAATGTCTTATAATTGTATCATACACTTTTTACATTTTTTTTTTTGGAAAAAAGGAATAAAGAGAAAAAGAGAATAACATCGTGGTGTATGAATACCATTATTGATTTCTATTATATGCTTTGTATGCTGATGTTTTAAATTTATAAATTCTCTCAATAAGCATACTAAGTTTTTCTTATGATATATCCCATTCACACGACCAAGTCAATGAAGGCCATATACGTATAACTGGAGAACTTATTTTAGACATTTAACATGTGGCTAAACAAACCAATTATTTCAATTTCTTGTACAATTAATCATCTTGCCTCTTCCAGGGGCTAAACGGCTTACTAATCATATGCACTCTTTGCACTCTTTATGACTTTTCTTCCCCCCACCAGAATCTTTGCTTTGCTGGAAGAGAGTCTTCAAATATGTGAAGCCCCACTTGATTCACACACAGGGAGAGGGAGAGAGAGAAATTAAGTTGCTTCCATGGCTAATTGCAGCTTTCCTGATGTGTTTTGCTGGATTCAGAACCTTCCACCAATCTCAGAATGGGGAACAGGTTCCAAGTCCCTATCCATATGTTCTTCAAGCTCATCCCAACCACTTCTTTATCTCACCATAGACAAAAATCATCAATCCCAGGAACTCTCTTTTGCCATCATTGCAGACATCAATATCCCCATCCCTCTTTGGACCTCAAAACCATTCAATCCTAGCCATGAAACCATGAAGTTAACAGATGAAGAAACCATGTCCAATCTGTTTGTCAATTTCATTCAAGCCATCCTTCACTATGGCTCCAACAAGAATAGCCCCTTCATCAAATTTCCCAAACTCGATTCTATTTCCAACTTTCCAGACATTTTCAATGTTGCTTTCCTCACTCTCTTGTTCCTAGTTTGCATATATGAAGCTCCTGAAAATCTTCGTTCTGGATGCCTTGGTAGTTTGAAAAACCATTTGGAAGTTTGTCAGTCAAGACAAGCATCAACGCTGATTATGAAACTCTTGGGGTCTAACTTGGAAGAGCAGTGGATGCGTTCTGTGAACCTTGCAATTACTAATTGGATCGTGGAGCTCGAAGCACCTCGCAACACCTTCAGCACACCGTCTCCTCTATTTTCTTATGCATTTTCAACACCTGAATTGTGGAAAGTGCAATTGTATTGTCCTATCATAACCATGGATGTTGAGAATTCAAACAACCATCCAGCTAATGAGAGACTTCAATTCTCCCTCAAATATCACCAACTTGAAGGTGTTATTCAATTCAATTACAAAGTCACAATCAGAGAGAAGTGGATTGAAATCATGGTGAATATTGACAACATAAGGTAATCAAAAATATTATCCAATTTGACTATGTTTGTATGGGGGTTAGGCAAGGAACATAAGATAAGGGAGCTTGTTTAGAAATTTTATAAAAGAAAATGAAGGAAATAAGTATTTTTAAATAATTCTTTAAAATTCTTTTTATTAATTTTTGTGAATATCTTAAAGTTCTTTTAATTTGAATAATTTTAGAGAATTTAAAACATTTAAATAAAGAAAAAAAAATTATTAATTAGTCTTTCCTTTCATTCTTCTTTCTTTCCTTTCCTTTCATTTTTTTTTAAATTTCTTTCTTTTTCATTCTTTACAAACTCTCAAATATAGTCTTAAGCATCTTATGCAAATAAATAAATAAATAAATAAAAATTAGTTAGTAGCATATGGCCATGTTGTTAATTATTAGATATTTAGAAAAGAAAAAAGGTTTCCTATCATTGGCTTAATTTTTGGATCATCAGTGTGAGATGAAAAAGCATATAACAGCACCCTTCTGTTTTTTTCTTTTTTTTCAAACAATTGGTGACCTAAATCCTAAGATTCTTTTAGTGAATCAACAAGCATCTTTATTTATCCTACTTCGGTATATAGAAGTGATTTTTTTTTATTTTATCAAGTTTAATTTTAATTTAACATTTACATTCTTTGCCGACAGGTGTGATGTTGTCAAATTGGTGGATGACACCCTCATGAAAGCACGAGGGGCCGGTGCAGCTGAAAAACATTTTCCTTCAAGAATATCGTTGCAACTTACACCCACTCTCCAAAACCAAGTGTGGAGCCTATCAGTTGGCAGATCCTCAGAGAATCCACGAAGAGAGATTGGCGTGGACAAAAGCATAGAGGCTTCGTTTGAGCCGCCAAATCCCCCGGGACTCAAGGTATCAGCTGGAGAGTCCGCAACGGTGAGTTTGAAGCCATGGAAGTTCGAGGAATCTGTCTATGGCTACAGTGCGAGTTTGAATTGGTTTCTTCATGATAGCATGGATGGCAAGGAGGTGTTTTCATCGAAGCCTTCAAAGATTTCCTTGATCAACCCAAAGTCATGGTTCAAAAACCGGTACTCGAGTGCTTACCGACCGTTCACCAGGCAAGGAGGGGTTATTTTTGCTGGGGATGAATACGGAGACAGTGTGTGGTGGAAAGTGAACAAGGGTGCTATCGGGAAAACAATGGAGTGGGAGATAAGGGGTTGGATATGGTTAACGTATTGGCCTAACAAACACAACATTCTACAACGAAACTAGGAGGTTGGAGTTCCGAGAAACGGTCCATCTCAGCATTGCTTAGCTTAAATATTGTGATGTGCGAATTCAAATATATTTACATATGATTTTCTCAATTGTATGATAGAAATGAACCTATATGTCCTGATGTTGTTTTAATATTAAATATTATTTTGGGCTTTTATTGTAAAAAAATTTTATATCATCACCTAATTATATGTTATTATATTATTAGAAGTATTTAACTTTTTAGATAATTGTTATATTAGTTAGGCTCTTTTAGTAATTTGATAATACATAATTAAATAATAGTGTATATTGAATTAAAATTATACTCAATTTTAATTTATTTATACAGATAAGTGTTCGACCAAAAAAAAAACAGATAAGTGAGATTTATGTAATGGGGATGAATCAACCCTTATAACCCAATATAGTCTAATCCTTATTTGGTGGATTATATATAATAGAATAAGATAAAGTTAATAAAAAAACTAATAAAAATTGATTAGTAATAAGATGTTTGAATGATTTATAAGAAGTTAGGAATTTAAACTTCAATCTCGTCATTGTTAAAAAAAAAAAAGAATCTTATTATATTATTCACTATTTGATGCACAACCATAGAAATAAATACTATTTGATGCATAAATAAAAATTTACTTCGACAAAAATGTCCTCCTTTCTTAATTGAAATACAAAAAATACAAGGTGATAATTAAATAATTATATAAATTATTTAAAATTTTAATTTAAAAATAATAAAACACAAATAATATTAACACACGTGTCAATATAATAATTCTTAATAGAATTTTTTTCGCCACGTGATAATTCTTTGAGGTTTTTTTTTTAGCCATGTAATAATACTTTGAGTGGAAAAAGCTTTTGTTCACGCTTAGCTACCAATAAGCAAACATACTTTCATTTAAAGTTAAAATTTTTTTGTCGTAACGTTATTTTATGTGTAATTCACTTTTTATTAGTATAATTTATCTTTATAATCTCTTTAAATGTGTATTTATGGTGCATTCTACAGTGCCCATAAATATGTGGCTTAATCAGAAAATGACAACTGAGTTAAATTTAATGATTAGGATAAGTGATGTAGAAAGAAAAAATCTATAAATTTCTCAAAGTAACTCTAATAGTATATCATCTCTAAGGTGTGAATAACACATCTCTAAATCTGAATCCTTCTATCACTATTAACAAGTGAACGACGCATTTAACTTTGACATCCAACTACACTCATTCTTCGTCTTATTCTCTCTAACCCAAGGTGTAAATAACGCATCTAACTCTGACATCCGCTCTCACTTGTTCTCTGTCTTATTTTCTTTCAAATTCGACAATTACCTGACTAGTTATCCTTTCATACTAATATTTTGATAAATCAAACTCGAAAGGATGAGCAATTAGAGGAGCAACAATAGGGTAGCTGTTCTTTGACACCAAAATTTTTTTATAAGCTAAACCTAGTAGGAAGAGCAATCAGAGGAGCATAGTTACTCTTTGACACTAAAATTTTAATAAGACAAACTTGAGAGGAGGAGCAATCAGAAGAGTAACAACAAGTAGATGCTCTTTGACACTAACATTTTGATAAGACTAACAGGAGTAATCAAAGGAGTAACAACAGAGTAATTAAATAAAAAATACGTAGGGCCTCGCAACCTAATCTTTTCAGGCATCGTTGTTCACAATTGGGTCTTTGAAGATGACAAAAAAGATGTAGGGGCCATTGCAACCTATTGAAAATGCAGGGACTCTTTTGTTGGAGTTAAGCGAAACATGATTGTGGATGAGTGTAAAAGGGATTCACAGTGAATGAAGAGTACCGTCGTTTGCGATTAAGTTATAAGGGATGACGAAAGAGAAGCAGAGGCTACCAAAACCCACTGGAGATGCAAGATTCTTTCGCCAGAACCCAAAGAGACACAATCTTGGATGAGCGCACAAGGGATTTATAGTCCGAGAAAGACATTCGTTCACAATTGGTCCTCAGAATGATGAAGGAAAGGGTTATAATGGAAGATATGTAATTTTTTTCACACATAAACTTCTCACATCATATATCCACGGCCATTTTGTTATACATGTAATATTTTAATTGGGCCACATGGATGGGTTTCAAAACCCACTTAATTCTTTGGGCATCGTAGAATCCACAGTAATTTATTCCATTTTATTATAGTACTTTTAAAATTAATAATAAAACTCGATAATTAACTTAAATTAAAATAATCAAAATATGTATGAAATAAATTGTAACATTTTTATTATCAATCAAAATTTCAGTGGATAAAATACGTAATTAGATTTAATAGAAGTATATTATACTTGTTGGAAATTTAAAAAATAAATTGTATCATTGCATGTAGACTAAAATTGAAGTGTATTTTTTTTTTAAATCATTTATCTTAAAAGACACAAGATTTTTCAAGAAAAGGCTAAAATAATAAAATTAACCATTTGTAGTATTTTGTAGGCTACCCAGTAGTAAGTGCTTACACTCATCGAGATATTCGGGATTATCGTTCCACGTGGCACTGTGTATATTGGTAGCGTAGGACCACGCGTAGAAATTACAAGCACCTTAACCAAGCCGCGACGCGACGCGATGCGAGGCCCACGCAACGTAAGAGGACGCAGGCACCAATGTACAACCCGGCGCATGTTAGCGATGGGAAGCTCCGAAACTGGAAAGGAGAAAGTGATGAGAAAGGCGGAAATCCCAAAGACGCAAGACAGGGAGACTAATCTATCCATCTCTTTCTCCTGCTTCCAACTGCGCTTTAACCAAACTTTAGTTCGCCAACAACTTTGGGGCCTCTCTTCTATTCTCTATAAGTTGCTCTCGTCACGCTCTACTCGTTGGTTTTCCCTCCCATTCTAGCTCTCCGTTCTCTGCGATTCCATTCGATCTCTGTTTCATGGAGTCCTCCGCTGCCATTCGATCCTTTTACTGTATCTCTCTCTCCCTGCCTCTGTTTCTGTATTTGCATATCTATTATTAATGTGTTTGGCTGAATGCGATCTCTGCTGGTGTGTGTGCGCGATTTCTGATCTTGTTGCTTTGCTTTTCTTGTTTGATTTGCTGGAATTGATGTGGTATGTGAAGGAAATTGAAGATGAATATGATTGAGAGTATGTGTACATTTTTTTGAAACTTCGTTGCAAACTAAGTCCTTGGAATCGAGGCGTAACAGTTGGATTACCTTGCCTCACTCTTCTAATTGGTTGTGATTTTCGAGCTGGGAGGAGAATCTAATCTCAGGGAAGCTTGCGAGTTTTAGGTTTTGTGACAATGTTAGAAGCGTTTATGCTCTTTCGAATTATGTGCTTGTTTCCAGACCTCATCGGTTATAAAACTTTTATGACTTTTAAGATTAAATGCTGAACTTAGGATGAAATTTCTGGTTCTGCTGATTTATTCTTGTATGAGAAATCAAAACAGGCATATTGCTAAAGTGAATTGTAGATGTTTTTTTCGGATTTGCACAAACCTTTGAAATGTTTCATTCCAAAGTAACTAGTTGCCTTAGCTTGCTTGACTGGTTAACGTGCTCTATTTAAAAAATAGTAAGAGTTGAAGAGCAACTCTGAAGAGAGACCCCGCTCAGCGGGAAAGTTGTTTTATGCTAATACTTAGCATCACTTATTTACCAGAAACACAAGCCTAATATTTTTCATAAAGGCAATTGAATATACTCCTTGGTGTTTCAAGTAATCTATGGATGCTCCCAAATCACCTTAGAGTGGGTGATTGACATTCTGGTGGGTCATATAGGACACATGATGACAAGTACCTGTGCTTTTTTTTTTTTTTAACTTTAGTGGTATCTATATGCTGTATAATATTTACTATTTGATTGGAAAAAAAAATTTTAAAAATCAGATCGAGTTGGTGATTTTATTCTTTTTTAATTTACTTTGTTAAATAGAAAAATGACTTACTTTCTTTTTCCCTGACATATTGAAATTAGGTTGTTTCCCTGATACATTGAGATTCTATGTTTTTTTTTTGGGTTACTTAAGGGTCAATTCTCATAATACATTTTTTTAAAAAAAAATGTATTTCAATGTTTGTTCCAGAAAGATATTTGTTACTTCTCTTCCCATTGTAGCATGTCACCTAGCCAGCTGCCTAATCGTCTATCAGTTGGCTTGGCTACAGAAGAGTGTGTTGGCTTGAGCCATTTATGCAATTTGACAAATATTGTTGCAACCCCAACACAATGATCGTGTTATCAGACACTGAATGAATCTTTTATTATGATGCCTAATGTCTAATTTTGTTAATTTAATTTTTTTAGTTACATTAATATCATTTTGGGGTGTTTGTTTCCTTGTCCTTACATACATGTTAGATACACATGTGCATGTTTGTATGAATGAATTCATGCAATATCATTGTCTCCATATGCCTATATCAAGTCCCTATTATTGGATGATCATAGTGAAAAGTGAAAACTATTGCAATCAGAAATCAGATGCTTAATCATTATTGTTGGATTTCAGATTCCATAGGCACCATGTCCCATATTCGATCCTCACTCGAGAAGCCAGGTGTAGTTCCCATCCATAATGTCAGATGGAACTCTCATAGTAGGCTTTTCATCCAGCACTTGGCAAATGGTGAGAAGCACATTAATTCTCACACCAAGTGGAAACAAACACTAGTGTCATGTGCAAAAACAACTGAAGCTATCGACGCAACCAAGTCTGATGGTGGGTTATTTTGATTGCAAAATGAAAATATGTACTTATGTTTTTGTTCTTTGTGGCTTTTGGTTGAATGAGTTAAGTCTTATTCCTTATTATTACAATTGTCATTTGAGATCTAACTTTTAAACAGTTGTTTTTATTCTAAAGATTTTTTAAGACATTAATCAGTTGTAAAAGTTTTGGTTAGCAGGTTTATATTTTTATATATGTAATCCAAGATAATATTCCCTTTAATACTTATTAGAAAGAAAAAGATATAAGAGAGTATTTTTCCATTACAAATAAAAGCTGTGTAATTTTTTGTTGTTTCTTTGTTTATTTTTGAAGTATTATGTTATGTTATTTACGTGATTCTACTCCTGTTGCTGATAATTATTATTTCTTATGCTAATTGAGAAAGTCTGTTTGGAGGTTACATGCTGTAAGTCTATAACTCTGTTTTATTCTGAAGAAGTTGGATATTAGAGTAGTGTTTTTTTTTTCCTTTAAAATTCTTATTCCTTTAGATCTGATAATTATATTATGATGTTACAGCTTCTTTGGATAGTACTCCACAAGACTCATTGGAGAAAAAGCCTTTGCAAACCGCTACTTTTCCTAACGGATTTGAGGTCTGTAGTTATCCTTTCCTTTTATTACCTGCAACTTTATATTTCATTAGCAATGGTATGCCCATGAATCAAAATATTTTATGTTAGCTATTAGAAGAAACAAATCAAGTTATTTTTTACTTATGAGCTATGATTCCTGGCTTTTGTCCAAGATTGCAGAATTTGCATTTATTTAACAGTCATGTTTCAATGTGAACTGACAACCTACTTATGTCTGGTTTGCTTATGATCAGGCTTTGGTATTAGAGGTCTGTGATGAGACTGAAATCGCTGAACTGAAAGTAAAGGTGATCTTCTAGTCTTTTGTGTTTACTGCTTTTGTAAAATTTGAAATACTGGACTTTAAATATAATAACAAGGATGAAAAGAAACTTTGCAGTGTATGCCTTTAAGCGCGAGGCTATAGAAATGGTATGTTTTTCATTTTTATGGGTATGCTTTTAATACACACACACACACATTAAATTAGTTGGCTGGATATGTCTATAACACTCCAATATGGTGTGTGTGTTGAAACTTATGTCAAAGCAATGAGTATGATTTATTCAAGATATGTCACAGGCTCATTGCAAATGAGGTCATGGTAATGGTGCTTTTGTCAATTGTAGCATATTGTAATTCAAGCTTGAGATAGTGGTGCTTTTGTGCCTGATGTCCGATCTGAATATTTCATTTTTTTTTCCTTGTAATTCAAAGTTTGATCATAAACAATTGTATCTGTTCAGTTACTTTAGTATTTGATACAACACTATACCTTATAACTTTGATCTAACTTCACATCTTTAATTTGTACCTGGGTCATCAAAAGAAGCATGTTTTTAGCTGGTTGTATATACAGAATCTTGTACATGAACTTATTTGACTTTCATTGTGATAGGTTGGAGAGTTTGAGATGCATCTTAAGCGAAACGTTGGAGCAACAAAAGCTCCTATGTCCAACATTTCACCAACTACACCGCCACCTATTCCAACTAAACCCATGGTTGAATCAGCACCTGGTACCCCGCCACCATCACCACCAAAATCATCTCCAGAAAAGACCAACCCATTTGTAAATGTTCCCACACAGAAATCATCAAAGTTGGCAGCATTGGAGGCTTCTGGTATCAATACCTATGTCCTAGTATCATCTCCCACGGTATGTCATCTATCAATATATAACGAGCTCTGCTTTCACTAATTTATGATCTTTGACTCAAGCTATGACGAGTTTGCAATCATTCTCTCTCTCTCTCTCTCTCTCTCTCCCTCTCTCTTGTCAGGTTGGCTTATTCCGAAGAGGTAGAACAGTGAAAGGGAAGAAGCAACCTCCTATCTGTAAAGAGGTACATGTGACATGCTTGTCTTTGTTTCCATCCTCCATTATGGTGTTTCTAAGTCATCAGCTTGTTATGACCTAGATCGCATAATTCACCTAATACTCCCTCCACTCTGGCTTCTTATTGTGAACTCCTGCATTGGATTTGGGAGCACATGTACCTGTCGCACACTAAGATTCTGCACTTCACAAACTAACACTTACAGTTTGTTGCTGGCTCATCTCTAACCAGTGGCATGTGAGCTGCCGCCATGTCATGCTGCAAAGGTGATGGGTCCAACCTATGTATTGGCCTGCTTGCTTGTCAGCTAGGTCTCCTGATGGGAGCTTGCTAGCATGCATATGTTGACTTTTTTAATCAACTTAACTAACAAAACCATATTGTGGCATAAAAGGAAAAAGTGATAATTTATAATGAACCATGTGTTCGACTTATACATTATAAATAAATACTTTACTACTAGTATTACTATGTTACTCTATCTTTGTTCTTTCATTTAAAAACTTTATTGATTATTATTGATATAAAGAAAGCAAAATATCAAGGTTTTAAAAATCGGACCGGTGAATGGACTAATTCACGGTTCAATTGTTCAACTGTAGTCGAATCGATGTATAATTAAATATGTATTTAGATATGTACAAACAACAGAAAAGAAAGAAGAAAATACAATGGAAACGCAGGATAAAATGCAATCACTTCGAGGGGATTGCAGCCTCCACCCTTTTCTGCCCACTACTCACTTTTTTTCTACCCCCCTTTTCCCACAGCTCCTTTCCCTTTTATATATAGCACCGCTTTGGATTGCTTCCTCTCCCTTTCCTCTCTCTCTCCCTAGCCACCTTAGCATTCTATTATGCAAACCGTATCACTGCCCATGCTTGCTTCCTCCACTTTTTCTCTCTCTCCCAGCCACATCAGCATTCTGTTATGCAAACCATAATTTGTTTGCTCTCCTGCACTGCTTCTCCTGAGAGGTGACTCCTTTGCTCTATCCTCCATAACTCCCACGTGTGGTGGTCCTCTCTTCCCTCTAAATTTGTTCCTGTGGTATACTTTCCTACTGGGGGGTCTAACAGTATATGTTAAAAATTTAATATGTATACTAGTTAAAAATTATACACATATATATACTAATTAACACTAATTATATACATTTAAAAATTATATATATATATATATATATATATATATATATATATATATATATATATATTATCACACATTTTATTATTTATATCATCCTTAATACTTGATTCATCTTAAACATTCATTTCATTTTCATTCTCTCCATGCCTTGAAGATTTATGAAATATTAAAATTGTTGTCTCTTGATAAATATATTTTACAATAAATCTACTCATTTATATGTAATGTGCTAAAATATTTTTTCTTTTTTAATTTGATGAAATATTGGTGTGTATAAGGTTATTAACTTGAAAATGATTTGCTTATTTTTTAATCTAAGTTTACACATATATATTTGTTTGGAAAATGATAACACCATTAAATATAAGTATATAATATATAATGAATTCAATGACTAAAAATTGTAAATGGTTTAGTAGTAAAGTGACATGGTCACACTCAAAGGAGCCAGGTTCAATTATTGGCCAATGGATTTTTCAGTTGTATGTTAGGCATTAGTTTGTAGTATATAGAAAAGGAAAGGAATAATATGGTTAAGTGTCTTCCTTGCTCCAATGGTAACGCCTCTTGCAGGCAAAGAAGCTGACCCAGGTTTGAACCCTCCCTTGACATTTTGGTTTTAGATATTTCTTTCAAAAGCTGAACTGGGAACTAGCCAAACTATGGTCGGTTCATGCAGTTTGCCTGGTTCAGCAGTCCAACAGCCGGCTTTGGTGTAGAATGGTTTTGGAGGCTTGACCGGACGGGTTGACATACTGGTTCACAAGTGAACCGGTCCGACTGGTCAGTCCAGTTTTCAGAACATTGCATAATATTGAGTCACTAATACATTTAAAAAATGTAAATGTCAATGTAAAATTTGTAAATAATTTTTTTCTAATTATAAATTATTACTTTGAAAACAAATTAGCCTCATTGGAGGCACACCTGCAGTGTAAATATTTTTTCAGTTTGACATTTTGGTAAATTTACATCCGTATCTGCACTCGCTCCCATATAGGTTGAGGACCTCACTTTCATTGAACTGACTACAATTCACTCAATAGCTTCATTTCCTAATTCAGTTATATGGGAGGACCTCACTTTCATTGAACTGACTACAATTCACTCAATATCTTCATTTCCTAATTCAGTTCTAGCATTTTTGTATGAACTGAATTGTTTTTCAAAATTTAACATCCACAGGGTGATGTAATCAAAGAAGGGCAAGTCATAGGGTATTTGGATCAGTTTGGCACTGGACTTCCTGTTAAGGTGATCTTTCTCAGTTTCTTTATTGTGGGTCCTTCCTAAACATCTACTCCTCCTGACTGGTTTTGTTTCTGGAATCTTGCAGTCAGATGTGGCTGGAGAAGTGTTAAAGCTACTTGTTGAGGATGGAGGTATAATGTCTATGACTTTCCATTAACAAAATGCCTTGAATGATTGATATGGGACTTAAGTAATATGGGACTTCTGAAAAAATTAAAAAAAAAAAAGGGGTAGAAGTAGCTGTTCATTTGGATTTGAAATAGGGAAAGCAGTAGTGTGCCTCCAGTAATATAATATTGCAAAAATGATATGGAAACTCTTAAGAATTCTAGTGGTCTCTATTTTTAAGTCTCCTGAAACAATAGTTGCAAGGAAGAATCAAATTACGGGCAAACATTAAGGTTGGAGAAAAATGGTTTGTTTTTAGGCCAGTACACAACCAGGACTTTTGAGTGAATTTACCATCTTAGGGGACACATAGTACTCCGTAATTTTCCCACCCGTAAGATATTCTTAGTATCTTGGATGCCTATGTTTGGCAACGCTGGCATCATAAAACATGGGCATGTAGATCCTCTAAGAATCTAGGATCTGCATTCTCGCATATTCCATGTGTAATGTGAATGATTTTTAATTGTCATCCCAAACAAAGGGATGTTAAATTCCCTCACACCAAAGACACTAGTGTATATTACATACCAGTGAAATTGCCGGTGTACCAAAAGTATTTGTTGAATACTAGTACCAAAAATACCAGGGTGTCTGCATCTTTGATTTACGTTTGTTGAATGATGGAAAGTCACAGGATATTCATGAAGATTAATTTAGTTCGTTGTAATTTACAGTATATGGCTTGTTGTATATGTTTTCGTTGGTTTCTATTTTCGGTTGCCTAATTGGAAACGTATTGGCTAGCTCTCAAAGGTCTTGTTGATTTAGTTTCTGTTACTAGTCTTGTTAGCAAGGTTCTCGATTCTGAGTTCTGTCCCGTTGCAATATTTATTGCGCACTATCAAGGCTCAGGCAATAGTATCAATTTTTAAGCCCATTATGCACATCAATGATTGGCAGTTATCATTTATCGTTCAGCTGCCACTCCAATGTATGAGTTTGGAGATATCCATAGCTGTAATGAATTTCTAACTGCTTATTTGTTGTTTATGATTCAGAGGCTGTTGGTTATGGAGACCCTCTCATTGCTGTCTTGCCGTCATTCCATGACATCAACTGAGCTAGCCTTTTCCTATTGTTGATGATTAATCATGAGCCATTTATTTATTGGGGGAATGTGATGTTGGCAAAATTTTTAACATTAGATTGAGAAATAATTGTTTGTGCCTTCATGTTGGGAAAGGGAGTTCCTTTGTTGAAGACCATACTTTGTATACCGATTGCATAAATTGTATTAGATCACATATTGTAAGACCACCTTGTTATGTATCTTGGTTAAGGGCTCAAGCCCAAAGGCTCACGAAAACGATACAAGCGGAATTAGAGAAAAAAAAAAAGATGATTAACCACTTTTATGTACGAGATGCTGTTAGTTTTTACAAAAAGTATGCCCAGTTTTTACATAAAGTATGACCCACAGCCAATCCAGGAGTCCACGGTCCTCAATTTTATATTGTTCCAACCAGAAAAGTAGCCCGGAAATATGTGGCATCAGAGATTGGCTTCGCGCCACCATCCACTGTACTAGGAGCAAAACTTAGCATCCCTGCCCACGCTTTATCCTACAGTAGACATTCACGGCACTACTAATAACTAACAGCAAGAAATCTAAGCTAATTCAAACAATTTCATCCGATGGTTAAAGCCCGTTTTCTACAACAGCGCAAATGCCAGAGGCTATTCAGTAGTTTCCGAAAAAGGAAACAATCATAATATGTCAAATTGTATTATGTACCCTTGAACCTGATGTGGCTCATTAATGGCGCAAGTCTTCAAGCCCGTGGGTTCAAGGTTTTTTTTTGCAAAAAGGCACAACCAGGTGCCCTGTTAACAATTCTACGCAGTGTCATAAACATGTTCAATATTTTTTAACAGAATTATTAGTGACATTATTAGGATATAATGTGGCTAATAGGACAGACCCTGGATGGTAGTGACATTATTAGGATATAATATCGCTAATAGCCCAATATAGCTCAATTAATGAATCACGTATCATTCACCCAAAAAAAAATCACGTATCAAATTGAAAGCAAACTGTAAATCCGAACCTGATAAGGGTTTGGCAGAGAAGTAGCATCGTTTTCCAATAGCTTTCAGATTAGGTGATTGCCAACCATGAGCCTCCTTGTAACATTCCACCTACCATAATGGTAAAGAAGAATTTTTTTTTTTGAAAAAAAAACAGAAAGAAACAAGTAGAAAATCAGGTCCGTACTCCTTCGCTCATGGAAGAATCAAAGCTATACGAAGGTGATGGAGATATTGCATACCGTGTCCAAAATTAACTATATTATCATTATTCAAACCACCAATGACAAAAATTGAATTTCCAATTACAAACAGCAGCAGAATATTCCCCAGAATTGTTCATGGATTCGGCCATTATCCATGAACCAATACGAGGGTCAAATACCCCAACTGTTGAGAGCATCCGTTCTCCATTGAAACCTCCCATGGCATATCTGCGGAAAACATTTTCTGTCATTAATTCTTTAGCATTTATTTACCAAATAAAACAATATACTATGATGCATCAATTTCGCTGAGGATTTGCAAATTATACAGCGAATAAGCGACCCTGATGCACACCACAACTACGCTTAAATAACACTTGACTCTGTCCCGCAGCTCTTAAAATAACACCCAACCTACTTTACCCACCCTGCAAATTTTGGGATCAAAACCTAAAAGTTAAAATAAATAATTAGTCCCTATAATTTCACTAGATTTAGATTTTAGTCCCTATAATTTTTTTCTTTGTATATCAATATCTATAATTTCACTCATTTGAATTTTAGTCCTTACTAGTAAAGTATCAGTCCTTATATTTTCTACTCATTTGGGTTTTATTCTCTATAATTTCTATTCAATAAGGTATTAGTCTCTGTTTTCCATAAAGAATTAGTCCCTATAATTTTTAATTATTAAGATATTAGTTCTTGAGAGACCAAAATCTAAATAAATAAAATTACAAGGACTAATATCCAAAGATAAACACTATAGGGACCAAAATCTAGGGGTGTTCAAAACCGATCCAATTCAAACAAAACCGAAAAACCAATCAAAAAAACCTAAAACTGATTAAAACCGAACGAAATTGGTTTTTTTTTTTCAAAAATCGATTAGTTCGGTTTGATTTTCAATTTCAATTTTGAAAACCAAGCCGAACCAAAGATAATAATATACATATTATAAATTATTTTTTGCATGTGATATTACACTTATATCCCTTAGAACTTAAATTATTTTTTATATATTGCAATGACATTATTATACATAACATAGCATAAACTTATTTTGTTTAAATATCATTATTACAATTTTAATATTTAAAATATAAGTTTAAGAATATTATCAAGTTAAACATAAAACTTATGAAATTTTCTGATAAAAACCGTTACTTTAGCATAAACTTGAATTAATGTTTGGCAATTGACAACGTATTGGTTATAGATATTGATTGTTATTTGAGTTAGGAACTCCACTAAATACTGAAATTGACTCTAGTTCATGTCTTATTTGAGCTAAATTTAACAAAAAAAAAATTAGACAAAAACCGATCAACCAAACCAAACCAAACCGATTCCAATGGGTTTGGTTTGGTTCGGTTCTTCAGCAGAAACCAAACCGATTGGTTAATCTAAAGGGTGAACCAATTAGTTCGATTCGGTTGGGATTTCTCCCCAAAACCGAACCGGACTGTGAAGACCCCTACCAAAATTTAAATCGAATGAAATTATAGGAACTAATTATTTATTTTAACCAAACCTAAACCTGTCCCTATAAAAATATTAAAAACCCACACCTTAACTGTCTCATCCTGCACTTAAATTTATACTATAATTAATTACAATCTAAAAAATCAACCATAATATCATTAATTCGAAGAAATGTTAAAAGAGACATACTTCTAATAATTCTATTTATAGTTTAAACAAGTAAATTAACACAATAATTTCTAAATTATAACATATTTCAAATATGAATTCAATATATATTGGCTTGCAGGACAGGTTGACTGCAAACCCCCAACCAACCCATTTGGATTTAAGTAACTGCAAATTCCCCTTTGTGGACATAGATATTGATAATTCAAATAAAAAAAAAGTAAAAGTTAATGATTCAAAATCAAGTTAGGAAAGATTTGATCCAATTAATATAATATAGCAATAATGAATACAATGATTTCGAATTATATTTTTACTCACGGTACAGTTTTTCCATTTTATTTTAAGTATCTTTTATAATATTGTTGCCCCCACCCGAGGCATTACATTTCCATTTCTGGTTGCACTCTATTATTAAAAGAAATTTAATTTATTAATTGATTTTTATTAAAGCTTGGGCCAGATTCTGAGTTTTTTCAAGGCCGAATTTATCTTGATTATTTATCTTTTCTAGCTTATTTTTCAAAAAAAGAAAAGAAAAAAAAATCGCAAAACATGTAGAAATTATCAAGCCTAACTCCACTTAGTGCTACTTAACATCTTCTTACGCTCTTCTTCTAGCTTGAGATTTGAACCAAATATATTGCTAGAAAAAGTCTCATGCATTATCAACAGATCCTTTGACCTCATGTTGTTACCAATTATATGACTTTCACAACGTCGACCTTTCTAGCATCATTGTTGAAATTGCCGTGATTTTACTATTCATTTAACATCACTATTTTATTTTATTTTTTATTAAGAGTTTCAATTATGTGAGGAATGATATCAATTCGTCAGGACTTTACCAAGTACAAGTAAGAAGATAAACTATGTTTTATTTTTTCTTGCAATATTGGTTGAATGGAAATTATATGACAACTGACATACTCCAGTTCAGGTGAAAAGTAAGTTCTAATCGACCATTCTCAAAATAAAAGCTTTAAAGTGAAACTTTAGCACACCTTAGAGAGCAAAGAAGGTCGCTACCCTCACCTCTGCCACCACTTTCATATGAAAATCAACGGTACAGAAAACTTGACAGTTTCACTTGACTTCGGGATAGCTACTTTCAACTTTTGATTAAATTACTGATCTCTTCACCACAATTCCTATAGTGATTCAAATCAATTTATGATTTGCTAATTTAAGAAAAACCACCAAAATTTTATAGCTTTTGAGCTTGCTTAATTTTCATTTTTCCTTTTTCTTGGTTAAATCTAGATGTTATTATATGGTCAATATACCTCCAAGGATCTAGTACGATTTGATTGTCTGAGCCTGTCAGACACCAACATACATGCAGCCAAAAAGAGGAAAATAGGATAATAACTTACAATTTTTCATTTAGGACGGCTAAAGAATGGCAGCCTCCCTTTGTGGACATACTTTCAAGTCTTGACCATGAATGCTCCCGTCTATCAAATCTCTCCACCGACCTGAGATTATGGGTGGAAAAATCAGAAAACTGCTTCACAAAATTAGCAAGGTCTAGGATAAAAGAAAGCAGCAAAAAAATGGCACTTGTTCATTCCTGATCGCACATACCATCATTTGGAAAAGAAAAGCAAAATCTCATTCGCACAATCTCTAATCTTATGTTCCCTATTTTGCTTTAGAATACTTACAATTAAATAAAGAAACCACCTAGAACGTAGTCAAGTGTAAGAATCAAAGTACTCTTCCCATTTCGGAAAATATAGGATAGCTTTTCATGATTATTAAAAAAAAAATTAAAAAAAAGTCCCCTGAATATGGCAAATCTTAGAGATGACCTACAAACATATAAAAACACCATTGTTATTGGAACTTGTATTCAAGCATAAACTTTCCCATAATGAATGAAAACTACAGCTTAGGATCAATAGAAACCCAATGCTTCTCTATTTTAAAAATATTGAAGATATGAAAGGGCTTAAAAGAGTAGGGATCAAATAAGCTTTTAAGTAATTGTTTGAGGAAATAATGTCAAAAGCATCCAAATCAGTAGTCATTCCAGAAGATACATTAATAGCTACAATAAATTTATTTAAAGGTTATTTTAGGAGAGAAACAACTCAGAAAAGGATGCATTGTTCTGAAATTTGTGGGAGACTTCAAATTTCATTTCCCTATCAATTCAATTCAACAATCATTTATGCTGGAGATCACAACAAATATGTGAATCTGTATTAAATAATGCGTATTTTGGGAGAGAGATAATTTTCATCACCTACGCTGCATGACAACACAACACAACACAACACAACTGATTTCAACTGAAGTGTAGAAAAAAATTCAAACATTTTGACTGAAATAAGCATAGCCTATTGATGGCACTCGCAATTAGATGACAATCAATCGTTGAGAAAGAATCAATAGATTCTTACTTCAAGTAATCGTTTCCATCATATCCACCAACAACATATATCATGCCATTAATTTCTGCTGCGGCTGGAGCAAATCTCTGGCAGAAAAGTAAAATGCTAATCAACAGGATTATCAGTTGGAGAGATACATCTCCAGGCACAAATTACCATAGTTTAGTTTTTAAAGGAAAACAATGGAAATTTCATTGAATTATAATTGCATCAAATTGGAATAGTACTTAAAGTGTGCATCAGCCAAATAATTATAGATTCAGAGGTAGAAATCAAGAGGACTAATAGCTTCAATAATGCATGCATTTGCAATCTAGGTGAGCACTAAGCACAGTCATCTCGATATATATAGATATTTGAAACATATGAGGATTGAAAGATTTTAAAACATTGAATCAAAAAGCATGTCAAAATTTGATATTTGCAATACAAAAGTTCTAAGTAAATTTTTTATCACTGGTGTCCCCTCAAAAGTAGGGGTGAAAAATTCAGAGATGATCTTTATATAAAAATTTCTATGAACAACTCATCCATGAATTTTCACTCCCACTTTTAAAGGCATACGAAACTGACTCCAAGGAGAAAGGGCACGGCTTTAGCATCTTTAATGCCACCATGTTAATGTAAACAATCCATGATGTGTATCTGACAGCAAAGATCTCCAATGCATAGCACTGAAGATGTAAACAAGTTACCTTGTTCAGCATTGACCGTGTGGGGATCCACCTTCCTACATCTAGATCAAATAATTCAACCTCAGAAAAACATTGTACTCCATTGCCACCACCTATAGCAAAAATCTTCTCATTCAAAGAAATCCCAGCAATACTTCCTTTCTTTTGATTCAGAGAAGGACGAGTGATCCACTGATTGCTCGCCAGGCTGTATGATTCAACTTCACCAGAAGAAAATCAGATCTTCATCACTTTGAGAAGTAAGGTATCAAGTTGAACCAAAAGAAGAACATGAAGAAACAAAAAAGGAAATATTAAGAATAAATGTAGGTCACAGCTAATACCTGTGTCATGCCACAAATTATCATGTACGCCACCAATAACATAAACTTCATCATTTAACTTCAAGAAGAGGTACATGATCGTACTGAACTCATTGGACAAAGGGGCTCCAATAAGTCATGTGATGGACAATAACAATCCAAAGCTGACACATGTGATAACCCATTAAAAACCTCCTACTATTAGTATTGATTCATCAACACTTGATTCAGATTCTATAACAAGATTGGTTTCTTTAAGTGAGATACATTCTGATGTCTTCAATTGCTGCTTCAAGTTCTTTATCTCTCTTCTTGATTCAACCTGAATTTCCAAATGTTATACTAACTACATCCACACAAAAGTATGCTTACATTTAAATATAAAAAAACATCAGCAGCAACATGTGACATCTCCCTCCCACCCCCCCCCTAAAAAAAAAGCAAAAGAAAAAAAAATTAGCGGTTCCTTCACCAACAATTGCAAAGGTGAATAGTTTGGGCAATTTTATGGGGAGGAGGGACAATTGTAAAACCATTCCATGAACTCAATCATACAGAATTACGAAGGAATTTAAATCTGAATAACAATAAGATTTATACCAACTCATTCTCCGAGGAACCGATTTTCTGATCTTGTTTCAACTGATTTATCTTCAACTTGTTTACTTCTTGCAGTATCTTTAAAATCAACAAAAGCAACACTAAATTAGTTTAAGACACCAGGATTTTGAAAGTCATAGAATAAAGGATGGCAGGGACCCTAAGTTACCTTGTCTACGATGTACTGAACAGCAGGTGACTTTGACATCTGAAAGCAAATCTGCTTCAGACAAGTAACTGTTTTTTATCTCAGATATGTCTAACCAAGAAGTATTACCCTCTGAAGCTCTGGTCTCCAAGTATCTACCTTCCCATTTTGTGTGAGCAATGGACTGACTCTCACATGGAATGGATTGAGGTAAGCAGGAATTATCGTTTGTTGCAACAGACAAGTATAGGCCCTCCATTTGCTGCTTCAAGCATTCAAATTGTTCATCAAATTGTCCAGACTCATCTATGAAATCTTCTGATAATTTGCTTTGTCCATTCAAACCAGATCTAATACATGGAAACTCCCATGTACAGTTAAACTGATCTACGGTAGGAAGATTTAGTTCTGAATTTGGGGTCTCCATTTCCTGAACTTCTAATCTT
The DNA here is from genome assembly GCA_019955255.1 of Castanospermum australe. NCBI lineage: Eukaryota > Viridiplantae > Streptophyta > Magnoliopsida > Fabales > Fabaceae > Castanospermum > Castanospermum australe. The sequence continues at coordinate 136,792 of NSJW01000002.1, forward strand.
GCAATAGAAGTTGCTGAATGTTGAAATAGATCACTCTGCTTTTTCTGAGGAAGAGAAGAACTTTGGCCTTTCACAGTAGAACAATAAGACTGAAGATATTTTTCAGTTGGTTGCTCAACTCTATGCTCATGATTATTGACTGCTTCCTTATTGACTGTACCGTGACTATCCAACAACTGGCTTTCTACCTCTGAACTTGAACTCCCCAAGGCCTGTCGAAAATCTGAGTCGGCAAGGGACACAATCATCTTTCCCATAGCAGGCAAGTAAGACTGCTTAACTTTTGATATTTCCATGATATGTTCCACTGCTTCCTCATTGTCTACTGCATCCAAAGGCCCATTTTCCCCACTCAAACGATGGGTATCCAGGAAGCTATGTCCAGCGTGGGCCTGCTTTGAATGACCAATAGAATGACTAATACTTTTCACAATGGATGAGTAAAAGCGGCCATCATATTCCAAACCCTTGCTTTGTCCAGACAAGCCAATACCATTGTCACATGAGCCGCCATATATGTTAGCTTGCTTTCGAATAGCAACATTCAAATCTAAAGCAGGTGTCTCAGTGCCACCACCTTTCTGCCTTGAATTAGACAAGAGAGTGCTCTGCTTTGCTGGACCCTTAGGGAGGAACTCCTTGCAGTAACTGGTGAAGATGAAAACATGGAAATCAACTTATTTGTTTGATCTTGATCTAATTCAAATCAAAACAATCTTGGTTCCTAATAGTTATCAATGATTACAGGACCAAACTGATCTTCTAACAAGGGTTGGCACTGCATCGAGTCTGGATCTTTACCTTAAAAATTTTACAACAGAAAAGAGAAAACGATAAGTGAGTTCTAATCTTTGTATATGACTGTATATGACTGAGATATGACATTACGGCCAAACTGACACAATAATGATAACATCGTGCTCTACCTGTGCTGCAAATGGAGTGCATTTTGAACCATTCTCAGTCCAGCCACAAGGATTAATATTCAGTCTTCCTACACTTGCAGCTTCAAATACACCATGTAGTTTCCTATCACTATAGTTGAATAAAAACAGAGGCAAACCAGGACAAATATTCTTCACATAAGAGATATGTGCGCAGGTAGACCTGTTGAAGAATTTAAAAGTTAATCTACATATAATACAGTTTGTCTCAATATGAAGAATGTTTTTCTTGCTAGGTAACTGAAAATTTGGGATACGTTCAACTAACCAAACAACTGTTTCTCAAAACATTCTTGGAATATATTGTGCTTGCACCCAAAGATAACTCCACCTAGCTCAGACTTCCTCAGATTTCTTGCACTTATGCTGCAATTGACTGATGATGCAGGTTGTGATTTTTCCTTCAATGTATATGCCTCAGTCTTCCTCCCAGCACCCATTCTATTAAGGTAGAAATCACAAATATCAGTAGTTAAATTTAAAATGGAATTTCACACAACATGCAGTTTTGCTACTTTTTCTTTTTCTATTCCAACCTTAACTAAAATGGCCACAAAGAGTAAGAAGAAAATGAGTACACATGCTTAAGATTTAAGAAAGCCTCTACAAAGTCCTAGTTCATTACTTAGCATACAGTTCTGAGTCTTCAACAAAGGATTTGGAGTCTCTCATCTTCATTAAGAACATGAGTACCATGTTATAAGAGAGAAAGACACAAATTGTTCTATACATTACTTGTGCAGGTCCACCATTCCAGTATAAAAGTAGTTTGCGTTCTTCTGTGTCATAATCCAAATCCATTAACAAATAAGGTTATACTACCCAAAAAAAAATGTAACCTCTGAGCTGCCCCTGTCGGTCATCGTAAAATCCTATGAATAATCCGGCATGAAATTCTTTTGAATTTATGAACTGAATTTTTTTTTCTTTCAAGCAGGTACAAATTTCTCAAACAAATATACTACAAGTGTGACATTAACATCGAATGTTTTATGTGTATAATCACCAAGAATATCACTTCAAGAATGTAAAAATGAAACGAAAATAAATCCAATAAATAGAAAAAAAGAATCACTCCCGGGAATCCGCAAGAGAAAAACGAAGAGGCGTAAAAAAAAAGGCAGGAGGAACTTCCTATTTCCTTACCGAAACGTCGCGTTTCAAAGATGATCGTCCAAATAATCGAAGACCAAGCGTCGCAAGCACCCTCTCGAGAACAAGAATAAAAGCAAAGAAAAAATGGAGATAGATGCAGTTTCACAGCAAGAGCAGAGAGAAAGAGAGAGAGCGCGCACGCGCTCAAAACGATCTTCAAACGAACGACGAATAAATGCTCGTCCACTTTGGGGTGTTTGTTTCGCGGGAAAATCTTGGTTTGCAGAGACAAAGAAAACAAGATTGATCGTTGATGAAGGAAAAGAAAGAAGCGGAAGACAAAGCGTGTCTAGGGCTTCGAATGCTATGGAAAACACTGGAAAACGAAGTGGAAGGAATCATGTAGAAAAGGAGGAGTTGACAGACGGAGGATACTGCTCTGCTGGGACTCTGGTCCTCCACTCGAAGCGCCAAATCATTCCAAACCTGTTTTACGAGGGGTTGTACGGTTAAGCCACGCAATTACCAAATTGCTCTAACGTGTCGATTTATTTTCCGCTTTGCGCTTCCACGTGGCTTGTTACCATTGGAGTAGAAGTCCGCAACCTATTGTGGACCGGATGGGATTAGAGGTCACTTGAAATCTTTGAGAAACTTTTATGTATTTATGGTATTAACATAATTTTAATTCATAAAATTTTTTATATTATTATTTATCAATGTATAGATGTATTATTAAAAAAAGTTTATGTCTCGGCTAATTTTTTTATTAAATTTTTTTCTTTTGTTGTAATAAAAAAATAATTTTACAATATTTTATATTAAAACATAAAATGTTGATTGGTTTTTATTTTTGGAATAGCTGAATAGGTAGAACTTTTTGAAAAATTCATGCTGAGGTAGATTACAGTTATCACACAAAAAATTATTTATTATTTATTTTATTTATTTTAACATTTATATTATTTTTTAAATATGATTATAATTTTTAAAACTTATTTAGTATGAAGTAGGAGAATAATACTTTTAATAATAAAATATATGTTTAGGAATATATTATTTTAAAGAAAAAATTGTTATTTTTTTATATTTTTTTTTGTAAAATTTTAATTATAAATTATTTTTTTTGCAATTATCTATTTGTCTTTAGTTAAAAAATAGAAAATTTAAAAAGAAATTAATATTACTTATAACTTGAGGAGAAATTTACCAAAAACAAAAGGAAATAAAGCAATGCTATAGAGAAGGAATTCATGGCGTATATGGTATGGGGGACGACTGGTGGTTCCTCTTCTTCATAGCATGAGAGTATTGTTCAACAAAAAAAAAAAAACAAAGCATGAGTGTATTAGTTAGTATTTTGTTAATTAAATTTGTAAATTTTGGTGTGATAAGCTTATGTAAGAAATGAAATATTATGATTATATGTTATATATATTTTTTAGAATTTAATTTTGATTCACTATTACTGTAGAAGTTTTATATTATCATCAAATTATAGGTTATTAAATTATTAAAAAAATTTAATTAAAATAATAAATACTTAAAAAATAAAATATTAAATAATATGTGATTAGATAATAGTATAAAAAACTTACACTAACAATAAATTAAAATTAAATTTTATTTAAAAAAATGTTTTACATGATTTTTTTAATTATGATAGTGTAGCTTAAATTAAAAGTAGTTTTTTATTATGGTTGTGTAGCAAAAGAAATCATACCTAAGTTGAATAAATACAAAAATCTACTAATAGAAAGAGACTTAATTGAAAAGATTTAGATCATGTTCATACATGTGAATTTATATAAATTTATGTATTTATTAATGAAAGAAGATTTAAAAAGTCAACTCATAATATAAATGAATATATCTATTAATAGAGAGAGATTTAAAAAGTAGACTACTTTAATATATAGTTTAAATATTCATAGTTCACTAAACAAATTTATAATACAAACATTCAAAAAAGGATAAATAAAAATGTATAGAATTTAAGTATTTTTTATAATCTTATATTTTTTTTAATATAATAGCAACTAAAGAGATAGACTATAATAAATGCATTTTTATTTAATATGATACTTTATTACTTATTAGTAGCACAAGGAGAATGGATGAAGGCAACCCTGACTCCCAATGATTTTAATATATATATATATATATATATATATGTATGTATGTATGTATATATTTATATATGCTATTTTGAGTATTGAATATTGATGTGTAAAATTATTTAAATCAATGGCACATTTGCTAAATAGGACATTCCGCCAAAATGTCACTAATTTATATGCCTAATTATAAATGGCAAAATAAAGTTGTTCATGATTTGCAATTATAAGCCTAATTACACACTGGTCCCTTTTGTTTGTCTTATTTTTCTTCTTAGCAAATGAAATGAGATATTTGTCGTCCATTAAAAAATTAAGTGAATTAATTAATATTAAAATTGAAATTATAATAAATTATTCATTGAATAGTCGAAATTAAACCAAATTATTTATATTTTAGACAAATAAAAAAATAAAGAAAGGACTATCATGCTGGGATGGGAATAACATGAATTGGAATAGTGGCAGTTATGTTTGTTTGCTTCAAGGATTAGAACATTATTGTGTGAGGTCCATTGGGCAAAAACTCAATTTATGTGTCTTCACATCCATAGCATGCATTTTTCAATTCCATTTTGCACGATGAGAAGTTAAAATAGTACCATCAAGCATGTTGCTCATTTTATCATGATGTACTTAGGCTGCAACTTAATTTATTTTTTTATTTAAAAAATCAAAACTAACTAATTTCTAAATTATTTTAGTTTAAGTCCAACCAAATTATAAAATTTGTATAACAAAAATGATTAGTCACAGAAAAAATAGACACCTTAAATGAATCTTACCTGTGATATTAATACTTTGAATTCTAAAGATGCATATTTAACATTATATGCATCATGATTAAAATAAAATACTTGATTAAAAAAATTAACCATAGATAAATCATGCCATATATTTGAGTTGTATGCATAGGTCTCACACATTTCAGCATTTACTTGTAAAATTCTTTTTTTTTTCTATGAAAGATCAATGAATTATCTATTAGATCAGTAGGAAATGTACCTGATGGGGAAACCATAGTTATTTCCTTCCTCTCAACTCTCACCCCTATTGATTTTCCTCCCTAAACCCCTCTCTACACAGATTTTTAAGATATTATGTAATTATAAGTGTATGTTCATATACAAAATTTATTTAAGAAACTTTTACCTTTACTTTTATTCTCGTATCAAATTGACTATAATCAACGAAAGGGGACCAATTTAATTATGTCTCTATTTTTAATATAGTTCATACATCAATTAACTAAATGCATGGTTGAGATTTGTTATTCTATTAAATCTAGCTTAACTAAATTTCAATAATTATCTTTGTAATTAGTTAGATAAACATCTAAACATTATTATCAACTAAATCAAAATATTAGAGAATCAATACTAGTCAATATCCCGCATTACCAGGACACTCTCTAACATTTGCCTAATAGATGCTTGAATTATATATATAAAAAAAAAAAAAGATAAGTTGAAGTTATGGCAATGCCTTATAACAGCATGGCATTTAAAGTTTTGGTGCTTTTCTTCTTGTTACCCTAGTTTGCTTATTATGATCTGACATATCTGTGATGCGACATTAGCTGTAAACAAAAATTTGTTAAAATTTGGAAATCCAACCCACACTATTCAAGCCACCAGATGGGGATGTGGAAAAAATAATTCGGAACTTGAGTATTCTAAGATTTCTCATTTTGCAAGCTGAAAAAATAACTTCAATAAATAAACAACTCATTTTTAATATTATATATGTAATTTTATATTTTTTTTTAACTGCAAGTTACTCTTTACTGTCCAAACTACATGATGAGAATCACTGATAAAAAAAATTTAAACAATTTAAATTTTTACAAAATATAAATACACATATAATAAATTATACATATGTGGTAATTAGTTTCCTTAATTTTTTTTCTTCAAGTTGTTTGTTGCTCTACATCCTACATTTTAAAAGATCTGAATAAAAAATTTATATAATGAAATGAGTTCAATTTAATTTACTACATATCATAACATGAAAAAAAAAATCAAAATCATTGTTGACAAAATACTATTAAGGATTTTTTTTTACAATAATAACAAATACATAAAAAACAGAAGGAAGCCAAACTTATAGACACTTAAAAATTAAACTCAAACTAAACTATAAAGCATAAAGTAAAAGTATTTTTGATTTGGATTGGTTTATTTTTTTTTAAAAAAAACCATTCATACTCAACTGATCAACCTTTTTTATATTGATAATCCATCGATTTAGTTTTAATTTAAAAACCAAATAAATGTTAACTAGTTTGACTCAATTTGATTAAATCAACTTTTGATATTTTTTAAAATTTATATAAAATTTTATTTTTATGACTCAATTAATAATAAATTTATTAAAAAAATTTATAAAAATATAATTAAATGAATTTACAAAAATAACAATCAATTAAAAGATAATTATCTATAGACATGTAGGTACGTGGAGGATGGAGAAGTGGAGAGCATACTTTGTTAACCAGCTTGAACTAGTTAAATTCATAGTTAAATTTGTAATTTTTTTTATCAGGATATTCTCATAAAATATTATTATAAGATTAAATTTTAGATACTGTCACAATTAGAAAATTTTCTCAACAAGTATCTTTTATAAAGTTTAAATTTTGATCCTTTTTATAAAAATATAATTAGTTTATTATTATACTAGTAGATTTGCAATTTTCTTATTTGAATCACTATTACCACACTCCGATTTGTGAATTTTCTCCTCAAAATCTGCAACTATCCCTCGATTAGATTTACTTTTGTTCATGATATGCGTCTTCAATTTCGCATTACAAGATTGCATTATATAAACTTGAATATCAAGTTTTTTCAATTAGGAAATGGCATTCTTACCTTTTTGTCATTCAAAACATCAATTTTTTTTTTCAGAAACATCAACAGTTTTTTTTTTTTTCAAAAAGACAAGAAGTTGTAACACCCGACATAAATTTAAAATTTTTTCATAATAAAAAAATAAGTATAAAAGAGGTGTGTGACTTCTATATATTTATGGTTATAATACTACAAATTAGGTGAAATAAGATAAATTACAATTTATCTCATTAAAGTTTACTCATTTTTTGAAGTTAGTACATAAAATCTTATTTATAACATTTTATCCCCAGACGTTGACGTACTCTAAAGCCGTTAAATGAGGAATAATATCAAAGGATAAAGCTTTATTTACCATAACACTCTGCTTGAATTTTGGTGCACTTTACAACTGTTAATTACAGAGATTTTTACTCTGGTAATGTGTCACTCACATGTGGTGCCTTACCATTTAATTTAACTCCTCAATTGAGAATTTTAGAGTACATTAAAATTTAGAACTTCTACCAAAAAAAAAGTTTAGGACTTAAAATGTTACAAATAAAATTTTATATGCTAACTTTAAAATATAAATAAACTTGAGGTAAATTGTAATTTACCTACCTCAGCAAAATAAGTAGAGTGTTCGTTGTTAAGAGTAGCGATAGTGATGTAGCTCAACTCTCATTTTAATATCCCAAAACAAAATTAAGACATTATACAAAAATTTAAGACAACATATTGGCAATTATTCAGTGAACAAAGTCTTGAAAAATAGAGAAGTTCAAAATGGAAGCTCAATTCAAATCCCCGATTATCAGGCTAGTCTTTTTTTTTATCAACTTTATCACAGATAATCAGGCTTGTAAATGAAAAGACAAAAACTGAATCAAGTGGATATTTGACAACGTATTTTTTCTAAGAAAAAAGTATTTTTTTTCAAAAAAGTTCTTTACATACACAAAGCAAATACTACAAGAGCTACGGTCCATTCACAAAAACAACATACACGGTCATATGGCACCTGGGGAAGACCAAGACACAAAAAAAAAAAAAAAAGATTTTCACCTGGGCTTCAGAAAGCTCATAAACAAATAGGACTCGGGCTTTGTATATTTCACACTTTCTTCTTTATTAAAAAAATCATTTACGAATATGGCACTTGAACTTTATGATTTAAGCAAAAGTAATTTGAATATTTAAGTATTATGGTTAGAATTTAATTTTTAATAGATATAAATGAAATATTTATTATTAATAAGTTTTTTTTCACAAAAAACATTACTAAAAATTAAAAAATTAATCTTTTACTGACTGAATAAAGAATATTCTAAATACACTAAAAAAAAACGTGACTTTGAAGTTCAAACATTCTTTTCGGCCAGCAACTCCTGTCCTGTTCAGACCTGAGTCGCTGATAAAAAAAAAAAAAGCCTGAGTCACCTCTGACTCGGATCGTATTTATCTTAAGAGAAAATTCCAAAAACGGGAAGAGATATGCAAAATTGCAAATTGCAAAATCCCACTTGGTACCTGTGTCTCTGTGGACGTGGATGGTTCACGTTGGAGTCCAATTTTGAGCCATTCTGAAATTTACGTGACAAAGGTATTAATTTATTGTGACCATGGAAAATACGAATTCATTATTGAACAAACAAAAAATGTTATTTTTAGCTGGATTTTATGGATAAAAAAAAGAAAAAAAAATCGTCACACAAACTACCTAAGGCTGAAAATCAACGAATCCCTTATTTCTCTCTCTCGTCTCATCCCAAAGTGCCGCTGACAAAGTGAGTTCAGGTGACTAGGTTCATGACAAGGTCCCATTGAAGGGAGATGAAGCCCCACACTCAGGCTTCCTTCGCCACTGGACCGCCACACATAAGCTATTTTCGCCGTGGCGGCGGCGGCGGCGGCGGCTCACGTGCTCCACCACCGGAGAGCACTCTGCCTCCGCCACACCACGCCGGCGGCCATGTTTCCCGGCGCGTTTGCACCACGAAACGCTGCCGTATCAGTCTATCCGTCCGCCCCTCTCGCATTATCGCGGCTGGGAAATCCGAACACTCGGAACAGAGTGGCATAAGGGAAAATTCAGTTGAACGCGTCGAGTCGACGGATGGGGCTCGAGCTCCAAGCACCAGGCGAGGCGTGTTGGTCGCGCCATTCCTGGCAGTAGGCGCGTCATTCCTGCTCTCGGCGGCGACGAGGGCCGAGGAGAAGGCGGCGACGCCGTCGACGGAGGCGAAGATGGTGGTGAATATACCGGCCTCAAAACCCAAGGAACAGAAGGAGGAGGAGGAGGAGGTGATAACGTCGAGGATTTACGATGCTACGGTGATAGGAGAGCCTTCGGCAATAGGGAAAGATAAAGGGAAAGTGTGGGAGAAGTTGATGAATGCTCGAGTAGTTTATTTGGGGGAAGCGGAGCAGGTTCCGGTTCGAGACGACAAGGAATTGGAGCTGGAAATAGTGAAGAATTTGCACAGGCGGTGTTTGGAGAACGATAAACGATTGTCTTTGGCTCTTGAAGCATTTCCCTCTAATCTCCAGGAGCCACTCAATCAATATATGGATAAGAAGTATGCGTTTGAAATTGAATACTGACCAATCTCTCTCACACTTATACTGAAACTCTACTTTCATGGCAGGATAGATGGAGAAACCTTAAAGTCTTATACTTTGCATTGGCCTCCTCAACGATGGGAGGAGTATGAACCTATTCTTAGTTACTGTCGTGATAATGGAATTCGCCTTGTTGCTTGTGGTACCCCACTAACGGTATGCCTGAATTTTCGGCTGACCTGATGTAAATCTTTCAAATGTTCGTTTTGGCTCTCATGTTTCTGGTGGATGCTTTATTAGGAGAACGTGAAAAATGTTAGACACTGAATTCTACATGCCAAATTAACTTACAACAGGTGCAAATGGGGTAGGCGCTTTAAAGAGTAGCCCCCAAGGATTTTAATTAATTCAATGATGACAAAAAACCTAATCTAAATAGTTTAAATCCTAATTAAAATAGGAAAGACAATCCCTGAATTAGAAATGAACTAAATCGCCAAAGTTCCCAAATTAAACAAAATTTTTAATAAAACATTTTTATTGACGAGAAGATTATGGAAATTCGCCTAAGGTGGTTTGGTTATATGAGAAGAAGACCAATAGAGGCTCCGAGGAACCCATAAGGGTGTGGCTCAATGGTAAACAAGTTGGAGCACCAGTAGGACGAGTTCGAATCCTGATGCATAACACTTTGTGGGGAGGGGTAGCCTTAGTACTCCTAGCGAGGATTAGTCTTACATTCAAAGGGTGTGGGGACATTTCATAAGAACAAAAAAAAAAAAAAAGAGACTCAAGTGAGAAAAGTGGATCAAATGGAAGATAGTCCAATTAAAAGGGGTAGAGAAAGAGCTAAGAAAACTTTAGGAGAAACTATTAAAAAATACCTTACTCTAAATGATTTTATTGAAAATTTGGATTTTGATTGGGTCCATTGGCGCCAATTGATTAATGTAGCCGACTCCACCTAGTGGGATAAGGATGAATTGTTGTTTTTTGTTGTTATAACCCTAGGTCAAGATACATAAAGATGATAATTAAGAATTGACTGTTTGCTCATCTGCTTTAATATATGAAAAATGACTTAATTAAAAAAAAAAAAACTTAATCAATTAAGTGCTTGCCATATGTGTGGACTAACATAATAACTGTTGAGGACATGGTGGTTGTCTTTGCATCAACAGATCTTAAGAACTGTCCAAGCAGAAGGAATTCATGGTCTCTCAAAGGCCGATCGTAAAGTATATGCTCCTCCAGCTGGTTCAGGCTTCATATCGGGCTTTACTTCGATCTCCCGTAGATCATCAGTTGATACAAGTACTCCAAATCCGTCTATTTCTTTTGGTCCAAGCTCATATCTATCTGCACAGGCAAGAGTAGTTGAGGAGTATACTATGTCCCAGATCATCTTACAAAATGTGGTTGATGGAGAAGCCACTGGTATGTTAATAGTTGTGACTGGTTCAAGCCATGTTATGTATGGATCTAGAGGAACTGGAGTGCCGGCAAGAATTTCAGGAAAAATGCCAAAGAAAAACCAAGTTGTTATATTACTTGATCCTGAAAGACAACTCATTCGCAGAGAGGGGGAAGTTCCTGTTGCTGATTTTTTGTGGTATTCTGCTGCCAGACCCTGTAGTAGAAATTGCTTTGACCGCGCTGAGATTGCTCGGGTTATGAATGCTGCTGGTTGGAGGCGAGATGCCCTCCCACAGGTTTGCTAGCCATTACATTCACTAATTTGCTTGACCTGTTCTTTTCCTTCCTCTGTAGACCTCCCTTCCAAATTTTTGCCTTTTGTTTTCTTCCATTGTCCATCTTGGAGATATGAACTTGGGAGATTTTGCATGTTACTAGGTGTCTCATATCAATACTTTTTGAATTATTTTCTTTGTATTCCATGATCATTTATTTCCCTTTAATTGATATCTCTGTTTGGTATTTTGTTCATTGAGACAAAAATTATGCAACTCAACCTACTGTTTTGGGGGATGATCACTTAAACTTATCATTTCATAGTGCTGTCCCTCAGTTCTACATTCATAATCCTTTTCTCAGATTTATTGCACAATACATGATTTAAGGTATTGAAAACTTTGGGATGGGTAGATTGTGATCAGAAAGTCCTTATTTCCAATTTGTTTTAAAAATATAGTATCTCTATTCTATAATTTGGCATTCATGGATCCCAACTCCCAAGTGCATAGGGAGTATAAATGATAGTTAGGTAGTTCGTGTGTTTCTGGTTCTTTTTCCCTGTGAACGTGTTTCCACTTTTTTTGTGATCATCCTTTAGACGGGATAGTGTATGCTTCAGGATCTTCAAAAGGGAATTGATCTTGGTTTGGTATCACCAGAGGTATTGCAGAACTTCTTTGATCTAGAGCAGTATCCTCTGATTTCAGAACTTACTCACCGTTTCCAGGTAAACTTATATTTCAAAATTGAACCTTTTACTTTGCTTTCAATCATGAGAACATTTCATCATTTTGTTCCCTTCATATTCCTACCTCTTCATCCGACCCTTCTTGATGCAGGGTTTCAGGGAAAGATTGTTGGCAGATCCCAAATTCTTGCAAAGATTAGCCATAGAAGAAGCTATATCAATAACAACTACACTATTAGCACAGTATGAAAAGCGGAAAGAAAATTTTTTTCAAGAGCTTGACTACGTTATTACGGACACTGTCAGAGGATCAGTTGTTGATTTCTTTACAGTGTGGCTTCCTGCACCAACTTTGTCATTCCTTTCATATGCTGATGATATGAATGCACCCGACAACATTGATTCTCTAATAGGTCTTCTTGGCTCCATCCCAGACAATGCATTTCAAAAGAATCCTGCAGGGACAAACTGGAATCTCAATCATAGAGTTGCATCGGTTGTATTTGGTGGTTTAAAACTTGCTAGTGTTGGATTTATTTCAAGCATAGGAGCTGTGGCTTCATCAAATGCTCTGTACACAACTCGCAAATTCCTTAATCCAGTAGTTGTTGCTAATCAACGGATTATAAGATCACCAATACTCAAAACAGCAGTTGTTTATGCATGCTTTCTTGGAATATCTGCCAATCTCCGTTATCAGGTATGTAGATTCATTGCCTAAGCAATAATTTGTCTTTTGCATTAAATTTTCGGTTGTAAATAATGTGTTAAAAGACTTCAAGGAAGATTGCACCTAGTTTCTATATGAAATGGCATCTTGTATTGTCATATTGTTGGTTTATGTTTCAATAGTCTGTGTGATTCTTTGACTTTATTTCCAATATTAGGATTACTGAAGGCAGCACGAAGAAATACAGTTTGGAATTGAGTATATTGTCATTTGAAAGTGGGACTTGACCACCTGTCTCTTGATTGACAAGTTGTGCTGTGTTATTTTTTTCCCCTTTAGAAAAAGACTACACTTGCTGGGGGTGGGGAGACGGGGAAGGGGCTGTGAGATGGAAGATTGCCTTCCTGAAACCTTTTTTTTGGGTTGGGTTGGGGAGGGGGGGAACAATGGGACTGACCACTCAAGTAGTGCTTGAAGTAGATGGTGGGTGACATAATTGGGGAATATTGGATAGTAATGTAGTATGCTTTATTATCTCCTTGCAACTTAGGTTCTTTTATTGAACATTCAACACCATTAAATTTCGGGGAGAAAAATATGCTCAGTTCAATAATAACTATTTTGTCTTATTTTATAATTTTCTCCTCCTTTGTACTTCTTCCTCTGCCCTCTGCAGCAGGATAATTATTTGAGAACTTTTTCGTTCTGAAAATTGGATTTGCTTGTTCTGTGACTATACCTTCTCATTTATATTAATGTACCACCAATTTGCGTCCAGTTAAGGTCTGCAATTGCCATAGATACTGAAATTAGAATTTTTTTTAATGCAGATAATTGCTGGGATAGTGGAGCATCGGATTTCTGAACAGTTTTCATCCCAAACATTTCTTGTAAATATGCTATCATTTGTAGCTCGAACAATCAATTCTTATTGGGGAACTCAGGTCAGATTAATTTATTTTATTTTACCTTCTATCTGCTTTCATTCATTTTCATTGTGCTCATTGCTCACAAGTCCATCTTAAGTAAGCCAGTTTCATTTATTTATGATTGACCATTCTATAAATCTTCTGAAAAATCAAGTATATCTTGTCATTTTAGTGGGCCATTTCACATCTAAGTGTTCCTATGGGAATATATGTTTCGTGAGTTATAATCATGTCAGCGCACATGCTTTGGTGGAAGACGGTAAATCATATAAGTGAAGTTTTATAAAATTTGGAGTGAAAGAGAAGAACTTATTTTGGTTGTCTTGTAATCCGATCTTAAAACTTACAATATATAATTTAGTTCGATATGAATCATTTATCAATATATTAATTTGATAATTTAACTGGTTTTTTTTTCAACTTTGTTTCCCCCCCCCCCCCCCCCCCCACGTTGCTGCAGCAATGGATTGACCTTGCACGCTTCACCGGACTGCAAGTTAGGAAGACAGAATCACCTACATCAGATTCTCCGAATCATGCTGCAATTGCATGCAACAAAACAGAAGAAGCAAGCATCGATGAGATAAATAATAAATGAGGCGAAAATACCCTTGCAACTTTTTTTTGATAATTTGTATTATTCTTGAAAAGCTAGCAAGATAGACTAAAAGGAATACGTTTTTGTTTTCATGATAATCTCCCTCTCCCTCTCTCTCTGGTGAGCCTGTTTTAAATTCCTTCCATGGCTCAATTGTATACTTTTTGATATGATCCCAGTTTGGTGAATGTAATAGCAAGTTATGTAAAAGGAATAAAGGCGTCTCAAACTAATATAACTTCTCTTGGTTAAAGTGACCTCCCTGGGTAAGCCTTCTTTTTGAAGGGATAAAAAAGAATCAGGATCACTTGTCTTGGACAATCTGATTTAGAGTTTGGAGTTTGAACATTCTATATAGGATTATTATGAAGTAATGAACCTTCCTGTAGATTGCAGTAACCATTTGCCAGTAATTTGAGGTGTACATGCTCACAGTCACTGCATAGATAACATTGCTTGGAAGGCCAGAAGGCTTATGTCAGGATCCTAGAGGGTCAAAGACTAGTAGTGTTCTTATTTTAGTGATTTATTTATTGGGCAAGGAGGAGGGAGGAGAGATTTGGCTTAAAATCATGAATTCAGTTAAAACGAAACCAGCTAAGGTTAAATGGTTTCCAGCCTTAGCTACTGAAATTACCCTTAGTATATGCTGCGAACAAGAATGTTGGAACTTCTTTATTACAAGTGATTGAACGTGTACCAGTCTAATTTTGGGCTGAAGTTTGATTTGGTAACAAGAAAACTGAAATGAGTAATTTATATGGCAGGGACTCAGAAGAGAAAAATTGATATACATAGATCATGAATATGTCTGCCATCAAAAGTATTATGCATCAATACCCTGCTCCCCATTCATCCTTTGAACCAGCATCTCCTTGACTTTGTGCAAGGCACGTTCAAGGTTTTCCAGCTGCATATTTGTCATGACTCATGAGTCTATCTTGAATAACTTGGTTTAATGCTACAATAGAGTGAAATATTTTTCTTTTTCCTGACACATATTTTGGAAATAAGCATCTGGCTGGCAGTTCCATACCTCTTGTTTGGCAAATCTGTTATGCACGAATAATCCGCTGTACAGATCAAAACTACCTCTCATGATGGTCTCCTTCTGCAAGTAAGTTGCAAACTAGCGATATGTTACATGATCGCACATTGACTACACTATAGCTAGTTGTGGACAAAATGAACAAGGGCAGCTTTTGGAGGATGTAGGGCAAAGTTTAAAAAGAAATATATGGATGAATGCATACCAATTGAACAAGTTTCTGCAAGCCTTTTGTGTCGATGGGTGTGGACCTAATGTCCATTTCTGCCAATGTCCTGATAAAGAATATTACCAGCTGCAAAATAATTTTGTTTATATCAGTTTTATTTTATTTAACTGTAGATAAATTCAGTTAGCTTGTTGAATCCGGTTACATTCCGGTTGCAGTAGTTGCATCTAGTGGGCATTTACAAGTGCTTGTCTATGGTTGATTAGATATGTAGAAAGCTGCATACCTGCCTATTGTGTGTGATAAATTGGCTCTTTGCAGCTACTTTATCATGTTCCTCACAGGACATTTGTATCATCCTGCAACCCTGTGTAACATTAAATATTGTGAATTAGATTTACCTTGGTTTAGTGTGAGGTATTCACAGTTGATTCTTTTGAGCATCTTTTGGAAGCCAAGCAATAATGGTCCAAACTTGAGCAAGAATAGGTTGTTAAAACTGGCTTCGGGCGATAGTTAAAAGATTGAGTTATTTACTATTAGGAATAGTGCTTGGATTCATGAATTCATAATCAATCTAATTTATCTATATTTAAATTTAATTCATTTAATTATAATAATAAATTTAATTAATTGAATGAGTTAGATAAGTTTTAGTTAATGAATGGTTGATGAACTAACCAAAATATTTATTGCATATCCATATAGTTTGAAAAATATAATGAATTTGGGCATAGAAGGAGTCTATATTAATGGATAGATTAAATATGCATCCATTAAAATATGTTATGGATGGATTAAATGATTTTAATAATTTTTTAATAAATCCTAAATAGATTATTAGTTTATTTTTTATCCATACATTAATGATCTAGGCGAAAATCCATCTAATCTATTTATTTGCCACTTCCATTTCCTATACATTCACGCCAATATTTTTACTAATGCTCATGTTTATTACATTTTATCACCTTATCCTTGTGCCATGTGCTTATATATATAGCCTTGGAGTTGTATTTTATCTTATTACTTGATTGATTTGAGAATATAGCACAGAATTGAAGTGCAATTATCATATACTAACTTAACCCTTGGCTTTTTCGGGTTGAAACTGACTTGACAAGTCAAACGACATCAAAATATACATCCCGCCTCATTGTTTCTTCTTTATTCATGAGCACCATAATTAGTTGCCCTAATGCAAAAGCAAAGCTTCTTCGTCATTGATGACAAATGTCTAAGGGTATTTACCTACCTCGCTCGCAAAATTTTGGAGGAAATTAGAGCAGGTAGCTTCATCTCGTATTCGAACTTTCTCATACATGAAAGTCAGATCTCTCCACCCATCCTTCCCACTATCTGGTCCAAACATTGGGTGCGAGCAGAGGATGTCTGACTCCTCTGGCAATACCTTACTCCAAGATAAATACACATTAATAAGGAAATGAAACTAGAGTAAACAAAAGTGCTCTGGTGGTTATAACTGCATGCTCGTAGTAGAACGTCTCTTGGGTGCTCTTTGACTGAAAGGACATCAACAAAGAGTGTTGGCCGCTTCAGACGAGAAAGCGGCATTGACCTGAGAACCTCCGATAGAGATGGGATCGATGTGCATATCAGTATGACATCGTTCTCGGCGTCAAGAAATGCACTGACATCCCTGCAGTGTTTGACACATGCAACATAAAATGGTTTATATCTGCTTCATCGCGAGGGTGAGATGAATGGGCGTTACTGTTACTCTATTTACGAAGATTTCCATTTCCCTTGGTGTTTAATGTAATGCAAGCAATAGCATGCTTTACCCGAAGAATTGGATGCCCATTTGGGGGCAGAGTTCGGAGTAATCTGTTCGAGAAGTTGCCCGTAGAGTGTGGCCTTGTTTGATCATTGTCTTTGCCGGAAACTGGGCGAAGGAGCCGAATCCAACTATGCCAATTTTCAGGCTTCCGGAAGATGACGAGGTTGCCATGGTTGAATAACAAAAATAGGAAATAGGATATATGAGAGAGGACTACATTCCTCCCACTTGAGGCGGCTATCAGTATCAGGGAGCGGTTGTTCACTACTGTCAATGAGTCTAGGGCAAAGGAGGCGTTTTAGCTTCTTCTTTCGTGTTTGGACTTTGGACTCTAGCAGCGTCCCGCATAAACCTCTTCTATTGGCAGCATTACTTAGCAAGTTCCTTATCTTGTTGTAATGACAAAACCTTGCCTTTGCCTAATCTTATAATTTGGAACAACAAATTTGTTACTGTTTTCCAAGAATTTCTCTCTAGTAGTTGTTTGTTAGTGTTATATTTAGAATTACATAGACATATAACATTCTCATAAACAAAGGTATTATTGTTAATATTTATGATCATAGAAAAAGATATGGCCTAGAGAAAGCTTACAAGAATCCGGGATACAATGGAGGATTGTCCTAGGTGTTTGAGAAAAACATCGATGCACTACTATGCCTCCCTTTAGATGTGCTTTTTTTCTTTTTAGAAAAAAAAAAAAAAAGCATACCCAAACGAAAGCATTTCTTTTACGAGTTTTTTCTATGATCATAAATATTAACCGTAATTCCTTTGTTTATGAGAATGATCTATGGCTATGTAATTCTAAATAGAACGCTAACAAACAACTATTATCAAACACGGTGGTGAAAGTCCAGGATCCAACTGGCCAACAGCCAGAAGAAAAATCACGGTACAATAGTGCAAGACCTGCTCTGGCATGGTTGCTCACACAACTACCATCAACATTCAACTTGAAAATTGAAATAAACTTGAGCTGGAAATGTTTAACGTACCAATCAAAAACTTAAAACTAAGTGAAAGAGATCATAAAAAACGTCTGTGAACCCTCTGTACATCTGCACCAAAGAGTGAGATTATGAGTCGGTCACTGCCGAGAGAGACAAATGACGTGCAAGTGTCAACCAGTAACCTTGTCTGCGGCATGGTCATGGATGAGGATGAGGATCGACACTTTCTAGAACGCTAAGCTTGCTAGTTAAGCTAATCCAGACAGCTCAAGACCCAAGCCGAGCCAACATTGACGCGTGGCCACTTGGCTAAGTTGATTGAAACCTCGGCTCAGTTCTTCGCCGAGTTAAGTTTTCTATTTTTATTAAGCAGATGCGGAAAAGGCTCCGAAGATTGTGAAGGCCAGGGTGAGTCCGTGGACGATTCAGCAGCCCAAGTAGACAGGGTTTGGGATCTGCTGTGTGTTTTCTGTTACCATCTGTACATAAGAGTCAGAGACTATGGCTTCAGCATTCTCAAGATCCATTTCCATTTTCATGGTGCTGCTCTTGTTCACTTGTTGCTCCTTTTTTTATCCACCACTTGTTACATAAACTGAATTTAGCATTAAAAAAAATGAAAATTCCATCGTTCCCATCTCATCCACTGGCTCCCCAATCCCTCTTTTGAAATTAGAATATGGAAAAAAAATTATTTTCTGTAATTTGCAGATGAACTTCAGGAGTTACAAAACTGAGGTAGATATAATTAATTATACATGGATTATAGAATCTCACATACCATAAGTGGCATGTTTTTGAGAAAAAGGAAACTCGAATGCTAGACTCACGTCACTTATTGGTTTGAGCATCTTCCCAGACGGTTGCATTCTTGCCAATCTTTTGAAGGACTCTAATCACTTCTTCTGTTGTGACGTTGCCTGTGACGATGACCTTGTTCAGCTGCGTGTCCACGTTATACGTTTCAATATCTGCAAGGCCACAGGTCTAAAATTAATCAAAGGAAACCAAAGAAGTTGTAAACTTGCAATTGCAAACCGATTACGGGTTGTAGCAAAGAGATAGCAAAAAAGTGTTGATTTTTTTGGTCTGGGAAATTAATTTACCTTCAATTTTCTTGATGGCCTTGAGGATTTTCTTGATACACTCGTCACAGTGCAAACCAACTTTCACTTCCACCACCTGATGAAACACAAGAACAAACTTTCAGTTCCATCGCTGAAAACAAAAAGGATCAAATTAATAGCAAGTGGGTTTGTGGGTGGCTCTTACCTTCGTCATTTTGATTGATGATGATGCAGGAAAAGAGTACAACTCTGAGGGGGAATTGGTGCCAAATGTCTCTGCTGCTTTAAGCCTTCAACAGAGAGGTGAGGAGTAAGTGAGTAGAGGGAAAAGAGCAGGGTCGTTTTGATGTTTCAGGAACCGCGTGAAATGGAACAGATATTTATATATAAAAAAATTAAGGTGAAGAAGACGGAATTGGATTCTTTACGTGAATGATGGAAACTTTCACTTTCTGTGAGAAAAGGTGAAACTTTATTCCTAAATTGTAGACTTGGGAGTGACTGGTCTCCCACTCAGCCAGTGAGGTTGGCAGGCATGATGACACTGCAGGCCAGGGTCTATCCTGAAAACAAGTGACCGAAGATGAAGAGCGGGGAAGGATAGGAAATCATAAAGCTAAAGGTCGATATAATGCAATTTTTTAACCCCAAAAGTGATTCAATATGGTGCAGATTCTAAACCAAACATAGTATAAAATGGTCATAACATGTTGAACCATAAGCACTCAGTTCAACAAATGATATCAGAGTTAATTTAATTAATCACTCAATTAATTATTAAAAAATTTGACTCATGCTATACTTAATTCACCAACCCAATAAATTATAAATTACTCAATTAATCATTAAATATTAAGATTAGACACATACTCACAAAATATATCATTATCAAAATTAACACATAATCGATCATATATCATCAAAACTAAAATGTCTAACATGAGATTCCATCAGAAGACCATCAAGTCGTGTCAATATCACATTATCATTTAATGAAGCTGCATTATCATTTTGAAAATTCAAAGTGACTTAAAATCACAAATTTTCCACATTACTTTTTTTTGACAAAAGTGTATTTTAAGTATATTATGTTGATAAAAGTTTACATTAATATTGTATTACTTTTATTCTATTAATTAATATATTAAAATTATGGATGATCATTCATTCGGAAATAAATGAGTGTTCTTCCTTTTGTGATTGAAATTTGAACTCTACACATACAAAAATTTATTAAAATTTTATAATTAATTTTTAAACAAGGGAAGATGTATAGAGTATTGTTTCAATTTGATAAATTTATAAAATTCTGTGTATATGATTAATATTCTCATGAGTCCAATTGACTAAAATTATTTTTTACAAATAATATTATTAGACAATATTAACGATGTCAATTCTTACGCCAACAATATTTCAAAGCAGCTTCCACGCTACCTTCCAGGCTAAGGAGTGTTGACGTTGACGAAGAGCTTTGTCCTTCCAAGCCAAGCCAACAAAGAGGTAGATAAATCATAAATCTTCATCGCTGAAATCACCACATTGAGAATTTCCTCTGCTTCCAGCTTCGCCCTTTTATCAGTTCCCATCTGCAGAGCCTCAATATTGAGGAAATTCAACCATGGGAAATGCCCTCGGGTTCCTCCACAGCCTATCCGGCAAACCCACCGCAGCTAGTGGCGACTCTGAATCACTTGGGCCACATGGTGTGTCCCCGGCCACCGTAGGTGTATCGGCCCTTGCCCAAGATCTCTTTCACTTTGATATTAACTCTCAGGTATATATGCTTCCTGCTATAATGCAAGTTGTTTTGTCGCTTATGGCAATGTTTAGGAACTAACAATTTGAGTAATTCTGTTTTCCGGCTGATTAATTAGGCATAGCTTATTTTCTGTGTTTATTTTAGCACCAGCTTTTGTGAGATCTGTGTGTTTTTCTTTGATGTTTTTGCTTAGGTCCCGGAAGGATTAAGCAACCATGTTGTGTCATCTAAAGCGGCTCAGGCTAACTGGTACTGAGCACATTCTTGATTCCAACTTGACTACTAAAAGTTGACTTGTAAACTCTTCATGCAGTTTCTGTTTTGTACAATTTTTTCGACAAACTTGTGAAGGTACAGAAAATTAGTAGATGCTTGGAAAGAAGCAAAACCCCCTCCCAGGACGCCTGAAGAAGCAGCTAGACTTGTCATTCAGACCTTGAAAAGACATCAAGAGGCAGATGTTGAGGTTTGCACATGCTGACAAACTTGTTTTGGAGTATGACATACAAAAACAATTAACCTAGTTATGAAAAAAATTTATGTTGCTTTATATTTACAGGGATTGTTGGGTTTCTATGTTCTTCCTCAACCACATACCCTTGTTGAAGTTGATGTTAAACCCCCTGCTACCTTGCCCGATGGAGTAAAATTTGAAATGCACACCTTGCCAGTGAGAATGACATTTCTATTCAGTCCAATAGTCAATAAAACCTTATGCAAAATCATGCTGAGAATTTGGCAGTTGACCTAATTCATTATCTGAATGGAACTAGGTTAATGCAAAAGCAGTGGCAGATGGTGATACTATAACAGTGTATGTCAGCACAACAGACCCTAGGGAATCATCGTTAGTCCCTGGCAACGTACACATAGCAGCCGTGCAAAGATCAGAAGCCCGTGCTCTGAGGAACTATGCAGAGGCAGATGCACTTCACCAACAGATTATTGATTCAGGATATCGGTTGGTTTCTAGTTTCCTAATTCCAAATGCCTATGTTACTAACACTATATACATAGTTTAATGCTTTTTTTTTATTGTTTTCTGATTTAGGGTGCTTAATGTTCAAAACGAGGATATCCTAGCTAGAAAGTATCGAATTCGACTGAGGTAATTGTGAAATATATACAGCATTACAGTGTTTTAAGTTGATATGGAAGCCATTAATGAACTTTAGAAAGAAAACAGAGGTATTGATGCACCAGAAAGCTCAATGCCATACGGAGAGGAAGCTAAAAACGAACTAACCGAGATTGTTCAAGGTAAGTCTTTGAAGGTCCTTGTTTATGGAGAAGATCGTTACGGTCGTTCTGTGGGTGATATTTATTGTAATGGCATTTTTGTGCAGGTATTAATTTTACACATTTTAGTTCATTTTGGCTCTATACGATTTATGACTGTCTAGGTCTCTCATTTTGGTTTTATTTTATAATAAGGAATTGATGCTGAAGAAGGGTTTAGCATGGCACTACACAGCCTATGACAAACGATCCGAATTGGAAACAGTCAGTACTAACTCTTATTCATGTTTCCTTCATTATTTTTCAAACCTATGATCTATATCCTAACTATTTTATGTTCTGATTCTAGTGGGAAAGAGATGCTAGAGCAAAGGGAGTTGGATTATGGGCATCAACAAATCCTGAGAAGCCATGGGAATGGAGGAAGGGCCAACGGGAAGCTAAACAATAGTCCAAAATCAAGACGCTAAATATCGGTCCTTTCCATGTTAATTTATCGTTGACTTAACAAATTACATGTATTTAGAGCAACTGTAAAGTTGAAGTGTGTTTGGTTTAGATTTTGTATGATGAACTTGATTTTATAAATTGAAAGTGAGTTTGAATGAAGTGATTTTTATTTTAAAAAAATTATATTTAACATAAAAATAAAAAATAATTATATAGTTCAAATCAAATAAAATTTTAAAATTAAAATTACATTTAAAAAATTATATAATTGATAAAATAAATAAAATAAAAAATAGATAATAGTTATTATAAGCCTCTAGAAGTTTGTTTAAGTAGAGCAAATGTTCATCCAAACATGTAAACAAACAAATCTTACTTCTCTCATAACCGGTTCCACAACCTCAAAATTTGTAAGAATTGATTTTGAAAAACTACCTAAACAAGTTGGCTATTGTTAGAATAAATTCTCGTAGGCCAAATGCGCTTTCAGAACCTCCAAAATCTTAAACAAGCAGTCACTAAAATATGCTGCGAAATGCAGCAAATGTAACTACCTTCAACGGGTATCAAACAAGGATTTCAAGTACTTCCTCTTCACCCAACATGGCAGCAATGCTTATTGAATGCAGAACCACCAGTGACAAGGAGAAATGCACATAGGAGAATACAGATGCTTACTATTTGAAAGAAGAGGAAGAAAGAGAGAGGAAATGAAAGAAATACAGAATGCATTAGAAACATAAAATCAGGTTGCATATCATAAAACCAGAAAAAGTATGAAGTTGTCGAGCCCAACAAGTCACTGCAAAAATGAAGAATCTTATGTCAGGAGAATTTAAAAAAGAAAAAAAGAAAAAATTGGTTTCAAACTGCTCTTTGTTTTGTAAGATAAGCATATTAGGGGAATGCTGCGCAGGGCTGAGAAGGCAATTGCATAAGTGGAAGTAAAGCCCATTACAAAATTTCCCTAGATTCTCATTAGCAGGTCCCCATCCGTTAGAACTACCATTATAGCATGCAAAATTGCTATTTTTGCAACCAAACCCAAACAGTGATTATGCATTTGTTATCATAAGCAAGTATGTGTCACTACAGTACATTCCTCAATTAGCATCATTCTCATTCCATCGGGTGCATACGCCAATATCATTCCAGTTTGTGCTCACCAATGCTGCAATTAGTTCAATATGACAAGTCTTACTTACGACTAATAGCATGTTTGGCAATAACTTTTTTTTGGGAAAAAATTTTTTTTTTTTTCAAAAACTCTCTCAGAAATATTTTAATTATAAACAGTTTTAATTACAAAATAAGTTAATCCAAACACACACTACATATTATTAGTGCAAAGGTAATTTTCCATATGCACAAACTCAAATATATTAAACAAGAATCAAGAATGCTTAAACTAATCTAGTCAGGAAAGTTAAGACTAATAATGCCAACAAATGCAAATTTATAAGAAAAATGTAAGCTTCATGATAGCTACATACAGGAATATATATTGTATTTTGTTTAAATTTTATGGTTACATTAATAACCTTATACACTGTGCTCATCTTTTTATTATTATATTTTTGGGTGATGTCGTTGTGCTCATCTTTTAACAAAAGATTGGTGTGTAATAAAGACAACACAGCATATGAATGTTTGGAACATATGAAGCAGATGGAGACTAGCTTAAGTTTGCTCTAAATACAGGCATAGAAGATAGTGTTGATCAAATCATGAAACACAAACGGGGAAAAGAATAACAAACTAACCCCATCAATAAACAGAAAGAAAATGCAAGTGCTTTCTTATCCTCATTTCTCAATATGTTTAATTATTTACAAAATCAATACTTGAAGTTGATATTTTTCATATAGTACTACACTTCTACTTGAGTGTGAAGGCACCAGTGCCCATTCCAACATATGTAACTGCACAAATCAATCTGGCGGTGTCATGCAGGGCAAGAATGAGGAAAATTCACAGGAGGTCGGTCAGGCAGCTGGCATCTATTTTGGGTCTCGTGTCTGAGTCAATTAATACTTACGCAAAACACACAAAAGGGTCACAACAAAGTTGACTTCTAAAAGTCTACAACATTTAAAGTCAACAGATGCAATTGCACCACTCTTGCAAGTAATGTATAAAACACTACATTCTAATTAATATCCCGAGTCACTAAACAGCATTTCATCTCCCAGAGAGCATTGTAAATTAGACATCAATTTGCAGCTTTAAGAAAAAGGAAAGAAAACAATATTCTTCTAGGCATATACAAGCTATACAAGAAGGAATACATTTGATGTTTTATGTTATTATAACACCTTTCTGAAAGAACAACACAACAACTTCATTTAGAAAAGAGACAGCAGTAAAGTAGAACAACAATTGTCAGTTAACAAGATTTGAATCTTACGTTTTGGATGTTACAATAAATATGCACTAGTGCTAATGACAATAAGCTATCGTATACTATATTATAGAATTGAGATTAAATCCCATAATTGGAGCATTGGTGAAGTCTAATCATTACCCCTATACTTGCAAATTAAGAAGATTTAGCTTTGTTCTCCAGTTCATATGAATCTGAATCGCTTGCTCTGTAACCTAAAAGTCAACAAAAATATAGATCAATTAGGACATATGATGCCGCAATTTATTAATCCAACAAAAGAGAGGGATTACCTGGATGTTTATAGCTTACTTTCCAAACTGAATTTCGAATTCTTGATGCTTTACTAATCCAAGCATGTCCCTTTAAACCAAGTTTGTAACAGTATAATACAATCAGTAATCAGGAGTTCACGAGTAGGGGAATAGAATGCAAATTATATGGAATCACATTAACTGTAGCTGTAGTTAAGATTGCCAGTTGAGCGAGACTCACAAATCCTATAATGTCACTACTCGATCGCCAAATGCAATTGAAGGAAAATAAGTTAAGGACGGGAAAAGGGGATTAGAACTTCAATTTCAAAATAGGGAATTGAATCCAAGCATATTTTTCAAATAACGATCAGATACAACTAAGAAAAGGGAAGACCTTTTGCCTGAGTTTAAATCAGAAAACCAGAAGAAAATTTCCAACTTCCTCAATTTCATTCCCAAGGAGTCAACAATTGCATAATTCGGTATTGAATGATTGATAATAGGAATAAGTGCTAAGACCTATACAGTATATACCCTTTGGAAAGCGAGTACGATTATGTTGATGCGAAATATATAAACCAAAAGCATATTAATCGCACACAAATTGAAGAAATTTGACCTTCTGAGGATCTCTTGGAACACCATAGCCACTGCAATACATTTGGCCAGCCAGAACCTGCATGGCGGTATCGCCAGCCTTGGCCTCTTTGAGCGTGTCCAGGAACCACCGCTTGGCGCAATCGGCGACCACCCTGGCGAGGGGTATCCGACATTGCTCCCCTTCTAAGCTTTCCATCTTCGGCTGAGATTCGACCTTAATAGCAGCGGATTTCGCAGTTGCCGGGGTCGCGACCCTGTTCGGCGATCTGGGTTGCGTTTGCTTTGGCCTCTGGGTTTTGGCAGATGAGACAATCCGCGATAACTCCTGCAGCCTAGCCGCAGATTGAATTGATTTTCCCATTTAAAAAAAAAATCACAGAGAAAAAAAGGTGCTACTTTGAAAGTTCAGATTTCAGAAGAGTACTGGGAACTGAACAGATGGGTAATATTTTTGGTTCAGGGCATCCCTGTTCTGCAGGCTCTTTGATTTCCAATTCCTATCTGATTATTGTTACCAAAGGGAAAGATCACATAGCAAGGATGCAACTCCAAATGATTGGAAGAAAGCAAAACAAAACAACAGAATCCTTAAATCCTATGCAATGGAGCACAACAATCTGTTAGCTGTCGACTGTACTAAGATACAAGGGAGTGAAGGGACAGGGGTTGGCTTGGGGGCGAATAGCGAAGGGATGCATCGCCGGATGAAAGTTATTCATAAATTAATTTGTTTAATCACAGTACTAAATATAACAGTTAATAAAATTATTTTTAATTTTGTTTGTTTAAATCTGCTAATGTTTAATTTGATTCATCACGATTTTGATTATTTTCACAATTTGGACAAGTTCGTTTTACAAAGCATGAAAGTACATAGGATGAATCAAAATTTTAAATTTTTCTTGCACTAAAAAAACCAATGCATATTCATCTTGTAATACTAAAAGCCTCGTCCAGAAAACAAATAAGTTAATTCTTTATTTTATCTATCCTTATTGTATACTTGGTAATTTATTATTTTTAGAATTTTTAAAAAAAATTTTAATAAAGTTTTATTTATAAAAAATTTTAAATACAAAATAAATTATTTCATACACACTTATTCTATTCCGATAAAATTATATAATAAACTTAAAACAAAAAGTTATATATAGTATCTCTCCCCAATATTAAAAATTAAGTAAGTACCGATTGAATTACAAACTCTTTGAAACTTATCTAACTTCATGTAACATATCAAACTATGTTTTAGTCTTTTTGTTTTTAAATTTTTTTAAAATACATTTCAATTTAGGAATATGCTAGGCATCTCATATATGCCACTTTTCCCCTATTTCGGGCATTACCTTGAATCACGGATGCAATTTCCAAGTTAGATGGCTGTTTAGATGATTGTCTGGTAACCCAAACAATTGAAATGACTTCAGTTGGTTTTAAAGTCTAGACATTGATTATTGGCTTCAGTTTTTTAGAAGAACTTCTTTACTTTTTATTTTTTATTATTACTTTTTGGTGAATGTTGTTAATGGGTCATCGCGCATGGTTTGTTGGCACATTTGGATATATAGATATATTCAACATATCAACACCGTTGTTGGGCTGATTTTTCAGTAGTCATTATTTGGGCCCATTTGAAATATGCATACCCAGTTTTTCTCTCATCAATTATGACACCAATTACTAGCCCATTTTGGAAATTCTGTGCCTTGCCGATCCTTGGTAGGCCCACAACAATGTGGGTGTAAGTGTTTTTTTTTTTTTTGAAGTCTTCTATGTGACTGTAAGTTTAAACGGCAGAATTTGGATCTCTAGAGAACAAACCTCGCACACCCAAAAGAAATATTAAATTTTTATTTATATACTAGTACAAAATTTAAAATACATTTTAATTTTATAATGAAAATACTAAACTTCTTAAAATCCACATTTTTATAAAATTACCCTTAAAAATATTGAGATACCACTTGAGTTTTAACTCAATAATAATAGCATTAGTTTTCAAGAAAAATGTGATGGATGCATTCAATTCCATGTGTAGTTCTCACACAAACCTCAACGTGCAGTCTCTTGCATTGGATAGGAGGTTCTAATAAAAACTCAATGCTAATATCTGACGAGATCTTAATTAAAATTCTGAATACAGAAATGGAACAAATTTAATTACACTAAAATAAAAGAGGAATCCACCATTAAGTCCTTAAAAGAAGAGTTCTGAAAAAGAAAATAGACAGATCTTTAAAAAAAAAATCAATTCCCTTTCAAACATTTCGGTCACTTCAATGTTGTCACCAAATTTTCTTGGCAAGCTACCATACCAAACACCCAAGCTTGCAAGCAATGCACGAAGAGGCATTGATGCTGCAGAATGTGGATCAAATTCTCCTTTGGATAGAATACTGTAGAATGTGGATGGAGAACATGCCATCTTCTGTATTGATTAAAGTCCAAAAAAAGAAAAAAATCTTCTGCACTGATGAATGAATTATCATTGTAAAGTAATTAATGATATTGACTTATTGAGCCCGGCGTCGTTGTTAGTTGGAGTTACCCACCCTACGATGGCGACGGTAACACAACCTCATTCGGCTTGGCCTTGCTGAAACAGTGAAAGCATTAATTGCAGTTGGAATAAAACAGGGTTAATTAATTGTAGTTGGTATTGTATGCACAGCAATTCTACACTTCTTATTGTGCAGTGGCTTGATTTGAAATTAGAATAGCATGAGAGACTTTTCAAATTGCAATTTCTGTCCCAGTTTTCACTTTTTGTAGCTGCTCTAGGGTTAACCAAACGCAAACAGATTTAATGTTTGTAAATGTCAATAAAATTGCTAGTTGTGGATAATTTCTTTTTTTGACACGAGGACACAAACAAATTGAGCATTTTATGTTTAGAGTGTTCATGGTCTTGTTCGGTTCAGTTTTAGAGAGAAATTCAAATTAAACTGAATCAATCGGTTCACTCTTTAAATCATCTAATCGGTTTAGTTTTTATTGAAGAATCGAACTGAAACAAATTTATTAAAATCAATTTAGTTCGATTCGGTTGATCAATTTTTATCTTTTTTTTATTGAAGTTGACTCAAATAAGGCATAAATTAGGATCAATCTCAATATTCAGATAAATTTCTAACTCAAATAACAGTCAATATTTATAACCAATATGATACTAATTGTCAAACATTAATTCAAATTTATATTATAATAACAGTTTTCATCAGAAAATCTCATAAGTTTTATATTTAATTTAATAATATTTTTAAACTTATATTTTAAATATTAAAATTATGAGAATAATATTTAAACATAATAAATTTATGCTATGTCATGTATAATAATATCATTATAATATATAAAAAATAATTTAAATTTTAAAGAATATAAGTATAATATCATATATAAAAATAATTTATAATTATATATTATTACTTTTAATTTGATTTTTAAAATTAAAATAAAAAATCAAACCAAACCGATTAACTTTTAAAAAAATAAAAAAAAAACTAATTTCAATTTTAATCGGCTTTTGATTTTTTTTGGTCGATTTTTTTATTTTGTTTGGATTGAATTAATTTTGAACACTCCTATTTTATATAGCTATATCTGAATTGACTCATTCTGACGTCCTATATGCCCTAGCAAGTGTTGAATGGTGAGAGATTCTGATGGAAAAAAGACAGAAAATACAAGGAAAACAACATAAATTGCCAACCAATTATACATGATAATAACCTTATCGATCAAAATATCTGTGCGCCATTACAGACGATACATGTTGATATGGCAGATATAACAGGCTTGATAAGAACTCCAAGTAGTCAATGCTGACTAGGAAATGATTATATCACATTTTTCTATATAATTTTGTTATGATACTTTTATTATAGAGATTAGACTCTTGCATAGGATTCTATACATGTTTGGTGAAATTGAACTAATTTGTATGATTTTAATTACATCAAAGAAATTGTATGAAAATAACAGCACTAATAGTTGCTTTGGAAAACTAAAAAGATCCCCACAAACTACGAGGCGTTTCAATTTTTTTCCATGCCAAGAGACTAATAGCTTGTCTCATGCAGTCATTAGTTTATCCGTAACAAAGAAATCAAATAGTTCTTTAGATGCATGTTTTAGTTTTATCAAAAACAAAATCAAATGTGTTAAGAAGTTGGGCCCTTCACTTAAATTTCAACACTTAAATTTGCTTATATTTTAGATATATTAAATGTATGTCTAGAATAAAAATAAAAATAAATTTTTTGTGAGCGAAAATGAGAATAAATTTTTCATAAGTGAATTTTCTATACAATTTTTTTACAAAATTCATTTAAAAAAATTTCACCACCTTTTTTATTTCATACCAAATATATATTTTAAAAAACAAAATTTTTATAAATACACCAAGTCGACATGAGATATGTCTTTAAGATTATTTAAACAATAATTTAGACTCGATTGATAAAAAAGCTATTTCGATAATACTTTTATTATTATAAACTAAAAACTATTTAAAAAATATATTTCTGTGTCTGTGTTAATTTTAAAAAAAAAAATTTAATGCTTTAAATTTCTGATCTTTGATTCAAATGTACTTTTATTGAAGAGGCAGCTTTAACTTCATTTTTTTTCTTGCATATATAGACAATTTTTATAATACATAGATTTACTATTATACAGGTCTCACAGTAAATCTCGTATAGATTCTTATCATCAGAAACACATTGTGTTTATACTAGAAATATTCACTGTATTAAAAAAAAAATCACCGTAGGCCACTATGCCAAAACTTTGAGTGTGCACCCACTAACTATATAAGGAATATTCTCAAATTCCATCTGATCTGACGAATATTCTCAAAAACCAGCACGTTGAATTTGTGGATTCTCTATTCACACACTACTACATTAATGAGCACACGCACGACCTGCCTCGGCCTCTCTCTTTTCTCGTACTAATTTGCTCAGGAAAAAGAAGCTAACATAGAATTTGAAGTTGATTTCTTCTCCCACTAACACACCACCAAGGTTTGTCTTCCTTTCAAACCAAACGATAGCCATCGAATAAGATGCCGGCCTGTTCCCATTTCAGAATCGCATCAGCTACCGACTCTCACAGAACTAGAAACTATAGCCCACTTGGAAACAATACAAATATATGGCATATACACGAAAAATTCTGAATTACTTTAGAGAATGTTTGTATACACTTATTTAAGAAAAAAACACTTTTATTTTTTTTATAAAGAAGTATTTTTTACACATATTTTTAAATGTGTTTTTATTTAACTTTTTTTAAAAAATAAAAGTTAAAAAATTCATTCATTATTTTTTTTAGAAACTAATAATCTATAACTTTTAAAACAAGTTAAAGGAGAAGTAATTTTTAATATAATTTTATAAAAAAATAATCTTTTACTTTTATTAAAAATTATATTTTCTTTTTTTTTTTTTATAAACCCTGTTCATGTAAGCCTCTCTATTTAGTTTTGTAATTTACGTTCTAAATAACGTAACTTTCAGCCATTATGTCATAATATATACCTCAAATTAAATTTGACCTCAATGACCATATTATTTAAAAAAAGTGAAAAAGAATAACATTAATAATATATTATTAAATTTTTAAACACATAATTAAACATATTTTTATTGCCTCACATAATTTTTCATGACTACTTCACCAAGACATATTTGAAAATCTAACCGTTTCCATTTTGCCAACTCATTCAATCACATGATTTATATTTTATATATTATAACTCATCATATTTGATATTTGTATATTTTTTTAGTAATTTTGATATAAATAAAATATTTCTGTTCTTTTTTATACAAATTAACTAAAAAGTTTTTATATTATTTAAAAATATTTCTTAAATATTATATTTAAATATAAAATTACTTTTTTAAAAAAAAAAGCTCTACTAAAATAATAAATAAAAAAAACTTTTTTCAAAACCTACTTGAATACATTTTGAATTTGTCTTTTTCCTTCAGCTTTGAATCTTTTGATATGGATACCAACTTAATTTTATTTTTGGGCCAGAACAAACAATATTCTTTTATCCTATGTTATAAACTAATAATATAATGGATTACGAATAAATATATCTAAAATACGTAACAGAGTAAGACTCGTGAATTTATGTTAAGGACACATCGGTATTAACAATTTTTATATAACAGTGATAATATATGAATTTGTGACGTACCAATTTTCTTTAAAAGATAAGTTATAAAGTAAAAATATATAAATTATTTTATATGTTTAATACACTCCTTACAAAAGAATATTTGAATAATGCTTAGCTACCTTATTTTACGTTAAAATTTAATTTAATTATAAAGAATATAAATAATAAAAATTAATTTTTGATTATTTTAAAAGAATAAATTATTATATAAAAGTAAATAAATAATTTTAAGACAAAACTTCTTTACTCTCTAGGAAGGTTTTGATCCCCCAAATTTTTTAAAAAATATTTAATTTTGTACGTAATTTTTTTAAAAATAAAATATTGTTAACTTGGCCCCAATTAGTAGAATTGTCACTTTGGCTCCCGTAGGCAAATTTGTCTAGTTCTGTTTTTGAATTTTATATTTTTAATATACTTTTTTAAGCAAGAGTTTTTTAAAATTATGTTATGAATTAAATATTTAAATATTTAAATTATTAAATAAAAGTATAAATCATTTTATATCTCTAAGACAGATGACACTGACTCTTATTTTATCTCATAAGCCGGTGTAAAAGTTAAGAAAAAGGAAAACTATTGTGGAAAAAAAAACAAAGAAAATGAACAAAAGATTAGGCTTGATTAAGATGTGAAATGACAAATTTTCCCTCAATTATGTAATACGTTTGTGTTTTTAAACGTAAATATCAATCAAGTCAATTTCTGAGTCGTGATAAACAAGGGAGTAATTAGCGTAGGGCCATAAAATTCAGGTTGCTGTCTTTAAATAGTTGCTTTACGTTATTCTATGTCAAAATGTTCCCCACACAGATCAATTCCAACCTTTGTGAACAACATGCGCTGATGAATCATGGATTCTAGCAGGAAGTGACGGGTCCCTGAAAACAACTTCCACATTAAATCAAAGTCAAATTTGCAGATCAGGGGCATTCATATGCTCTTTTCGGGGACTCAGTTCCTCCGACCACTTTTGGGCACTTAATCAACATAGACACGTTAGTCTTCTTATCATAGGGAACTGAACTAAATATCCACAAAAATAATAATGAACTGAATAAATAAGCAAAGGAAAAACTGAATCGGTATTGGCATATTCGCGATAAGATCACAAATCAGTGACTTTTTTTTGGTACACACTAATCGGTGACTTTGGCATGCTAAATATGGCCATAATAAATAATTAATTGTGATAAGGCTTTAGGTTAGGTTTGTTAGGGGAATCCACCCTTGAGATATTCCTTGGAGCCAAAATCACACTACTTGGCAAAAGGGAAGAACATAATAAAAAAAGAAAAAAAGAAAATGCGATTTGGGCCTCGTTCTTTCAATACCATAAAATGATAGTACAAGTTCAATGAAACTTTCGAAAAGATAATATTAAGAATTATGTTTGGGCGACATTCTCCCAAGATGCCAATGCGGTGTCATCAACGTGCCACTCCGACAGTGAACTAGCATTGGTTTTCTCTGTAGTTGAAAACGATGACAAAAGAAAACAAATCAGAGTTGAAAAATGAGAAAAGAGAAGAACAATTAAAAAGCAGCATATAGAAAACGATGACATATTTATGTTCATTTAAGATCATAACCCCCACTCGCCTACCCCGCCCCGCCCCCCCCCCCACCAAAAAAAAATCTTATCCCCACTCAACGTGATAATAACATCTCCCTTGCTGTAGGGTTAAGGGTCGTTAACATTCCAAAATCAAGAAAAGGAAATTTATGTGTTTTTTAAATAGACACTATACTAATTAAATATATCTCTCTTTTAAAATTTAATTAAACAAAACTCTCATTTAAATTTTTTTACTTCCAGTCCTTTGTGTTAAGGAGGATTGAAACTCTATTGATAAAGTTTATTCTATTAAAATTCTAACTTATTTATTATCAAGTCATATTTTTATAGGTAAACATTCTTTTATATCAATACACTTAATTATATTCTAACCCAAAAGACACTTAATTACATATACTGCTTGATTGCTTTTACTACTAGATTCTGTGGCACCATCGGATGAATTTTAATTTGGCCACTATAGATTTCAATATGTTATTACCGAATTTAGATCATCTCCTATAATAAAATTATTTTATTAAAAATAAATAAACATATATTATATTATGTTAAGACTTACTATAATAGATTACAAAGTATACTTTTTATATTTTAAACTTTTGTATGTCTTTCTCTCTTTATCAAAACATTCTCCTATTAGTGAAATAACATAAACAAATCCTAATCCGCTATTATCACTTGTTACAAGTAGTTAGGTTAGTTAATTATGTGGTAACACTTAACGATGCTCATGAACATAATGATCGGAGAAAATCTTACGGGGGATTCTCGCGAAAATGCAAACTGGACGGTATGTTTGTGTGAATAAAAATATTACAAAAAATAATAAATCAAATGAATTAATTAAATAAAATTAAAGTGCAGTTAGTTATCAATATGCATAGGTCGAAGTAGAAATGGCTTAAGTCCTTTAAGTATCATGTCAGGAGTTCGATCTCTAATAGATGTAAAAAGTACAGTTAATATAATTATGATTTGGTTTATAATAAACAAATTAATAGAAAAACAATACGTGTGAATAGAGTTTTTCAAAACCGATCCAATCCAAACAAAATCAAAAAATCAATCTAAAAAAATCAAAAATCAATTAAAACCAATTGAAATGGTTTTTTTTGTTTTTTTTTTCAAAAACCAATCGGTTCAGTTCAATTTTCAGTTCTAAATTTGAAAATTGAACAGAACCAAACTAAATTGAAGGTAATAATATATATATTATAAATTATTTTTTATATGTGATATTACACTTATATCCCTCATAATCTAAATTATTTTTTATATATAAGAATGATATTATTATACATGACATAACATAAACTTATTTTATCTAAATGTTATTATCATAATTTTAATATTTAAAATATAATTTTAAAAATATTATCAAGTTAAATATAAAACTCATGAGATTTGTTCATAAAGACTATTACTGTAGTATAAACTTGAATTAATGTTTGACAATTAGTATTGTATTGGTTATAGTTATTAATTGTTAGTTGAGTTAAGAATTCCATTAAATACTGAGATTGATCCTAATTCATGTCCTATTTGAACCAAATTTTAAAAAAAGAATAAAAATAGATCAACTGAACCAAACCGATTCCAATCAATTTGGTTTGGTTTGGTTCTTTAACATAACACAAACTGATTAATTAATTTAAGGGGTGAACCGATTGGTTCAGTTCGATTGAGATTTCTCTCCAAAATCGAACCAAACCAGATTGTAAACACCCCTACATTTGAGTTTGATCTTAAAAGTATCACTTGAACTTACAACTCTCAAGGCGACTGCGACTCTCTTTTTTTTTTTTCTTTGGTTTCAACCTCATAAATCATGCAAATGAATTCTTTTATTTGGATTCCCAATTATTCAGTTGAAACAACAAGAGTGTTGATCTTTCGATCTCTCTATTAGATGCTATGTGGACCTCACTTGGGAGGAAAAAATAAAAAAATAAAGGCACCTCTATTGATCTAAAGAAATAAGAAGAAATTGAGATTCATTGCTATTCTGGAGTATAAGATTAATATCTTCTCTTATTAGTAAAATAATAAAAAAATATTATGTTAAAGAGAAAAAATAAATAAATCAATTAAATAAAACTAAAGTATACAATTAGTTTAATTATGACTTGGTTTATAATAAACAGATTAATAGAAAAATAATATGTGTGAGTTTGATCTTAAAAGTGTCACTTGAACTTGCAACTCTTGAATGAGATAATTTTTTAATATATGCTTATATTTAATAGGTATATAAACCTTTATTTTTTTAATCAATAATTATCAAGTAGACACTTTATTTTCTAAAGGCGACTCTATTTTTTTTTCGGGGGTTTAAACTTTAAACCCATAAATCATGCACATGAGTTGTTTCATTTGGATTCCCAATTATACAGTTGGAACAACGAGTTGATCTTTCTATCTCTCTATTATTGTTCTAATAAAATAGGAAGGAACTGAGATTCAATGCTTTTCGCGAGCATGAATTAAATCATCTCTTATTAATGAAATAATAAAAAAATATTTTGTGAGAGAAAAAAAAATATAAAAAATTTAAATATAAAAAATAAATTTTATAATGAATCTTAACATATTATAATTTATTTTTATTTTTCTTTAATAAAATAATCCTGTTATATGAAAGGATACAAATTCATCATTAAAAAGATTGAACCAAAATCCATAAACTGGTGTTGGATTTGCGAACTATTTCTTAAGCTGTTATACAACAAAAACATTTTTTTGTTTGAATATAATACTACCATGTGTTTTAAGGGAACAAAAGTACTTAAATTCAAAATTTATTATTTCTAATATTTTAAAATTTATAATTCTTAATTTTTTATTTGATCAAACAAATATATAAGTTAAAAAAAGGTAAAAATTTACTATATTAAACAAGAACCTATTATTTGTTTTTTAAACAAGAGTAATGTAATACAAACATAAAAAATAACTAAAATTTTTGACAAAATTTAATTAAATTTAAAGATAATTATTAGATGAAATGAAATGATAGAGATAATTTACTTAATTAAGAGTAAAAAAATATATTAAATTATTCTATCAAAAATTTTGATAAAAAAATCTGATTATATAATATTTTCACTTTAACAAATCATTTTAAAAATGCCTATTGGACAAAAAACAACAAATGCTATTGACAGAAAAAGTGCATTGAATTTGAATTCTGAAAAGGTAAAACAAACATGCTTATACTTGATCATTTTCTGTAATCACAAGGAATAGAATCTTTTCAGCATCATTTTGTGTACTTTATTTAACACAACTAAAATTATCAATTAGATGAAGCTATTATTAATTAATAGTTTCACTTTAATTATTTGAAAGTCACATGCACATGCGTCTCTTTTTAGTTTTTATAAGGAATAGAAACTTACAAAGAAAGGAGAGAAAAAAAAAAAAATTCTCCCTGGCCTGCATGTCGGTGACAGATCTCTTTCTCAGATCAAATGCTTGTAAGACATCCAAAGACTTTTTCGGGAAAGTTTAAATTAGACCCGTGTGGTACACTTATAAATCTATGTTTGGGTATAACATTAAATAATATAATATTTGATTAAAATAATTTTATTTAATTTTAATTTTATAATAAATATAAATTATTTTATTTTATTTTATTTTATTTTATATAATTAAAATTAAATAAAATTATCTTAATTGAATAAATTAAAATTTATTATTTTATTTAAATATAAATAATATAAATAATATTTATTTTTTATACAATATAATAAATGGGCATAGTCTTCGAATAATATACTTAAAAAATACTCTAATCAGAGTTTCAGAGAAAAAGAAAAAGTAAAACTGAATTTGATCAAACAGTGGGGCAATGCACAGAGATTTTCGTTCTCCGCTAGTTTAAGCCTGACAAATGGGTCCGAAAATAAAAGAGACGCGCCTATACATTGAGAAAATTTTTGGGTAAATATTATCTTCACAAATTGTGCAGTGACACATCATTATTTTTAATAAAATAATTATTTAGTACAAAATTTTTATAAGCATTTGATATAAGATTTATATATCAGATATTTATTTATTTAATTTATACAACTTATATAAGTTAATAATTTTTTCATACATTTTCACTAATACTTTTTTAATGCATTAAAATTTTTTAGATACTTTATATATATAAGATATTTCTCTATAAGTCATTATCGTTTTTCACTTTAATTATAAATTGTTTTATTTTTTGATTTATTTGAAATTCTCTCGATACATTATCATCTATTCTGGTGGTACTGTGGGCCATGGTTTAAAAGTGACTAATAATCTTTTCAAATGAGATCAAGCGTTCCGATGTATGTGATCCATCATACTTGTGTCCAACTTTTTTTTTTTTTTTTGGGTAAAATACTTGATGTCCACTTCAATGTAAGTTTAGTAAGGTTTGGTTTATTCGCGCCTAAAGATTATTAAGTACATTGGGCATGAAAAAAATTATTTTTTGTGCTATATCATTACACTTGTGTTAAAGTAATTATGTAAGCCATTATTTTCTTTAACTTTACTTATTACATTAATTTTTTATTTTTAATATTTATTAATATATGAATAGTAAAAAATATTCATAATCCATATAACTAATTTGACAAATAATAATACAATGATTAACGTTGTCTTATATTCAGTCTACTTATTTATGACTAAACTACTATTTTATTTTTTAAAAAAATTATTTAATATTAATTTAATCATTTAAAGATATACACATTAAATTAGTTATCTAAAAATTTAAAGTGACGTCAAAATAATCATTCAAATATATATGATATTAAATTAGTCTTTCAAAAATTTAAAAGTGACATCAAAATGATTATCCAGATGATGTTATTATAAATTTTTTGAGAACTAATTTGATATCACATATTTTTTGAAATATTAAATTAATGTCAAAAATTTATAAATGATCAAATTAATGTTAAGTGAATCTTTATAAGATCGAAATAGTAATTTAGTCTAAAAATTTCATTCACATAAAATTTATCAAGTGGACCTTTTGCAAGTTCAAATTAATCTTATGTTATATTATTAAGCATCTGACAAGTTAATTTAATTATAATTGATATGAATAATGTTCAATAATACAATGAAAGAAAATCATTTTGTCCCCATGAATTTAAGAATCTCTCTAGTTTAAGACGCGCATGGGGAACTTTGTAACACCTTGTCTCAAAGCCGTAGCTCAAATAAGGTTAAAGTTATTTTAAACGGAATTGAGTTCCTTTCATACCACTTTGAAGTTAAAAACTATGCATAAACCTTGCATAGAACCAATTTCTTTATTAAATTTTAATGTAATATAAATATGAAGAAACATGTGCAGTAATTACTTTTCAATGAACTTTGTTTTGAAGCATGCCCTAAATCTCAGGCTTTTCAGAAGTAAGTAAAAGCACATGAAATGTGTAACATCGCATCAAAATTGCCGAAACAAATTTCTTTCACTTTTCTAAATTGTTGGACTCGAATTTAACTGATCTTTTTTCCCCCTCAATTCACTG
This sequence comes from Castanospermum australe, assembly GCA_019955255.1. Classification (NCBI taxonomy): domain Eukaryota; kingdom Viridiplantae; phylum Streptophyta; class Magnoliopsida; order Fabales; family Fabaceae; genus Castanospermum; species Castanospermum australe. Next base: position 175,962 of record NSJW01000002.1, read on the forward strand.
GGTTTGGAATTTTCCGGAAAGATCTAGGGCCTACTGCTCCAAAAAAGTTAAAACACGAAACACGCGGGAATAACCTTTTCTGATTTTTGATTACTTGTATTATTACTATTCTTTTAGTAGAGAAGAAGGATGCAAGATGTAGAGGATGAGAATCACACAACTCATAAAACAAACATTCATAGATATTCTTACTGTATCATGAAAGCACCACATAACAGACTCACAAGGATACAACCACCGGGGTATCCCCATAATGGTTCCACACAACTCCAGCACACAGACAAGATAACACTGCAACCAAACAAACCCCGAAAACAAAGGGAAAAATAAAAACTACCAATCGAAAAGCAACGAAACCAAACACGACACTCACAGGGTCTCACATCTCTCCGGCTCCCTCGGGGAACACTACGATAAATGCCCCGCCAAAGCCAGCGAGTCAGTGACAGCCGCGCGTACAGCGCTTTATTTAATGGTAGAAACGGATCACGCGGAGTAGTTTTGATTTAGTTTATTAATATTTTATATTGCCAGGACCACACCAGGCACGGATTTCCCGACCCGGCCGGAGACGCTGCTCTCCCAGACGCAGGGACAGCGGAGCGAGTCGGCGACGATCTCCGACGAGCCGGAATCGGAGTCGGAGTCCCCGATTCGGGTGACGGTGAGGGACGTGTTGAAGTACTCCCGGACTTGGGTGATTATCCCATCCGTGACCGTCCAGGCGTGGACCCACGAGATGGAGCGGCTACTGTCGCAGCCCTCGACGAGGACGGTGGGGCCGAAGGAGGCGATCGACTGAGGAACGAATCGGAAGGAGGCGTCGGCGGAGGATTCGCCGGTGAGTATGCGCTTCAGGAACTGGTGCGACGGCGGACCATGGAACCACCACTCGAGGTCAGGGGCCACAATCTTGACCACGGCGTCGGAGTCGCGCGAGCTTAAGGCCTCATACAGAGCGACAACCAGCCTCTGATTGCTGGAATCAGCGTCCTCCGCACTTCCCTGAGAGTTAGCCAGTTCGAGAGCGAGTGTTCCTTTGAGAAAATTTCAGAGAATAGAAAATGGCGCTTTGTTTTTGGGACAACCAAGTTTGGTTGGGATTCGTTTAGGGAACAAGGAGAGTTTTTTATAGCAGACTGTGCCCAGCGTGGGTTTTGATCCGCTACACTCGTTACTACCTCGTGCCTTTTGTGATGGCCAGTTGCATTCTATAAAGAGTCGTATATATGAAAAAGACGCGGACGTTGTGTGCTTTTATCATGATGACGTGGCGTTTCTCAATCGGTTTATGTATTACGCGTAGTGAAGAAAAAGCCAGGTACAAGGAAGAGAAAGTCAAGCCAACTTTTTTGACCCTCCATGGCCCCACTAAGCAAAGGAGTGTGTATGTGGCTACGTTTTTGTGTTACACTCTTACGCTAGCGCATTGCTTAGTGGAAACCCACATATTTGGCTCAATTTACCTTAACGACATGGTGCGTACATACATTACTTATACAGAAATTTACAATTTTCATCGTACAAACATTATTTTACAGAAAAATATAAGTTTGAACCGATTTGTAGTTTTGTAATTACATATCTTGTCTAATTAAATAACAATTTTCAAAGTTACGAGGTGGGATTATGCGCACTTTTGCAATTTTAGGGTGCATCTAATTCCAGTTGGATTTGAGTCACTTTATGGTTAAAAACCCAATACAAAATAAAGGAACATCATTATCGAAGAATGGTATTCAAAGAAAAGTACAGATTGAATTGAAGCAAAATAAATAAAGAGAACCCAGAGGAGGCATGCGATTTGACGAGTGAGTAGCTGGTGACAAGTGAGTAGTTAGTCAAATATGAATTTGGATCATTTATTATCATGTTATTTTAATGAAAAAAATAAATATAAATTATAATATATTAAATTTTATTATAATAAATTATAAATTTTATTTTTATAGTTAAAATTTTTTATATATATTTTTTTAACATAATACCTTTTTATTATTTTACTAATAAGAAAGGATATGATATGTCAAACATATATATATATATATATATAGCTCATAAGTGAGGTTAGACGGAGGAAAATAAGAAACGCAAGTCAAAGTCGGCATCTATAAAAATGAGCAAGTGTGGAACAAAAATACCACGGCTTTTGTTGGGGACAATGCGGGAAAGAAAAATAAGCAAACGTTAATTTTGTCTGCTATTGAGCCTATTCTTTAGTTAGAAGTTAAAAGAATGGCTTACTTTTACATCATCTCAATGAGAGGTGCAAAACAATTAGCTCCACTTTTTGCTTGTCGGAAAGCACTTCCAAGTGTTCTTTTTGGATTCAACTGACGGCACCGGCTGAATACGATGATAAAGTAAAAGGAGATGATAAAAAAAAGAAGCATAATTTTTCACCAAAAAAAAAAAGCATAAGTTTTTCCCTCTCATTTTTCAGCCCTTTGTCACTGGAAACCCACAATCCAAAATGGTGCCACAAAATAAAGGGAATTATATTTAATTTAACGTTTCAATATATTTTAGTACTGTAAATTCTACATAAAAACTATTAAATTTCATTACACAGAATAAATTTAAGCTGTTAAATTCACAAAATAAAATATACATACTCAATTTATACACGAATTTCATTAAAACTAGAGCGGATTCAATGGCACTTGGCAAAACAAGCCGTTTTGGTTAATGATAAGAAACTATGGGTGGATCGCTAGACGCTAGCCATAATAAAATTACAATATTGGCATTGCGAGGGGTGGACCACTTTAGCACTTTGTTTCGACACAATCACATTGGGGTCCCCACTGAATGGAAACAAAACGAGGTCTTTTTTTTTTTTTGTCTTTTCAATGAGAAACAAAAGCAGCAAATATTGTAAGATAATTCTTTTTATATTATATGATTGAGTAATTATTACTTTAATTATAAGAGTTATTTTTAATATTAATTATTAATTGTTTGTGTATAAATAATAACAAATTTAACGTAACATTTACCTAAAGAATACAATATAAAAAAATATCTTATACTAATTTTACCTCATAATTTTTTAAAGAAGAGTCTAGATTTATCCAAAAAAAAGAAAAGGAGTGTAGATCATATTGGATACTCATCAGCACCAACTATGCCACTCTTTTTACCGTTCGATCTATATATCTTCGATAAGTTGACTACCGTTTTATAACTTACATCTAATTTAGCTGTCAGTGTCAAGTAATTTCAAGTGTAAAATATATAGTTGAAAAAGGTGTTACCTAATTTTTATGTCTATAATAAGAGGAGACCATGAGGTGAGTTTTTCTAAAAGCACGAAATAGAACAAAATATAGTCTGATGAGGACTAGCACTAAATGCGGAATATAATTTGTGGCGACAAAGCATTACCTAAAATAGGAGAATGGAACACAGAAGATTTCGGTATTATCAATCATTGTATTATTTATGAGAGAACTAACCTTTTTGAAGTTGTGGACTACCTTAAGTTGAAAAAAAAAAACAGACAACCTCAAGTAAAAAATAAAATAAAATCATAAATTAGCTGGCACTAGTTCTTCTATATATATATATTTCAAACTGATGGTCGGTTCGAAATATTTGAAACAAAATAATAATTAAGTATTTATGTAAATTTAAATTGAGAACAAATACATTAACATTAACTCTTTTTTTGTTTATCAAAGATAGAAGTAATATTTTTTTTGTTGTAAATCAGGAACATTTCCTAAAATTCAGCCCATTTTAGTTGCTTAATAAGTTTAATTTTTTTTTATTTAAGAGTGATAATAATATAAATTCTTATAAAATTAAATTTTTAAAAATTAAATCATAATTATTATGTCTGATAATGTAATTTATTTTTATTATACGAATACTTCATATGTAACATAGAAGTAATATTTAATTTTGACAACAACTCCGATGCATAGTACATTAAAATTAATTTATTTTATATTTAAAATAATTTATAATTAAAATTATATTAAAAAAATTTAAAAAAATAATTTTTTAAAAAATATTCTATTACTCAACACTCACTTTAAACACAATTTAATTTTAAAAAAAATTATCTTTTTAAATTTTTTTATTAAAAATATTATAAATTATTTTAATTATAAAATAATACTGATTTACTAAGCACAAGGACAGGAAGCTGATGACAATTCAACATGGTACTAATCTGTTGTGGCAAAATTGTCCCTCTCTGCCTGCAGATATTGGACTACAGCTCACTACTTGAGATCGAGTTCAGAGTCGAGAGTCAGAGACACAGGAACGGCACCATGTCATGATGTATGCTGTACTATTTAATCAGTATGTGCTCGTGTGTCGGGTTGTGACGAATGTTAGTGTACCAAATAAGCACTACCCCAGAAGGAACTCTCCTCTCTCCCATACCAAATTCTGTCACTTCTCTAACATATTATCGATGCGTGTGCTTCAATATTGCTATCTATTTCTGTGTCACTGTCACCATCACCATCAGCGCGCTGCAATCTTAGGTTTCACTTTCAAGCTCGGATAAAGTTTGGGACGGAGATATGAAATTCCAACTGCTCCGTAAATTTTTTTATATTATTATTTAATTATATATTCATATATTATTAAAATAAGTTAATCATAATAATCCTTATTTAAAAAATTAAATTCTTTTAATAATATATAAATATATTATTAAATGATAATATTAAAAAATGTTATATTAATAATAAATTAAAATAAAATTTTTAAAAATTAACTATAAACAATATTTTACTGGATTGTTTTTTTCATTTGGAGTTCTCGGGGAAAGAAGTGGGTTATTTATATAACTCATGTTGCTTGCTGAGTCAGGGTACAAGCTGTGGGTGGGGATCGATTTATGGAGTGTCTGTGTCCATCATGTTGTGAATACTGTGCGGTGAATGATATTTTCTTTCTTCTTTTGACTTTCTTTTCAGTGGAGAAAATTTCAGTGATGCTGCCCTAAACATTCAGACTCAGAGATAAACCAGAAATGATCAGGCTGGGTAAATGAAATGCCTGTAGTTATTTTCATTTATCCATTGTTCTTATCTCTTATTTATTGTTCAAAAGTATTATTATTTATTAGCGACAGGAAAAGATTAGGCTGTTAATCAAAGGCTTACAACTTGATCCATATTTAGTTTGATTTGGTCTAATTTATTTATTAAACAAGTAAAATTAAAACTTTTTTAAATATCTATTTAATTAAAAAAGTCAAATTTCAAATTTTAAAAATAATCTTTTAATCTAACAAATCAGCTTGTTTATATTATATATATAATTATTATATAAAAAATATTATATATTATAAATTATAATATTTATCTAGTTATCATTATTTTTATAATAATATAATTCTGTTATTATTCAGAATATGTATTGAAACTATGTGTTCTCTGATAGTGTTTGCATATGGTATTTATGTTATTACATGGCCTTGGCTATGTAAAGGAAGAAATTTTTATATATTTTTAAAACACAAAAAATAATGTTTTAAAAAATATATTTATTATTAATTTTAAAAAATTTATATAAATTTTATGTTTAAAATTTAAAATAAAACATAAAAATATTTATTAAAATATACATTTATTTGTACTCTATAAATATTCAACCATTTCTCCGGTAAAAGAAGGACCTAGGTGTCCTCGTGTAGCAGTCACATCAATGATCAGCCTACACCTTTTCTATGGACGAGATTCCCAAATCATGGATGAATTATTGGGAGTAACAACCAACAATGTTGGGAAAATTTAGATTTTGAGAAGTGATTTAAATTTGGCAGTTTTTCTGAAAATTAACAAGTTGATTTTTGATTAATACTCATTCTAAAATTTTTGTCCTTGTATACAACAAAAGGATTGTGTGACCAGGCCAGATCTTCAAACCCTGATGCATGATACTCTAACAGGTAGAGCAAGTAAAGAATATAATAGAATGATAATTGTATTACATATATAATAAAATATAATAGAATATAATAAAATATACTAGGAACTTGGAAGAGCATCACAATTCACAAAGCATATCTTATATTTTCAGTCTTACCAAGTACCAACCCCACCATATCATGAACGCCCGTGTTTTTAAACCAAGAAATGTGTCAGAATCCTTATAAATGTCAGATTCAGAAACTGATAAATGAGTATGACTGAAATGCATGTTATATGAGCACAAGCCTCAATTCCTTCACTAAATTATGTAGATAGTAAATGATTGCCTACCTAGCCATAAACCAGAAGATTCTATTTGTTGCTGATAAAATCTAGGAAAATGAACAACCCGCGCATGTATAATCATTCTCAAAGATATAAGTGGAGCGCCTTGTAACTTGGATTGAACAAGAAGGAAAGCTGTATAAATTATAATCATTCCCTAAGGCCTCTGCCAATGTCTGAAGATCAGCAGGGAAACTCTATATCAATAAACAAGTTATTTGCTGACGACTAGTTGGAAAACCAAACCTGGTTGCACTGCATATCCACAACTATTAATATTCTATACTCTCGGAAGAAGAAACACACGTTGAGAATGTGAAATGCTCTCTAAAAACATTTCATATCTGTCGTTTTACACGTATTTCATATGATTTTCTTGAAAAAAAAAAAAGAGAAAACCTTCGTAAGAAAGAAAGAAAAGATAACGCGTTCACACAGACATCTACCCATAATTAAATAGATAATGTGACTAAAAATCAACAACTAAAATCCACTTCCTAAAAGACACGGTTAACATAGATAAGTACGAGAGACTTAAGAACAAAACATGATTTAGGATGCACTGAATGTACTCAAAATTTAATGGACGATCCCATATAATGTCATACATAAATAGCAAGCAGAAAATCAGGGACTAAGGAGCTCCTCTTTGTATTAATGACGGAGTTGGTGGGTTCATCGTTCCATTTTTACCTCTTTCAGAATGCTCTTCTTTTACAGTAGATAGAGGCCTATCTGGACCATAGAAGACATTGCTTGAACTTAGAGGACTAGATGTTTTTATCATAGAAGGGGAAGAATTGTTGCCCAGAGGAGAACTTGTGCCAGATTTGGTAGATACTACATCTTCACGAGGCAAAGGTGAAATTGGCAGTTGGTCACCAGTATCAATTTCTTTCCTGCAGAATTTATCTTCTACAAGATCATAACTATTCCCAGTCCGTGCTTCTTGGGCAAGAGAGCACCAGCAACAGCATAGCCAAAGCGTGCAATCAGAAACTGCAGGTTTACCACAACAGAAGTCATAGCCAGGCAAATTGAACCTCTTTCTCATTTGGATCCTCCAAAAGCCACCGTACAGTAAACCAAAAAAACAAAGAACAATTCCAATAGCTACTAGAGCCTGTCTAACATTGTCATCATCAATATTAACGGCAGCCAAGATAAAAATCCAGAAAGGAGCCATGCAGAACAGCATAAAAGTGGCAATATGAACATACATGTTTCCAAATCCAAGTCTCTCCATATTCCGTCCAAAGACACAAAAAGTGCAGAAAAGAGAGAGATATGCTAGAGAAATATCGTCCCAAATGTCAAGTATTCCTCCACTCCACTGTGGTCTATTTTCAATAATCCTTTGTTGATCTCTGGCTGCAAATGAATATTTCTTCTCAAATGGTTTCTCTCTCAGCTGCTCTTGCCTTTGAGCAGAAGTAATTTGAACCTGTGCTTCTTCATCCATCTCACACTCATAATCCCTACCAAGCGGGCTAAGAATGGTATACAGACCAGCAATTGCAGGTGCAGCAATTGCAATAGATATACATATTCCAACTCCTATAGCAGGCCGCTCAGATCTTTTATACCCCAAGTTTAGACCACAAAGTGCATATTGAGCAAAACAGTTCACATGAAGGAGAATGACCACTACCATCATGTGTGCCCACTCATGGGGTTTGTAAGTGCCATTCTTGCAGTACACCATTCTGAGTCTAGAGATATCATTTGGTCTCCATCTGCACAGAAGAACAAGGTGGTGGAATCTCTTTGGATGCTGGTACAAACACATAAGTGTAAACAGTGCATTAAGTATTTGGTTGTTTACTTCAAACCATGCGTTCCTCTGAGACTTTTTTGGCAGCACACTATTCAACATGCCTGTCATGACAAGGAACAGAATCGCACCTGAAATAGCAACGCAGGTGATCCACGCAAAAAGGGCCATGTTCATTGGGTTTCTAATCCATTCCATGCACATCTTCTTGAGTGAACCCCGGTCCAGTTTACGAGCAAAAATGCCACTGAATCGTTCTCTTAAGCTATGTGAACCAGGAGAAGGCACAGATTGTGAAATCTGGTCTCTCTCAGTAGCAAGCCTCTTGAATGTGGCTGATGCAGAACCAAATTTAAGGAGCTTGATCCTCTTAGGAAGGGAACTCAAGTTGCCCTGGAACTTTCGCTGAGGATTTTCACTGCTCAGAAATGTTTTTCGAGAAGTTGAAGTATCTATAGAAGCAAAATCCTTTGATTTACATCCATTAGATTGCTGAATTTCATCTTTAGGATCCCCATTACTAACTGAAACCATTCTGAAACAAAGTCTGAGCTTTCTCAATCAAGATAAGAACCGTGTCATCAATGGTATAGGTATGGAACAATTACTGCGAGGACAGAACAGAAGAATCTGTGCTAAGATTTCAAATCCATAAGCAACGAGGAAGGTATCCAAGCAAATCAAGACAGACTTGATATATGTGATGATGACCCTGTAAACAGATTATTACAAACTTATGATTTACCAAAATTCACAATTTACAAACTAGAAATTAGGAGGCACCTGAAAACCCAAAATCTAATTCTAACAATATCCATAATTTCCATCTCACAGAACAGTTACAAAAACATCAGAAAAACACCCACAAATATGAATGGCACACATCCTCATATAATCCCGGTAATCAACTTGTGCCCATAAGATAGAAAACCCAGAAGAATAACGTCAAATTTCAAGGCATGGGCTGGAGGAAAAAATTGCTAAAGATGCAAGAGTTCAAGTGAGTTAGGCATACCTGTAAGCTGACTCAACAAGAAGGAGGGAGTTGAATCCAAGTGGTTCCCTCACAGTTATATTTGATAAAATTCAGAATCAACAAATCTAATCTAAACTCTAAGTATGCAAAACAAAGGTCGCAGGTATAATGTGAACAGTTGGCAAAACAAGAATGGTTCCTCGTACAACTACGCGTAGCAGGAAACAACATAGTCAAACAGCCAAACAGAACGCCTGAGTCAGAGATAGATTGCTTCTTCAACGTCCCAATGCGACCACTGGTCACCGGTTGCCACCAGCCAGAAAAAGAAAAGAGAAGGAAGGAACGAAATGAATGAAAATATAATTTCATTTTGTTTCGCTTTTCAGCAGGGACCTAACAAAACAGAAAAGGAAAAATAAAATAAAAAAATATTCACTCAAAAGTAAAGTAATTAAATTAGCAAGTATATTTGTTAAAGAAAAAGTAATTTGTTATAGATAAATGGTTAAAAAGTAAAAAAAAAAAAAGAATAAAACTTGTGGTTGAAAAAGGGCAAATGAAGCCAGAAAATAAAAATTGATCTGGGTAATGCAGTACAAGCATTCTAGTCTGTATTGGAATCTTCCCTTTACAAAAGCAAGTGGGAAAGGAAACCCATGATGCCATGTCGGCAAATGAAAAAGGTGAATTGGAATTTTCTTTTTTGGGGGGCGAGGGGGGGGGGTCAGCAAGTTGAATTGGAGTTCGAAAGTGATTTTTGTATATGTGAGAAAGGCTGTCACGGGAAAATTTCACCAAATGTGGGCTTGGTTCTTCAAGATGTTGCTAGGCTTTACTGTTTGTTTTCGTCAATGTAATCTTAAATAGTACGATTATGAATTTGTCGTTATTCATAGCTATAAGATTGAAATGATTGATTAATAGAGCTAAAGCTTTAAGAAAACATGTATTGGCATCGCATTAGTTGAAGCATAAGTGCCAAAATTCTAAATTTCCAACCCTTGAGAAGAAAAAGAAACCCCACTAAGGAATTGAATTTTACCGGAAACTATTAGTTGAAGAATCATTCGTTACTTAGACGAGGATGACAAGTATCATTTGTGAACCTTGCCTGGAATTGCACACAAACTTCCCACCACGCCATTGACAACTGGCTTCTTCTAGATGAGTGAAAAATCAAACTGAAAAATTTCAACCTTTATACACCTCATATATATCTGTTAGTATTAGTAACGCATTCCTTACACACTAGCGGAGAAACCCACCGTACAGTAAAAAAAGAAAAGAAAATTGAAAAATTTCTCTCCTATTTAACATCACCTCTCAGTTGATCTTTCTTAATTTGTGCTAACAGACGAAACTTAGCAAATATAAAAAACCTAGCCCCCCCCCCCCCCCCCAAAAAAAAGAAAAAACAAAACTAATTTAATATGCAGCCATCTCATTAATCCAATTATAAAACAATAATTATAGTTATCCGACTTCCACATTTGCCATAATTGTGAAAAGATTTGACTGTATTGAGATCCTTTCAAATACTGAATAAAGTGCGAAATTAATAATCGTTGAAGAAAAATAAATAAATATGTAATTCTTTTATTAACACAAACACATGTATATATAATATGAAAGTTTTTCCGAAATTATTTCTTTTTATAAGCATGCTGATATCTTTTTTATGTGTTATGATATAATGAATTTGTTTATAATTTATTTTAATAATTTACTTGTTTATTTATCAAATTATATATATTTATTAATATTTTTTACTAATAATATTACGCCACGTTAGCAAAAGTATCAATACTTATTTAATAAAGTGGATACCGAAAGAATCTCCATATGACATATAAATTTTGTAACGTAAAATGTACAACAGCATGTCAGCTTATCTATGCTTTATTTTTTAGTCACAAACTTACAATAGCATGTTTGTAATGTTGTCCACTTTTTGACGCGTCTTTTATATATCACCTACACCTTAATAGCTTCCCCTTTTTTTCCCTCCCCTATATTGATTAGCCCACAATTAACCTACAATATAAATTAATATTCTCCTTTAACAGTTGATTAACCTACCAAAAATCAATGTTATGTGTTTACTTGATGTGTATGTCTATAAAACTCGTGTACTGCTAATCTGTTCACCGTTGTCTACCCATTTCTCTTTCTATTTGCACGCAGCAACGCCTGAGTCACATCACATTTGAAAAATATTATTTTAAGTGATTTTTATAGTGCGAATAGCTGTACATGCTTCATTTTCTCCGTTCAAAAATTTGAGACGCGCGAGTCCATATCAGATATATAATGAATTATGAACTTGATTTTATCATCAGCAGTTACCACTATGTATAGTGGATCCAAATCCACAAATCAAAAAGCCAAAAAAGAAAAAAACAGTGGATCCAGATCCCAAATTGACATGGCTTAAATGAAAAAAGTCATCAGCCGTGAGAAGTTCTATGGTCCATTAAATTTTGAATTAATTTATTTTATGATTTAACTAATTTATAATCAAAATTTTATTATAAAAATTTTTGAAAAAAATAATTTTTTCTTAAAAATAATTTATTCCTAAATATGCACTAATACTAGAGATTAGTTATCCATCCAAATAAAGCTTCTATAAATCTATAATAATACATCTCTTTATGATGGCAACACGCAATCGCAGAATTTGCAAATCCAATAAAAGGGGATAAGAATCATAGAGATCAGACTCAGACAACCTCACGGAAAACTCATTTCTTGAATTCAAGCAGACCACTTCAACCGAAACCCAAAGCAAGTACACTACATCAGTAGACATGTAAGATGAACAAACAGACCAGTATGGTACAATGAAAATTATCAAACACGAAGTCCAATCAACAGAAGGCTAAGATCAAGTAAGATCATCCTCCTCAAGTTCTTTGGCTTTCAGCTTTTCCTTCACCCTCAAGAGAAGTGTTGTCTTCCAAGAATCCTGCACGTGCAAGCAGGCAATGTTGATGAACTACTGACACTAAAGCTACTAATGGAATGCAAGAGAGAAATAATCAGGACAAGGCCAGCCGTTCAAGTCAATAACAGTTCTTAACTGATCCAGACCAGGGTAAGTATAACCTGAGCGCAGAAGTGAACGACAAGCACAATATCCAGTAGCAACAATTAATTAATAATTTAAAATTTTTACTACTTATTTTTTTTCAACAGTAGATAGTTATCATTAAAGTAAAAGAACCAGGTACAAGAGTGCAGAAGAAAACACAACCTTGTGTCCAATAAGGATAAACGCACAAGAACACTCCAAAAACACAGGAAGGATAACTCTGTTTATCATAAAATTCAATATACATAGTTTGACACAGACAGAAGTATCTAATTATAATTTTTCATTGGTTTCTTTTCGCATATAAAAGGACTAACACACAACTCAGATCACCAGCTGAAATATCTGACCCACTGAACATCTCACAATCTTTAGAATTTGATGAAAAGCAGAGAAAGTATGTTCTGAACTACTGCAGAAGCACTGTCCTACAACCCATCTCTTTAACAGTTAAGTTGAAATTGTTAATATGACAAATTACAAATGTTTCTAAGCATTGCCATGCTGACATGGGTCAAATCCGATAGTCAATGCTTCTTTAATAATGTGTGCAAGCAGTTGAAAACACCACTCTCAAAAGGAAAAAGGAAGAAAAAAAGGGGGGTAGCAACATCTTTCTAATCATTATTTGATCATCCCAAACAAGACTGCTTATTAGGTCAAATACATAATACATACTAACTGAGCAAACAGAACATTAAAACTTCACTCTAGGTAATCAAGTAGGAGAGGAATTTCCAACTGAATCAATTTTTCAGGGGAAAATTCCAATCAGGTGCAAGTTAACAAAAATATTTCCATTTAATTGCTGTAAAATGCGGCAATTCAGTTATGACAAGTGATCTTTATTCTGTTATAAAATGAAGATATAAAGTACATTGGAAATATTTTTCTTAAAAACCAACTAAAATTCGTCCCATTTTTCAACTTTTGGAGCTTACCAGAGGGGTCATGCTATCAAATTCCTTGACAACGTCAGTAAACTTTACAACATCTTCTTCATCAATTGCAGCAGCAATATCCTACCCAAAAAAAATGTCAGTATTTCATCTGGAAAAAATATATGAGCAAAGAATCAGCCAACACAACAATCAAGATGTTATAATAAATACTAAAAGTTAATAAAACATCAAAATAAAGGAGGCATCTATTGAAATGTCCCCCCATTCTGATCCAATTTACTAAGTTGTCAAAAATTAATAATGAAATTCCAAAACTAGTGACCTACCGCTAAAAATCTATATTCACGTGTTCCTGAAAATGTTGGATCCAATTCCTGCAAAAACAAATACATATCCAGAGAATTGAGAAACTAGTAGGTGTCCAGTCTCAAAACGTAAATTGTTGAAAAATCTTAGACCTGATATCGCTCTAATGCATTGGTAATTGCAATAACATCCCCTTTACAGAGTTGGCAAATGCCAGCATTAAGAAGATGTCCTTTAACTCCATACTTCAGCAAATTATTGTTGAGAGATTGGCGAGCTATCTCTTCATAAATCTCAATTGACTTCTGATATCTGGAGAATTATCATTAAATAGAAACAGTTAATATTCAATTTAACATAAGAAGCAGTTCCAGCACTAACTAGAGCACATCATACACATCATTATATGAATGAGACAAAATGCAGCAATGGACTAATTTTTGTTAACACCATGTATACAAGTCTTAACAAGTCAAAAAACCTACAGTGATCTGATCAAATGTTAACCTGGGAGGGAGGGGGTCGAGAAAAGTTACAGATCAAAAAGAGCAGGTGATACACAGGAAGGCCAAAAAGAAAAATCCTAGAATAAATTACTAAACAAATAAAACATAGGAAACAACAAATATAGAACATGAGAGAAGAAAACCATGTTGCAGCATTATTATTCAGGCCTTCACAGTAATAAAAGCAATAATATATGCAGAAAGAATAAAATCTTACTGTTCTAGCTGAGCAGCAAATTGAGCAACTTTTTGCTTGCACTGGTTTGCAGAAGTTGTCACTTCTTCATTTTGATAAAAATCAGCTGATTTTTCATAGTAAACAACAGCCTGCTCAATGTTCTGTTCAGACTCATACAACTCAGCAATTTCCTGTGTGTATAGTAGTAAAACCCAGTTATGACATGTTCATGGTGATTTCCAGTAACCTCATCCACTTCCATGTATTCAATTACACAATCAATATCCAGAACCAGGGATATGGAAAAGAGAATACCTCAAAAGGGATACCCAAGAGAAGGAATACCATCAGTAACCAAAAATGCATTCCAAGTAATTAATTTAAATGGCGATATTGAAATAAAAATCTAGTTACAGTGATATATACCTTCAAATATCTAGCAGCCATAGAGAGTCTTCCAATTTCACAGAAAAGATTTACAGCATGGTCTAAGCAAGATGCAGCCTCTGTATTTAAAGAGAGAAAAGGAGCTTAACATAAAAAATGCTATTGTCTTCATATTAATGCAGGTGATGATGACATGCTAACACATGCTTCACTGCTTTTTAATTCATGCCACTGTAGCAACATACTGATGAATTCCAATCTAAAAATAGTAAGCAAATACCAAATCAAAATAGAACATATAGTCAACCATATAAGAAAACACGCAAATGAACTCAGCTGTAAGCAACTTACATGTGCACAAATTAATTTCAATATCTGACTAAAAGAAATCTAGATAAAAGTATGATCCCTACTTAGAGCTCAGTCCATTGTATAAGTGAAGCCAAGTATCTGATTTTTATATATGGAAAGCTTGAAGAACGAGATAACAGAAAGATTTTTCATATCATTTGGTCATGCACAAAGGCTGCAATTGTTTTACATGATTTGTATTAAAGTTGAAATAGAGAAATACTGAGGCTAAAAAGTAATTGGGTTTGCTGCATGAAGGCAAAGACACAATTTAAAGCAGAAAGAAAAAAATGCGTAAGAAATTATAGCTGGCATCAAAAAAAAAAAAAAAAAAAAAAGAGTGAGAGGATTATGAATTCACAGCTTCTATCATGTGATGGAGATTTTTCAGTAGCATATTTTTATTGAAGTGCACAGTGGATGATCAATGTCAATAATATTTATCACTTTATTTGACAGCAAGACTCCTCATGCATAGGATTTCAACAAAGTATGAAGTTCAGACAGCCAAGGGTACTAGGGGACCACAAAGAATCCTAGTGTATGTAACTGGTTCCACACACATACCATTTATATTAGTCTTTTTATAGCAATGTGCAGCATCAACATAAGCTTGCGCAGCTTCATGCTTGCTTTCCAACTACAAGCAGAAGACAACATTGTCATTACAGGCCAAAAAGAGAAACAAAGGATGCAAAAGAGTTACAGCAGGATAGATCACACTCCAAAAATTCAGTCCAGTTACCTTCAAATGGCAATTTACCAACTTGAGGTATGTCGATCCTGCTTTGTCCCCTGAAATGCCACATCGAACAAATCAGTAACAACATACTTAACTTTTTCAGCCGCAAATTAAAAGTTTGTCACATTAACAAAATAAAGTAATGAGTCATCATAGACAAGGTGATATAAGCAAGTAGCTGATAATAGAATTTCAAGTAAGCAGCCACAATTGAAAGCAGGGTTAATCAGTTGGCAGATAGTCTTGAATGTTACTGATAATGACTAAACGCTTTTGAAGTAACGAGAATCATATTAAGAATACAGTACCCACTTCTTTCATAGGAAAATCTCCCCAAATCTAAAACGCTAATAATTTGCATCACGTATCACAAAATTCCATGATTCCATGCAACTAATTAATCAATAAAAATCAAGTTAAAATATTTTCCAGTAAAACCAAGCGATATACATGTCCCTGGATAAGGCTCTAGGGGAAAAACAAACAGCAGTTCTGAATTTCGAATCGGGAATCGGTCATCTAATAGCAACGCAACACAAGCAAAAGAACCGAAGGTGCTCCTGATCGCCGATAATAATAAGAATGAATAAATTGGGAAATGAAAGAAAAAAGAATAATTTCAGTTAGTTAACATTTTCTCGGGAAACAAACACGGAAGGAGGGGCGTGGAAAGAGATACGAAATGAAATTTTAAAAAAAAAATGAGAGAAAGAAAAAGGACATGATTTAGCGAGCTTGAAGGAGTTGGCGGCTTTATCAAAGAGATCAGCAGCGTCCTCGTATTTGGAGCCGAACAATCCCCAGCCAGTGAGCTTCTTCTCTGCTTTCTTCTCGAATTCCTCGGCCTTCGCTAACTGCTCCGCCATTTCTCTGATTCGAAGAATGGATCAAATTCACTGCGTTTCTAAGTTGCGGTTGCAGGGAGAAGATTCATAAGGGAGACGGGGATTACAAGAGATAGACTATTGACGACCAAATTGCAAATGGGAAAGAACAAAGAATAAGTAGGGAAGGGGTTTTGAGAATTGTCAAATGTTGCTTTTTCTTTTTTTGGAAAATTATTTCCCAACTCGATCTGGTTTTGGTTTTTTTTTTTTTATGTCGCCGGTGCTTTGATAAGTAGAGCCCCATGCGTTTGGGCTAGGCTCAATTGGGCTATTTTGGACACTTGAAGCCATAACTCGTTTGGGCTTGACTAGTTAGAGACCAAGTAAGAACAGGAGATCGACCAAAACCAAGTTTAGTGCGGTTGAGAAAGACAAAATAAATAAATAAATAAATGTCTTGGAGGCATCGCACCCGTATCGAATTCAATGGGATCAAATCTCATCCTCCCCAAATTCCTCATCTAGTTTTTTTGTTTTTTCATTCTCTTTCTTTCTCTTCTTTTTTATTTTTTTTAATTTAAACATATCCTAAAAAACCTTTCAGACTCAAGGACAAGATGTTGGAAGAAAAAAAAAAAGTGAAGAGGGTGTTGTATGACCAAAAAAAAAAAAGTGATGAGGGTGTTGTGAGATTTCTTTTTGGTTGTACGGTACCTTATTGTAAAAAAAATTCAATTGTTGATTAGATTAAGTAAAGTACATTGTAAATAATTGTTGATGAAAAAGTTGATTTAGAATTTTATAAAATATAAATACTTGACTAATTAATTATAGATATGTAAAAAAATTTTTTTTAATTTTCTCATCAATACAGTAATTGATATTTTATTTTTTAAAGTAAAGTTCAGGCGTTATAAACTTCTTTTTTTCTAATTTGGAGGACAATAAGAGAGCCTTCTTTTTTTATGACATAAAAGACGAGTTTGTGTAATATTAGCATAGTCTAAATTCTAAGAAAGGATGAAATAATTTACTATATGGAAGACGGCACTTACCTAGATAGTTACAGGTTTCATAAAATTGGATTTATTATTATCCTTCAAACGTAAGAAAGGTTTATATATATATATATATATATATAAAAATAATGCATGTATATTTTTTATTTATCATTTCAGCTTAAGCTTGGAATATTTTCCATGGATATGTTAATGAACCTTAAAAAGATACCCTTTAAAGGGCGATTGAACATACCCTCTTAAGTCCGCAACAAGCACCAAAAGCATATGTTAATAAACCTTAAAAATATTAAACTTCGAAGGAGGAAATACGTAGACAACACTTAATTAAGTAGCTAGATAAAAATATTTTTAATCACATCAAAGCTCTTAACTCGAGCACGTTGACAATTAAAAAAAAAAAAAATTCTCTATATAGCCTGGCTTCCATAGTCCGAATTTGTCCGACTCTTCCTATTCGCACTATGCATTAGTGGTGCTGTGCATAAGGGGATTCTCTCTCTTTTTGTGCACAAGATACTCAACCAGTGAAATGATGCCATGTCAGTCGGGTTACATTCGGTGTCCACTCCATTCGGGCTAAATAGTATTTTCGAATTCTCTTATACCCACTTATACCCACACAATATAAAAGAATACTAAAACAAAAGAAAAACAATATTAATTACTTTGGTGCCAGTTTCCCATATAAGATTCTGGAATCCTTTAGCATATATATATATATATATATATATATGACCCGAACATTGGCCCGATTCCATGTGCCCGAACTACGTAGCATATGACGTGGAATTAAAATTGCATTGTATTATTCTGTGTAGGACAAGCCTTATGTTCAAACTTTAAATCCCTCTTGTCATTAAAAAAAAAAAAAAAAAACTTCAAATCCCTCTCACAGCTTCTTCACAGCCCCTGCCTCGTACTGTTCCTGAAAATTCAATACGTAGTTTGGCAGTTATCCCGCTGCCTGAAATTCGCCTCCACTTGGAGCGTCTTTGCCACCTCCATTAATTTAGTCTTGTCCCTACGACGCATCCTTACGCACACGACTTTTCTCTGTTTGACCTCAATTTCAGATACTCAGATCCCATCATCAACCCATTTTCACATCGTTGTGCTTTCTTCATAAATCCCTTGACTTTGCTGCATGATTTTGAAAATAATTATCTTGTTTTTGGTGATGAAAGGAGGGGCCATGGCAGGAACAAGCCGGTTTTGTGCAATCGAAACCCTGCCGAGCATCGCCACAAATGGCACGTCGCCTCTCCTTCTGGGCATGAATTGGAGTCCTCCTCCTCGCAAATGGGTGCTTTGTCGTCTCACTATATTTGAACGAATCTAGAATACAAACCTCACTTGAGGCTTGAAATGATATGAATCTTGCCGAGTCTTCCCCGTCTTGTCGTCCTCAATGTGATTTCTAATCAATTAACATGATGTTATTTGATTTGTTTTAAAACTTATTATTAAAATTAATAATAAATCATTAAATGTATGTGGCTGGCCACATTTTCGAAGTGAAATGCCATGTCATTCTGGCAAGTAAACTTCAGGCAGATATCTCGGGCTGTACAGCATTGCCGTAAGCACAACTATGTTGTGCAAGCAAAACATACCTATGCGATCTTGAGTTAATGAATTGTTGGAATACTTTATATCTACGTGGCTTGACTTGATAATGGACCGAGAGCGCATGAGTCACGAAACAAAATATAGGGTGCGTTTATAACGTGGGCCAACAACTAACAATTTTTTTGAAATTTAGTGCCTGAGAGACAAAAAGCTTCCTATTGACCCAACCCATTAATAGATTAATATTATTTAGTATTTGGCAGATTTTGTTTATGTATATTGTTAAATATAATGTGATATTGTTAATTGACGACATAAATTATGTGTCAGACAATTTTTTCATCAAAGACAAAAAATTATACATTTTTTATTTATTTTTCTTGCTTCACTTAAAATGACATTATTTGAGTTATAAACAAAAATAAATTCACCGTTTGGTATTTTTGATAGAAAGTTTATTTTTATCTAGCATACAATCCACAATATCAGTTAATAATGCCATATTTTATTTAATAACTATATTAGTACTCGTGCAAAGTGTAATGTATGAAATAATATAATATATTAAAATATATAAATATTAAATAAAAATAAGTAATTTAAAAATATTATATCATAATTTTAGGATAAACAACTTCAATCTCTTGATAAATTTCAATGTACAATTTTTTTATATATTACAATAAAACAATAAAATGATAATATGAGTTTTACATCTAATAAGAGTAAATTTGTTAAGTTGCTAAATAGAATGTGTTGACGGGAGATTAAAACATAATGATTTTTTAAAAAAATTATATATATATAATATTAAAGTTTTAATCATTAGAGAGATTAAATTGAGAACGTGCTAAATTGCTAATTTGTCATGAACTTAAATAAGATTTTAGTCTAAATTTTATATTCAATTGATAAAAACGTGTGGGCAATTTGCTAGTTAGGTATTTAGACTTACCCCATGTGCAGCCTCTGAAGAGTTTTGTTGACACACTCAAATTAAGATACCTGTGACCCACATAGCTCCGGGTTGGTGAATTTCTTCGTAGAGAGTTGGCAAACGATCGAAGACGCCGTTGAAAACAAGCGTTTCTTTCACCACCTCCTCCCTCCTTTAAAAAACTATTTTAATATTTTTCTTATAATCCCTTCTATCATTATCTGTTTTCCTTGTCAAGTTCAAAATGCGTTTCTTTCGATTTAACAACAAACAAAGGTAGTGGTGTTACTGTATCCAAAAAAAGGGGTAGAGGTGTTACTTTTGTAATTATCATTGGTCCTTTTTACTTTTGTAATTATTTTAATATAAATTGTGTTTCCACATAAAACACGTGTTTTAGTCAAGGCTCCAGCCAGCGGAAAGCAGCTCTCACGTCAGCCGTTACCCCGTCCACATTCTTTTTTTCTTTCCATGTAAAAGTAAATTCAAGTTTCTGCTTCCTATTGTGTATTTTACAAAATAAATATAAATGATAATTATAATAAAAAATAAATTTTACATGTTTATGAAATATGAACTATTGTCTTTACCCAAAAAAAAAAAAGAGAAATATGAACTATTATATGTGTATATTTTATAAACATTTAAATAAAAAATTTGTAATTAATAACTATTAACTATGCCTTTATGAATATCAAGTTTATGATTTTGTAGTAAATATTGACGTGCGATATTATATTGGTCATTTATTTATATACATATATCAAATTTATCTTTTAATTTAAATTTATGTTATTAAATTAGTTTTTATATATCAAATTAATTTTAAAAAAGATGAAATTGATAGTATTAATTATTATTAAATGATCAATTTGATATCATATAAAAGTAAAAAACTAAACTAATGTGATTTTACATATATCTTGTAAGAATAATTTTATATCCTCTTAATTCATCATTTTAATAATTTTTTTTATTATTAAATGAAAAAAAATTAAATATATTTTGAGTTTACAAGATAATAGTCATTTTATTTATCTTTATTTATCATTTTAAGTATTTGTATATAGAGTAAAAAAGTTACTAAATAGTCTCATTTATAAGAAAAACTTATTGAAATGCTCAATATTTTTATTCCACTAATTATTTCTCACTTCTTTAATTTCAAAGATAAAGTTAGAAGAATATAATTAATATTTTTTTCATTTTATAAAACAAAAAAATGATAAAATGACACATAAAAAACAACAGAGAATGTAAATGTTTCTATTTTTTCATTTAGTAATGTTATATCCTCTTAATTTATCATTCTAATAATCTTTTCAATACCTAACAAATAAAATATTAATCAAAAAGTAAAAGCATTTATTATGTGCAAAACTTAAAATACATTAAGTACTTTAATTAGGAGGATTATTAAGAATACGAGTTAGGAGAAAGGATGACAATTATATTCATGAATCCATAACTTATTTAATTTATACATATCTAAATCAAATCAAATTCATCTAATTATAATAATAAATTTAATGAATTAGATTAGTTTTAATTAATAGACAGTTAATGGACCAACCAAAATATTCATTAAATTCAATTGATATATATACATATACATATATATATAATTTGAATAATAAAATATATTTGAATATAATAGAAGTTTAGATGTATTTAGTTAATGATTGATGGATTTGATATCTATTTATTAAAATAAATTAATAAATAGATTAAATATTAATCCATTAAACTAAGTTATGAAAATATTAGATGATTTTAATATTTTTTTAATAAATCACAGATGAATTATTAGTTTATTTATCCATTAATTAATAATGTAATTTAAAATTCATCAAATCTATCTATTTGTCATCCCTAATTAGGTGGATATAGATTTGTTATTTTTTATCTAATATTTTTCCTTTTCAAGGAATTATATATAATCAAAAAAAATAGTTAAAATTTTTAACAGAATTCAATTAGAATTAAAGAATGTTATTTGATAGAATTAAATAATAACAATAACTCACATATTTAAGAGTCAATAAATATGTTAAATTATTATGTCAAAAATTTTAATAAAAAATTTATAATTATAATTATTCTTTTCTTATTAAACATTAAAAGGATATATGCTATCATTATTAATCTTTATATTCATTTATTAAGTGGTAAAAATTAAGAAAAATTATTGAATATAATTAAGTGATATAAATCATTCATTTATTTAAGAGTAAATAAATATACTAAATTATTATATCAAAAATTTTAATATTTTTTAATTATATAAAAATTTTTTTATTAGATATTAATAAAATATATCATTATTAATCTTCATATTCATTTATTATTATTTTTTAATAGGCATCAAGTTTATAAACTCCAACCTCATATTAGTTATTACTCCTGGCCAGTCAAACATAACCATTAAAAGTGCATTTTGGTAATTCAGTAAACGCGATTATACAACCAGCGAACAGCCTAGCTATAAATGCAAACTAACGTAATCATGTGGAACCAGACGTCAATTTAAGGGTCTAGCACCGTCTCTCTTTCTCCGTTGACAGCAAGTACGCCGCTGGGATGTCGCCGGCGGCCGGAGTACACGTCCCCCTTTTGCCGGAAGCCAAAGAAGGGGCGAAGCCCGCATCCGTGTCCGGCGCCGTGTTTAATGTCGCCACGAGCATAATTGGCGCCGGGATAATGTCAATCCCGGCGATTCTGAAGGTTCTGGGAGTGATTCCGGCCTTCGCCATGATTCTGATCATCGCTCTACTGGCCGAAGTGTCGGTGGACTTCCTCATGAGGTTTACGCATTCCGGCGAGACGACGACGTATGCCGGCGTGATGAGGGAGGCGTTCGGGCCCATAGGAGCATTAGTTGCACAAGTTTGTGTCATAATCACCAACGTTGGGGGTTTAATTCTGTACCTAATTATTATCGGTAAGAATTCATTTCTTTACTTGATCTTCTTCCGGGAAATAAATCATGAAAAGGAGGTACAAAAGTAAAAGGGGATATCTTAGAATTTCTGCTAAATCCAGTTTGAGTGGTGAATTGTTGCATCATAAAGCTTGTTTCTTTTCTTGAATTTTCTTTTTCGCTATCCAACGGAAGCTCTTTGGATTATGGGTTTTCTCTGTTTTAAATTATTGTGAGGGAGAACTCGATGGTAACGGATCTTAATGTTTGTGTGTTATTTGATGAAACTGAACAGGGGATGTGCTCTCTGGAAAACAAGAAGAAGGTGAAGTGCACTTGGGCATTTTGCAACAGTGGTTTGGATTTCACTGGTGGAATTCCCGGGAATCTGCTCTGCTCATCACCTTGGTCTTCGTTATGCTTCCATTGGCCTTTTACCGACGTGTAGGTCAGTATTAGTAGTTACCCTGCAATTTGGGTGCACGTGCATAACATGCTTTCTTGATCTTGCATTTCGAATTCAAGAGATTCAGTGGCATGGCCATGAGTCATGACTCATGACTAACATTCTGCATTTTTTTTGTGTCATACTGTTTTGGTGTTTGCCAGAGTCCTTGAAGTTCAGTTCTGCTGTATCAACTCTTCTTGCAGTGGCATTTGTTGGCATATGTTCTGGGTTGGCAATCGCTTCTCTCGCCCAAGGAAAAACACAAACTCCAAAATTGTTTCCTCAGTTAGACCACCAGACCTCCTTCTTTGATCTGTTCACTGCAGTTCCCGTCGTAGTCACAGCCTTCACATTTCATTTTAATGGTACTTAGCTTGCATTATTGGCTTTGCTCCTGTTTCAGAGCATGCCTAGAAAATTTCTGTGTTGATGATTGATTTTACTTGCAGTACATCCAATTGGGTTTGAGCTTGCCAAGCCATCTGACATGACGACAGCAGTTCGAATAGCATTGATGCTTTGTGCTGTCATCTACTTTGCAATAGGCCTATTTGGGTACCTCTTGTTTGGGGATTCAACCCAGACAGACATTCTCATCAATTTTGACCAGAGCGCTGATTCTGCAGTTAGTTCCTTGCTCAATACTTTAGTCCGTTTAAGCTATGCATTCCACATCATGCTGGTATTCCCTCTCCTGAACTTCTCTTTGAGAGCCAACATAGATGAAGTCCTCTTCCCCAAGAAGCCTCTGCTAGCCACAGACAACAAAAGATTTGTGATCCTCACCCTGGTGCTGCTAGTCTTCTGCTACTTTGCTGCTATATCAGTCCCGGATATTTGGTACTTCTTTCAGTTTCTGGGATCAACATCTGCACTGTGCCTTGCCTTCATTTTCCCTGGTACTATTGTTTTAAGGTAATCTATCTCTTATAATCGTATTCCATTCCAATTTCATTAAATATAAGACCAATTGAAATCAGAATAAATAAACAAATGCTTTGTAAATTTTCTTTGTTTCCAATGACAGGGATGCTCAATGTATATCAACAAGAAGGGACAAAATTACAGCACTGATAATGATTATTCTAGCTGTGGTGACAAGTGTGATTGCCATTTCCACCAACATATACAATGCTTTCAGTAGCAAGGCATAAGGTTGTATTTTTTTTTCCTTGTTTAATCCCGTTTACACAAAATTTGATTAGGGGAGATGAGGCATGGTGGAGAGAGAATCCTAGGCGCATTTGGTGGTTGTGGGCTTGTGGCGCTTTAGTTTCTTTCTTCTTCTTTTTTTTCATGCACTGCTGTTTGTTGTAGAATTCATGATATATGAATAAAACAGCTTTGTAAAAGTCAAATACGAAAGCAATATATGGGATCCAGATTTTCGTTTGAAGGGTGGCCCTTCGGCTATAATATATTTTGCACGATCCTAGTATACACTTTAATTCATTATCTTTTGTTTTTTTAGCCTAAACTTTAATTCATTGTCTATATCATTAAATCATAGATTATGGTGTTATTAAAAAAAATAAATTTAATTTTGATATACTGACATTATAAAAACTTTTATACTATCATTCAATCATGTGTTACTAAATCATTTAATGAATTTGACATAACAATTATTTTAAAAGTTAAAATTTTAATAATATGATAACATATAATTAGATAATAGTATAAAATTTTTTACACTTATATCAAAATTAAAGCTTAAAAAAATTTAAACTTTCATGTAATTATTATATGAATTTAATTTTGATTTACTCTAAGTGTAAATTTTTTTAATAATATTATAATACATGATTAGTGATAATATACATTTGTTTACACAATGAAATTAAATTTAAATTCATGTTACTTACTGTCACAAGCTGTATATTGTTCGAATGGCAAAGGAAATAGCAGTTGGTACATAATTTATCTTTTGGATTTTGTCAGTATATGTCCCAATATTTTGTTTGGTATCATAAAGAGGAAAGGAATAAAAAAAATATATAGTAGAAAAGAAAAGAAAAGAAAGAAAGAGAAAAATGAAAAAGGTTATCACTCATCTTTTTTTATATCATCCAAAGGAAAAACAAAAAACAAAAGTACATGTAAATTATTTTATTATTTTTAATATCATTTGATTTTATTATGAGTAAAATGAGAAAATAAAATTTAAAATTTTTTTTTCCTTTCAAACTCTTGAATTTTAGAGAGATATAAAAATATAAGGTTCATGAAAAATTTATTACTTCAAATTTTTTATTTTTCTTTCTTAAATTAATATCAAAGAAGGGATAGACTTAACAGTTATAGTATATTTTTTTTCACTCAAAAAATACATATCACAAAAGCATATATTAATGAATCAAAAATACAAATTATTAAATAAAAAATACAAATATTTAATGTATTAAAAATTAAAAATACATTTAATATTTTTAAAAATAATTTAATAAAAAATAATAAATACTATTTTATTCTTTGGAACTCCTACTAACAAAAACCCTTATCTTTTTAAAGTTGTCTTTTTCATTAGCATCCCACTCCCATATGTAATCGTCTTTAAGACGGGGCGTTGTGCAAATACGCCTATTGAAGATGGTTGCTGTTAACGTGCATTGATAGTAAAACCATTAATGAGACTGAGAGCAGATATTGTAGCATTTTCCCAAAAAAAAAAAATAATAATAAAAACAGCTATGTTAAGTGACGGAAGCGTTATGAGGATAAGCGATTGGCAATTTGGCACACTATATGGACAAGTCCAAACAATGCGCCATGTGTGGTGTCCTTACCTTCTGGCCTCGTCACATCACGTGCGATCCCAATTCCAAAATGTAGCGCTTCAACTCCCTTCACAGACACGTGGATCTGAATCACAATCAGACCCACTAATCCTTCACTTGCAATTGACCGCACTGGATTTTCAGTGCGGCAAAATGCAAAGCTGCCTTCAAATATATATATGTATATATGACAAAAAAAAAGGAATATATTTGTCTAATTCATCTTAAATTTATTATATAAGAATATCACAATAATATTACATTATTTAATAATTAAATTAATTAAATTTATTTTTTATGATAAAAAGAATTTAAAATGAAGAGATGCTCTCCTCATTTTAAAACCAATGCAAATTATCAATCTCAATAAGAATTTATAAATTGTCATTAGTAGAAGATCGACCAAGTATACTTAATACTATTAGCATAAAATTTATATTTTACTAAAAGTTATGACTTACTCTTGAAATTCATGCATCCAATCCTTGTTTTTTTCCCTTCCTTTGTTTTTTTTTTAAGTATTTAAAATAATTTTAATTAAGAAAAGAGAATGAAAAATTATTTTCTACTTTCTTATTTCTTATTTGTCTCTAACTCCACAAGGTAGTGGAAAAATAAAAACACTTTAGAATATGCTTGAATTGGAGGAGAACGGAGAGAAAGAAAAAAAATTTATTTTAAAAGAAAGAAAAAAGAAAGAAAAAAAATTTATTTTAAATCTTTTAAAATTAACCTTTTTTCTTTCTTTTCTTTTTCTCCATTCTTCTCAATTCAAATATAACTTTAGCGTTTTGACAAGTTATTCTCTCGTTTGTCACTCCCTCTATGGTACGCTATACGCATCCCTTGGTTAGGTACCTATACTACCCCACTTGAAAGAATGCCAGCAGGGCAGCAGAGCTTTGCTAAATACAAGTGATTAGTGAAGCACTAGGAAGGCAAGCAGGGATCCATTAAAGCAAGCCACAACCTAGCAGGTGCTTGTGGTCACCTTCCAGACAAACATTTAAGACAAGAAAAAGATTCCACCAGGGTAGTTCACAATACCCATCATTAAATATACTATACCTCGACTCTTTACACATAAGATCAGCAAGCTAATTAGTCGAGATAAAGTTCATTGTAGCACCTTGTAACTGCTATTCCTCACCCCTCAGAGTTCTTGACGGATGCATACTTTAACCTTGGCCCTTTAGTAAAGGGTTGATCAAAACATGAATAAAGAAATTTTTTCCATGAGACAGAAGCCATGCCAGCAAAGCATGAACTATAATACAATTTATTAAGATTGGCATGTGAGCAGCAAATCCCACATGAGAATGAAGATTACCAAAATGATGTATGAACTATAATCCTCTATTAGATTTGGCTAAAAGGTACACACTACACAGCAATTTCCAGTCTTCCTCACAAATGCCTCCATGGTTAGCTTACTCTCGTATATCAAGATTTCAGGCTTCAAGCCAACAAAAATGAAGGCAAGCAAGCGCCTCAACCAAAAGTTATGAGCACACATCATATCTCATATCTTGGAACCTTTTCATCAAGCTCAACTTGAACCTCTCAACATCTGCATCCTGAAGTGAATTCGGTGTAGACCTAATAATTGAAATTGCCCCAGCATGATGCAAGGATGCAAGAACTTCATCTACAACAATGAAGTATATTATCTCAATCAATTGAAACCAGAAAAGAAGACTATTATTTGCATTATTGCTATCAATGCTTTGGTTGTACTCTTGCATATCTTTCAACCTCAGAATACTGTATCATTAGCATATAAAATATACATGAACTGTTATGCATATAAAGTTCCAAAATCAAACCACGAACTATTTATGTTCCTCTTTGTCTTTAAAAGCCCATATCAATTAAATAAGGATGACAGACACTTGAAATATGTAATAGTTTTCTAAGCTTCTTATCACACTTTGCTCTTACCGTTGGTTTTTGGCTAGAATATTGTACAAATAATTTTAACACAAACTTAATAACATGGCAAGACATTTCTAGTTTACTATTTAGTACCAGGAAGGTACAATTGATCTCAATAAGCTACCTCTCCACCAGCATGTTGATAAGCATATTTCACAAAAATGATCTACTTAGAAAATACCAGGTAAGTAATAAGTATGAAATAACACTTATTAAGATAAAGACTTTAAAGTTTCACCTGAGTGTGACAGTGCAGCAAGAGCCTTCAAAGCTGCTTTCCGTGTACGGTCGTCTTTAGCTGTGTTTAACATATTTAAGAGCTCTTCAGATCCACCCATCTCAACTATCTTCATCCTTCTTTCATCTTTTGAGCAAAAGCAAGGTGAACAATTTTGAATATAAACTTACACAGGTATGCAAGAGTCTAGAAAGAAAAAACCATCAAGTTTTATCCTTAATCAGTTTCATGAGCTAGCTATCCATGGGTTTACATTGAAAAACTACAGATATATAAATTATAAAAAATGTTGCAAGCATAGAAAATGTAACTGGAGACTCAATAAGTAGTTACTTGAGAGTTGAGGCACAAACTAGCTAAACTGCATTTTTTCTTTTGGTTTCAAAGGAAGTCTGTCACCTGATGTGGAGAGGGGGAGGGTTAGCTAAAGTGGAGGTAACGTGCCTTTAGTGGGATTTGAACCCAGGATCAAGTAGTCCCCAAAGGGACTTGGTGCCACTTGAGCTTAGGCACTTAGGCTGCATCAAGGCATTTTGCCAGTTACAGAATAGAACTCAGTTTTGGATCACTGTAATGCAATGCTAGTGCTTAGTCAAGAAAAAATTATAATTGAGGACAAGTTAGCTCTTTTAGCGGTTAGATCTAACAACTGCAGCTAAATTAGAATCTCAATAACTATTTCATATTCAGTTCAAGAGCAAAGTCTCATTCCATAACTCTTTGATCAAAATTTAAAGTCTCCCATCAACTCTCATCATTCACCAGAATTTTGTCATCTCACGGGCAAGCTAAGATTGCCACGGGATTTCACTAACATAAAAGCAGAAGGATAAAAAACTATGCTTGCCGCAGGAACAGGAAAAAAATATTAATAGCAAGTGATTTCTGACAGAAATATATAGATAGACAAATTACCATCTGTTGCAAAACGAGCCAATCTAGAAGCTCCCATCCTTTTAAATAAGGGATCCTTGACATGCAAAAGTGATATGGACTGTTGCATCAAATTATCTCCTGAAAATTTTTGCTTTAACAATATTGTCATGTTTGAACCCCTAAGAGTAAATGAAGGCTTTATAAGTTGAAAATTCCTTGCAGGAAAAGTGCCGATACCCATGTAAGGAAAGAACTGGTATGCCACTACTGATGCAGTCCCAGCAAATAGCATCTTTAATAGCCACCCAATTTTTCTCTCAGCTTCTTGCTCAATGGATAGCTCATCTGGAAATTAAAAGGCAAAGAGCTCTAAGTGAAGTTCTTCAACATAATTGCAGTTCACAAAAAAAAAAAAAAGAAAAAACTCTTTTTCTTTGTGTTTTTCAGCTTCAGATTTTGACATAATGATTCAATCCCAGAAGTTCCCTTAAATTAGCATAAAAAACATACCATTTTCTAGTAGAACTACCAGTACAAGATTCTTCTTTTTTTTTTCACAAGATATTTATCCAGTAATGTCAGGATTTTCTCATTCTCAACAAAATGCTTTCGTTTCTCTAATTTTTGTTTTTAAAAAGAAAAGTACGGGTAGGAGAAACAAGGCGATACCTTTGCCCTTATATGATGAAAAATTACGAGATTGCATATTGATCCCATCTCTTCTTCTACATAAATACTACAAAAATGGTGTACCCAGAAAACAGACATTAATTACGAAGTTGAATTGAATTTGAAGGTGAATGAAAGAAAAACATATAGATCATACAAATTAGGGTTGAAATTGAGCAGAAGCAAAGACAAGGATTAAAAAACACTTTACATTAGAGAGCTGAGATGCTAGGGCGCGCATTATGCGACAGGTGCTGAAGCTCACAGTCACACCGCTCCCTTTCTTCTTCAAAAATCGATCAAGAACCGAATACTGATAGGGCACAGGATCCGACTCCGACGGTGTTATCCAGGTCAAGTGCCCCATACCCCGTTTGTAGACGTTTCGGTGTTGCTAGAGTTGGCCTGCCTCAGCGGGACTGACCCAAGTTGATTTTCATTCAATTTCAAACCCTACAACCCTGGCCCAAAAATTTAAAAAAAAAAACTTGTTGTTTTCTCGACCTTATTCTATTTCAGAACAAAGACCAAAAACATAAACAAAGCCAATTAAAAACTCAAATTCTTGTTCGGGCTACAGCTTGCAATTAGATCCTCTTTAGTTAAACCTATACCCTTTAATTTGCAGGCACTTTCACCTGAATAACAAACTTGGATTGATTCAATAATTAAGTTTGATTTTTTAAAGAATACTTTAATCAAATATCATTATTTCTCTTTTTTATTTTAGCTAAATAATCCTAAAAATATAAGTAATATCAATTTAATTCTTTAAAAAAAATTAACATCAATTTAATTCTTTAATTTTAAAAAAGTAATATCTAAATAATTATTATCTTACGAATTATGAGAACACTATTAATAAAATATTTAATTGATAGATTAAGTTGATATAACTTTTTATAAAAATTAAATTAATATAAATTTTTATGATTGAAAGACTAATTGATATTAATTTTTTTAAAAAATAAGATTAATCTCACTTTTATTATTTAAAATTTAAATTAATGTCAACTTTTTTAAATAATTAAATTAATGACACTTATATTTTTAAAAAATTTATTTACTTTTTATGTTAGGATTGAGTTCAGCATAAGTAGATACTTAGGGATAAGCTATTTGACCCTAAGCTTTTTCCGTCCACTAATTTGTGTTTGAATTGAATTAGAGATGGTTTGAATGTGTTTTTTTTATTATTAAAAATATATTTTTAAATTTTTTTATATTTGAGTATATTTTGATGCATATTTTGAAAAAAATTAAAGCAATAGAAAAGATTTTTTTAGAATTGAAAAATTGTTAAAACATAAAAAATATTTCTTAAATATTACATTTAAAAATAAAAAAAGTAATTTCTATAAAAGTTTTTTTAAGAAATATCATATAAAAAAACTCATTTTTGCTTCATTTATCAATTTATTTTTAAAAAAATTAATTTTATTAATTTAATTCCTCAAATTTTAAATTATTGTCTCATTTTATTAATTCTTTTATTCTTTTTCACCTCTTAATTTTATGTAAGGAGAGATAAAATTTATTAATGATTTATAATTTAAATAATCAAATTGATAAAATTAATATTTGAAGAATTAAATTGATAAATAAAGTATTTTTTAATGACTAAAAAGGTATGAAGTGTTTTAAATCTAATTGTAATCCTAAATATTATGTGTTTTAATCACCAAATTTTGGTTGTCACGTATCAATAATCAGCTGTTATACCACTAATAAATAATAATCAAATTATCCCTATATCACCGGCCTAAACCCTGTATAAAAGACTACGAGTTTATAATTCTCATGTCACTAATATCTGTACAAACTTTCAGGCTCTATTTTCTCATATTCTCCCCCTCTCGTGATGGAAATTGACCTAACAAATGGAGTTTTCTCCCTGGAAACTTTCTAACTAACCTAACCTCGCTTTATTCTCGCAGAATTATCGCTCTCCACTGATGGGAAAAGTTTAATTCAACCATTTTCTCATCAGCCATTCAACCAATTCATTACTTTGAAGAATGAAGATGAAGGAAACGTGTATGATAGTAGTTATTATCTCATAATCAGTCAAGTATTAGCCATTTTGATAGTATAATTATGACAAACTGAATTCTTCAATACAAATTAACAGACGAAATAATTTTATATTCACAAATCACTAAGATGTCTGAACATTAATCTTAAAACAACTCAGTTAAAACACATTTAAAGATTGAATTGGTTTTGTGGTAGTACTCTAATAAGCATCGGCCTACCACAAAGGAAATCCGAGTATGAACCTTAAGAGACAATTGTCCTCTAGTCTAAGACCACTTAATCTTATTATTTCTGAAATCGTGAATACATTGGTTCCTCCAACGTACGAGTAGTTTAAATACAAATCTGCATTTGTTTAACAAATCTAATTGAACGGAGCTAATCTTCTAATTAATCAGCTAACATTTCACATGCTAAATACACTCTCAGGTGCTGCTCCTATCATACTCTAGCAATCAAGTTGTTTGATTTTTCAAATAATAATAATTTGATAATATTATCAGAGATAAGAGCGTATCCCTAAATCTGTGACTTGAAAACTTAAGTTGGTAGGTGGGTTTAACAATTGTTAAGAATATTGGCAAAATAGATTGCGGCAATTAACAACTGGAATCTTCATAATTGAACTCAGAATGATTAGTCTAATCATAGAAGATTTATTCATCGAGGAGGCTACGTTATTTTGTTTGTTTGAATTAGTTTATCTTCATTTTTTAAAAACTTTTTTGTAAAAAAAATATTGTATAAGAATTACTGCAAACTCTTTTTTATTAAATTATTTAATAGAAACATTCAATCATACATGCGACACCTGTTACTATCATTATTCTATCCGTAATGCAGAGTACTATACTACAGTCTACAGGTACGCAGGTACTGATCTCTTGAGACGTCGCTTTCAGAAATTTTATTTTTATTTTTCAAATGCTGTAACTATTCTTTCTAGCCAGCCATTCCACGACTTCAATTGCCTTGTTCCGTGGGGCTTATAGCATCAGTCGCAACCACATCACAGACATGAAAGGAAACACCCTACAACGCAACAGTCTCGCTGCCTTTCAAATAATATTTAGAAATTAACTAGTAGACACGAACAGTTGAAAAAAATCTTCTGAAATGTCTCTCTTAGAAAAGATCTAATTAATAACCATAATAGTATTTTTTGCTCTCTGACATTTTTGTGGTTTTGATTGTTTTGTGTGGTGGATTTTGCTGGGTTGTGACATGTGAAGAAGAAGCTAGGGACAAAGAACATCTCACAATCCTATAATCTTATATATGTTGCCCAATATGTTCCAAATATTGTTATTACATGTTTAATTGATCATCAATATTGTTTTTTTTCCTATTAACTATCTAATTTAAACATTTTTTTATCTCTATCAGACCCTACCCTTCACACTGTAAATTAATTTTGTCAGTATCTCATGTAAAGCCTATCCAAAAAATTATAAAACGAAGTTATTCGTTCTTTATATATATATATATATATATTAAAAAAATACAGGCATTTATTTAATAATAAAAAATTTAATTTAAATTAATTTAACAGACATGACATATTATTATGTAGTCAATGTAATATCCTTTGAATTAATTCCTTTCTCTGAAAGCATTGTTAACTCATCATCTTGTGAAAATGAACTAGGCATTGATCATATTGAATGTTTCACATATATTGTACTATCCGATTTGAGGTCTTGCTTCATGTCGATCATATCTAATCACTTTACACGTTAGCTTGTATCTCTCTCTCCTTTTGAAAGGTGCGTTTGCTATCTCTTTATTAGTATATATGGATCCAAGCCAAGCCTCCTTAAATATGGGATTTGACGAATTTAATTTTATGAGTTTAATCATAGTTGCCTCTTTTCTAGGTTATTGGAGAACCGACCAATTAATATATGTGTGTACGCGTGTGCGTATGTATATATAATATAATATAATATAATATAATATAATATAATATAATATAATATAGAGTTTTTCTTTCCCAACATAATAGGAGGCAGTGTGAATTTGAACATATATAGAAGAGCTTTTTGGCTGCCGTTGAAATCTGATACCATAAAT
The DNA here is from genome assembly GCA_019955255.1 of Castanospermum australe. Classification (NCBI taxonomy): domain Eukaryota; kingdom Viridiplantae; phylum Streptophyta; class Magnoliopsida; order Fabales; family Fabaceae; genus Castanospermum; species Castanospermum australe. The sequence goes on from NSJW01000002.1 coordinate 209,733, forward strand.
ATGGTCCTAGGAATTTCGTAGATCCATAGATTAGAATTTAATTTGTAGACAATAAATAATGAAGATCGAGGAGAACAAAGATACTGATTTAATGTTATTAAATATTCAAGTTCATAGGCAACAAGGGGAAAAAAAAGCTAATAGGCAACAAAATTTTGGCAGAGAAAGGACAAACTAGTATAATAGCTAGCTGTCCAAAGTGAAAAGATTTCATCATCTAATTGCAGAGCTTGCTCTCTCCTGATCCTGAATGGAACACACATTACAAGTTACAATTACTTACAACATCAAAGCGCTATGTACGGGGTGAACTGTGTAAGCTAGCTCTCGATAATTTTATGTCTGCAACTTTACATATACGAAAACCAATGGACAGTGACCCTTTTATCATTTTTTGGATGAAAAGCAAGGTTAGGAAGAAGGGGGGAACTATGCAAGAGATCGAATAGAGAGAAAGAGAGAGAGAGAGAGAGAGAGAGAGTTTTGGTTACTGAAAAAGACTTATCTTTTGACCTGTTTGAACAAACAAGGAAGAATTGGTTTTGAATCACACACAGTAATTGTATTACAATTTGAATATGTTACGTGATCTTGCTTTAATTATTCATTAATTTGAGCCTAATATATATAGCTTTACCCCACGACTCATTGTCAAATATTTGTACATACATACATACATTACCCAAGTTATTGGCTTGGCGTTTTTTTTTTTTAATATTATCTTTGATAGATTCTTGAATTGCCACCAATGCAACATGTTTCTCTTTCTACCTGTCCATGAACAACAAAAGCACTTATCACTCAACTTTATACTTTTAATAAGTTTTGTTTCCATTGTCTTACTGGCATGTGAATGTACTTTTCCAAAGTTCAACTCACGTGAGTTTTGCTAGCTAGCAAGTCACAAGAATCCTATAATACCGCTGTACAGTATTACAAACACAAAATATTTGGCGATAAGAAAGAAAGTAAATAGCTAATAGAAGATAGCATTCAAAATTGAAGAAAAAAAAAAGAAAAGAATATAAATATATATGATTCAGTAAGAAAGATAAATCTTGGCAGGCATAATTATTATATTTTATCCTTCGGAATACGCACATCAGTTATACATACAGTGTCTTTGAGCAAGGTAGATAAAATGCAGGCTCTGTGAAATGTGTGAATATATATATATATATATAAAGAGACAAATATTTCAGATCCAGTTTTCAAATAATTCGGAATGTCACGAGAAACTTTTCTGAAATGAGCAATAGAATTCTCTGCATAATTGGACCCTAAATTTTCTTTTTCCTGCTTTTGGTTTTATTCTGTACCCATTTGGTCGCATGATAATATAGAAATGGACACCAACACGCGTACAGGTCAGCAGCATATATAACATTCTATCACTCATATTCATCATGTCACTTGCTAATTTTATATAATCTACTAAATAGTAGTGTCCCTCTAATCTTTGCAATTAAGCAGCATGATATTGATATGGTAATGAATCGGCATATTATACATATAGATGCATGCATATATATATAACTTTAACCATACCAAAGCATTCCACCGTACATATCACATTCATCGACAATGTAACATGTGAGTAAGAACCATCAAATCCAAAACAGAATCTTCTAAGTTTCCAACTTTATTGCAACTAACTAGTCCTCCAAGAAGGACATGCCTCTCACTCATGCTCCAGAAATGGGCTTAGGCTCCATCAATAAGGATAAAGGTGAATTACCATATATAAGAAGTACGAGTTAGGGTAATTGTCAGAATATGCAATCACATCGTAGAGTTTAATTTTAATTCACTATTATTAATATAAAAAATTTTATATTATCATCTAATCATATCTTATTAAATTATTAAAAGAATTTAAATAAAATAACTATCTAAAAGAGTTAAATTATATTATTTAAAACATATAATTAAATCATAATATAAGAAAACTTTATATTAACAGTAGATAAAAATTAAATTTTTTTATTTTCTTTTATTCTTGAAAGGACACCATAATTTGTATCTCATAATTCTTAAAATAAACCTGATTAATGAAATTGCTCACGTACCTCACCGAGCATGCATACACTTTTCTTTTATTGTTTAATGGTCAGCAAATTAAAATTACTTACTCAAGTATTGATTTCTGAAGCGAAGCTAAGGAATATGATTTTGATTGAAATCAACCCATCCAATAAGTATATATACAGTAGTGCTTAAGGTTGCTGGAATAAACATAATTATAACAGGCTCATGACGTGTCAAGACAAACTGCTTACCTGTATAATTTTGTATTTTTGCCACATTTTCATGATGCCATCAAATATATGGATAATGACTCAGTCACGCTCATTCAACCTATTGTTGTTCAGTTTTGTCAACTATTCAATGATGTGCCATTCACCTCTGGTGGTGTATATATAGCGGGATATATGCTGCGGTAAAATAAAATTTACATGAACAGAAAAATTGCAATATGTCTTTGTTTTATGTTTATTGTCAAGGCCAGGAAATAATTAAATCTCCTTAATTACAAGTCTACATGAAAATTGAATTTTTAAACCATTTTTTCACGGAGGTTCTGATATTTATATCAATGAATCAACTCTCTTGAAAGTTTTTAAGATTTTTTTGTTTGGTTGGAAAAGTTTAAGATGTTAAGTGGAACCCAAAACTGATTTTTATTAACACTTTTCTCTCATGACATTGCTATTATTTGTTATCTTAAAACTGTGATTGTATCCTTTAATTCAAGAATTGCGATTCTGAGACAAATATTAATATAAAAAAATTAATTAAAGACAGAAGCATCCGGATAGATAGATATATCAATTCAATAAACCTACCTAGAAGCAGTATGGTCCATATGTAATAAGGCTCCAAGAAAGCATCGTGCTCGAAGTTGAGAAGGGAAAATTGGGGGTCACAGGGAAACCTAGCTGAGCATTAATGGAATCTAAAAGACTCTAGGAGAGTTCAGAGCAACAAATACTTTTATGGAAGGCAAGAGACAAGGCAGGAGCAGGATATGTGCATGGAGGATGTTGTTTTGTTGTGATGATTAATGGGCACACATGTGAATAGATATGAGTACGTGATTTGTCCTTGTGGAATGGTGACAATACTGGAAGCAACAGCGCTAAATACATGTATACGTATGATATGATCCATTGATCCTTGTCATTATATATAAAATTTAATTTTGATCTATTATTAGTATAAAGTTTTTTATACTATCATATAATTACATCGTATTTGGTATATGACTTTCTAGATAATTATTATCCTAGACAAACTTTTTTATTAATTTGACAATTTATGATTAGATGATAATGTAAAACTTTTTCTATTTACAGTGAATGAAAATTAAACTCTTATAGGCATACACACACACACATCCGAATCTATATAAAATTATGAATATTCAATTCATACCGGACGCCTTATGTCTCAGTATATGCTTATTATAAATACATATATAGTGATTCACTTATATCCATGTGTGTCAAAGAATTACTTGATTTAAAATCCAATGTTGCTTACTTAGTTTGTATTTATCAAAAGTGAAATTGATGATGAGTAAGAACTAAGAATGTATCAAAGCACGCGCATTATAATATCTGGATTCATATTTGTCAGTTTCCGCGCCTTTCCCTCCCCTCCTTTCATTTCAATTCCTACCACACCGTAGCGAGTTTAAGAATGCGTTTTTTTTTTCAACGAAGCAAATAAACCTTTGAGCTTGCAAGTTGGAGGCATGGAAGAAGCCATAACAATTATTGCACTTTAAAGTTTGAACAACGTGGTAAATGAAGTATTGAAGGTAAATGTTATTTCCCTTCATCATCATGGAACTTGATACATACATACATATATATATATATATATATATATATATATATATATATATATATAACTTGGTTAATTAGCAAGCTATATATATATTAACTCTTTTGTAAACAGATCACAAAGTCAAGAACTATTAGACATGCACGATGCATTTTTCAATGAAAAATAACCTTTTTCCAAAAGCCTTGAGTAGGTAATGTATGATATGAGGGCTTTTCTTTATTGAGCTAGCTAATGACAACAGCAACTAGGAAGAAGTGGATGCAGTCATTTCCGTATCAGTAATTTTTGAATACCACATATTAAGTTATATATATAGAACATCCTTCCTGTGAATATATACAATTCTTAGTTATTCTCTAATCTCCGTACATGTATTCCAAGCTTGGGATATGTATGGAAAATAACGCACATAATCAATTGTGACAATTAATGTGGTTCCTAGCTCATGGAAGCTGATCCCTTTGTTGGAACTGCATGCATGGTATCTAGCCATCTAGCATGTAAATCATACCATATAAATTTCACTTTGTAGAGGAAAAGGAAAAGGAAGATCAGTTTCGGTGTCTCATACGATGAGAAGGGTACGATGGCACGTGTGGAGAGAGAGGGAGAAAGAGGACAAAAGTTTCATTGCTGGTGAGAGAAGGGAGAGTGGGAGGAGAGCCTAAAAAAGCCCCCGTGAGGAGTGTTTGGAGGCATTCCAAAATCACAACTAAACATATCCTTTTGTTTCTTCTCCTTCACTTCTTTCGATGGCCAATTTCCACTATCACGAGCTCATGATTCCTCTTCTCCCAATCCCTCCAACTCAAAGCTTATGCGAGATATTCCAATTTTTTCGTCTACATCTATATAAGTAAATTAGAAACATATATAATAAGTCCTGTAAATTAAACTAATTTCAGTGGCTCTGGATATGTATAATTACCCATGTAAATTGAATGGTGACAGAAAGTTGAGCATGGTTTCTAAAAGCTCATCCTCACTCACATCACCCACAAGCCTTTAACTTGCAGCCACATCAATAAATTAATTCTTAGCAAAGAAAGACGAAACTCTTCAAAAATGGGCAAAGGGAAAAACTCTAAAATATAGCAAAAGGGTATTTCTGTAAGTTCAGCAAGAATCTATATAGTATTTCTTTGTGGACAAAGTGAGACAGTCATGTGGGAAGAAAACAGGAGATAATATAGATTTGAGAGCTCATCCCCTCTTTAAACCGGCCACAGAGATCTTCAGAGTTGATAGCAAAAGAAAAGCATCAGAGAAAAAGAAAGCTAGAAAGATCACAAAAGGAGAGAGAGAGAAAAAGATAGCACAATATGGTTTCTAGAGAGCAAAAGAAAGCAGCACTGCATGAGAAGCTGGAACTTCTTCGTTCTATTACTAACTCTCATGCTGTAATTCCCTGCATTATTTTCTGATATATCTCTTTTCATTGGATTTGTCCATGAATATTCTGAAGGAAATCAGCCAATTCACTGAAAGAATGTTCAGTCAGTATTGTTATCTCCCCTTTATTGTTCCTCTTCCTAGTTTGATTCCCTTTTTGTTAATTGGAATCGCGGGTTCTTCTCTGCTAGCTATAACTTAATTATCTAAATCTTCCACAGCTCTAAATTCCACAAAGCATGTTGACCAAATTGATGTTCATGCTTTCTGTGTCTTCGATTGTCTTCTAGCTATATTCTCATTCCCATATCTGTGTAGAAAATTGAGACACGAACTAATTAATTATGATGAAGATCATTAAATAATTGAAATTAAGTATTGAAAAAGTGATTGAGTAATTCTCCTCTATTTGATATATCTTTTATCTTGTTAACCTATGCATATATAGTCCTTTCGTATCAATTATATGGTGCTTATTTGCGAAAGTAAATTATCTAATACATAGTTCTTGTGCTTTTATGGTGATGGCAGCTAAACCAAACCTCCATCATAATTGATGCATCAAAGTATATCGAAGAGCTAAAGCAAAAAGTAGAAAGACTGAATCAAGACATGACCACTGCACAAACTTCAAGGGACCAAAATCCTTTGCCTATGGTATTTTCTTGATGGATAAAATTTAATATATAGCTTCCTCTATATGTCCTAAACTTATAATATGTTGGCCAAGTTTCCGAGGTCTTGTTAGTTGTTAATCCAAAATTTGATTGGAGTTGCATTTTCTGGATGGACTTGTACAGGTTACAGTAGAAACCCTAGAAAAGGGATTTCTTATAGATGTTTTTTCAGCAAAGAGCTGCCCACGCCTGCTTGTTTCCATATTGGAGGCCTTTGAAGAGATGGGTCTTAATGTCCTGGAAGCTAGGGTTTCTTGTACAGACACTTTTCGATTTCAAGCAGTTGGAGGAGAAGTAAGATACACAGTAAACATGAAATTATTAGAGATGCTAACTAGTTCAACATGCATATCATTCCGTGTCTCTCTTTTTCTCTCTCAGCTACTCCATGTTTTTGGATGTCACATGCCTTGTCCTTATATATGAAACGCTCCTCTTCTTCCCCCCCCCCCCCCGTCTCTTTCTCTGTCTTCGCGGTGGAAGAGGGACCGGGTTGCTGTGGATTGACGAGCATGCATAGTGTTAAATCTTAACCCTAATTAGACAAGAGTCTTCATTAATTAATTGACTACTACGTACGTACAGAAGTTAGCTTCAATATTTTCTGGCATTGTCTCTCTCTCTCTCTCTCTCTGTATATAAATGTATCATCGGTAATATAAGAATGACGGAAGAATGTTGTAACTTTTGTAGAATGAAGAACAAGATGAGAGTATTGATGCGCAAGCTGTGAAAAAAGCAGTGGGACAAGCAATAAAGAACTGGAGCGAAAGTACTATCAACAGTAAATCAATAGTCAAATGTCTGCTTTTATATATATATATCTTCTGTTTTCTAATTTTTGTTTTCCCATTTTCTTTCATGTAGGCTAATTGGCAGCTTTGTTGATCAAGGAATCAAGCTTCTATAAGATAGCTTCCAAATCTTGCTTCCACTTCTGCAATTTTTAATGAATATATGCCAGTACTCAGAGAAAAAGAAAAGAGTAGATGATGGTTGACCAAATTTATATATGGAGCCAACATATCTAATATCTATTAATGCATATGCAAATGTATCTTAGTTTCTCTTGTACGTACGAGGAGTTCAAAAAATTAATTAGTTATTCTGTGCACTGTGATGGATGAATATGTAGGCATTATAAACTACTTATGAAATTTCTTACTTTAAATCGTGCACATGCTTTCCTGCGAAACAAGCTTAATTTTCAGGCCAAGAGTATGATGAAATAAGGCTAAGTGATACCGGTACATGTAAAACTTAAAGTGGCACCGTACAGAAACAATAAGGAAAATATAATTATGTCTCCACTGTTGAGGGATAAATAGGGAGGATTACTTTGGTACCCAACTTTTTTTTTTAACTGGGATGAGTTGTTAAACATTATGAACTTAAAACATTTATTTTATAAATCAGAGAAATTAATAAGTGTGTAAATAATTTATTATATATATTGATATCTTTAAAAAAAATTAAAGTACCATAACAATTCTCGTGAAATAGTATTAAGTACAAAAAAGCTAATAAAGATGTGGCCTGGTGAAGCATCAAGCACACACCCAAATTAAAGTTAATACTTACCACGAATATAACAAGTTATGGCTTCAACATCTTAGGCATAAGTAATTAATTATGAATTGAGGCCACGTGACCCCAGGGTTGCTTAGGTGCTGCATCTTCAGCAAAAAGGTCTGTGCATGGTAAACAACTGAACGTGTAAATTTCAACTTTGGGACTCAGTAGTTATTTATGTACATAAGAAATTTTATTTTCTTCAACAGGCTCATTTAACTTTTGGTGTCCACGTGAGACTTTTGAATAATGATAAATAAGGAACTGTATCGTTTTTTGGGTTTAAAATAGAAAATTGTTGAATTAACCATATACAAATTGAAAAAATAATTTAATTATATTTGTAGAGAGAGAGAGTAAAAATAACAAAGATGCGTAAATTAATAATAGGGCTTGGACTTTCTGGTCCTTATTTTAAATCCTAACTTTCATAAACAAAGGGGTGCATGCACTAAGATACTACCCAAAAAAGATGTTGTGTATGTTTTGATTCATTTAATTTTCTTCTAAAAAGTGAGAATCTTCAAATTGAATTCTTATGAAAGATTATTATTGAAAGAAAAGCATATGAATAACTGTTTATATGTTATTACTATATCCTTGGACCCAAACATTAGTTTACATGTTTTGCATAAATTAGTCAAGTTGAATTGAGCCAATACTATTAATTTTTGGTTGATTAATAATCAAGCTGAAAATTTGAGCTCAAGCATGGTTATATATAAGTATGTATGTATCAAAACAAATTATAATTTAATATGATATTTTCATAGCTTAACAATAATTTCAGTCCCTCTAATTTTAATGACAAATTATTTTGGCCCTTTTATTTTCTGTTTCCATTTAGTTTCTAACGAATTTGTTAGTGAGTTCAATTTCATGCCTCTACTTCCCAAAGTTTCATACAAAGGTTCGAGGTCACGTCCACCTTTTTTTTTTTTTGGGTAAAAAATGTTAACATTTTTACATGCATGTGTATTTGATGGGAAGACAACTTATTTATTTTAATATATATATAATTTTAAAAGAGGGGAGGCTACCACATTTTAACATCAAAATATGCTATAAACCTCAACAAAAACTTACATTAGTTAAGCCAACCTTCATTGATGGGAAGACAATGTATTAACTTCAAATTATCGTTGCATTTCGCCAACAAACCAAAAAAATTAAAAGAAAATTGAATGTAGGATTGAGTTTAACACAATTACAAAACTCAAAGGACTAAAAGAAATAAGTAAAATTAGGGGATTAAAATGCATTTTAACATATATTCTACCAATTATCCATAGATCTTTCCTGAGAAAATCACAATAAACTTAAGAACTTCAACCTTTGAACTAAAACCAATTTATAACCTTAATTTTAGAAATTTATCTCTAAAAAGTTTTAAGATTTTATTAATTAAGAAATTAGAAATAGAAAGTTTGTTGTAATTACTTTTATGGAAAGAATAATTAAATTACTCATTTTTTATGACAACTAGATTACTCTCTTCTTTAGATTTGTTTTTACAAAAATAAATAAATATGGTTTTATTTTTTAATATTATAATTCCATATCCAGTATTTTGCAGGCTATGTGCAGTTAAAGAGTTCTTCTTTTTTCTCAAAAAGACTGCTCATCTTTTAAATTTTTTTTTCGTAGCTTTAGCGTCCAGAATATCACTGTGCTGCGTACCAAAGTCTTAAGTCTTAAGTTTACTTATTATTATCTACTAATATACTACTTTCCATAGGTTGATATATGTAAATATTGTTGTTGCATTAAACAATGCTTCTTTTTTTATATAAGAATTTAGAATGTGAATAAATTGTTCAATAACCAAATTAAACAATATATATTTTATTACCAAAAAAAACTAACATTTTACTCCGTAATAGACTGCTCTTTATGATTGAAAGTGTATTTTTTACGATTATAATAATCATATAATTCGTAGAAAATCAAAGTTTAGGTTTCTTAATTGTTTTAGACATGAAGTTAATTTTGATTCACTTTTAATGTAAACAATTTTATACTATCATTTAATTATTGATTATTAAATTATTAAAAAAGTTTAACTAAGTTAATATTTATATATAAAAAGTCAAATATTTAATAAAATATGATTGAATAATAGTATAAACAAATTTTACATTGACAATAAATAAAAATTAAATTCTTTAAGCATACATATCCTTATTACGTTATTATAACTCATTTGTACAAAAATTGCATTAAGTAAATTAAGGAGGACATTCAGAAAACGAGAGAATTACCTTAAGAGTTATAAGTGAAATAAAATTTCTTTAAAAATTACCTGATCTGGTCACTTTGCCTAATTTGTCTTATACATTTTTTAAAAAATATATATATATATACTCAAGTTTATTTTTTGAAAATAAGTTCATGAACTATTTCTATATATTAATTAATTTCTCCCGTGATAATATCCGGAAAGAGGGGAGAGGCAGATCACGTTCACATGCAATGTTGCAGGGCAGAGAGGTCACGGCAACACGGCGTTTTGGTGCAGGCTGGGGAGTGGCAGGTCCATTGTTGGCACTTGGCAGCACTGAGTGGTATGTCAGTGGGAATTTGTTCGCTAAATAGTAAAAACAGCAACAAAGTTCCTGACTGGATCCATGTCCACCCTTTCTGGATTCACTGTGTCCTTCAAATCTGACATCCATCATGTAAGCTCATCAACGAAGATAACATTATTTTTTCAAACTACTCTAATTCTCTTTAAAGGAAAAAAAAAAAAACACAGTTTGCTATCCGTAAACAGTACTTGGCTTATCAAAAATAGACGATTCCGAAGTGAAAATAACCTTCTCTAACATGTGACTTGGTTGGATTATTGCTATGCTCTTATAACATGTTTGGTTTGGATTCTTTCGTATACAAACATGAAAAAGTATGAGATTCAGGCTTTGCTTTACCTAGTAAAGCTTTGATGTCTTAAAGTATCTTATTTTGAAATCGATTGCTGACGAGGGAGATCCCACTCCCTCCCTCAACCCTTAGATAAAAAATAATAATAATAATAATAAAAAATATGACTCTCAATGCAGTGTAAGTTTGCACTTTCTAAAGGTAAGCAGAGACTTAGCACACGTTGATATTAGGAGGAATTTAAAATAAACATAGGCTTATTCATTTGTTTATTTTTTCTTTGATAAATAAAAATTTAGATTGAAGAGAAAGCTTATTTCAATTTAGAGTCAAGATATGTTTCAGATTCATTTCCATTAAAGGTTTATAGAAATACTTATAAATGATTCATTTACTAACAAAAAAACTCAAGAATTGAATTTAAATCATAATAAAGTATAACTGAAAAGTTAATCAAACGAGTCAATTCTCATTAACTTATTCATTTGTTTATTCAAGATTATATTCAACGCTAAATTAATTTACACAACTCTCAGTAACAATTAAAACAAAGAAGTTAACTTTCTTTAAACACTAGTTAAAAATAAATAAATAAAACAAAGGTAGTCTACATAACTATCATAACAAAAACATTTATAATTACCATCAGACAATATCAAATAACTGTCACAAATAAAATGTTTCAAATTCAATACGACGCTCGTTAATAATTCCTGGTATTTCTTTTAGCGATATATAGGATAGGATGGTTAATTCTTTTTCTATTAAATTAACAATTAGAACCTTGAAAACACCATCGGTCATAGATCAGTCTTTAAAAAAAGTGTCAAATTCATTTAAATTTTTATTTTTTAAAATTATCCATGCTAATATAATTTGTATACTATCATATGATCACATGTTAACATATTAATAGTAATATTTGATTTTTTATATAATTAGTTTTATAGGTAATTTTTTAAAAAAATATATTAATATATAATTAAATAATAATATATTCCCTTGCTACTAATACTAATCTCTTTTATGTGTTTGGTCATTATTTTTGCACCTGGTTGTGTTTTTTTTTTTTTTTCTGTTTCATTCAATAAGGTGAACTTTTCAAAGAATTGCTACAGTCCTGTGAGTTACAGGACACCAACAGGGTTTGAACTTTGTATAATGAAGATTCTAGCCGATGGAGGTGCTATACATGGCTGGCTGGATCCATCCGTTGCTAGTCTATTTCATGGGCTTTCTACGGTTTGGTTTTTGGGTCAGGCCGTATTATTTCATACAAAAGATGAGTGGAGTTGTTGTAATCAAAACTAATTGTCGAAATCTCTCTTAAGGAAATGGACATTGACATTACTTTGAATGCACATGAAATCTAAGCTAAAGGTTTTTGTCTTAAAAAAAACGAAGCTAGTGTTCTCTTTCTCTTTTTGTTAGAAAATTTAAAATAATTTTTTTCATTTTTCCCTCTTTTTAATTTTAGTCTAGTTGAAAATGATGTATGAAGGATATTGTGGCATAGAGTCGTGGGTGAGGTTATAGGTGGTCAATGATGGATCTTTATAATTAAGCTTAACCAAATAGTTAGTTGGTATTTTATTATATAATAAAAAAATTATAATAGATAAATGATAAAATAATGATAAAGATAAGGATAATTTTTTATCATTCCTTCAAACTGAATGGTGCTATATATAGTGCGAATTTGAATTAAACAGATCAAACGTAATAAGCAGTGACGAACAAAGACATCTTAAAGCACTAACCATGTCTCAAGATCTCTATATCTTTATTATATGCATCGCTAGAAGTTAGCTAAGGCTGGCTTAAATGTTGGCGGTAAAAGTAGAATTAAAAGGAAGTTGTCATCCTAGAGTCAAAAGTGGCGTTAGCCAATTCAACTATAATATCATGTAGAAGTTTATGATTGGGCTTAATCAAGTAATTGATCAATACATTATTATATAATGAAAATAATTATAATAGATAAATGATAAAATAATGATATGAACAAGAATAGTTCATTATCAAAGGAGTCTGAGAGGAGCCCCACCACAACAAGCTTTTAAAAATTTCTCATGAGTACATAAAAAAGTTACATATTAATAGGTAGTGCCAAAAAAAATCCAAACATTAGAGAAAAGAATGTTCTCTTTCAGCTGTTCTGCTGCTTCTGCATAGGAGACGGTTATGTTAACGTCATATATACAAGCAACGGATCTAATCCAAATTGTAAATTTAAGTTATGCAATAGAGTATTTTCTATGAGAACAGCATGTAATGCCATTATTGAAGTTTGAAAATAGAAACACAATAATGATTCAATGCCATAAAATCAAATCTCAGAAGTAAAATTTTTTTTGGTAAATCTCAGAAAGTACTTTATTCTGCTTGATCTCATTAAGAGCCCTATTGGTTTTGCTAAATACATCATTGAAAGGACCAAATTGAAAAAGAAATATATCCGCGCGTTTGTCTTTAATTTGGAGGGCATTTGTCACCGTTCCCGAATGCCCTTGTAACTAGTTCCACAGTTAGATGTGGACTCCTGTGCACAAAGCCTTCAAATTTAGAGGAGGACACTATATGCTGAATGTTTTGAACTAAAAAAATAAAGGTCGTCTCCTTCAAGTTGTGGTTGGAACAAGTATCAGCAATCTCTAGGATCTCAAGGGCATTAGAGGTGCTCAAAGAACCGAGCAGGTGTCGTTCGCAGTGCTTCTGTAAGTGTGGGATTCCATACTTATCAGCCGCTCGTGACAAGGCATACGCATACTTGTCCAATTTTTCTGGAGGCAAATTCCCGCTGTAGAGAAACTCCAGGAGAGACTCTAGTTCTTCGTAGTTCAATTCGGGTATAGTTATGGTGTTACTGGGTGGAGCTTTGCATTCATCGCACTCGAGCACGTTCTTGAAAATTTCTGATCTCACTGCCTACAACATGACATATATGTATATAATCAAGTGGAAGGGTTTGATTTGTAATATCAAATTGTGAAGGAATTTTTTAATATGCGAAGTTAATGGAAAGACAGAAAGCACTCACCAAAACGGACTTGTGGGCAGGTAGAGGTGGACCATGGTTGCCTGGGCTGACCAGTATATCGGTGTGAATCTGTGATTTGAAGGCAGCAACAAAGCCTCTAAGGAAGGCCACGTCTTCTTTTTGTTGATTAAAGAAGTCCATCTGATCTGAACACCATCTTATGCAATCATCAAGTGTCTGCGGAAGAAACATAGTCTCGTTGATTTTTTTCATTCTAATTGCAAAATTATGAATAAATTTTCATTAACTGGAATTGACTGCAAAAATTAGAAGAGAAATTAAGCTGCAATGAAGAACAAGAAGGAACAGGAAAGTAATCTAAAATCTGGGGTCAATCACCATTGGATAATAACTACAGGAGACATAAAGGAAGAGTAGACTAGTTCAAACACAATGTAGAGAACACATATATATACTACTGCAGATTTAGAAGAAACAAAAAGAATCCAACTACATGAATTATGAAATGAATTAGAGCTTGCCTTACTCGAATTTCGCTGTGAAACTGGAGAACCATTTGGATTATCGATTGCTTTCTCGCTTTCAAGATTGTTCATCATGTTGATTAGTCCCCTAGCTCCTTCATAACAAGCCCCACAGATTGTATTCCTCGGAGGCCTTAATATTAGAGGCATCGTTGTACAGACACAGCAATCCATTTGCCTCTCTCAGTTGCCCTTCTCTGCTCTTTCTTTTATTGCAGAAGGATGAAGAGGGAGCTGAAGAAGGAGATGTTCGCTTCTTGACTTCTTCTGAACTTGCTATATATATATATAAATGGTTGTTATGCCATCTACCATCATTCTTTATACAATATGTTCCTCTTGGACCATACTATTGATTCCCCTTCTCATATTCAATTTATTTAGCACACACATGATTATCCTTTATGCATAGCGTGCATACTTTTCAGTTAACTGAAATGACCAAAGTGGCCTTTAAAGTCCTTTTTAACAAAGTTGGAATTCAAAGAAAATAGGAGGCTGGACGTAACCTCGTAACAACCTGCATAATTCTAATCCTTTTCCTTTCATAGATTATTTTACAATGAATGAAGTAACGGAAAGTGTGTTGAGAATGAGATATATAGGTGAGGGTATGGAGAGGGGTTAATGAAAAATTAGGAAGTTGCTGGTAATTTGGTAGGCTATCTCTTTAGAGTAGTGTTTAGTAAAGTAATCGACAGAAGGAATCAGACAGTTAGGAAGAAGACGACTTTCCAACCATAGCACAGCAAAAATGATCAAAGCAAAGCCCATCCCCCTAACCACTTTTGATTTTACATTTCGTTTTTGAAGTTCATGTAACCATTATTAATATTAAGATTACTTTAATATCCGACCCAGAAATCTTAGTATTTTTAAGGCCAGCCTGGATAGTTCATAGGCCCAGCTGCAATGGACATTTGGTGGCATGATTAATTGGTCAATCATGCTCACTCGCTATATTTTGGTACAATACCAGTATAAAGGATTGAACCTCTCTTGTATTTTCACCACTGACTCATTTTTGTTGCCTTCATCTTCATGTGCTCATTTCGTATTCATATTAAAGGAGCAGCGCATCAATTTAGTCTCAATCAAAGGCTATTTCACCCGTCATTTATGAATCTATGGCCGTCGATGCATGTTCGTGACTGCGAGGCTCCAGGTTTTATTCCACATTGCCATTTCCCAAGTACTCGTAGATTGGTTTAGAGAATCCAGCGCTTTTGCTTCCTTTCTTTTATCTCCTCTCACGGACTTTAACTGTTTGTTTGGTAGGATGAAAAAAAATAGAATCAAATGAAATAGAATAAAAAAAATATTAAAATTAAAGTATAAAAAATCTCTCATTTTTTTTATTTTATTCTTTTCTCTTCTCTCTTACCAAATTAAGCCTAAGGGTAGGTTGAGTAGAAGAAAACTCTTGCTCTAGCTAGCTCCTCTATTTCATAGAATTCATAATTTTATAATTATATATTAATTATAATTTGTATAAAAAATATATAAAATTAAATATAACCAATAAAATATTCACATATTTTCTTACTTTTTAATTAAAGCACCTCATAAATATTTATTTTCTCTTACTTTTTAGAATTCTTAGTAGTAATTCTTAGCAATAAATGTCGCTTTAGCATAATTTTTTTTTCAATTAGCACTAATAAAATCTTATTTAAAATTAATAACAATTCAAGAAAGATTAAATAAATTAACTATATTATTAATTGAAAAAAATATTCAAAAAACTTGATTATAAAAGTTCAATTAAAAATTTTACATCTCAAAAGTAAAAAAGAAAATTTTAATGAAAACTTTTACATAAAAGGTCTTTTAATATTTAGTTTTATACTTCTATACGTGTTGAATCACTTTCCCTTAAAAATTAAAATAAATTCTATGACCACAAAACAAAGAAAATAAAAACAAAGAGCGAGTTAAAGAGCTCTAGAAAATTCATTGTTACATCAAGAGTAAGTTAGGCGAGTAATAGAATAATAAACGAAGTATATAGAAATCATAACCATTTCAAATTATGACTGGCATTCCTTCTAAACAGACTTTTGTATAATTTATGTTTGTGCAAAGAATTAAAAAATAGAAGCTCAATAATTGCCAACGTAAAATAAACAAAGAATCAAGAAGTCAAAACTAGTCCTCAAGTTGCCTTCCTCAGTTGTCACATTCTCATATTGCTCTAGTTGTTAAACATATATCAAGCCACTCGTGTTTTTCTACTCTTTTTTTATCATAGCGCTAAAAGTAATTTTTTTAAAAAAAAAAAATATGAACCTTTTTTTTTTTCTGCTGTGAAAAAAAACGAAGCTCATTAACAAAGAGGAGTAATACTGCTAGGCACTACTAAATGATCATAAATGATCCAGTATGTCGGCTGAATCTCGGATAATTCTCTAACAATAGATTTAGTCC
Organism: Castanospermum australe; assembly: GCA_019955255.1. Classification (NCBI taxonomy): domain Eukaryota; kingdom Viridiplantae; phylum Streptophyta; class Magnoliopsida; order Fabales; family Fabaceae; genus Castanospermum; species Castanospermum australe. Next base: position 226,058 of record NSJW01000002.1, read on the forward strand.
AAAACAGTTTTCATCAGCGATTGTTGACAACTGGCAAAATTAGAGAATTATCGGATAATTTTGCTAATTTGTTGTTTCAAAACGTGTAGTATATGAATATAGTACTGGCAAAATTAGCTAAAGAATACGATCATATATACATCGCTATGCAAAGTGCCTTTGTACGTACCAAAAACGAAAACTAAGCTGTTTGACTTGATCGAAAGCAACCATCTACATTTCAAAATGATTCTAAAAGAAAAAGAGAAACAACAAAGAACCTGTAGGAAAAGATACTACTATCCAGCAATATTCGAAGTGCATAATTTGCTTATTATGCCAGAATGTTTATTTTAAATATATTAGCAAATATTTATTCATTTTAATTTATAAATTTTAAATATTTAGGATAAACTACTAAATTAGTGTTAAAAGATGATAACAGGCGCATATTAATAGTTGAAAAAAATTAATTTGTCCTGTGGTCCTTTAATGTTTTTAAATCATTTTAAATTAGTTTTTATAATAAACTTAATCCTTTATTGATATTAAATTTTATTTACTGAAAAAATATTTAAAGATTATCGGACAAATTAATTTTTTTTAAAAACTAATTTATACTAGTTACTATCTTTTATAAACTAATTTAATAGTTTATTCAATTATTTATTATAAATAATAATTAATAAACATTTGACATATACATGATAAAATTCATATTTATAAAATTTATTTAATACAGTTTAATCTTTTATGATTATAAGTTATTTTCTGTTCAAACATAGTTTCTTTTTTCTTTTTTTTTTAAGTGAACGATTAATAAACAATGCAAACAAATGGGCGTGCAATTGCATAGATACTGTACTAATTAATATCTTATATTATGTTTATGTGTTACATAAAAAAAAGAAAAAAGTAATATAAATTTTTATTTGGGTGATTTTTAATGTGAAAAAAAGAAGTAAGAAGGAGAAACATTTTCTTTGGAGTCTCAAAATTCTCTCTTTAAATTAGGAGGAAAATGAAAAATATTTAATTTTAAATTAAATAAAAAATAATTTTTATTATCTTATTTATTTATTTATTTAAAATTTAAATTAAAAAACTCTTTTTTATTTTTTTATTTTTTTTTCCTTTCCATTCCTAAAAAAGAGTAAGAACAAAGGGTGTGAGGTTGTCAGGATAAAACTGCCGGTCACATTCTCATTAAAGGGTGAACAATTTGAAGCATTTGTCTAATCGGGGACCAAATATCATCAATCCACAGTTTCAGTCAAACTGAGACATATAGTACCTTACCAGTTCCACGTGCTCATGTTTAAGTGCCCAATTCATAATAAAAAATTGAAGTTAAAGAATTAATCATATAAAAATTTTAAAATTGCTTAACATTTTAAATTTAAACTAAGTTACATGTGCTTAACACTTTTTTTTGTCCCTTTGCATTTGGTATGGGATGATGCAATTCAAGCTGAAACTTTTTCAAGTTTTAAGGAGATCAACACTTAATTCTGAGAAAACTAGTATGCACATTAGAATTCAGAAAGTCCTCCCTCAGAACATAGAAACATACAAGTAGGTCTTTTCCCTCTTTATGGAGTCCGATCATACATTTAAAAAAAAAGAAAACCATAACAGTATTCTTTCGTGGCAAAAGCAATAACTTGATGATAGAGAATCCTCTGCTAATCCTAATGAAATAAGCGCTATAGCCGCGTTTCTAATTTAGAAGGGACTTCGGAGCTCCCATTCAACCAGCTGGGACACATTCGGAGCAGGACTCTCCGCCATTGCTTCTGGTTCAATTTCAACCGCACGATTCTCATAGTAGTGATACGCCGCGGCGCCGGACAGCACTGCCAGAGTTAGCGCCTGTGCGTGCATCCTGCAAACCAACCCAGAATATTCATTACAACACAGCACTTCATAGAGGAAAAATAGTTACAAGATAAAAGGAGGGGAACGAAATCGTAGTTGAAATTTTGTGGGAAATTAATGTACCTGGCATGGATAAGCCTAAGACTTGGCTTCATTGGAGACCTTGTGCGTGAATGAGCCACAAGTGATGCTCCAATTCCAGAGGCCCAGAGTGCACCTGTGTAATCAAATTCAACACCCATTTCGTTGAAAGTTGATCATCAACTACCAAATTTTTCATATTGTGAGAGAGAGGATGGTGGGTTATTTATAACTTACCAATGCTAGTGAGCTTGTGCTCTGAAACCCAGGAATAAATTGCCTCCATCTTGCTCTCTCTTCTGAAACCGTAAGTGTTTGAGCTTTGAGGAATTGCTAGTGAACCTGATGAGCGTTGTGAAGTGGGAGGGGAAGGAAAGGGTGAAGAGCATTTATAGATGAGTAGGCGAGGTTGACATTTGCGCCTTTTCGTGCTTGGCTTGGCTTGGCCCGTGGATTTTCCCATTACTGGGTGGGTGGTTGGGTTTTTCTCACGGTTTTGTTGGAACACTGGAAGTGTTAAACTGGAGGCTTTGCTTACGCTGGTTTTGTTGCGTGTCGCTGCTTTTGTCGACCGATTGCTTTGCGCTACTGACATGTAGCCAGGTGCGGTGAGCTGACGGATTCTTGCCTCAATATCAGGGGTTGAGACAGTGCGGTCCATGAACCCACTTGTGTCTGCGGTGCACGGCAGCATTAATCCATGCTATGTACTTATTGCTTAAAGAATTAAATAAAGAAATTACGAAAATAATTTTTGAAGAAATAAGAAATTATAATTATAATCGTTCGTATCCACTCCTTACCTTTCTGTAACTTTGTGATCAAATTTATTATTTTGAGATCATAACTATCTAACACTTTTAACCCTTTGTTAAAGACAGGAGTTAGCCATCAAAAGAGATGCTTCATACCTTAGCTATTTAAATTTACTTTTTAAGTTGACATTAAAAAAATTTATTCTTCTAAATGCATTAATCTAACATGGGAATAAACTTTTAAAGTTGTTAAAAAAAAAGACATAATTTGGATTGACAAAAAAAAGGTTGGTTTAATAATACTTTTACTATAAAAAAAATTTATAATAAATAAATGAAAAAAAGGTTAAAGAAGAACTTTAACTTATAGGAGGTCCAATACTTTGTTATAATTTTTTTATAAAAAATTTATAATTATAGTCATTTATATCCACCTCTTAACTTTTTATAACTATGTGATCAAATTAATTTTGTTGAAATTATAATATTTTAATTCCCCTTAATGCACCCAGTTAACTTAAAAGTATGTCTTTAAATTGTCAAAAAAAAAAGTTTAGTTTCAATTTTCATAAAAGTTAATTCAAAGATACTTTTAACAAAAAAAAAATATGAAGAAGAAATATGATTTCATTTGGAAATAATAGCACGAGATTACTTATTTCATTTAGGAATCTCCTTTTTAAGTGCTGTCACACGCTTTTTTTCCCCTGACTACACAGCTTAGCTTGTTTACACCGTAAAAACAAGATGCAGTTTAGAACTTTGGACAGAACTTTTTCTTTTATATTTTCTTAAAATTTAATAAAATGACCGATCGGGATTTGGGTTTTTTTCTACGTATACAAAGAAATTATGGAATCTTTAACTTTGAACGCGAATAATTGACAATTGTGACCGCGTAAGATTAGTCGCGGTAAAAACTTAATTATTCAGTCAAGCAATGAAAGCCGTTCGATGTATCTGTCAGCTGAAAAAAATGTTGTAATGGTTATTTTTCACCGACTTGCCAGATCCGTAGTCTTCCTATGCTACGATCAATTTCCTATTGGGCGATGCAAAATTGAATGCTCTTTCAATGTCAATGTGGATTTTAGGGTAACACAGTGATCATAAAGTCACTCTCTAAGAAGCTGTGTGCGCCAAAAATAATAAAGTATGTTAAGCTAAAAGGGGCATCGAATCACAGTAGATGTCAGTAATATTCAAACAAATAGTCTTTACTTCAGTTATTAAACTCCATTTGTTGATCAACTTTTCGGAATTCGGATTAGGCATCATCAGGTCCAAGATTCCAAATACATTGAACGACGAGGGACTTGAAATCTGCAACTCTTCTCTTGTAATCGAGGTCTTAAAAGTGCTCTCCAAGCAAACGGTTTTCTTCAGTACTTTCTCTGAGTTTCGTTTCGCGGAGACGAGCTTGTGATTAATAAAAGAAACAAATATTTTGGTGGAAAATTAACGTCGCCGTATTATTTCTTTCATCTCTAATCTATGGTGAGGAAAAAAGTTACATATTTTCTCTCTAACAGTTCAATTTCTGACCTAGTAGTTTGCACAAGTATTTTTTTTTTTGCATTTAAGTAGTTATATTTAGATTTTCTCTTATAGTTATTACATTTTGTTCTCTTTCTCTTTCTTTTAAATAAAAGTTTAGAATAGGAGTCTATTTTATTTTAAAATCACACGTATCATGTCTTAATAAAAATTTATAATAATATTTTAATGTTTGCCTATTAGGAAAGAATTGATGGCAGAAATCAAATCTAAAATTTACAAACGAAGTTGTCTAGGTTCAGTCTTTACTAGTCGAACAAACAATATTATTACTAGTCGAACAAACAAGATTAGAACATATCACAGTTAATTTTACACTCTCAAAGTTAAGTTTATTTATACTGCTTTAAAAAATTTTATCAACATCACTTTAGTTTTTCAAAAATATCAAAATAATTTAATCGTTAAATTATAAAAAGTGACATTATTTTAGTACTCTAAAAAAATGACTTTAATTTAATCTTTTAATAATTAAAAAATATTATTAGTTTAATCTCTTAATTATAAAAATTAAGATAAAATGTAAAGACATCATCTCAACTCTAGGCAAAATGCATATTTGCATATATATCTTTTTAACAAATAAAAATAGTAATTAAATACTTAAATTATATAATTAGTAACAATTAAAGTTTTTATCTAATATTTTATTAAATTTAACTGATGATAATATCACTTGTGATATGCATGTGACTTATTAATATTTTTTTACTTTTATTTTAAAAATATATAATTAAAATAATAATAAAATTAAATATTATACAAATTCAAGATGCATAATTCTTTTATTTTACAAAATATTTTTTAAAAAAAATTTAAAAATAATATTAATTAATCACCTACATATTAAATGTAATTGAATTATCAGTTAAATTTAACAAAATATTAGATAAAAAACTTAATTGTTATAAGTTATATAATTTAAAAGTTTAATTGTTTTTTTTTTGTTAAAAAAATCTGTATGTAACTCACCTAAAGTTAAAATTTTTTAGAAGATTAAAATAATATCAACATAATTTTTAAATTACCGAATTAAAAGTTTATTCTTTATTTATTTATTTTAATTATAACCAAACTTTTTGGGTGATCATCATGGGCCGAAATGAAAATGTTTGCTTAAAATAAACATCACGTCGGCCTCAATTTAGTATAAAGACCCATCTGGGAATTTGGGCCCAAGCCCGTGACAGAACCTTGTCAAAAATTGGTATGTGCAATCAAGCAACACGCATATGACTGAAATAACTGGCATTAAAAAAAAAAAAACGGGCCCTTCGTTTTTGAGGCAAGAAAGAAGGATCCAGACGGAGACGGAGCTTCCATTACTGCTCCTCAAAAATGGAAGCTCTTTTCAACTGAAACTTCCCGCCATTGAGAAACGCGAAGAGAAGCCATGGAAACTGTCTCAAACTGAGAACAGAAGCAACAATGGAAGCTGAGCGAACAAGGACCCTCACAAGCAGAAAGCCTCTCTCCGATTGCACCAACACTCACCCTCGCACCTCTTACCACTCGTCCTCATCGACGCCCTCCGTTGTCCTCAAGCCCACCAAACCCAACCCATCATCTTCTTCCGCTTTCAAGAAATCTGTCACCAAATGCAAGTCTGGTGCCATCACTCGATCCTCCAGTAATGCTTCCAACCCTAGCTCTCTTCCACCGCCCGTTCTTTCCACTCCTTCTCGGCCGCTGAAAACTCCATCTCGTCCCGGTACTTTAACTATTCTGGGTTTCCCTTGTGTTTTTTAGTTTTACTTTTCCTGGATTCAATTTGTAGAGAAAGGTTTTTCCGATTTCATTTCGGGATTTTCCTTGTCTTTCTGTTGACATTCTGCGAGAATAATTGTTTGTAATTATAGATTTTTTGGTTGAATTATGATGTGCGCGATGTTTTTCCCTCCATTGTGTTGATTTACCTTCTGCTTCTGCATTTTGGAGAGAGATGTTTGTCTAATTCGAGTTACAGAGATGCGGATGTTACCATTTTAATTTCACTTTTGCAATATTTCTGCGTCGTCTTGGTGGTGTAATTAGTTTGGATCTCTATGAGAATTTGCTGTCTGAAGTCTTGATGGGCTTAGCTTCGCGACCAGAATTCTTGTATGAGTTGATGCTGTAATACAAGTAACTGTGATCATCAGTAACTATTTATTCGTTTTCAATTCGACCTATCTAAATCAGTGGGGTTTTCGATGCTTTGATTTCAGGTACTATAGATCTTGATGTTTCTGAGGCTATTTCAGTATTCTACAGTCGAAGACGTACTTCAGATGAAGGGAAGAATAAAGAGAAGACAGTGGCCAATCCTGTCAGTGGCACACCCATTCCGAAGATCTCTAAAATTCGGTAATTATCCCTCTGTTTTACATAGTGACGTGTACATATTAAGTTTATAACTCAAACAATGATGAAGAGAAAATCGGAGAGCGGCTGTGTGAAATTCAGAAAATGCAAAAACATGCCAACAGTATGAGGGATGGATCAGATATTAAAAAATTTCAATTCTTGAAAGAAGTTCTCTAAAACATTCTGATGGACGTTGTGTGCTATGTGGGTTAGCTAAATCTGGCGTGTGGGTCTTGATTGAACATTTGAAAAGTCTTTCTTTGTCTTTCATTTAATTACATTTATAAGTGAAGCTTTCATGGAGAGATTTATGATTTTATCCCTTTTTGTTTCACCTCTGTCATATTTTGCCTTTAGAATGTGTTATACCCTTGAAATTCATGTTTCCTTCACTCCTTTGTTGATATCTATGCTATGATTGGATATGACTCAGAATATCTCTGGTCTTAATTGAGGGAAAGAAGTTTGATTGTCACTTTTCTCTTTCCTAAATGGTCTTCCATATGGGCCTTTGGCCCCCCTTTGTTTCACCCAAGAAAAAAGTCTACCATATAATTACTTGTCGTGTATGTTCCTTGTCATGCCGAGCAGGGAGAAAAGTGATGGGATTGAAGTTTTGGATCTGCCTAAGGCCAAGGCATTAACAGTTCCTTGTAGAAAGGTATATAAATTGACTATTATGGTTCTATGCAGAACTTCCAAGTTCCAACTACTCTGAATCTGTGATTGTTGATTTAGTTGAATCTTGGATGCTGATTTGGTTATCCCACAAGTGCTTGATCTTTTCTGAAATTGTGTTCTTGTTAAAAATAATGCAATAAGCATTTTCCAGTTTCCATAGATTGCATGCTCTGTTAAGATGGGCATGCAGATTTCTATGGCATAATTGAGTTTGTTGTGTTTACGTTACAGTAAGTTATATAAACCTCCCTAAAGTTTAACAAAATTACACAGGCAATTTTGGAATAAGGGAGTCTATGTAATTTGCTCGTATTTAAAATATTAAAGGGATATCATTTGAATTAGTTTAACAGTTAGTACATTAAAAGTTGATCAAATTTTAATCTGACAGTTATTAACTTATTGTGATTTCCAAATATGCAGAATTCCTTGTGTCATTATTCATTGGCCTAGTAAAAGTTTTGAAATAGTTGATGGATAAAATTAGAATATGACAATTTCAAGTACTTTTCAGCCTAATATGCTTCTTCCTCTGCACATAACATATCACATGTTTGTGAAATCTTGTTTACAAGTCATGCTTATATTTATTCACACATGCCATAGACTCTGGATGGTTCTTATTTCTCAATGCTTTCAGAAGCGGCGCACTGTGTCTTATGAACAAGACGTGTCCAAGGATGCCCTGCTGCAAGATTTTATCGAAAAACAGAAAGCCTACTTTAAAGAGATTGATGAATTTAAACTGCATGAGGAGGAGGTTGAATCCATTGATGAGCTGGATTAAGTGGAAAACATGTAATAGGACTAGCAGCTTGAATCTTTGTTTTGGTTGGTTGTATAGTTGTGATATCATAGTTTTCACTTTTCACAATGACGTAACTAACCCAATATATAACTATAGTTCTTGGTAATCTTTGTAATAGTCCAATGGGTAGAAATCAAAGGTAAAATTGTTTAACACTTACACCGTTACACGATAATTGTCCTTAGAAGTTCTATCAAATTTCACTTGTGATAAATTTCTAGTTGGAATTTTTTGAGTATTCTTACAATTCATGAATTTGTGATTGTGAATGCCTTGTTTGTTTTACACTGATGACTCCTCATAAGTCGGAACCTTTATTGGCCTGATGCCAAGAGATCTAAACTTTCTGAATTTGTAACTCCATAATTTTTAGATCTCATCTGGTTGCATTCCTGTATCATAGATATACGATCCATATAATAAAACAGAGTAAACAGATTTTCCGAATGACATAGATGCAGATATTCTTAATTTATGTGACTTGTTTTTCATGGAGATAAGTCTTGCTGGTTCTGCTGATCGCATGTGTTAGCAGGGACGATGAGAAGCTTTTTGAAGTCATGTGCTTAGACATCTAAAATCAGGTACATTATTGATGGTAAATCAGGTACATTATTGATGGTAAATCAGGTCGCTGACAGCAGGAGGATGACATTATTAGACATAAATTTGGAAAGAAAGATCGGTACCTGAATATATATGTCTACATACATATACATCACTCGCTGATGTTTAATTGACTTTTCTGCAATTGATTCTGATCTGCCCCTGGCTTCCTGTGAGAGGCTTGATGTTGCTCATTTTGACCATGCTTTTGGCAAAGGCTTTAAAGAATGCAGCTTTATCGGTAGCATATTTCTTCACTAGCTTGTCAGTAGAACCGCCATTGAACAGCTCCTGGTCGGAATGGAGAAGAGCCTTTTTATCCAGCAAGTTCTTGAAGTATAGATTATCGAAATGGGTCGGAGTTTGGTGGTCAAGGGACGCGAGTAAATTGTCATTTCCACTTCTGGGGCACTTGCTCTGCAGGGACTTGGCAAAGGAGGCATCAATGTTGGAGTCATTGTAGATGTGTGCTCGGAATTGTACGCATCTAGCCAGGCCAATAGTATGTGCACCTGTTATCAAAGTTACACTAGAGTGAGACAATTGAAACGTTTCTTGGACGTAGCGTGCCAATTTGCTTCCAAAGGAGTGGTCATTTTTGGCAATAAATAGGTAGAGTAAACCTCTTAAATTAATACGTTTATAAGTTCTCTCTTCCAATTTCAAATCTGACACACCCTAGGAATGTTCCTGAGATAGCACTTATTTTCGGTGGCTGGTTACGTCTCATCTAATGTTGTGTAGTACCTGAAAGAGCCACCAAGTCCTTCTTCTTGAGCCCCTGGTTAGCGAAACTCGTTTTGAGAGCGCTTAGATTGAAGGAGGGTGCGGGAATGGAGTTATTGGCATCAGCTCTGCTTGCTGTGGTAGAATCTCTTCTTCCCAAGCCTACTTTCCACGAAGGGCCCCCTAACTGCAAAATCCAACCATCATTACCCCCATCAAAACAAATGATTTTTACACAAAAAGATTCAAGCTTTTTTGAGGGCCATGATGCTAATGGGAATAGGATATTACATAAACAACAGAGTCTCGAGCAGCCAGAGCAAGAATATCAGCACAGGACACAACACCAGGGCATGTTTCCTCCACCTTTGCTTTAATGTCATCGATCACGTTGAATCCTCTAACTGAATTATTGTTAGCTGCTGCCGTTTTCTCTCCTATGAAGCTTTTCTTATCATCCAACAGTATTGATCCATCACAGCCCTGATCATGGTGTTAAACCCACAAAGTTTCAGCAAAGCTAAGAAGGCTAATTGGGTGTAGCTCAAGCGGCAAGTGAGAAGCAGAAGATTAATTTAAAGTGAAGCCAAAATAATATATACTACTCACGTTTACAAAGCAGTCATGGAAATGCAATCGGAGTAAGGAAGCTCCTACTCGAGTTTCATTTTGAATGGCTTTGACGACTCCTTTCTTCACTATAGGCAACAGTTTCTGGCAGCTACGGGAGTAGAAGTCTGTAGGTAGCTTCTTTTTGGCATCTGCTTCAGAAACTGCAATGGCAGCAACAAGAACCAACAAGAGGAAGTAGTAAGAAGCCATCTTTGCTTTCATACAATACACAAACCAAATAATGGGTCCTTTCTCTTATAATAACAACGTAGGAGCTAATTGGTTAATTAATGGAACCAATCACATTCCTGTTGCTTTTACGTGAAAGGAAAAAGAAATGCTGGCCTTTTCATGATAAAACAATTATGGTACGTTGATTATTATGCATGTCCTTTTTTTTTTTTTGCCATGGTTATCTTGAATATCAAAGGCTAGTTTTTATTAGAGCTATCAAAATGAACTAACTTAACCCACTCATCATGGGTTGAGGAATAAGTGAGTCAAGTTAGATTAACTCACTTTGAAAGTGAAATAAAAAATTAAAAATAATCAATCTGCTTTGACTTATCAGGATTGGTGGATTAAATAGGTTGATCAATTAAAAAATTTAAAAAATATATTAAAATAAACTAAAAAATCATAAAATAATCATCAAATATATGTTATAAAATATCTAAAATAATATAATAGTCATTAAATTTAAATTATATAATAGCTTATAAGTCATAATCACTAAATTACATAAATATGAATCAATAAATCCTAAATTTTAAAAAAAAATCAAATTTTAAGTCAACCCAGTTTAAACTTACTTAATCCATAAATTAAGTGAGTCAAGTCAAAATAATTCACTTATTTGTAAGTTAAATTTTAAGTAATAAAACTTACTATTTTAATAAGTTGAACGAAGTTGTTTATAAATCAAAACTCATTTTGATAGCTTTAAAATTTTTTTGCTTTTTGGCTTTATCTTTGGCACGTGTATAAATTTAAGTCAGGTAAAATATATAATAAATTAAAGGGTACAATTATTGCCTTAAGGAAGCGACAAATTTTAGCAGTTTCGTGCTTCTGGTAGAGGTGACAAAGTGAGTGCTCATAATTGCCGTGTTGCTCTGCATGGGTTGCTCGCATGGGAGATCAACGTTGTTTTGTGAGAGGTAAGGGTCCGCTCGATGAAAGGGATCTTGTGGTGGGAGAGGAACCTTCAACACTAGTTTTGGATTACAACAGATCATACTGGATGAAAGAACCATAAAATCAAAAAAAAAAAAGAAAACGTCAAATTAGCTCGTTATCATTCTAAATTTGCAAAATCTTTTCGGATGATGAGTCATGAAGTAGAATAGGACCTATAAACGTGAATTTTTCTAAGAAGCTATTGGAAAAGCCCATGGCGCCCTTAGGCCTTAATGCAAAAGCTACGGAGGATTGTAACGTTTTTCTAGACTTCACTTTAGGTTAACAGATAGCTTTTGGCTTTGTTTGTTTGGGAGAGGGTGAATTAACTGACTGAGAATTGATGGAACTTAAAGAAAGAAAATGTGTAATGCTTTGGCCTATAACAAAACTACGGGAAGAATGATCTTTAGGAGTTTATTTTGATTAGAGAGCATTAAGAATAATTACTCCAAAAACAGATAGAAAACGAAAAGAGAAATTAAGTTGGAAACGTCTAGGGTAATTTTGAGTAAAATATTTTTGTTTTAAAAAATAGAGAATGCTCGCAGTGCGGAGTAAGATATTTTCTGCGCTTGAAAGTGTGAATGACCAAAGAAAACTTTACCAGAATTCTTTTCTTGTTTATTGATGATTTTTAATTTGTCCTTCTTTCATTTATCAATTATCATTGTCCTTAAACAAGAAGAAGTTACTTTCTCCTGATTCAGTTTTAACCGACTGCACCACTACCAACCAAAGATGAACAGGAAAAGAGCAGGGTATTTTTTTTTATCTTTAATCTAAATTCATTCATTTTCTTTCTCCCTTCTTAATTTACGTAAATTCTCAAACATGTAAATAAGCAAATGAAATGAAGTGTCTACTAGGGACGTCGTCCGTGACAGTAACATTCTGTTGACTTGTCACAGTTGCCACGTTCAGCAGCTTATGACTCAATCAATGATTCATGACTCACATGAATATTTGGCTTTGAAATAGAAAACTAGTGGCACATGTATATATCACCATAAATGCCCTTCATCTTATTGCATGCATGTGAACTATCAATTCATATTCTGTGGCTCGTCATTTTAATGTTGGCACCATCAACTTCATTTTCATTGACTAGGTATACCATGCACAGGCAAATTCACTTTTCTATGTTGAACAAGGACTTTACAGCTGCTGAATACTCGATTACCAAAAGCATCACTTACATAAGTTTCCTCTTAAATCTTAACGAATCTATTAGTAGTTCCTTGAATTGTAATTATGGGTATCATAATCATTTGCGGCAGTTTACTATTCTAATTTGTAAACTAAACATAAGTTTTCAATGATAGTTTTTGTCAATAATTAATATTTAGGGTTAGGTCTTCTTTCTACTTCTACCATATCCTCTTACTAACAGAAGAGTTATTTGTGATTATTTTAACTTGTCCAAATGAGAAATTGTCCGTGCAAAAGGAGGACGTGAGAGAATGACGTAGCTCCGCACTTGGTTGTTTAGGATTATTTTTCTATAACAGTTTTCATTCCCCACGCAGTTAGTGTCCTGAATTCAAGAGATTTTATATTCACACTTAAAATTCTTACATGTTTTGGGATTGTTGGACTTTCATTGTTAAGAACCAAAACTGGTATGCTAGTGTTAACCTCGTGTACTCTTTGCTTTGATGTAAATTAAGTGTTCAAGTTACATTAGTTGCGTGTTCGAAGAATTACACGAACAAGCAATTGATTCAAAGACCTTCAATCGCGAATGGCGCCTTAAAACATAAGGGAGCCGTTACTTCCTGCTAAAGAAAGAGGCGAATTTTCTTTTGAGTGAGAATTTTTATCAGATATTGATTAAAAATAATAAAATTGTAATTATTGATTTGGTTGTGACTTTATTTTTATCGCTTATATTGTAGATGTACGAGTTGTCATCCCATGGCTTTATAATCTTTTTTTTTTGGGGGGGGGGGTCAACTCATGGTTTTATAATCGAAATGAAGAAATCAAGCAAAAAATTTAAAACAAAAAATCAATGTGCATATTGTGGACTCAGCCCTAAAATTTTCGTATTCGATTCGAGGAATAAGGGGTGGTGTGAACTCTGCATTAGGTGCCTTGTTAAGTGAAGCTAGCAGCCTCTCGGCCCACCAAGCCCAAAGTAACGTTGCTCGACTTCCATCAGATTGCATCTAGGTTAGGCCTGCTCTTATGGCCCACCTAAGGAATACCATAATTAGAGTTAAATGATTCTTTTGAATTTTTAAAGCTAACGAGGTTGCGTTGAACTAATTCAGTATAAAACCTATAATCAATAGTTTTAATCTTTATTTGCTCTCTAAAATCTGATTTAATTATTGATTGAATTCTTATAATGATGTACATTTTTCATATGTTATAATATATAAAAGTTGAAGAACACACCCAAAAAAAAAAGTTGAAGTACACAGTGTGGAGGATCTATCACAGTTTATTCTTTTTATCCCCAATTCATGAATGGGTATCTTTACGAATCTAGCTATAATCAAACACATTCTAATACTTGTACCAATTCTATTTGAGTAATGTATTTTGTTCCAGTTTATAAATGCTATTTTATTTTCAGTAGTTTCTATAGTGAGACTGTGAGTGTATTTTTCTTTTCATTTGAGATGTTTGGGGTGCTTGCGCGATTATAACTAGACTCTAATTTCAGATGCAATCAATAGAAAATAAAATTTGTTGACGAGGGGAGCAAATATGCTAACGTGACAATTTGTTGATGATACAGTAATTTGACATTATCAGCAGGTTCTATCAAGTCTGTTATAATTCTATATGAAAATTGAACTCAACTGAAATGCTAAAATACGGTAAAAATTTAATTGGAAAAAAAAGGGAGTTTCAATGATATCTAACTGAAAGGTGGTCAAATTTCAGGAGACCGAAATGCAGTTTAATTAGCCAAAAAAAAAAAAGGGAAACGAAATATTCATGTGACTGAAAACTCTATGTAGATTTATGTTTAGCTTAAAATCTCATCCCAAAGAAAAATAATTATAAGTTAATGTATGCAAGATATTGTGTATACATGTTGCAATTTCCATTTAAAATAAAGAGATCTGTTTTTCTTTTTCCACATTTTGTTTCTCAAAAGATAAGAGTATTGACTACACATTCAAATTATTTTAAAGTATTTAAAAACTCATAAATAAGAAAAAAAAAAGGACTTTTAGACTTTGCCTTCAAACATTTTGATTATTTTCTCTACTTTCTTATGCTATCTTTAACAGAAAAATTTAAATGGGAAAGATAATGAATTAATGTGCATGGACTAGCTTAAGTTCAAATTAAATAAGTTGGTTTTGTGCTTCTCATTTTCATTTTCTTTTTTCTGTTCGTTGTGCCGTTACACAGTCTTCTTTCACTTTCATTCTTCTTTGATAGTTTGATAAAAACAAGTCTAATTAGACCCTCATCTTGCTTTACAAGTAAACTACAATAAAGATGGTTACGTCCTGCTCAGCTTAGTACAAAATTGAAGTCCTGTTACCATAATTACTTATAGTGACATCGTCAATTATTGTACTCTAGATTTATTAATTATTATTTGAGTAATGCTACAGTAATGTTGCCTACCTTACAGTCACAACTATGGCCAATTGAACACATAATTATTTCCTTTGGATTTAAGTAAAAACACACAAAATCTTATGTTAAAAAGCTTGAATAATTAAAATCATGCGTGCAATTGTGCAAAATTATGATTGCAAAAGTTGTATAAAAGGAAGTATTCTATTTTCATACGTACAAGTATGTGTATAATAATTGCGTTTGAGTTTTATAAGAAAAACTTTAGGCGAGGCCAATTAAATTTTACAACTAATGTTACTCTTGTTATACACTATTCATGTCTCAAGAAAATTTGATAGCAACAACCATACAGATGAGCATTAAAGGAAAAGTAACGCTACATTTACGAGTATTTATTGTATTCAAAGCTTATTAATTTTCAAACTTATATTGGTGATTGTAATCATATATTGGTTTAATTTAAAATTTTTTAAAAAAACTTAAATAGAGTACAGTTATGCATAATTATGAATAAATTAAATTATGCATTAGGTCAATATGTTGGGCGTGTTCTTAAAATTATTTAGAGAGAAACTTAGTTACAATTGATGTGAAAACTAATTCGAAAATGAATTAGGATTTTCTCCTGTTTTTGTTAGTGAAATAATAAAAGAATGTCATGTTAGAGAGAAAAAGACACAAAGAGTTTAAATATAAAAAATAAAATTTATAACTTAATAGGTCTCAATATATTATAATTTATATATATTTATCTCTAATAGGATGATTCTATCACATAAAAGGACCTAATTTCTTCCAAAATACTCTTATCATACAATAAAAAATCATTTTAAAGCATCTTTAACAATTTGTTAGCAATTAAAAAAATAAAATTCACCAAATCATTTATAAAAAAAGAATGGAAATAAAAAAAGATGAAAAATAATTTTCATACAAAAATTAAAGAAAAAAAAGTCACAATTATGTTTAGTGTTATTAAATTATATATGAATTTATAAAAAATATTATTTTACCCAATACGAATTCCAGAGTAATTTAGTGTTGCATAAAAGAAGTACGAATTCTTTTGTATGTATAATTTGTTACTTATATGATATTATTTAAAAGAATATGCTCTCTTATTCCTTACTCCTTACATTTGTGGTATACACCATTTTTAACACATCAATAATTTTCTTTTGTACAAAAGTTCTCTAGATTAATGATTACTCTTATTATCGTTCGGTAGATACACATTAAAGTAACCTGTTGGTGGCACCACTAAGACCATCCTCTTTTTTTTTTTTTTCTTTTTTCTTTAAAATTTTTTTAACTAAACATAGTATAGTAGTTGACTGTATAAAAGTGTACTTATATAAGCTTATTTTGTTTTTAAAAAAATATATAATCAAATATTGCAGAAAAAACTTCTAATGACAAATTTTTTATATAAAAATTAAACAAGACTAAACAAAGACTATATTTTCTTTATTTATTTTTTTTCAAAGTGCCCTTTTACCCTCTTTTTTTAGCTGCCGTAATTGCACTCTCAAATCCTCAAATTAATTGAACAAAGAGTTTACCATAAATATACCAGCTCTAGCTAATTGGCACAACACAGGAGAACATGATTTAACATGTATACCGTACGTGTATATGAACCAATTAGAATGCAGGAATCTATATGGTGGAACTAGTAATGTCTTCAATAGGCTGTGACCGAAGTTTTAAATTACGAATTATACTATGAGATGCGGTCATAATATTTCAATCACAATAACTACTATAACTGTAATATATTAAAATTGCAGCAAGTATCAAACCATATCAATTTACATTAATTTATAATGATCATAATACAATTAGAATTATAACACAATTTCAATCACAATTTAAAACTCGTAGTAAGGTTTTAGTCTTTAGGCATCATAAATTATTGGGTGCTGCCACTAATCAAGCTGCTCCCATTTTAGTTGACCCAGTGGTGACGGACACCATTTGCAATGGTGCCTACTTCGTTATCGGATACGTGTCTCATAAGTGCGGGGCCAAGCTGATTGATTTGGATGTCAAACCCTCAAAGGTGATTGGCGATTCCTTCCCTGCCAAACAAAATGTTGGGCTGCTGTCTACTTCACCCTCTGTTATCTCTACTTTTTGTTTGTCTCATCCAACCACATACGCAAGTTGCAGATGATGCTGCTCAATTTCATGTCTCAATACGACCCATGATTGACAGTTCCCTGCATGAATCTAATACTGTTTCTCTGTTGCCCATTTCTCAAAGATAGTGTTTTGCTTACCAATTGGGCGAAGAGAAGACTATCACACGCATCTAAAATGATTGGCAGCAGAGGAAAAGTCGAAAAAATAACATGTAGCCTATGTGGTATGACTGTTCGACTAGTATTTTTTTTTTTATTTGTCATATAAATTTTTAAAAAAAAATATTTATCATTTGAAAATATTAAAAAAATATTTAATAATTTTTTTTAATTTTATCCTTATTTTTTAATAAAAAATTAATAAAAGAAAAAAATATTAATAAAATAAAAAAATAATTTAATTATTTTAAATTATATTTTTTTATAAATAAAATTATTTAAAAACTTTCTTGATTTTTATATAAAAATTTTAAACAATAAATAAAAGTAGAGAAAATGACTTCTGTATATAGAAACTTAGTAGATAAAACAAATGCATTAACTCATCTTGTTATTACTAGAGGGAAAAATAGTGTTTAAATGCATTGATATCAAACTTCAAAAGTGGGATTAATTATATATAATCAATAAGCCTACCTAATTTAATCAACAACTTGATTTGCAGATTTCTTTCTATAGCCTGGAATTGTGAAGGAGATCCTTGCTGGTCACGTACCCCCAATTGTAACCTCATTGTCATGGTACAAGTCACTGTGTATGCTCTGCAAGGGAATCATTTTGAGTGGGAGCTAGCTAGAATGCTCTAGATGGCCTTTCAGCCAATCTAAAAATTGGGCTTATTAGGGTGTCCAAGTTTTGTCTGATACTCCTATATCAGACGCAGAACTAGTCGCTTTCAGTCCCTCTGCGTGTCCATTGCCAGGAGGGCACACATACTTGGGTTTAGGACCAGGGGTTTATTGGTCCAGCAAGTTTGGACTTGGGGAGGGTTTATGCCGTTGAGGTATATGCCCTCAATGCTATGCAACAGCTTGTTTAGAGCAGGTTTTATCCGAATCTTTTAGCCTCTGTGACATGGTAATAATGATATATGCTCTACTCTGCTCTCCCAAGTTTCTCTCCACCATGTGGCGAGTCAATAATCGGTGATGATAACATTAATTCGAACTTGAAAGGAAAGAAGCAAAGAGATATTACATAGAGAAAAATCATGGAGACGTACAGATTTTTGCAGTGTTGATTTTTGCAGAAAACCACACGTACAAGATATTCACTCGAATTATTGATCAAAGGACGACATTGACTTAATTTGAATGAACTTGTCTGTTGGATTTTACAACTATGGTGGGTAGACCATTAAATGGCCATGTGTGAACTGATAATCAGAACCATGCAAATCTTGCAGTAAATAATATCTATCTTTCGTCCTAGAATATGATGGTTATAAATCATGTCAGTACTATGTGGAACAGGTTGCAATTGCATTAAGCTAAGTCAGCTAATATTAAACAGAGTGACCCACTATGGATAAAAGGAAAAAGATTAATACCGCTACAGCTGCAATAAGTAACATGAAGAATTAATATGACAGAATATTAGAATAGCATTGACTCGTGAGATTCTTTGACATTTAGTATTCGAGAAAATATCAGCTTATCCCATTAAAGCTGAGAAATACATATGTCTACTCAAAGTATTCTTTTTATTTATATAAATTTAATGTGATAGCAAGTATTTATTCCTGTAACATGTATTACATTTTGGTTAAATTAATATAGTACTTTAAAATTACATAAAAATTTATACACATTCAAAACTTTATTTTATGAGTTATGTTAGTTTCACATAATATGCAACTTACATAACTTACGTAAAATCAGGTGGGACATTGATTTTATCGAAAAACAAAAAGAGAGAAAGAAGAAATAAAAAGGAATGATGTTGATTAATATTGTGTGAGTTATATAAAATGTTAGAATATATTTCTCTTCCTCCTTAAATTTTATAATTTCAATAATTTTGATATTATATTAAATTTTAATTTAAAATTAATTAATATTAAGTAAAATTATTTAACAAATATATAAATTCTACTCTAAAAATTGAGATAAGTAGCACGAGACTTTAACATAAACAAAAATATTGCGTGGAAGTAACATTTTCTTAATTTTATGCAGCGAGGAAGACTACGTGGTCCAGTGTCCTGTAAGACTTTATTGAGTGACAAGTCTAATGTGTTATGCAACAACTGCAGGTGGTTGTGATTTCTGAGTTGGAATGATGGGAAAACTCAATGCTAGCTAGTAACTAGGAAATGATAAATAGGTCTGAAAAATGAAAAAGATCGTCGCTCTTGGAATTATTATAAGCAACTATTTGGAAACAGGCGCTCTTTATTGATAAAACAATGAACGTACCAACTTGGTGCTTTTGTGTATATGTCCATCTTTCTTCTTTCTTCTTTCTTCTTTCTTAAAGGAAAGTAATTAAGAGAATATTCTGGGATCACTTTGTGGCCACCCCATCACCACATCCATATGACGGTAGTCACCAGATTCCTGTACATTTGTGATAAGAATCATCGGAAAAAGATCTTTCAATAAAGAAATATAAATTCTAAAAGTAAATTAGTAATGAAACAAATGTACGAACTGTTAAGAAAAAAATGTGCAGAAGACTCATTTGGCAAATACATTTTTTCTTTTTTATTAACTCTCTTCTTGTTTTCTGTTTGACTCATTTTGCAGACTATTCTTTTTCGCATGCAATAAAAGAGTATCAATTAATGTTAAAATTTAATGTGTTATAAAAAAATTTTTAGTTAATCTTTTATTCAACCTAAGAAAACTTTCATTGATCAATAAAAGAGATGCAAAAGTATCAAAGAGTCGTAATCAAGTGACATTAAATTTATATAAAAACTACCATTTAATCTTGAATGAATCTTGTCGCTTTACATATATTCTAACCAACGTTTTCATTGCTCACACTAAATCCTATAAACCAAAAAGGATCGGAGGAGATGCAAAAGTACCCTCCATTATGAAGAAAAGCGGAAGAACATCAACATATCTTTCAAACGTGGAGATTCTTTTGGTATCATCTTTATTAAGGATTTAGTTCTTTTAAAGTAACTCATTATCTTAAAAGATAAAGTAAAAAGTATTAATTATTAATAAAAAATTATTAATTAAAATTATAATAAAATACATACACATATATAATAAATAATAAAATTATTAAAATTTACTTATTTAATTTTGTATTAATAGTTAATAATTCTTATTTTATTTTTTAAAATGAATTCTTTATTTTAAAAGAGTTAAATTATTTTATTAAATATATACCGATACTCCTAATGTTGTGATGTAATATTATTAGTAAAAAATATTAATAAATATATATAATTTAATAGATAAATAAGTAAATTGATTATAATTAAAAAAAATAAAATTACAAATAAACTTATTATACTATGATATATAAAAAAAGTATCAGTATCCTTATAAAAAGAAATAATATCAAAGAGAATAAAAGTATATCATCCACACCAGTATAATAAATTATCTTTTACAACTTAATTAACCCCTGAAAAGGTTTGCCAAATAAGTGAAAATGATAGAATTTAACCGTTAAACCATACTTTCAATCACACCTTATAATTCAATTCTATCATTTTGGTTGGACTTAGGTTTTCTAAATAGAAACTAATGGACCCAAAAGAAGGGATGTCGGTGATGTTTTCATCCCGTGCTGTGCTGAGTCAGTGATAGTGCAGTGCGGTCGGTGCAAATTGGTACCCGATTCCGGTAGGAACTGTTGGGCCACAAAACTTGTGTGTTGTTCGTGCTTAGCCCTTGTATTAATTCAGTGGAAGCTTCCAAACCTGTCTCTGCAGAGTGGGAGGGAGGGCCACAGATACTCTACTTGTGGTTCCAGATTTTTTAATTCTTAGTCAATGTTGATCGTTGAATGAGACAATCAAGTACGGATACTGATACTCTACTTGTGGTTCCAGATTTTTCTCCTTGGTAAGTGTTTAGTGACATAATGAAGTACGAATTCTGATCATATCAACGTGACATACACAAAAGTAATTTATTAAAATAGAAATTATCGTTAGTTATATGACTTATATCATATTTCTTAGTTATCTATTATATAATATGGTATTATATTATTAAAAGAATTTAATTTTTTTTAATTATTATATATTGTTATTATAATCAAATAAAAAAAGTTTTACTAATCAACTAAAATTGCATTACTTTTTATTGGAAGATAACTTTTTTTTTATAATAAGTTGACTTCTACTTTTATGTTTCTGTAAATATAATTACAAATTTGGTAATATTACTTATACATTAAAAATTAATACGATATATTTTGAAAACTACCTTCACAAGAAGATAAAAGGAAGAAACTAAAGAACAAGTTGATGGCTATCTTTTTATCAGAGGTATATACGAACTGAAGCAGGAACAAGTAGAGTATCATAGTCTATATGGAGAAAGAGTAAATGCTTAATGCTACACATGACCAAAGCTGAAAGGGAATCACTGCGTACAAGACAAACAAATTACTAGCTGTAAGAAGAGATTGGCACAAGAAATTTAGAATATTTTTGAGGCAGTTACTCTTTGTAGGAAATCGAGTACATGAGAATAAGGTAAGATGATGACTGAAGAGAACAGACTTCAACATAGAGGGCAGAAACGTATTTTACTCATTGTTTCGGTTCACTGAACCTGCGTCACATATTACTACTACATTAATATCTAACCATGAATTTTCTTTAAAATGTACTGATCATCTATTTATTGCTTTCAGTTTCCCACGAATGACTTCATAGGGAACTTGAAACTAATTTTAAAATAGGTCGGTCATCCATGTAACCTATTCATCACAAAAAAATAAATAAATAAAATTTATTTTTAATTTTTTAAAAATAAATTATTTATTAATTTTATCAGATTAATTTTATTAATTTAATTTTTAATTTTTAAATTATTTATAAATCTTATCCTTTTATTTTTTTAATTTTTTAAATTTAGTCTTTTAAAAAAATTAAATTATTATGAATATAAAATTTGAAGGATTAAATTAATAAAATTAATTTTTAAAAGATGAAATTAATAAATAATATAATTTAAAATTATATTTTACTAAAAAAAAATCAACAGTGTTACAAATTTTTTTAATAAAGTATTATTTATGTTGTATTTTATTATACAATTCTTTTATTACAAATATTTACACAAAACCCTTCTTATATTTATAAAAAAAAAAGTGTAGTTCTATATTATTATCAAACTTAACAAAGTTATTAAATAATGAACAATTATCTCTTAAATATTTTGTGGTTAAATACTTAAATGTTATTTCTTTATATGTTGAACTCATTTTGTTTAATTCAGCTGCACCAATAATGTCTTCTTATATATCTTTGTTCAGTATATAAGGTTGAATAATGATATAAATAACATTTAACCATAAAAGCATCCATGTCAATCATGAGCTAAACGATTTAGTTAACAAATTAGGTTTGATAGCATCTTTAAATTAATTTCAATACTCAATTTCTTTTATTTATATAAAGAAAATTTTGTGAATGTTCTGATAATATATAATTTTTATAATGTAGAGTAATTTACTCCTATTATTTAAATACTAATCACACGTAATAGGTTCGTTTTTAATAGAATTATGCCAGTACGTACATTTTAATTTCACCATTTGCTTGATTTCTAAATCAGCTCAGTCTCACTTCAATATTTTTTTGAACCAATCCACGTGAAATCCAACGAGTCTACACAAAAGATGAATCTTTTTGTCTATACAATTTTTATCCACTTTACACTGCCCTTTCTAATATTAAAATTTCTTTAAAACTGTGATGAGGGAATTTTGAATCAATGTATATATTGAGTTCTCTAATATATCGCCATCGAACATATATTATCTTGGAGCTGAGGTGGACCTTTTTACTGCGATGTGGCGTCCCATGGTCCGAACTATCAGTTTGAACATTTTGAAATGGGTAAGCACTTTCTTTTTCGTTTTGGTACACTAGTTAATCATTTTATTGTCTCAATCAATTAGTTGAGTAAGAATTAATTCGATTCACAAGTGCTTTTGGTCTCGCTGATCACAAAATTTGATATGTGCCACGTGTTTGAAGAGTTATTTGATGAACGTACAGTAAATAGAACCATGCAAAAAAAAAAACAACAACAAAAGAAAAAAGAAATAGATACTGGCACGGGTAAACTAATTTGGGAGCATAAGAAAAGGTATTTGAACTGATTCAGCCTGTGTATGAGATAGGATATAATCCGAGGCATACATTGGTTTGGAAGCAACTTTAGTCACTTGAACTTCCTCCAAAATTAAATATTTTTTATGTGAAAACTGTTAAACTTTAGACTGCCAACAAGAAAGAACTTTTGCAGAAGAAATTTAAGTTGAGGGTTGATCTTGGTGTGCCCCAAGTGTAAAGTGAGAAAAATTCTTACATGCTACTGAAGCGTTATTAAGATTATATTTCATCTAATTATGTTTTAATTTTTTAATATTAAATTATTAAAAAACATACTTACAAATAAAAAACATATACTCTAAAGTAAAAATAATTAGTGTTACATTAATAAGTGTATTTTTTGATTATTTAATATTAAAATATTAAGATATAATTAAATGATAGTATAATCTTAATAGCACTCTAAGAACATGTAATAATTTTTTGTAAAATGAGGCCCAGCCAAACCTTCACTTCACTCGTTGTCCACAATCATGGCACTTTGATTCCGTGATCTAATTACAATAAGATCCACTGATATTCCAGAAAAAGTAAGGGATCAATGGACAGAATTTTGTGATATAGACTCAGCTATTACTGGGACCATTTTTTTTTTTTTTCTGTTTGTTTTTAGGTGTTCGGCTATGTTTTGCATTTGTTTGGGTGTTTTCCACCCAATTTTGTAATCTCTGGCCTAATGGTCTTTGTCATTGTTGAATAAAATCTTTGCGTCACCTTTGGAAAAAAAAATATTATTCAAATAAACAAAATTAAGCGTTCACATTTTTCAGTAAAATAAACAGTAATGGAATGGAAATTTGTCTCATTTTAACGAAAGTTTCTAATAGTATATTAGTATTTATAAATTATCTACTAATAAAAAATAACAATAAAAATTAAATTCTATTTAAATGAACGTAACTTGATTTTACCAATTTAACGAATGCTCATTGGCTGTGCACATTACTTGACATACACAACCGTGAACTTACTAAAGTTTAGATAGGATTACTAATGGGTCTAATTTTTTAAATTAAGATATTATCTATACTATCTATATTATGGGAATTGAGGAGTTTGGTCTTCAATTTTTATTTTTTAAAAAAATATCATTACTTGAAATCACCTTGAACTGATTTCAAAACAAAAAAAAACCTTCTTAAACCACCTTGAACAATTTCAAAACATTTTGAAAACAGCTTTCAATTATCTTTCAATGAAAAATATATTTAAAACATATTTTAAAAATAAAAAAATTATAAAACAGTTATAATTATTTTTAAAATTTAAATATATATCTATATAAAATAAATTAAAATATAAAATTATTATGTAAAAATTTAGTTATTGGTCTTTAAAAAAGGTTTGTGAGATGAATTAAGCTTCATTCTCTTTTTTTTATTTTCTTCAAAGATTCTTTAAAAAAAATGTGTTGCCAATGAAAAATATATATTACATTCACTAATATTTTATAATAAAAATAATATAGTGGAAGACCCCACATTAAACATATTTTAAAAATAATAAATTTATAAAACAGTTATAATTATTTTTAAAATTTAAATATATGTATATAAAATAAATTAAAATATAAAATTATTATGTGATAAATTATTTAAACTATCAAAATAAAAAATACAAATTGAAAGGCATATTAGTGCCTCACAATTTGCTAGTAAGAAATTATTTTAATATATCAGGTGCAAGATACAGTTTTCATAATATATAATTAATAATTTACAACCTTACATTTGTACACTTTTTTTTTTAAATTTTTAGCCAATTTTACAAGTAAAAAAATGATTTTCTATTTCCAAAAATAATATATTAAACTTAATATGCATCAATTTGAATACAACAAGGTCAAAACTTTGCATATTTACCATATTTTTACGAAATACAAGATTTAAAAACACCAGAACGGTTCATAATTTATTTAAACTTAATAATGAAAACATCATCTATCATGCCTGTGATAATTTTATTTGTCAAAAATTCACACCAAAAGAGTACATATATATAACTCTTTCCATTGGTCTATTTTCTATAGTTTACAAGCAGAATTTATAACTAATGAATTGAATCTCAGACCTTTATAAATATATAATTTAATTTTATTAGTTGAGTCTTGTATTAATAAAATAAAAATTAAATAATTTGAGATATTAGCGTAATAAAAGTTAGCTACATTCTTAAGCATGAAAATTATGATTTGACTTTCAGAGTCACATCTCATTGAAAGGGTTATACCATTATTACTTTTGATTCGAAAAGATTAAATTTATAGAGTAATTTAAATAAATCAAACCTTATAAAAATACTTCTAAATTTTAAAAAAAAAATCAGCGAAAATTTAATGACTTACGTATAAAAGTAAATTTAATGATGCAGCGAGGGGTGAGTCGTCGAATGAATTTACCTTAATCAGCATAGGACAGTAAGAGAGCTTTTACGCTATATATATGGCTACTGGCTAACCACCACACAGCTTTCATTATAGCAGTGATCTCTTTCTCAATTTATTGCTTTCTTCTTTGATATATCACTCTTACTCCCATTGCCCTTTTATTCCCGTAATATCTCTAATGGAAGCCAAGGCAGATTATACCCATGATGGTACTGTTGACTTCCGTGGCCGCCCTGCGCTTCCATCTAAAACCGGCAAGTGGAAGGCTTGCGCTTTTCTCGTTGGTGAGCTTATTCATTTCTAACCAAATTTAGTCCCTGTTGAAGCTTTTCTCAGAATCTGCGTTGTTTGAACTTCCCTCTCTTTAACCTTGAAGGTTTTGTTCTCTGGAGAAAAGGAAAAAAGAATTTGTAAACCCTTAATTGCATTATACTGATAGATTGTAAAGAAAACCTGTTTTCAACTCGAGGTTTGTTCTTCTTTGATTCACACATGCATGTTTGGCTCAATTTTCGGTTAGTTTAAACTGAAGTCTAAAAGTATATGCCTGCATAGAACTCTTCATATATGTTCTGCTTGTGAAAAGGTACTAATGGTGATTTCCGTGGAGTTATAGCATGATAATAACGAAGTTTCCCGTTCGTATAACATGATATGTTGCTTAGGTTTTACTTCTTTTATGGCATAATATTGCAGGCTATGAAGCATTTGAAAGGATGGCCTTCTATGGAGTTGCTTCCAACTTGGTCAATTATCTCACAACCCAACTTCATGAAGATACTGTTTCATCAGTGAGGAATGTGAATAACTGGTCAGGATCTGTGTGGATAACACCCATTCTCGGGGCTTACATTGCAGATTCATACTTGGGTCGCTTCTGGACTTTCACTCTGTCATCTCTCATTTATGTCTTGGTAAGCTAAGTTCTAGCGCTGATTATCCCTATAAAACAAGGGTCTATTCTAGAATCAAGGAATTGATAGCGTCTAAATTTATCGTCTTTTATCTTCCAAGCATAGGAGACCACCTGTTTGGAATCAATTTTACGTTACCGACTCCCTGCCAAAGATCAATCAATTCCATTATTTGCCCTCGTGGGACGCTACATATGATTTGTCAACTCTCATATTTTTTGTGATTCACATAGGCCCACCATGAAGTTATTGCCTTGCCTTAACCTTGAATTGATGGAAATTAATTATACAACTAAATTGGAGGGGATTATAAGAATTTTGTGTGGCTCATTTTAATTTCTTACTATAATTTTGTTATTTAGATTTATATATACCCTTTATGTCAAATGCAGGACCCAAGAAATATAGACTTTTTTTTTTATATATATATAATATGTGTCGTACTCTCTTTTAAAAGAACGTGAGAATATGCAAATCCCTTCTAAAAATGGATAAGAAATTATATTGAAGGCTTAATTAATAATTACCATGTCTCTGATATGGTTTCAAACCCTAAAGCAAAATGTTAATTTCTCCTCCCAAAAGATTGTCACTTGTTAGCAAAGCACCTCATGCACTAGTGCCTCTACATGTCACAGGGGATGACTCTTCTCACTGTAGCTGCATCGCTCAAGAGCTTGAGGCCAACATGCGCCAATGGCATCTGCAACAAGGCTTCTACCTCACAAATTGCATTCTTTTACGCAGCGCTCTACACTATGGCAATTGGGGCTGGTGGAACCAAACCCAATATCTCAACCTTTGGTGCTGATCAGTTTGATGATTTTAACCCCAATGAGAAAGAGCTCAAGGCATCCTTCTTCAACTGGTGGATGTTTACCTCATTCTTAGGTGCTTTGATTGCCACTTTAGGCCTGGTCTACATTCAAGAGAACTTGGGATGGGGACTTGGCTATGGCATTCCAACGGTTGGTCTCCTATTGTCGCTAGTCATTTTCTACATAGGGACGCCAATATATCGCCACAAAGTGAGGACGACCAAAAGTCCTGCCACGAACCTAATTCGTGTCCCTATTGAAGCCTTCAGGAACAGAAAACTCCAACTCCCTAGTAACCCCTCAGATCTTTATGAGCACGAGATGCAACATTACATTTCTAGTGGAAAACGGCAAGTCTATCACACTCCAGCTTTGAGGTAAGCACAATTATACCTATTTTCAGTTCCGAGAACTCTTTGTTTCTTTTCTTTTCTTTTTTTTTTTCCTCAAATTGTCATTCAAACGAATCTATTTCTTTTCCTCTGGGATAGGGGAAGATGTGGTGGGGGGATGAGGGGCTTTCTCAATTTTAGGTGCTTAATATGTTTGCACTTTGCATTCTAATAAATAGAGAAAAGACAAAAAAAAAAAAATCTAAGCGGGAACGGTTTCATAAAGATAATTGAGCACAAATTGCACATAAGTGGTATAGGGGACTGATTTAGGTGATAAATTCACAATTCAGTTGACACGGCACATGCTACTAGTGGCAGTGGCCTGGTGGGGTAATATACAGTAAAATTTTGAACCAGGAAAGGCATTTTCCACTTTTAGTTACCAAACACATCAATTTGGTAGAAAATAGAAATTCAAGAAAATGCTCCACTGTCTAAAGATTCCATCGTCCGCATTAAATCGCTTGGCCCTGAGGCAGTCAAATGGAGTTATTCAGAACAATTTTATGTGAATAACTAGGAAACCCACTGTTTGAAGCAAAAGGGTGGGGCTATTGCTGAGGCCTGGTAGGCCATTCATCTCAATAAATTCCTTCCATGTGCATAGTTCACAAATACGTATTTGAGGCCATCTCAAATGACTTGTCACAATCTTTCAGCCAAGTTGTTTTTCCATACAGGAAATGTCACAATTGTTCCTACACTGACACACCATGCCACGGTCGCAAACTATTACGAACCCCACTAGTTATTACTAACCATAACATATTGCATGCGAAACACGCTATAATCCTCATTTGCATTCGTGGTGCGTAGAGAGACACATAGGATGAATCCATTACCAGAAGATTGGAATAGTCATTACTACACCATGGACAGTGACAAATTTCTTAAACACCAATTTTGTTAGAAAGTTGATTAAACAAACCACAGGTCGAGTGAATGCAATATGTGTATTCAGGTTTTTGGACAAGGCTTCAATTAAAGAAAACAGCACTGGTTCTTCAAGAGCACCGTTGACGGTAACCCAAGTGGAAGGAGCCAAGCTTGTCTTTGGTATGGTCCTGATATGGCTAGTAACACTGATTCCCAGCACCATTTGGGCACAAATCAACACTCTTTTTGTGAAACAAGGCACCACCTTGGACCGAAACCTTGGTCCTAATTTTCGAATTCCAGCAGCCTCTCTTGGAAGCTTCGTGACCCTCTCCATGCTTCTCTCGGTGCCAATGTATGACCGGTTATTCGTGCCATTCATGCGCCAGAAAACTGGCAACCCTAGAGGAATCACATTGCTTCAAAGGCTTGGAATTGGATTTTCAATCCAGATCATAGCCATTGCTATTGCTTATGCAGTTGAAGTTAGAAGAATGCATGTCATAAGAGCAAACCATGCAGTTGGTCCTAAAGATATTGTCCCTATGAGTATATTTTGGCTATTGCCTCAGTACGTTCTAATTGGGATAGCAGATGTCTTCAATGCCATTGGATTGCTGGAATTCTTCTATGATCAATCCCCAGAAGACATGCAGAGTCTTGGAACAACGTTCTTCACAAGTGGGATCGGTGTTGGGAACTTCTTGAACAGCTTTCTGGTAACCATGGTTGACAAAATTACAGGAAGGGGTGAAAGAAAGAGCTGGATAGGAGACAACTTGAATGACTGTCACTTGGATTACTATTATGGGTTTCTTTTGGTCATGTCAAGTGTCAATTTAGTGGCATTTCTTTGGGCATCTAGTAGATACATTTACAAGAAGGAGACTATACAGGCCAAAGAGGGACTTTGTGTTCAAATGGAGGGAAACCCTACTTTGGACGCATCTCTTGGTTTACAAGTATGAAAACTAGGGTGGTAGGGCATGTTAAATTACCAGTAGTGATATATTTACCCAAAATTTTCTTCACAAATTCTACACAAACTGATAAATGACTGTATTTGAATTTACTTGGCCAACCTAATTTTTTTTTAGTTATGTTGGAGCCAAATAAAGTCAGATACATAAGTTTGTGTAGAATTTATGAAAGAAAATTAAATAAATATCATTACTCCATCATATATGATATTTTGTAAAATATGTGTGTAATGTTAGTTCTTTTCTTTTTACTGCTTTTGCTCATAGAATTGCATGTGCAAATTCTATGTTTCAATCCTTTTTTTTTGGGGTCTAGCAGATATATATTCTGTTTCTAGCTAACTGATATAATATTCTCACTTTCATCAAACACGGATTTTTTTCCTTGTTTCTAATGTTATCATTGTCTTTTTTTTATTGGTTATTTTTAAAATTTCATAAACCTCTCTAGTGGTTAAATATTTTTAATTACCCTTAAAACATTACAATAACCTCTTGTGAGGCATTGACAAAATGATACGGACTTTTGCTTCTATTTTTAATATTGCAATTGACTCCCTTAATGTCTAGTTTCATACATGTTGCAATGGTTTCTAACAAGATTCAAACTTCTTCAATTTATAATTCATTGGTGAGAATTTGTAATTCAGTTCTCACTACTCAATTTAAAAGGCAATGTTCATGGAAACTCAAAGTAGAAAAAAAAATTGAAGGTAGATAAATACTAGAACCAATTTAATTGTATATTGTGTTTGTGTGTGTTTATTGTTCAACATCATGGTGATTTGTAATTTCTGTGTGTTTTATGACCCTGAAGGCTTGAACAAAATTTTTATATAAACCCTCAACCTGGAAACCCGATAATTCCCAATCCAATTGCCAGTCTAGTTAATGAACTTTCCATTAATTATCAAAGAGGTTGAGTTCTGAGGACAATATGAAAGATTATTAAATGGCCTCCAAAGAAAAAAAAAATACAGAGCTACTTCCACCAAAGCTAAGGGTGAAGTGTTCGGATTGACAGTTAGTTAATAACAGAAATAGATCCCAGCTCTTAGTCAGGACGCAGGACTCAACAATGAACTCCACACCTTTATCGCTAAAAACAACCTAAAAATCTTAGGTTTAATTTTCCCACTCAGTTCCTTTTGCTGCCGGTGCTTAAACATGGCTGCAGCAGGGGACAAACTTTATTCTCTAGAAGTGAGCTTCTTCCTAGAGCACTACTGAATGACTGACTAGAGACTTATAGTGCCTGGATTTCAGACAAAATGTATTAAAGCCTCAAACTTTAAAAGCTATACCCTAGATTGACAAGAGGGATTCAGATATTCTAATCTAAACTTTATGGATTTGTGATAACTAAGTCCCTTGATTTTCTGAAGTTACCACCTCTATAATTTACTTTATAAAATGCAACCTATACATAGGATCAAAACTCTGAAGAGAATTAATAAATCTGGAGGACCACGATTTCGTTCATTTATGACAGACAGAAATTTGATTCGAGAATCAGTAGGTATTTATGCCAATCACTTTGTATACATTGCAATATTAGTGAAATAGTAAGAGTTTCATTCTTCGATAAGGACGGTACAGTGACATTTCACCATCAAACATACATACCCAAGCAAAACCATGTAGAATATATCAATATGTTATATATGTGTCAAGTGTCAACAATGAACTACCTTGATCACTAAAAAACCAAGAAAGCCATGGTCGAACTTTACCTTTCTTTTCTTTGGGCGAAAATATGTGTGTGCGCACGCGTTGTTTCTTACAATAGTTGCTTAATGAAGAACCGGAACCTCAAATGGCTTTTGGAAAATATTAGAGCTTCCATGTCCAAATTTACATATTGGCATGAAGAAAGCTACTTCTAACAATGGAGAAACTGGCATTTTGTTCATTTATTGCAGAAAACAAGTTTAAGTCAATAACCAGGGAAGTATTGCCAAGAGGTACGCGTGAATTCACTTAATCACTTAGGACTTAACTAGTGGAGTATTATAATCTAACTCAGTGATAAGGATGGTATGGCGCAATGACGTTTCAAAATTCAGCAGGTATGCTCAAGCAAAACCATGTATAATATAGTATAAATATCAACAACCCAATTACAACAGTAACTTCATGCCATAACAGTAAGTAATTCAGAATTTGAAATCAATGTATCTTTTAAGGAGTACACAACCACAGTTGCTACTGCAATTGCTGCTCACCTTGCCAAGCCCAGACAATGTCTTTGAGAGCTGGTCTTATATCCTCCTTCAATATCTTCTGGTATTCTAATGTATCACCACAAGACTTTTTCATCTCAACCAAATGGAAAGATGGGGTGAACTCAAATATTTCAGCATCAATGGATAGCGGCCCCCTTCTACCTTCCCTGGATCTCTCCAATTTCAGCAATCCCCCATCCTTCTTCATTATCTTCAGCCTCAGATTGCGAGAAATATCCTCAATTGTAGACATGATAGACGAGACAGAGCTCATAGATGTAAATTTGACATATTCCTGTCCATCATTGCTTGCGAAAAGGCCAGACAAGTCAAACCCAGCAGAAAGAGAAATTATATCAAAAGCATTTAAATTAGTAGGTTTAACCAATGCTTGATTTGCCTCAACAGCAGCACTTTTGTTCTCACAACCACCAAGAACTGTATCAGCATCAACTGAAGCCACATTTGTAACCACTCTTTTTATTTTATCAGACTTTGAATTGAATCCTTTTCTGAACCAGTAATTTTCCACAAGTTTCGCTATGGATATCCTAGTATCCGGGTTGGGGTCAAGGATTTTTGCTAATAGTCTGCGCACTTCAAATGAAAACCAGTTTGGACATTTGTATTCTGCCTTGCCTATTTTCCTATACAGTGCCATAAGATTCAAATCATAGAATGGTAAATGACCGGCCAAAAGAACATATAAGATCACTCCGCAAGACCATACATCAGCTTTTGCTCCATCATAACCATTTCTACTTATAACCTCAGGAGCTACATATGCAGGAGTTCCACAAACTGTATGCAGCATGCTGCCTTGATGATGAGATTCGACAAGGGCACTCAATCCAAAATCTGCAACCTTGAGAACTCCATTCTCATCCAAAAGCAAGTTCTCTGGCTTCAAATCCCTGTGATAAACACCCCTGCTGTGGCAAAAATCAACAGCGTTGATCAATTGTTGAAAGTACTTCCTTGCCATGTCCTCATGGAGTCTCCCTTTAGAAACCTTGTTGAAAAGTTCACCCCCTTTGGCATATTCAATGATGAAGTAAATCTTGGTTTTGGTGGCCAAGACCTCATAAAGCTGCAATACATTCGGGTGTTTAACCAGTCTCATAACAGATATCTCTCGCTTTGTTTGATCCACCAGCCCAACCTTTAGAACTTTCTCCTTGTCAATGACCTTAATGGCAACATTGTCACCGGTTTTGAGGTCCCTTGCATGGTAAACCTTCGCGAAGTTTCCTTGACCTAATAGTCTGCCAAACTCATACTTGTGCATCAACACATTCCCCTTTTTCTCCATTTCAGTAGAAACCCTCAGACACAAATTTGGTACCCCGGTTTGTATAAGTTCCAGGGTTTCTAAGCAACGAGCATTTCTTGGCCAAGGACCTGCTTCACGTTGAAAGACACGCCGCCAGCAATTTCATTTTGCATTTGCAACCAGAGATTCATTAGTCTGTGAGTTGAGTCCCCAACTTCGTCAAGAAGCCACCAAACAAATGGACTATGCAACAGAATGGCTCCAGAGAAGGTGCTCTCAAATTTCAGGCACATATTTCTGCATCCCTGGAATCAATTCTAATGCTCTACGTGAGAGCAAGAGACAAAACACCAAAACAAAAAGCCATTTTTAAGAAAAATATATTGAATACAGTGAACATGATGAAGGTAACGAATATGAAATTGAGTTAGAACCGAAATTCATTGAGATAATCCAGAGAAGAACAAAGGTTATAAGAAAAAAATTGAAACTTGGACACTCACAAGGTTAGAACTTAATCAGGGGATAATCTGAAACTAAAAAATAGAGCAAAACGAGAAGGGAAGGAACCTGTCTACTTTCTCTCGATCGATCATCCAAACACGAAATAGGATAACTAGGAATTCCTACACTAAAGAGAATACAAAGAGGACATAAAGGGTAGCAGAGATAGAGAGAAAAGGTGAGCGTTACCGTTTGAAGGGGAAGGGAGAATCTCGGAGAGATGGAAACGTTGGAGTGCAGAGGCATCATGTTATCGTAAACCAAGCAGCAAGTAAACTTGTTAAAGGCAGTTTCGGGTTCCGCTTTACTTTAAATTAGTGACAATAAGAGTAGGTGCCGAGGTGCAGGTGGGGCCTGTCATCAAACATTCAAACTAAAAGCTTTCTTCTCTGCCTTTCCAAGTCCAAGGTACCATCAAAAGACGTGCTCTTGCTAGGTCCTGGCAGCGGCGCCACCCAAAAAATAACAAACGGCAAATTATTAATAAATTAATGTGTTCCAAATAATCCCTAGTGGACCTTTTTTGGTAGTAAAATTAAACATTTTTATTTGTAGACCTTTCTTTCTAAATAAATCAATTTTTTAAAATAAAATAATAGAGTATTATTGGGGGCAGGAGTGCACACCTGACAGCTATTCTCCATGTGTTTGAACCATTAATTTTTTTTTATTTAATTTAAATTAAAGTAATTTAATTTAAAAATTATTTTATACTTAAAAATTATTATTAATTTGTATTAATTTTTATCAAATAAAAATTTTATTTATAAATTAAATCAATTTTTAAAATTAATAATTTTAAATATATTTTTTAAGTATTTTGTCGTAAATGTAAATTATGATAAGACTTTCTCAAATTCAATAGAATCTGATATATTTATTGGTATATTAATTTTCTCATATTACCTTTGATCTTATTGGCTAAAAAAAATTATTTCTTACATATATTTTTATCTTTAAAAAAAGTATTAGTTAATTTTTTTTCATGTTCACTTTTGTTTTTTTTAATATTTTAACTAAATTTAATAAATTGAAAAAAATATAAAATTAATAGAATGAGATTTGAGAAAAAAATATTAACAAAATCAAAAAATATTAATTTAATTATATTAATATATATTTCTCTATTAAAATTATTTAATAATTTTTTAAATTTTTATTTAATTACTTTAAATAAGAAATAAAAATAAATGAACGGAGTACGTAATCGTACATAGACCTTGCCGTTACTGCCAAGTTATAGTTGCAGCTCTATCATTAGGTATTATATAGGTAAGTGTTGTTTTCTTTGCTCTTGAATTTTCCCGCGTTCAAGATAATTTGGACCCGCTGCTGGCGTCTGATCTAGATTCGTTACCTTATCAGTTATGACGTTACTTGACGATTACGGATGTGCGTTTGTGTATATTTGTCTTTGCTGTGGGTAGGTTGAGTTGTTTTTCACGG
The DNA here is from genome assembly GCA_019955255.1 of Castanospermum australe. Lineage (NCBI taxonomy): Eukaryota > Viridiplantae > Streptophyta > Magnoliopsida > Fabales > Fabaceae > Castanospermum > Castanospermum australe. Next base: position 261,098 of record NSJW01000002.1, read on the forward strand.
GTTTGCTCATGCCCTCTCAACTTAAAACGGCAGGGCAACCTGTGCAGTAGAAAAATTACAAACAATGCCATGTATTTCATTGAATTTATATTAGTTTTTAAAATATTTTAATTTTATCTATAATATTATTTCATAAATTAAGTTAGTTTTTGAAAGATTTAAACATTAATTATATTAATCTTTAAATATAAATTAATTTAAATAGAAAAATAATTTGTTAAGAATTGTAATAAAATTAAAATATATCGTAAATCAATGCCTGCATCAAGCATATATGATATATTGATATTTATTAGAAGCTAATATATAATATATATAGAAGAGAAATTGTATAATTTGAAACTTTCTAAAATATTGAATATTCTTTAGTGTCCATATTGTGAATCAACAAAAAAATTATATCTGACTAGCATAAAAGTTACATAATACCCTGTACATCACCGTCTCATTAAGGATGTAAGCCATATTCAGCACTTGTAATATATAGGATTTAAATCTTCTATTCTCTTTTTTTAATTTTTGTTTCTTCAATTAAGTACTGATAAAACAGCAAGATAATATATCTTTCTTTTAATTAATATTTATTTTTTTTATAAATATAAATATTATCTTATTGATTATCAATACTTAATTAGAAAGACAAGATTAGTAACAGAAAAAAAGAACAGAAAATTTAAATCCGGACAACATAACCTAGTTGGAGAAGATTTACAACACCTTGCATTTACTCGTCTACATCTCAGCTATGCAGTGGCAGTAAGCCAAGTATTTCAGTTCACGGACTCCCCTACTGAGGTTCATCTTCAGCTTGTTAACAGGATCTTGCAACATGTTAAAGGTACTCTTAATTTTGGTATTAAATTATTCATCATCCAACAAATAAATCTTGAGGGGTATATTGATTCAGAATGGGCAGGGTGGCCTTTTAAGTCGAAAATCAACCACTTAGGTGACAATCTCAAGATCTAGTTCAACAAGCCTCTGCTAAGCATCCTGAAATCGATCTCCATTTTGTAGGGATCATGCTGCAAAGAATCGTGTTCAGATACACCACACTCCTACTGGAGAATAGGAAACAGATACATGCGAGTGTATTTGGTTTAGCTTTTGTAAAATTCAAAATTATGGTTAGAAAAAAAATTTGTCTTTTGTAACTTTTGTCCAAATCATAAAGTTAAACCAAGCATGTCTCTGCAGTTGTGGGGCTGAAAGAATGTTATCCCATGGATAATATTCCTAAGTGCTTAGTTGAAATTCATCCTAATGTCATGTGTTTTACATGGAAATGTTTGTATTTCAAACTCGTGTTATCTTTCAGTTATCTATGTGCTTCTATAAATACTGCTACAAAATTAACGTTGCTTGAATTTTGACTCATTAGTATCTCGAGTCCTACAAAGAGGAAGAACGCAAAATTGATTCTCAACTCTATACTCTTAATTAACAATGCCTAACTCTTTAAAAAAATAATAAAAGCAACAACATCTATCATCTATGACCAAAGTGCCATTAGTCGATTTATTAAATATCAGAGCAATTTGCAGTAATCATCAACAACTACAAGCAAGCTCAGGTAGAAGGTTGTTATACACATTAAAAAAAAAAAAAACTGAAGATAAATAACTTTTTACGGATGTCCTATTGAAAATAGTTATATTCAAAAAATATTTTTTTAAGCACATCCTAATAAATTTAGCTCCTATAAAGTGAAGGTCTCACTTTATAAGATAAAATGAGAATTTATAACCGTTGATGAAAAAATCAATAGTTGAAATGATAAAATATATGTACATGTATAACAAATTATGAAGTTATTAAAATTTACTTTCTTAATTTTTTTATAAATAATTAATATTTTTTATTTTCCTTTCTAAAATAAAATCTCACTTTAGAATAGGCAAATCCCATCCAAATAGGCCCTTTTATTATTATTAATGTGGGTCTTAAATCTTAATAGAGTGCTTCTTTTTTTGGATATTTAAAATAAAAATCAAGTTCTGTTACACATAATTTTCTTTGCAGTAAATATATATATATATATAAAGATTCAAATAAACTCAACTAATATTGAAAATATTAATTAATCAAAATTAGCTTCTTAGTATCTGATTCCTTTGGCAACCTCAAAAAAATGAGCAACATTCCCCTCAGGGGTACCTACTAAAATGCCATGACCAAGATTCAAGATATGTTTCCCTCTACCTGCTTTTCTCACAGTATCATTTATCCGATCAGTGATGAACTCTTTTGAACCAAAAAGAACACCAGGATCCACGTTACCCTGGACTGTTACATTTGGTCCCAGTCGCCTCCTACCATCAGCCATATCAACCGTCCAATCCAAGCTAACTACATCCACACCCGTCAAAGCTAGCCTCTCCAGCAAGCCCCCAGACCCACTTGCATAGAGGATTAAGGGGAGTTCTGGATGGGATCTCTTCACAGTATCAACAATCTGTTTCAAGTAAGGCAAACTGAATTCTTCAAAATCCACTGGACTAAGCTCTGTTGCCCATGAGTCAAAGATCTGAACAGCTTGAGCTCCATTGTCAGCTTGGTATTGAATGTATCTTAGCATTGACGTTGTAAATTTCTGTAGTAATGAGTGGAGGACCTGTTGACGAATCACAGTTCAATGAAAGTAAATGAGTGCATTGAGTCAAGGAAAAAATGCAGAACTTGTTGCCTCCCTATCCTAGTCCAGTTGGATAGGTAAAGTAACCTAAAAGACAGTGTTTCCAAGCAAAACTGATCATTTCCAAGCCTTAATCAGACAATAAAATTGGTAAGCTTCAACAGTCGTAGATTGATCTCTCTATCTTATATTAATTTTCTATATGACACCTAATTTGATAAGGGTCAAATTAAGTAACTATTCATAGGCTGAGAGGAATGCATGTTTTCCCAAAGTAAGAGAGAGAGAGAGGGGATATTGAAGTCTTGGGGCATTCAAGAAAACCTTCAAAAGACTAGGTGTACGGATTGGATCCTTTCATGTTACATAATCATGTAACATGTTGGAAAGAAAAGAGAACAAAACATTTCAACTATCTGTTTTTATTATAATTATAAAAAATGAATTTCTCTCTCTCTCTCTCTCTCTCCTAACATGATAATCATCTAACTTGGGCAGATCCAAATCTGGAAGATACATTTATTAGTTATTACCCTCTGCATCACCAACTCTAAAATAAACCCATAATAAATCATCATAACCCAAACAATTGATAAACTGAGAGTTACCATGTTAATGGTGAAGCAATTAGATTGTAATGACTTAAATTTCCTGTCACTGATAATAGACGTCAATTTGCCAATAAACTTATAGTAGGCATCTTAACACAAATATGAAACTTAATCTGATGAATACCTATTCTCAGCTGTCTTTACCTGTCTTTGTAATCTTTCATAATAATATTAAACTGAAAAGTAACAGGTGATGCCCAGTGTTACTTCTTCAGGAAAATAAAATCTCATGAAAAAAATATCTAAAGAAAGCTCATACTTTTTTTGGATCAAAACTCAGAAATCATTATCAACATTCTTTTTGGAGGGTAAAAGTACAGTAGTATAATACTAAAAACTAAATAAGAATAATGACACTCACATTTTGGTTAACAAAAGACTTACTTTATTGGCTAAGATCGGATATTTAATCATAAGATCAATTATTCAGGTTGATCCATCACTGTTTCAACTCAATGATAAGACCTAAAGAGAAAAAGAAACAACATAACCAATTATGGTAACATGAACCATGCTAACTGATTTCCAGTTCAATCAGATCTAACATTCTAATTAAATTACTAACTTAAGGATTGATGACTGGGTGGACTGATCAGTCCATTTCAGATTTTAAAATACTGAATAGAACTAACACAAAACAGAAAAACATTCTGTAAGTTGTTAGGACTTGGGACAATGCTTAGCCATAACGACAAGCTCTATTGGGCCTGAGTAATAGGGAAAGATTGAAGATTACCTTGGATTCAGAGAAAGCCAACCTCTTTATTTTTGAGAAGTGTTTTGATGAACCACCTTCAACCACATATGATGCCAGGGTGAATGGAGCCCCGACAAAACCAAGGACTGCAGCTTTATTAGCCACCTGCAATCAATGCTAAAGCTTTTAAATTCAATAAGATAATCAAGCACATGGGCATTATACATTAATAGGGACACAGAGAATACCAATAAAGCAACAATTATATGATATACAGAAGTTAGATATTTAGACTCAACATGAAGCTCCATACTTTACTATAACATGAAACAACTAATTAATACAATTAAGCCGCATGCGGGATGGATAGTTCAGTAGAATAGATAGTTCTGCAAGTTTTCAAGATTATATGTTGCCTTAGGTATCACATGACATAAACCTTTGATCACTTTTTCCATGTCATTACAACCCTCCGCTGATGATACACAACCAGAAGCCATCCATAACATGCTTGGAGTTCCTTTTAACTCAAACAATCATAAAGAATTTCCTGTCTTATGGTACTTGAGTGAACAGATAGGCTTTTGCTGTAAAAGGAAGTGTGATGAGAAATGAACAAAAGCAGAGATTCAAAGGGGGAAACTTATATGGACATAGGACCAGTCAGACCTCTTTCCTCAAAATTGTCAGTGCTTCCCCAACATATGGAACTGAATCTTCAGGAACAAACTCCCTCACTTGATCAACCTGGGCAATTGTGCAAACTGGATCAAATATCACGGGACCCTTACCCTTCACAATATCAAAGGGTATATTCATTCCAGAAAGTGGGGTAAGAATGTCTGAGAATAAAATCACCTGTCAAAGCATCAATACCAAGCGTATTATTAATGACAACAAAATCAGAACCAAAACACAAAAAGTAGGGTAACAAAACTGTCGCAAAAATCATAAATATATATTAACGAGTGCTAGAGAGTTATCTCACCCCATCAGGCTTGAAAACATTCCATGGTTGCAATGAAATTTCCACTACAAGATCAACATTTTCAGATCTTTCACGGAATGAAGGATATTTCTCACAGATGATTTGGTAACTCTGGTTAATAAAGGTTAGCAAATTAGATCTATTTTCAGTAAAGAAAACATACTTATATTAAAGTCATAGTGCAAACTATAGCCAATAACTTTGAGCTAAGCTGTTAGCCACAAGAATCTGAAGGGAACAATAACAGTATTGCTAATAATTCGTGCAGGATGAAAGCCCAACCAATTTGATATTAAGTGACATTTAAAACAGGTAAATTGATGCAAAACTGCAAATTTTACTCTTGAAGGCAATATTGGCATTTAAACTTACAAGTGACAAAGAAACAAAGCTTAAGCAATCAAACATATACTTATGCTGAGTTCAGTGAGGACAATTCTAGAAAATTTTCTTAAATGGACATAAATTTTGGAAAATGTTAACACACCCCTAGCCATGTTTGGTTTCAGAAAAAGGGAAAAAAAAGTAAAGGGACCGACTTAAACAACAAATATCTATGTTATACCATATACAGTTTCTTTTCCATAAAGCAACAGTCACTCTACACATGTGAAGGAGAGTCAATTCTGGTCTTTCATTTTGGTAAAAAAGGTAAGTGATCAACAGTAATTTCTAAAGAATTTAATAAACTTTTAAAACTCGGATGTTCTAAAATTACAATTAAGTTTCTGTCTACTTCAACTATGAACTAATTCCCAAATACTGAGGATTATTAATGTCACCAGAACAATTAGCTGCATAAACCTGCCTTCATGTACCTCCCTGCTTGCCTCATGAGCCAAACTGGGGGTCTTTCGACATCTATCCCACGAACTGCATTAAGCAAAAGTGGTTCAGCAGCTGCGGTTGCTTTTGGTTCAGCAACTGTTCCTGGATGTCATTTTCCAGAATTCAGATACACATAAAACCCATAAATTAACTGAATGGTTTGTGAAGGGCACAAATAATAGAAGTTTGACAAGAGATACACGAATGGCAGTTGGCCTGGACTGAAAATGACCACTCAGAAGTCAGAACACATAAGGGACTACAATAATATGTTTATGCCAAACTGGTTAGCAGCATTATGTTGTATAGTTTGTTTATATAGTAATAAAAATTGTCAACTAAGAGTTTTGAGCTATTAAATTATCAAAAACAAAAAAACATTTTTTGGCAAAAAAATTCCACAGTGAATATCCCTCTTGACAAGCTGCAAATGACATGAGCAAATAATTGACATTATAAAGCCCAGAAAATAGCATCAGATCGAACTGGTGAAAAGAACAACTGGGGAGAAAACCTGTTGATGACAAAACCCTAACATAACAGGTACAAGCCTAATTCACAAAGCTTTGAGCTGAACGTGAACGTTAACATAATTTGCTAAATGGGAGAAAAGAATCAGTATGAAAATACAATTGCAATCTACTATAGCTCAGCTTGGATTGGTTTCCCGCAGGAGAATCCCCACATGCCAAAAGAAGGGAAATTCGCAAACGCAAACTTGCTGGGCGTTGGAGGGAAGCATTTGAAATTATCATAGCTTAAACGAAGGAATACCTCCAAGGGAGCAGGAAATTGGGGGCCTTGATTTGGAGGAAAAAGTGAAACTTGATCTTCTGGGCGCAGAGGAAGAGGGTATGATAGAGCCGAAGGTGCTGTTGATGCACGACATGTTTGAAGTTCAAGCCGGTATTCGCAGTCCCCACTATGCTGCGCCGCGATTTCAATTTTTATCTTGCACGTGATGTGCTGCTTCCGCGAAGCACCAAAGATGTCAAGTGGGGCGAAAGGGAAGATAAGGAAAATCACCAACCTCATCCTTCGCAAGGATCCAGTTGGCACTGACTTTCGCCATGTCAGCAACAGCACGCTGGAAATGTGTGTTTTTTTTTTTTTAAATTAGGTATCTAAGAATTGGGTACTTCTATATTTTAGATTATTGGATTTTATTGATACTAATTTGACAAGGATACCATAAAATTATCCTCAAACTTAATACTACCAAATGGATACTAAAAGTTTTGCTCTTCCTCTTACAATTTTAAATTTAAATTAATTAAAAAGTTATAAAAATTTAAAAATGTTAATATAAAAAATATTCCATGTAAGATATATACTTTTAAGATCGTTTGAAGATAGAAACTTAATCTCAGTTAATGCAAACACTAATCCAATACCAAAAAAAAATGCCATGAGAAAACTATCAACCTAGTTTAAAAATGTCTTATTGCAAACAAAAAAATGCTAGCAACATTAGTCAAAAATGTTTTCTGTCTAGTTCAAACTATGTGTCATTGTCACTTTTTTATTTACTATTAATGTAAAACAAAATTTACACAGCCATCTAATAAATGAAACTACGTCAATAAAAGTGTTTTGACTTTTTAAATAAATATTATTATAATAAAATTTATTTAATAATTTGATAACACATAATTAATTGATACTGTAAAAATTTTTACAGAAACTCTAAATACATTGCCCTGGTATGATAATGTTCTTTGTAATTAGAAAAAAAGTTCTTAAATAAGTTTGTTAAAACTAATCTTTAAAATTTGGATGGTGCAATGCGTTTGGAGTAATGTTACGATTTGTTTGAAAGAAAAAATGTGACTGTAGTAATAGCCAAGGGGTAATGATAATTCTACACCTGCACTCATTTTCATTGTTGTTTTAACCAGGAGTTAAAAAGTTTATCACTCCGTTTAATTTCCCATGTACTGGCTGTTTGTTTAAGTTTCCTGTCTTATACCAAACAAGGAATAAAAATATATCATTTGCTTTAATTACAAGATTGAACTTATACGTCATTTCCTAACAGATACAGAAGATTCATATGCCAAGCAAAAGTTGAATATCATGCTTCAGTAGAATAATAGATACAAGAAGATACATGAAATAGGATTTGGATCCCACTTGATGTTTCAGATTTCAACCAAATTTACCCACAAGGGTAATGACTCGAAAGTAAATTAGAGCCCATGTGGACAAGTTTTCCTTGCAATGGCAGAGGTTCTTTCGGCTCAAGAATACTTTAGATCCTAAGCAAGATTAGTCTCACACCCCAACCAAATTTCATTTTCAAATCTACAATACGATGATCATGGATGAGCTTTCATGAAAATGAACAGTTGATATATAAACAGGATCTTCCAAGAGAACACGAGGGGATCCAAATCCCATTTTCAAGGTGGCAAAATTGGAAGTGAAAATTGATATAGAAGATATGGGTTCCATCAAATCGAAATGACTGCAACTACATAAATCATTTAACTACACGGAAAATTAGCAGGGGGCAAGAAAAAAGAATGGGAAGGAAAATATTTAGAAAATGGTGTCTGTTCTAAGTTTCCTTTTCGGAGGAGCTTTCTCTATGATCTGCTTCTGCAGGTCCATAAATGTAGAACCCATATTAGCAAATAGTCTTCGCAAGTTGATCACAGAAAGTTCACTAAAGCTAGCGACAGCAAGATCAGCCTGCCTCAAATCATACCTGCAGGTTCCAACATCAATCAATTTCTGAATGCTGATGAATAATTTCCTCAAAAGGTTTCAAGTAATAAAGTGTACAACAGAATGAAAATTACTCTTTTATTTCAGTGGCAGGGAAATATGATGGATTAAATTTAGTCCTCATATGATGACTCAACCCCGATTACCAAATTGAACTTCTACTATGTATTGTGAACGTGGAAAACAGTGTTTTCACATGCACGGCTCATATGTTGATGATATTTTATTTTCACATAACGCTAATTATGCATAAATATGAATTACTCACGCAGGATGAGCTCCAATTAGTGCTACAGCCATCATTGTACAGTTGTGCGCAGCAGTTACTCCTCTAGGATCGTCTTCAAAAACCACACACTTGGAAGGTTTCCGATCCAGCTGCAGGGAATTTAGGCAAACAGGTCTAAAACTGGCAGGATATCGTAGAAAGAATGAGACCAAATTTATTTGGTACGTAGTTCAATGCAAAATAATAAGATGAAGAACTAATCAATCATGGAACCAAAATCAATCCTACGTAAAACACCAATGCGACATCTGAACCTTTGCCCCTTGCTATTGGAGCTTTGGGCCTTTGGCATTGAATGTGAACTATGTCTAAGGCCAGACAATTAGCAGCAGTAACTATTTGGGAAAAAAAATGGTAGACCGATAGTCCAAATTTTCCATGTTTATATAAGATCCTATTAAGAACATCTAAAATGCAGAGGCAGTTATTACATCTTGACCCTTAAAACTAAAACAACACTAAGCCCACATCTTTAAAAAAAAATATCATTTATTCTCTCATCTTAGTTTGCATTAAGCAACTCAATGATCATTGTCCTCATAATATGCTTCAATTTTGAAACACAGGAAAACTCAGCTTTACAGAAAACTTATTAGAATCCTGTGCAGTATTTTTATTATAGACTAGTAGACTACTTATTTAACTATTAGAGAAATGTCTGCAGTATTAATAGAGATGGGAACTTGCCAAATTTAATTATATAATATGGTATAAAGATAAGTGTAAAAAACTCTTAATAATAATACGAAGCCTGAAATATTTCATCATATGATACAATCATAAGAGTAAAGACTGCACCTTGACAGCAGCAGAAAGAAATCTATGAGCCATTGACTCCATTCCATCCTCTTCTGTCACAATTGCCTGCAACTCAAAAATGAGGCAATCAGCAAAAGGCAATTTCATGAGCATGTTAAGATATTGAATATATACTGTGTCCAGTACACATCATGGGTTGAAAATTAGTTCTAGCCATAAAGAGGATGAGTTATCAGTTGGGTTTACCCCAGAAAGAGTGGTGAAAATCTTTTAATATCCCTATAATGGATCAAGATCTTAAGTCAAATGAAAAAACAAACAGCTTTTCTTCATGCATGTATGTCAACAGCATTCCGCCAAATATATTGACCATGACTCAAACTGAAGTGGAAGTTCAAACCTGCACTAAACTAACTACATTAATTAAGTATATTATAGTTGGCACTAATAGCCTGAAAAGAAATAAGATCTTCTGGTCATTGAGTATCCTAGAAATAGTTTCCTTATATATATTTATAGTGATTAGTGTACTTAGTATTACAGCTACAGCATAGCTGTACTATTGTACTATATTGTAGTACACATTGTACTAAGCCACTATTTAGTAATATAAATAAGACTCTAGGAGTACTGTGATACTCACTAACTCATTCAGATAATTTTAGGGTTTCGCTCTATGATTCTTTTTCTCTCTACAAGTACAATCCAAGGTCAAGTAAAGATTGTTATTTGAACTAATATGCTCCTCCATGCCATGTTTGGGGAAGCAAGGTAACTCATTATTTCTAGAAAAAGATTTATGTGTTAACTCTTCTCAAATATTACCAACCTGGAAATACTTATTGAGCCCCATTCGTTCCAAAGCTTCTATCATATTTTTTCTATCAAGACTTGAAACAACAGCACAGGGGATGCGAGCTGTATACACTGCGTCCAACCAGTCTTTGAGGCCCTCCGTTGGTCTTTCAAGCTATAGACAAAGTTATATGCAAGAAATGTCATGTTTAACCCTCTGACACTAGATAATACCCATCAGAAGAAATTAAGGCAACAGCTTACTTTTAGAAGATTATCATAATATAACTGAGAAAACCTCAACTTTAGTCTATCCAGCTCGTTTTCTGCCTTATCCCAGAGGAAATGCTGCAAATTTACAATAGCTAGTCAGCAAAAATAAGATGTGTATAGAGCAAGGTTTGAGATTTTTAATACACTATCCTTAAGAAACTATTTCTTTATAATTCAATGCCCACATAAAACCAACTAACCATAACTAAGACAATTATAAACACAGGAGACTTTTTTAGATGAAGAGAGAACATAGATAAATTATTGAGACACTGTAAAGGTCACTGTCAAATTTCATAGAATTGGAAACACCATCAATAGCATATCTAAGAGACAGACAATGGGCTAACTCTGATACCAGCGAAGCTACCACTTGTATAATAATATTTCTCATGCTTTAAATATTCCTGCTCACTTCTATCCCTTTGCCACCCCCAGTAGCATAACTCCATGCACACACAAAAGTGAACTTGGACAAGCATAGGCTCCCACACCCACACCTTTGTCAAAAACAAAGAAGATATTCCTATACGGCTAGTGTCCCTCAAAGCTAACAGTCCACTCACACTCTTCAATTGAATACATGCCTTCCATTGTGTATGTTCTAACATAGTATGTCAAAATAGCCATATGGATGAAAGGGACAGGGCTGCAGGTTCTTGTATTAATATGAGTAAATAACCAAAAAAAGGGGGCAGGGAAGAAGAAATATCATGTTGCATGGCTATTTATTGCCAAAAATTTTATCACGTCACTTTCAGAAGTTGAAACTAAATGCAGGTTTTACACAATGATGCTTTCTTGGATAAGGCTAAGATGATAACCACCTATCTATGACCATCTTATGAATGTCTTGGTTCCAGTGTCCATAATTGAAAATTAAACTCCATAACTGCAAGATTTTTCCTTTTTTTTTTTTTTGCCCCAAGATGATGATAAAGAAAAGTCCCTACTCTACATATTAGAACAGACATATAATATGGTCAATAGTTAAAACATTGTTGTAAGTTTGATATATGTACATATTAAGATATGCAATCAAATCCTGAAGCAATGGCAAATTTCAAACCTTATGCAACACATGATCAGCACCTGCATAAAGCATTAATCTTTGAATATCACCATCTTCAGGAATATCCTTTCCTGCACGAGAAACATCGTAAGAAAAGTGACTAGGTGTCCCTTTGTTCATTTAACTTGTTTGATAGATTATATAAATTTTCATTCTTTAAAACTGGCGGGGTCTCTCATTAGGTCACTCTCATTTGGATTGACAGGAGGGAAGAGAAGGGAATGGAATGGTAAATAATGGAAGGAAACACCCAATCCCTTGTTAAAATTTACAAGCATAAATGAAGGAAAGAAAACCTACGGAAAAAGAGGTGTTCCCTGGGATTGCATTCTCCCTTAATTTTATATTCCCTTCAAAAGTGGATGGAAAGTGGAGGGAATGCAAAAGCTTTTAATGAAATTTAATTAACTTCTTATCTACCAACAATGAAAAGGAAACAAGTTAAACAACAACATTTGAAAGTGTAAAATTCTATTAAGGAAAAAAATTCTTTCATTTCCTGTCTATAAAATTGTGTTCCCAAATAGATGTATATCAATTAAATATCCAAACAAAGGAATGATTATACGTTACACTTGCTGTTCAATTCCATCCTTAATGCTGTTGTATCCTTTTATTTCCATTTGGTTCCATGCATCTAAAAGCATGTGCTAAAGATAGTCCCATCAACGTCCCACAATAAAAACAATTAACATACCCTCTTCTGAGGCAAGCTGCTCCCATGCCTTCCTCTTCAGAACTCGAGTATCAGCCTGAAACACATTACATGCTGTTATCAGGGAATTAATGTGAACTGGTAGCATGATATTGTGTGTCATCATGCTCTTTTAATCTCAAGACTTTCAGTCATAGGAGTCAGCCCCACAAGTAATTAACAAATAACAACCAGAACAATACACTCTTCTAATTATTGCAATGGAAATAAATATCATAAACTCAATTTGCATCACTTAACATTTCTAAAACCTGAAAAAAAAATAGTAAAGATAACAATCTAGCATGGTATCAGTCAACGGAAAAGCATCCCTATAAGCTTGAGTTAAAAAGTACCTACCACCACATTGTCCCAAGAGAAGATAAGACCGTAAGCTTCATCTGGCTTCATGGCATAGCGTACACGCTGAAGAAAGCCATCTTGCAATTTATCGTTCAAATAGTCCTATTTTCAATAAGAATTAGGATCCTTCAGTCATAAATTACAGTATGCTTGCTTCTGAAAGTACGGCGAGGCAATCTAACCTAGTATAAAGGAAAACTAAAAATGTCCATCGTGACCAAAATCCCTTACCACATCAACTTTTAACAGTCCATCTGCCCTAAAAGTCTCAAAGCCTTCCCCATATTCAGCTCCTATAGCCTGGTAGGAAACATGAAATAGAAAGAGTTGGGGGAAGAAACCTTAGAAACCATTAGTTCCAGTCAGTTAAGGTCACTAAATTCATTGTTCTAATCAGAGTGCATAATATGGCCAAGGGAAATTTACAAAAAAAAAAATTAAGACCACGAAAAGGGGGCCAATAAAAGATAAACCTTTAAACTTGGTTGGACGCGAAACATTGAAAAAATCGATAATTTGTGAATTTAAACACTCAATAAAGACAGGAAAACGAGCAGAATCCGCACCTCTTGCGCGAAAAGCTTATTGGGTGTGAATTGCAACCCATTAACTGAGCCAAATTCATCGGACCCAGAAGAGCAACGGACAACCAGGCGATTCTTAACCGGACCCAAGCGCTTTAATTTATAAAAAAAAGAAAAAATAGGAGTAAATGGAAGAACACAAAAACAAAATAGAGAGAGAAAAAGAAAGAGAGATACGTAATTGCAGACCAAAACTCTGAGCTCAAAAGGAAGAGGAGACTGTTGAAGACGATAAGGGTGTGTGGGAGGAATCGCATGAGAAGAGGCTCTGCCTCTGAAATTAGCAGAAGTGGCGAAGTCCATGAGAATTGAGAACGCAGTAACGTTAATACTACAGAAGCAGAAGTAGAAGGAGAGGAAGTGAAGAAGATGTCGTAACGGAGCTTGTGTTTGTGAGGTTCTTTCTGGCTCCGAATCCCAACTGCGGCATTACGTGGATGGATTATGTGGTGGCTGCTTTCCAGTCACGTGACGTACACAAGCTTCTCCTCTTCACTGGATGAGAAAATTATTATTTTTCTTTTAAAAAAATATTTTAAAATAAGTGAATTTAAACGGATAATTCTTTTATACAAATTTTAAATTCAATTATTTAAAAGATTATTTAAGTAAATTTAATCTTTTATTAAAAATACTTTTAAATTTTAATTTTAATTTATTATAAATTTTTATATAATATCATTTCATCACATCTTGTCAAATTATTAAAAAAAATTAATTTTTAAATAATTATTATATGAGTCAAAATATTTGTTATTTTAGTTTAATAATTTTAATAATTTAATAAAATATAATTAAATAATAATTTTAAATTAATAATAAATCAAAATTAAATTCATAATTTTATGTAACTTTTACTAATATTCAATATATTTACTTTAAAAAAAATTAAATGTAAAATTTAAAAATAATAATTTTATTTAGATCATATTGACATTCAGTGTACTATAATAATTTTATTTTTACTGGATTAGTATTTAATATATTTTATTTAATAATATTATTATATACATATATGTAAAACTGTTAAATTTTATATAATTTTTTATAATAATGTTGACGGGAGAAATATTTAGTTTCTCTAAATCATAATCTTAACAAATTTAAATTTTATTATAATAATATTATAAATTTAATTTGAAATTACATATTCATTTTTTATATTATGTGTTATGTTATTGTTGAATGTTTCTATCAGAGTTTGATATAAAAATATTACAACTTTTTTTGTTGGTATAACATTATACAAATAATAGTACCTCTTTCTTTGTCGGATGTGAAATTGAGGCAAATCTTCCTTGTTCTTTGTTTTGTAAAATTATGGTTTCTATTTTTTGTTTTGTAAATCTTCCTCCACCCTTGACTTCATCTTCAGCCTTGTAAATTTTTTTTATAAATTATGAAAAATTTAAATTTATAACTTTCTATAAAATATTTAAATTATTGGTTACTAATTCACTCTTAATTTATATACGTATATAAAACTACTTTAAAAAACAATTAATGACATTATTAATTATTTATTTTATATATATATCTATTTAAATGACATAATTAACTATTTATTTTATATACAAATATATTATATTAAATAATTAATGACACTATTTTATGAATAATTTGAAAATGTGTGACTTAACATTTTTTTAATATAATAATAATATGAAAGTTTGAACCTATGATTTTTTATAAATTATCTAAATCCCTCACCACTAATCTATTTTCAGTGACTTATGTGTGACTTAACACTTTAACGTAAATTCTAATTAACATGCATAAATTGAAAATTAATTATATTATATGCATGAGATAAAACAATTATAATATTAAAAATTGTATATATTATAAATTTGTGCATTTAACTAGACATATAAAAGTTTAAATTAGCGGTAGCAATTAAATCTATTAATTCATGACCTATCAAATTTATTCATTTCTAAATTCAATTTAATTTATATAATTATAATAATAGATTTAATGAATTAGATTAGTTTTAATTAATGAATGGTTAATAGACTAACATAAATATTTATTGGATTCAATAAATATATATATGATTCAAAGAATAAAATATATTTAAAAATAAAAAAAGATTCAATACCTTTAGTTGATGATGGATAAATTGTATATCTATCCATTAAAATGAACTAATAGATGTAATGAATACTATCCATTAATATAAATTATTGATAGATTAGATAGCTTTAATAATTCTTTAATAGATCATAAATGAATTATTAATTTATTT
The DNA here is from genome assembly GCA_019955255.1 of Castanospermum australe. Classification (NCBI taxonomy): domain Eukaryota; kingdom Viridiplantae; phylum Streptophyta; class Magnoliopsida; order Fabales; family Fabaceae; genus Castanospermum; species Castanospermum australe. Next base: position 276,664 of record NSJW01000002.1, read on the forward strand.
TTTATTTATTTATTAATGATCTAACTCAAAATTGATCTAATTTACTAATTTGTCACTCCTAATTTAAATTATAATTAATTTTCACTCAATTAACTTTTAACAATAGTGTATTAATTATAGTGACTTTCTAAAGTCTAAATTAATTCAAATATGGTTATTAATTACTCTTAAAAAAGGTATTAATAATAAATTTAAAATCCAATTCTAATTGATTTCATTTCATTTAACTTTCGAAAATAGAGTATTAATTATCTTAATATTCAAAATCGAAATTATTTTAATTTTCAATTATAATCCATTTAATTTATTAGTATAATTTTTATGGTGGATAATTTATTAGTATATTTAATTGATTTTTTCCCTACAGAATTAAATTCTCATTCTATCCCCAAATAACCTTAATGTGTTGATCTTCTTAGACTTCAAAACTTTTTTAAATTAATTTTAAAATTCTTAACAGAGACTACAATTTACACTCACAAAGATCAGTCATTTATCGTAAGTGAAAATTCATAAATATTAACTATTATAAAAATAGAGACTAATTGATTTGATATTGAATGGATAAAATAAAAAGAAACATACTAATTCAAGGGATAATTGATCTTTTTGGTGCAGAACGGGGTAATTGATTTGATTTCATCGAATTGAAGTGATAAAATAAAGCGTAAATCTTCTTCTTATGAATTTTTTTTATGAGAATTTTTACGAATGATTAGGTGGCAATCTCACATGAGTTTTTGTTTTTTTATTAATATTATTTTATTATGATTAACTGACAAATAACTGCTTTATGTAATTTATAGCTATTTCGTAAATATTATTTGGAAAGATATAGCAATGCTATAAAATAATTGATTTGATTTCATTCAAGTGATAAAATATCCAATTGAATATTATTTTAAAACTTGAAGTTTCAATTCAAATACCAATTCTAGCAATGCTACAAAATAATTGATTTGATTTTATTAAGTGATAAAATATCCAATTGAATATGATTTTAAAACTTGAAATTCCAATTCAAATACCAATTATAATTGATTTTTATTTTCTACCAAAAAAAATAATTGATTTTGATCTTATGTGTCTATTAATTACTCTGACATTTTAAATTCAAATTGAATCTAAATTACAAATTTAATTCATTTAATTTATTAGCATACTTATTTGCTTATTATAATAAGTTTGATAAATTAAGAATAAAAATTAAATTTCCGAGTACTAATTTTGCTGCACTAGTTTTAATCCGATTCAAATAATTTCGAAGCACTGAATCCGTTGGAGATTAATTTCGGTTCATCCAATTTGAATGTTCGTTTTCTACTATATTAATTTTTGGGTGCAGTAATTAAGACCCCATGGCATTGGTGAATAATGAACAATACCACGAACACGAAGATAGTGAACGATTCATTTGCAACATTATCATATTCGTATCAATTACTCTCACCCACTGTATTTATATTGATTTCTTTAATATAATTATGAATAATAATTTTCAATAATGAAGTTTAAATCCAATTCAAATTCAAATTATAATTGATTTGAAATCAATTAATTTTCAACAATAGTGTATTAATTACTCTGATTTTTCATATTCTAAATTAATCCGTGTAATTTTTTTATTATAATTTTTGACCGTTAAAGTGTATGTTACTGTTACGATAAAATTGTACATGCTTACAGGATATATCAAATTTCAACGGTTCATTATACAGATACAAATTAGATACAAGTGCATAATAAACGAGTGTTATTGGGGCAACAATAGTACATGGCTAAGGGCAGAGTCAGAAATTTTATATTATGGAGGTCTAAGAGTTATTTTTACTTTTTTGATGGGGCCAAATATAAAATTATACAAAAAAAGTTTTACAAAATTTTGAAAGGTTTAAAGCCATATTTGAGGCTCAGAGGACCATGGCCTCCTCCAGCCCTCTTTCTGTCAGCCTATGTATATGGCATTGTCAAACGTAAGACTTGGATAAACATGTTTTTATTACCAAATTTTAAAGGATTGGCGCATTTTCTTTCTACATTTACAACATTCAAATTTTTAATTTGTTTGAATAGTTGATTAAAGAACTAAGAATGAGGATAGTTACAAATTGATTAAAACATTTATTTCAGATAACTAAGAGTTTCAAATAATTAAGAGAATGCAACGAGTTTGCATAATATAGACTAACATTTGACTAAGTCTAAAAAAATAAAATTTTAAAACTCCATAAAAGTTTAATAAAAACAAAGACACGTAATAGAGTATTTATAATTCAAAAATAGTAATTCTAATTAAATAAGAAATCCTAATCAAATAATTAATAAAGATAAAATCTTAAAGATAAAGAAAAATATTAATATCCTTAAATAATATAATTATTATAAAATTATCTATTAGGATTAAAATTATCATTAATTATTCCATACCACGATGTTTTAAGAATTATTGGGCTAGATGTCCCTGCCAAATTGTCCTTCTCAAGACATTTTATTATTCTAATTTGTTTTTGGTTTTCTCTTATAGGATGTGACATTGCTTGGTTCTCCCTTAGCAAACTTCATCTACTGCTATATTGAAATTTGATGTACCATTAATGTTTTAGTTGTGTGAAGGATAAAACATTCTAGCATGTGTTTTGAGGAATGGTATTGTAAGTCTTTAATTTAAAGTATTTTAACTTTTGTTATACTTTTATTTACAAGTGTTAAAAAGTGTTGAACTTCATTCACGTTTTATTACACTAGTAGTGACTTGCAAATGTTCATACAAACACAATACAATTAATGAAATGATATACTTTTCAATACTCTCCTGTTCTGAACAGGTGAAAATTTGAGTAGAAGAGCTGCTGTTCCAACCAAAACAGAAACACGGAACCCAAAATTTTAAGTAAGTTATCGGCATTAAAATTCATATTTGGCAGTTATGTTGTAGTTTGAAAACTGTGTGCAACATGTCCTGCTCATTCCTTTCACCGATTCACACTCACAAGGTATTGTGTTAGCTAGCTACGTCACAGGCATTAGACTCATTTCTATTAGAGACTTGAATTCATCGCAAAATACAACACTTGCGCTGGTAAAATGCAAATAAATTTGGTCCAGCATTTCACCAAAATATATGGGTAGATGTAATCACTAATCAGTATCCTCTATCATAAATCAGACACCAGCAAAAGAACCCAGAAATGAATTCTTCGAGCTCCAGGATTCCGACATCCCTATTTCAAAGATAACGAAGTGGTGAGGCCTAAGAAATCAGTTGTTCAATGCACAAGGAAACAGTGAGAGGATTATAAGCAGGTCAGAGATAGCTAGACATAAATGACATAGAGACTGTGTGTTTGTGGCATTGAAACTCATAATTAAATGGTAAATTAAATTCCAAAAAAGAAGCATTCAGACACAAGGAGAATAAGAGAAAGATATATATACACCATCATTGTAATGCCAGTCGCATATGTTGTCTGGAGGAGTATTCTGAGCTGTTGGAAGAGTATTGATCTGAGCTGTCTGAAGAGTCTTCATAGATCCAGTAGAACTACAAACAATTCATACAAGCCATAATTGAGAATGATGTTCGTGCAATGAGTGAGACCAGCAAAAGTAACTATTTAATCAGACTGTACAAATTGGAATGTCAGAAGTAAGAAAACCTGATCAAACTTCCCAACCATTGCTGAATCAGCCTCATCGTTCACCTAAACTCATTCACCTTGTCATGGATACGGTAGGAATCTCAAATTTGAAAGAATAAACAGTGTCGATTTCATTTGAAGATAACAAGGGAGGGGGCATGGGTCACAACATATGACAATGGGTGTGATGTGAACAAGAAACAGTTCACAAACCAGGCCCGATTTCCACCTCTTTACTCATTCTTTGCTTACGATTCAAATCAACTTTGTTGACTATTACTATCATCGGGAAGTGGGGTTGACGTAATATAATGCAAGTCAGAAAAACTGACATTGTGATAGTAAATTTTGAAGGGAAGAAATTTCAATATTGACATTCTTCACTCTCCAGTTACCTTTATCATATTATTAACCTCCTTAGTCAAAGCTGCTTCGTAGGCAGAGTTAACCTTTTCAGCTTGAGAAACGTATGGTTGCCTCTCCTGAATAGTAACTGAAATTAAGCTTCAAAGGAATACAAACTTCACACTGAAGACATCAAAATGGAGTGAAGCTTACCTCCTTGGACATGTTTTTCCATGTTTCAAACCCTTTCCTATCCATTTCAATCAAATTTCCGGTCTTGCAACTCTTCATAAACTCTTCCCTGAGAAAGAAAGCTAATCAATATAACATGACTTTTACCGTGTTCCAGACATGAAAACTCCATTCAATAAAAAATACCAAGGCCGGTTGGTGAATATATATTAAGAAAATTAACATGAAAACTCCATTCAATAAAAAAAATTAAGGTTGGTTGCATCTCAAAGATCATATCTTTAAAAGGAAAATATGGCTTTACCGAGTAGAATCTCAAATGTTGATGAGCTGGAACTAAGATCATATTTATAAACGATACAGTAAAATACATCATTGTGTGTATTCATGACAGATGAACTATGGGGGAAAAAATGCAAAGATGCAGCCATATAAGCAGTAATTAACACTACAAAACCTTCAAAAACATAAAGAAGCCCCAAAGAAAAGTCGATTAGTGCTCCTATAACCAGCAACGTAGGGTACAAAAAAGAAAAAGTCAGGGTGAGAACTGAGAAGAGAATGTACATAAACAAACGAAAAGCTGAAATGGGCTGGTCTCGAAAACTTTGATTGGCAACAAGTTGGTTCCCTCTTGTTCCCCTGAACCTCTCCACATCCATCTTCGGTTCACACTCGTGCATGTCAGATAACGCAAACAGACACCGACACCCTCACATCTTGCACTGCAGTATATAGAAAACAATGAAGGCCCAAACATGTGACAAGCATGAGACCCCCAAAGTAGTAGACAGACACATAGAGAAACCACCCAAGAAACAAACAAAAATGGAAATATACCATTAAACGCTTTCCATATATTTGAGCCCATATTTATGAATATAACATTTCTCAAAGGCACTTTTCATTAGGAGCATGGCGCGCCGCGCACAGCCTCTTCATGGTCCTCGACCTGGGCGCCATTACATTGTATTGCGTTACATTAGCTAGAGCGCCACCTCATGCTCTGCTGGCGTGCCCTCACCGCCCTTCCTGTGAGTTTTCAAATGATCACTATCTTCAAATATACCCTTCTCTTTGTAGACCAAGTCTTAAACCACCGTAACAATAATAATAAAAATAATGTGTAAAAACTTTTCTTATTGTAACCCAAATTTACTAATTTAGAGGCAAAAGTGCAAAACTTGATGGAGCACGTAATTGTTACAAAAATAATTGAGGTGGCCCTGGGTTAATCAGAGACCAACTCACTGATTCTGTCCTTTCTTCTTCTTTTTTTTGGGTTATGTGATCAAATTGTTCAAAACACTGATTCTGGCGTTATTCAGGAGCTTGCCAATGGACCTCTGTGGCACCTGTATTTCTCGTTCTTGCTGAATTGTTGTCTATGGCTTATTCGCGATTACTAGAGTAAACACTGCATAATCTATGAACATCCACCTCCATTATTCCTACATTCCCATATTCTTTTTAGGATAATAGCATATAGGTTTAACAACCTCTTTTTTTTTTCCAGCATATATAGTTAGTATGGTTTCTATTCTGATCCCTGCAATTTGAAACCAAATTCTGCTGGTGGTCAAGCATTGCTACATGCAATGCGAGTATTCTCCTACTCCAAAATAGCTGCAAGTCGTTTTCTGGTGGGAAGAACTTCCGTTGTAAATTGCTCTACTACTGTTCTGAAAACCGGACCGGACCGGCCGGTTCAACCGGTTGGACCGGAAACCGGTCCCCTCACCGATTCGGACGATCTCTCATAATCGGTGGGGTCAAAAATCGATAAAAAACTAGTGAACCGGTTTCGAATCGACTGAACCGGTTAACCCGGCACCGGTCCGTACGGTTGCCGGTTCTCATCCAAGGTCAAAGCCACTGAAGAACTTCAGGACCCTTCAGACGCATTACAAGAGAAAACACGGGGGGAAGCCATTCGGGTGCAGAAAATGCGGGAAGCCATTTGCTGTGTGAGGGGATTGGAGAACGCATGAGATGAACTGCGGGAAGCTCTGGTTTTGCATCTGTGGCTCCGATTTCAAGCACGAGAGGTCCCTCAAGGACCACGCTCCGCATACTGTGGAGAGTTGCGATCAGCTGGGCAAAGAAGAAGAAGGCGACGAGGAAGAAGAAGAATCTGAGAGAGAGGGAGGGAGAGAGAGAGAGAAACGAAGTGCGAGATGATATGGAGAGTGTAAGCAGTATTCAGCACTTAGCAGTTAGCAGAGAGCGAGAGAGAGAGGTTTTATTAATTAGTAATATGGGACAGAGTAGCTTTAGTTTTTAGCTTAGATTAGGTTCAGCTTTGGCAGCTACCAGGGGATGGGGACATGTGAATTTTATTTTATTTTTTTTGAAAACCAACGTGAAATGAAGAGTGTGCTGGAAAAGCTGAACCACCATCAACGTGAAAAGGACAGTGTGTTGAAAAAAGCTAAAGCTACCAAATCTAAGTGTTGGAACCTAATCTAAGTGCGTTGGAAAAGGACAGTAATTACAATTTCACAGAAGAGGAGTAACTTGTGGTGGGATTTTGGAATGGTCTTGTTCAGCAATTCATCAGTTTTGATTGTTTGGTTGAGATCGAAGACAAACAGTGAAATGAAAGCTAAATTTCTTGCATTTAATGAAGTATCAGTCTTATCTAATTAAAAAATGTTTATGTGTCATATTTATTGATTATTATGATAGATTAATATTATATTTATATAAAATTATATTATTATATAAATTAATATTATATTATTTATTTAAATATAATATTTTTTTATTTTATAATATTTTTTTATATTTTAAATAATTTTATTATTAATTTATATTATATTTTTATAATTTTTATTTATTTTATTAATATATAAATAATTATATATATATATAAATATATTTATATTTATATAATATAAATATATATTTAATTATATTTTGATTTGATCACAATTAAATTATTAAACTTTGAACGAGTATATAAACCAATTCGATTTTCATAAACTTTGAGCAGTATGGATGTCAAGCTTCCACACTTGTCGTATCCCAGATTGAAAAGGTAATCAGTTGCGCGTTAAATAGGCCTCTTTGACCAAAAATTTACACAATTCAGAACCCATCTCAATTCATCGACTCCATCTGCCATGACACATATGTTACGAGTCAAAGGTTGCAAGCAAGAAGTCTCTCGTTCCGGTTCAGGAAGAAGAACACAAATCAGTGAGCATCTCAATTTTTATTCTACCTATCTTCTTCTTTTTCATTGCTCGTTCTTGCTTCTATGTAAATTCTATTTTTTTCTTTTTGTAACGCATCCCCAAAATGAATTTCCATTACAGAATATTCTCCTTTACAGAAAAATAAAAAAAGGTGGATTTTCGCTTTCACGGCTCTCTTCATTTCTCACCTTATTATTTGCTTTATCTCCAAATCTTGCAGAAAGCATAGTTGGTTTTTAAATCATTTGTATTATGCTTAATTGTTGATGACAAACCTGGGATTGAAGGGAAACTACCGCTGCCCTTTTGATTTATTTTCGTTACATTTTATTCTGTTTCTGTTTTTTTATTTTTTTATTTGAATTTTTCTTATTTCGATATTTTTTGTCCAATATTTTAACTGTATGGATTTGAGGTGAAGTCATCGTTCTCTTCCGAAAAATTTATGGTGAAGAGCACAAAACAAGAATCCATCTTTTTATTTACTATTGTATCTCTGTTATTGATATTCTTTGCTCTGTTTTGTTGCTGAGAAACTATGAGAAAAAGAATTAGCATGCCTAGAAATTGTTGCCCGATTGCTAGCTCATTTTCAAATGTTCTTGTCAACGGGACAGTGATGTTTTGAGACTGGCAGTGACGGCAATGCGGAGATGAAGTCGTTCTGAGTGAGATAAGGGAGAAGGAAGAAATTGAAGAAATAAAAGAAAGGAATGAGACAAAAAAAAATGATGACATGCAAATTCGGGCATGAAAGACTCGGACAAATTTTCGGGCTAAACAGTATTTTTCATTTCATTGTTTTGTGCGTTGAATGCATGACGCGTTTACTTTCGAATCCTCAGTCCCAGTGATACCTTGTTTCATAATGGGTTTGACCGATCGATGCTAGGGCAGTCAAGTAAGCATGGGTTCTTCGTGATATTTGAAGAATGCCTAGTCAATTTATATAAATAAATTTTTTTTTGTCGTCATATAAATAAATTCTGATTGACTAAATTAATATAAACAACACAATATGAGACTAAAATATCAATTTGCTCCATTTTCTTTTGTCATAGTTCAAAAGTTAAAACAACATTCAGTTAAAGCAAACACAACAGGCCCATCTAAATTTGTTGAACTCAAGCTGGTCATTCGGCCAGTTTGGTTTGAACCTTCATTAATCCACTCAATGATATTAATATATTTAAAAACACTTCTTATTAAAACTATTTTTGAATTATTTCACTAAAATGATGGAATTTTGGTCATAATGATATGAGATATCACGCAAGCATAATTACATATTTTATATTTAGAAATTATCACTCAAAATATTCACTCAAGATGAAATTCTTTAATTCAATAAGAAAAAAACTCTTCAGTTTAAGCCAATAATTTTTTTTATATCAAGGATAATTATAAAAAAATAGAATAAAATATAATTTTAGTCCCTCAAAAATACATCATCTATCAATTTTATTTTTTAGAGATTAATTTTTTTGATTTAATTTCTCAAATTTCATATTCACAATAATTTAGTTCTTGTAATGAACTAAATTGATAAAATTAAAAGAATAAAAAAATAAAATTTGTGAGTGACTTAAAATTTGAGGAACTAAATAGATAAAATTAATCTCTAAAAGACGAAATTGATAAATGATACATTTTTCAAGAACTAATAATAAATTTTACTCTAAAAAATTACCAAAAACATTTCTTTCTTGTCCATGAGATGTCACAATAACATTTCCACCTTGCTTGGATGTATTTGTACATCCTGTTCTGACCAAAAAAGAGGTACAGAAGAACTAAAACTCATTTTATACACGCTGGTGCTCTATGGATTGAAGATTTGGAGTTTCCAATACAGGACCTTAGTGCAATGTTTGAATGGGGGATTAAAGAAAAAAAATGAGGCATTAGAGAGATTTATCATAAGTCTTTCTCTTGTTTAGAAGTTTTAGAAAAGAAGGAGAAGGAAATAAAAATTTTTAAGCTATCTTCCAAAACCCTCTCTTAATAATTTTTGTAAATATTTTAAAATTTTCTCAATTTGGAAGATTTTGAAAGATTTAAAACATCCAAACAAAGGAAGTAAAATTGTTTTAAGTAGCCTTCTATTCTCTTTCCTTTTCCCTTTAGATCTTTTCATTCCTTTCAAACTCCCAAACATAGCTTAGAGGAATAGGGGAGGGGAGTGGGGAGGAGGGATCGATTATATTTCTAATAATCAAGGTAGCTGATGATAAAACCTGCATACCCTGTGGATAAATTCCTCATCACTCTGATGCATCCAACAATAACAACATAATCTACTAGCTTCGTCAAAGCTAGTTGCATAATGTACGCCAATCACTCAAGCACAACATATTTTACAAAATCAGACACCGACACAAACTTCTACACAACTAACAAGAAATCAAACACAGCACAAGAACCAATAAACAATGACAAGGGAAGACATTGATTCATGAGTAGTGGCTATTCATCCATGCATAGGCATTAGGATTAAAATTCATGCCCTTTTCTTACTTGGCTTTGCCAGGGGGAGTGATATTTGGATGAATCCAAACTTCTTCCTCTGTGCTATGAACTGCTTTTGATTGCTCCCATCTTTCTCAGTCTCAGCCTTTGCTGGAAGAGTCAGATCTTCCCTCAATGCTCGAAGCATTTGACTCAATGCTACCTTCTGTCTTTCAGTGTGTTCTTCCATCTCCTTTCTTGTAGCATATTCTTCAGGAACTTGCTTTTCTGCTAAGTACATCTCTCATTGAAACAGTGGGCTTTAAAACAGGCTTCAGATCATTGTTTGCTGTCGTTAACCTGGTTACATCCGGTTGAGGAGAATCCTGATAATTTCCAGCTTGATTGAACTTCTTGTGGTTAATAGTGTTATACGTTGCTTGTCCCTTCAGATCTTCCTCAGGAATCCATCTCCGTAGAGCCTCTTCAGCAGCATGTTGCTTTCTGTTTGCTGTTTCAACTCTGTTTAAAGCATCTGTCAAGACTTGTTTGCTGTGTAGAACTTCTTCTGTTGCTTCCTCCAACTTTTTCAAAATAGTCAGTTTAGAAATTTTCGTTTCATCAATTTGGAACTTGGAATCTATTACCTTCTTCAAGGTCGACTCCTCAGGTATTTGAGCTTTGGGGTTTAGAGGAAAGCGCTCCCCTAAAGCAAAAGTCACTTTCTCAGGTTCAGGCAGAGCAAATCCTGATGATCTGTGACCTTGAGATAGAGCCTTGATTTCAGCAAGAGCAATGGCCTCTGCTGCCCTTGCAGCTTCTTCCATCTTTTTAGCTGCAAACCACCTCATCTCAGCAGTCTTAATACTAAACTCATTCTCTTCGTACGAAGGTAAGGGCTTTGAAACTTCAGATCTTCTTGTATCAACCATTCTATTGTACTGCCCAGCATCAGAATTGAAATTCCTTACATTATTTACAGGATTATCAAAGGTGCAACTTGTTTCTACATGAGCTAGTGGTGGACTTGATTTTGTTTGTTCTGGGACCCTCTCTTGAGCAGAGACAGCTGCAAATTTTGATGCTAGCTTCTCACGTGTCCTCTCAAGAAAAATTTTCTCCTTCTTCATCTTCTTATTCAAAGATTCAACTGAAGATTGTATCACCCCAAGTTCATTTATAGTTTTACCAAGATTCACTTTAGCTTGTTTCAACTCCATTAAGATTAGATCAGGTGATGACATAGAGCAGGGGCATGGACTTTGCAATATCTGTTCTTGGCTGTTGACTGTATTTCCATAACTTTCCTTATTCATTTCCTTAATAACAGGAGTTCCTACCTGTTCATCAGAATTTACATCTGGAGTTGCAAAACATTTCAATGCTTCTTTTTGTAGCTGCTGCTTTAATTCCTCCACAATCCTTTTGGTAGCTCCCAGTTCTTCAAGCACGTCAAGTGTTTCAAGTTCTTTCACAATCAAATCCTTCTCCAACTCTGCTGCTTGTTCCTCCACTTTCTTTATGTCGAAATCTTCAATGCTGTTCTGCTAATGATAATCTTCTTCTACATCAGAAAGTAAACTAACACGGGGCAGGTATCAAGAATGTACAAAGAACTATGCTATGTCTAGAACAGATGAATAATGCATGGGCAATATGACTAGATGAAAATCAGAAGGATTTCCAAGACAAATGCAAATGGATTCCATCTCAGTAGTTATTGGGGCCACCTTTGCCGATACTCATTTTGCAATAACCCAGAAAGGAAATATGCACAATGCTGTTAGACCAATGTCTGCACCTGGCACGCAAATTCTCAAGGTATATCAAATATTTGAATTATTAGATTATCAGTACTCTACTACTACCCAAGATAGTCTGAAATATCAAGAATGTCAGAAACATACTATTATGATTTAGTTGCAAAGTCACCAAATCAAAACTAAATCAGAAAAATGTATCTCGAGAAATTTTAACCCCCATAAGTTCATGAAATATGATGTTATTATCAGATTATCAGTAATGCTTAGACTCAGCTTTGACAAGGCTTGATTTATTAGACGTAAAACAGTTCTATTTTTGCACTAACTGAGCAACCAAATTCATTCAAGGAATGAAATAAAAATAAATAAACAAAGCTTATTATTATATAATTTACAGCTCGCATACATCAGAAATGCTCAAGTTGTTCGAAATTTGACTTCAAGTTAAGTTCACAAGTCACAACCTCGCTGGGCCATTGTTTGCTTAAAAATTTGACTTTCACTTCATCCTTTGCATCCAATGGTAAATTTTTGCGTAAATAAGACTAGGAAATAAACCTTATATGACCCGGAAAAAAAAAATCATATTCATAGCGCCAAGACACAAAAATAGGAGTATTGTGAGCTAAAAACTTACAAAAGCCTCTCCAAGCTTGTAAAGGGGTATCCAAGGCCCGCTACCTCCAAACCGGGTCACGGCCTCCTTGACTGACCCGAACGGCGGCGAAGTATCAATTTCAGCTCGCAAATTCACCCTCCTTATCCCCGGACTCGGGTTCCCACCCGGCCCGATTCCAGCATGGAGCTTTTCGCTACCCGTCTCGGGTCTCACTTCCCTTATACCAGGAGTTCCCGGAACCCCATCGGCGGCGGCTTTGCGGGTTTCGGCCATTGCCACAAGTGCCAGTGCGATCGCAGACGCGGATTTCAGAGAAGCATCCACAGGTAGTTGCTTAAAGGCCGAAGCTTGGACTTCCGAGACAGACCCATTCTGGAATTTATGCAATACCGAGGTTGATGGTGGGGGATGGGGGCGTGATGATGATGTCGCAGGGCCGAGTCACGACTCAGTCGAAAAAGGGCGCGATTCCGGCTACCGGGTCCACACTGCATCGCCCACTCGGTGAGCGAAACGGGAAAGCAGAAAAGGGAAAAAGCGCTTTTGTGGTGCTTTTCCCCGTTCATAATTGGGTGGGGCTCGGGACCAGGATCTCCAGTGTGCTCTTTAACGTGGTTGGTTAGCTGAAGCAAAAGTCAAAGCTTTGTAGTTGCAAGTTGCGGATGAAAGCCAATGAAGGAATTCCACGTAAACGGATGCAGGTTAGAGTGAGGTTGTCATGTCGATGACCTTGCCTTGATTTGGAGCGTGATTTGCGGTTAGGGAAAGTGTTCGCAGAGTTGAGGTTATGATTGACTTTTTGGAGGGAAAAAGTATGCAGAACCTAAACGACGGCGTGCTGCAGTGCACGCCCCTGGTCTTGGATCGAACGCTTCCTGTACTATGCTGTCAGTGACCTGTGCAGGCAGTAAAAGCAATCACTATTTTCAGTTTTTTTGTATTTATTTGGCCTGAAATTTATTTTTCTTTAAAGGAAATAGGCCATTTACATAATTTTTTATTTTGATTAAATAAAAATATAAAAAAAATTATATTATTATTTAATTATATATTAATATATTATTAATAATTTTAACTATCATAATAAATATTTAAAAATTAAATTTTTTTAATTATATGTCTCACATAATTTAATAATTAACCAATCAAAATTAAATATATTTTTTCATGGAAACAAAGATTTATAGGATCAGAGTATTTGATTTGATTTTTGTTGATAATTCTTTACTACGAAACATTCACGAAGCATCTTATTTTAGTTGCACGGAAATTTATCTGCTTAAATTTTTCTAAAACAAAAGTGTTTCCATTATCCTGGCACGTATCATTAGAGCAATTGTTCACTTTGACCAAAACATTTAAACTATCTTACTTGCGTTTAAATGCAAAAGTGTTTATTAAAGTAACTAAGAATGAGTTATTGGTGAAATTTTTGAATACTTTGCAGTTAATCATATTCAAACTCTCATGTTGTTAACTTGTTATTGTTAAAAATAACGTTTTGTAGAACCTTTCATATAGTATTAACAAAATTTTATATTATAATAAATAAATTTTTGTATTTGTAATTAAATTTTTAATTATGCCAAATCATATCATTTATTAATATATATTAAATATTTACACTAATAAATGCTAGGAAAATGTTTAAATCCTTATATAAATAATATCATCCTTATTTTTTAAATTATAATAATTGGTATACAATTTGAAAAATAGTTTTTTTTTTTGCTTGCTTTTTAAGGGTGGTCCAAAATTATTTGATGAGGCAAAGTTTTAAGGTGGTCCCTAATCATTCATCTTGATGAGTATCTATAAAACACTTTTAATGTTTAAGTTAATATTAAAACGAAATGACAGTTAGCTTAAAATTAAATATACTTAAAAAGTAATCCCTTGTAGTGTTTTTATAAAAAGTAAAAGTCTTTATATTTAGAGCAATAGATTAGATACTTCATTGAATTTGGATGAGTTGAGATCTATTAGTTTATAATCCTCTAACTTGGCAGTAGACGAGTAGAGCGTGTCTAAGTGCCAAAATATACATGGTGTGTAAAGTTTAAAACATTATTCTTATTTATTTTTCTTAATGCGTGGTAGCTCATACAGTGGATTGCGTATATGTAAAACTACTTATATTAAAAATGTACTAAATCCAAAGTTTGATAAATAATGATTATAAATTATCACGGAAGAAGTAAGAACTCTCAAATCATTCTTTTTCTCATTTTTTTCCCACCTAGTGAAAAAGAAAGAAAATCAACTGAACACGTTTTACAAAGAAAGATATCATAATTTGAGAAGGTAACGTGTGTACCAAAATAAAAGAAGTTGATATTATTAAAGCACATACATCATAAGTTATCATGATTAGCTCTTTTCGCGGGGAAAAGGAAAAATGCAAGCAATGTTGGAGGTTGGCAGGCCAAGAACTGAAATTTTGGGTAATTTGCTTAGATATAAAACTGATAGATAATAAGCTTCTTTTGTCCTTTCTGTTTATGTAGGAGCTCGGAGAATTAAAAATAGGGTCAATTTTTTATTTGTTTGAAATTTTTAAATAAAAAATAAAAATAAAATATTCGCAAATAAATTTTATTTTTGTAATTTTTTTAAATATTTTATAATTATCTCAATGTAAAAATAAAAAATCAATATTCTCTTTCTTTTCTTTCTAAATTTTTCTGTCCTAACATACAACAAGAGTTTAAATTTACTTTATTTTTAATATGTTTTTTTATAATATTAATAAATATAAATATTATATTATTGTAAATATTTTTATTAAAATTTTTTATTATATTTAAATATATGACACAATATAATTCACTACAATATATTTCGGTAAAATAAATTTTTTATTTTATTAACCAACCGCAAGTTCCATTATTCAGAGTATGAAATCTATGCCGACACTTAGAAAATAATAATAAAATTTATTTACAAAGTTATTGAGAAATAATATGCAAACTTGATCATGAGTTTGGTAACGAACACATAAACATAATTAAGTAGCTTTAGATAAAGTGATTTGCAGTGGTTCTAGCACGTGTTTCTTCCTGTGGTTAGTTAGAAAATTTTATATACACGGGTGACAAAATCACAAAAATATATTTATTATGTTAAATTTTTATTTATCCATTAATTATCATATTAAGATTTTAATCTTTATTTTTCCTACTAGACATTTGAATTTATCGGTATATCCTTATTTTGATCTAACAGATTATAATTATGTATTATTATTTATTTATTTAGATGTAATTTAAATATTCAATATTATGTTTATATACTTATATAAGTTAATTTATTCATTACATGTTAACATTTTTTAGAAGTTTATGCATCAATAAGTATATAATTGAATTGTGGATAATTTCTTTTTTTAAAAGTATATATATATATATATATATATATATATATATATATATATATATATATATAATATATATATATAAAGTTAAAGACATCTTAATTTGACAATGTACAAAATAATTTTAGATTAATATAAAATATTAGAATCAAAGCATGAATAATTATACTTTATAAAATATTTATCATATAAAATTTTGTTAATTTATTATTGTAAATTTAATTTTAACTTACATTTATCAACATAATAGATATACACACACAAAGTGATTCACAAACAAATTTTTTGTGACTGGAACCTAAAAAATTTGTGAAGCTTGAATTTGAAGTTGTGACGGTGTATATAACCACATAGTACATGTTCACTTTTAGTTAATTTTTTTTTATAAATCAAGAATATCTCTATAAAAATGTAACTCACTTTCTCTTAATTAATATTTCGTAAGTTCACCTTTAGTCATTAAAACAACTTATTAAAGTTATATTCATCATATACTTATATACATATATGATTAGTATTTTAAGGTCAATATAATGTATTAAATAATTAATCTGTGCATTAAAACCAATAGACATTAAAAAATGGATATTGGTATCTTATTAATATGACATAATATTATTAGTTTTTTTATTTAATATTTTAATAATAATCAGTAACTTGTTAATTCAATAAATTAAATTTCTTTATGAATATTTATAATTTTATATGTAAAAATTATTTTATTTAGAAAAGAACCCAAGCGAAATTCTTCATAGCTGGACGTCGTGTTCTATCGTCGAGTACAGAGCTCAAAGTCTTTTTCTCTCCCTCCCCACTTTTGTTTTTGTTCAATGTCATACAAGCAGTGGCCGATTTTGAAAACAAAAAAAATTGAGGGGTCAGATGATGTTTTGATAATGTTTGAGGAGAGGGATATGGGTAATTTTCTGTAAGTGTTTCCATGGAATTTCAAAAATTTTATTGGGAGCCATGGATACTTTTCATAGTCTCCAAGAAGATTCCCCTTGCACACAAAACTACCCACCTTTGATATCCATTTGTTGCAGCTTTTTTTTTCCCTTTCCAGATCAGTCCTCACGGATTGAGCCGCGCTTGTTGACTTTTTTTTTTTTTTTTTTATTTTTTTTTTTTTTTTTTTTTTGGTTATACAGAAAATGCAACTATGTATGCAACTAAGTACGAGAGATGGGTTAGGTAATTTTATAGAGGAATGCACCTCTTTAACGTTATCATGTCTTAATTTTAGAGATTGAAACTAGTGTTAATTGAACTATTCATTGACAATTTTTTTTTTACCCAGAGATTCAAATTTATAATTATGTTTAATGAGTTTGTATTTAAGGTAAAATGCATATTACTCCATTGTAAGTTCAGTGAGCTTCATCTTTTATACATAAAATTTATTTTATAATACATAACCGTCAAATGTTTAGTTGAAAATATAAAAATTAAGTTTGATGTTAATTTTAACAATAATTATCATATGCGTCTCACATTAGACATTTTTTACATTTACATAATATTTATTTTGTGATATAGAACTCCTTCAACTCTAAATTAAAAGTGAGAGAATTATGTGTCACAATTAAACATTATTAATAAAATGTGAAATTCACTAAAATTACAAAGTAATCTGTATTTTATCCTTGGACTTAAAAAGATATGTCTACTAAGAAAGTAAAAGACATGCAAAGATACACAACGTAACAAGCTATTAGAAATAGGTTAATAATGAATAATTGGATTAATTTGTAATATGTCATAAGATCATACCCCCTTATCATCATCGTAACAAATATACAAAGTAACGTGTTCGAGCTGAGTTTCGTGTGTATCTGGACCAAGTTTATTTTATTCATACACGTTCATATTAAATGTGCCGTGTACGTGTTATGGAAATTTAATGCTTGACAAAACGACGCAGTAAAATATATATTTGATTTCTTTAAATAGGAATTTATTTTAAAAAGAAAATTAAAACAATATAATTATTAATATAAAAATTAACGATTAATATTATAATAAAATAAATATATTTATATGATAAAATAGGAAATTGTTAACCGCACTTTTGTGATTTTTTTATTAATAATTACAACTTATAATTTTAATTTTTTTTTCAAGGTGCGAGAAACCAAATTCTTTAAAAAAAAATGTGTGTTCATGGGAAGAAGAGAAGGGAAGGACCGTTTCCACAGAGTCCACGGTAATTCAGTAAACGTTTAATTTGTTCAATGAATATAATTTATTTCTGGTATTGAGTATTGACCCACCTCATCAATTTGCGTTCTTCTTCTTTCTATTATTGGCTTTAATTATATAACCAAACCAAGTCTTTACAGGGAATTTAGTTTGTTTTGCACCTATATGGTGTACAGCACTCAAAACAATCAATGAATTTTATATTTGTAGATATTAGTGATTTTTGTGTGTTTGAATAAATTTATTTTATATTTAAAATAATGTATAATTAAAATATTATTAATAAAATATTTTAAAAAAAGTACAGGGGCTCTTCACGTCATTTTTAGCCCCTTTAAGTTTGCAGTCCCTCAGAATCCGCATTATAAAATGGCAGCCTGAGCAGGGTAACCATTACATCAGAATTTTCAGATTTAGTAAACAAAACCTCTAAATTCTGACTGCCGTAAAATTACTGCTTGTCGTGCTTTCATATTTTTATTATTTTACCATGTAAATGTATTTTAATTCACACCGCATTTTTTTCCTGGTACAACACTGCATGTTACTCAGATAATAATAATAAGAAGAAGAGAAAGAAATTCCTCCATGAAATTCTTGTTCTAGTACTGGACCACTGTACTGGCTCTGAAGGTCGTTGGCACGATCTGTGCAAAGAGATAATGGCAATAGTAATTAATACTAATACACATACGGATGCAGTGGGCCATTATATACTCATATATACTCTTACAGGCCGCAAGATATCGAACCACTAAGGTGGTTGATGCCAAACAGATTTTATTTGTTAGTATACAGAATTACATTTAAAGCAAGCTGCCGTGGATGGGTTCCATCAAACCATCAAATCTGAGAACTTAATCAAATTGACACTTTAAATGGCACAAATCTCCAATGGAAAAAACAGAGAACTAGATCATCATACAGCTCATCTCATTTATGGCATTTAATTGCTAGCATCCTTCTCTGCTGCGCACTGCATCAAGTGCCTCTATCCATGATCCCTGATTAACTCATCCACTCATATTTGTTCCTCGATGCAATTTAATGAGGTTGAGTTGTTAGCTTCCGACCTCAAGGACTAACTTCATAAAGTCGGGTAGGAGGAGTACATTGTACAAATTGCAGGGCCTTTCAATTACACGGATTTGATTCTTTTTCGGTTTAGAAGAAAATAGCATTGACAATGAAAAATGAAAATGATAACTCATGTGACAACGATCAAGATCTTAATCATAGTGTGCTTGAAATCATCTCTATTTTTCTTCTTCTATTACTTGTGTTGATTGTGTTAAAAAAAATAGGAAGAAGAAGAACAGAATATAAGACCTTTACGCTGATCCTATCTGAACTGCTTGAATTCTGCTCGAATCACGAATGGTGATGGATGGTTGACAACTGGTAGCTAGACGGGAATCAGAAGGGTAAGTAAATTGAAACTCTGTTTAGAGCTTAACAAGAAAGTAATGCACTATGATGTACATCTACGCACCTTCACTACCCCACTGCCAATATTGATAACAACTTAACAAACTTCTGCTTTTCATTCATGGAGCCATGGACCACGACATGGTTTCATTTATTGGCGTTCACCCACATCCCCTCAACTATTTTTGGTCCCCAATGATGTATACGCGGTTCGCCACTAATCAACGTCAATCTCTTAATCAATGATCCAGATGCTTCCAAAAATAATTGGGCAGCTACGTACCCTTTCAATTCTATACTTTTATCAAATCATCAACCATATATATCTATCGGGCATTAAATTTCGTCACAATGACACTGGTCAGTGCAAAACAATTCCTATTTTTTAAATGAACAAAGCCCCCACTAGTTGATATCCATGCTTAAAGCCTTAAATTAAATTCCCTATTAAGAAACCAATTCTTTATGGATGTAGAATACCATGCACGCATTATATTTAAACGTTTTAGGAGTCCCGGGCACGGGAGAGACCAGAAGATAATGCTCGGAGGTCTAGGCTGCGAACTGCCAGTGCTAGAGAATAGAGTCTACTTGGGTATGTTTAGCTCCATTTTCGGATCTTGAGGCATTTAGATCTGAATTATTTAAGCAGAGGGAAAGATCATAACCTTTTCAAAATTAAACCAACATGCTCAGCGATGGTGCCAATCACCTCTCAGCTGAAAAGTCCTTCCGAATAAAACAGGATGATAGGTTCTTCTCCAGGCTAATGGCCAAGGAAGCCTCCAAGGCCAACTCTTCTTCGAGGGTCTTGTATTATGGAGAAACATCTGTTGCAGTTCCTTTCATGTGGGAGGCACAGCCAGGCACCCCCAAGCACCCCATGTCAGAGACCTCTCTGCCTCCCCTTACACCCCCACCTTCCTATTATTCCAATTCCAAGTCCAATGCCAAGCGAAGCAACTCAAAAGCCAACAACATGTTTTCAAGAATTTTGGCAAGGCTTGCAGGCTCGAGGAAGGCTCATGCGTCACCATCGTCATCATCTTGTTCGTCATCTTCATCCTCTTCATCGTCGTCGTGGTCATTATCATATTCGTCGCCCTCATTTTCCACGAGAGACAAGGATCATGGAAGCCTCTGGTTTTCACGCTTGAGATCTCCCACTTCAACAGTAGTATTGGGCTCTCCTTTGAAACATAAACGCTCAAATGGATTTAGAGGCTGCTATCCTTTCGGGAACAAGAAGAATGCAACTGGAAGCCATGGGAGCAGTGTAATCAATTGAGGTACTTTGGTTGGAGATTAAGTTTCTACATGATTTACATCTTGTAGAAATCTTTTTGAAAATTTAGTTGCTAATTAAATGTATTTTGCTAGATGATGGTGTGGGCTTAGATGTCTTTACTTAACGTATTGATGCCATCTCTCATGATCAAGATTGACAATGTATATGCTTCAAATAAGAATCCATTTTTACCATTCCCTCTTTAATTAGTATTGTTTTGTATACATTAGAATTCTAGTTATTCAATTAATTATAATACATCGAAATATTTAAGTGGCTATTTAAGTGGCTAATAATACATTGGTAATTGACTACTATATGCGAACCTCAAAAATCTTTTTATATAAGAAAACTAGAGGGTTTTTTTTTTTAAAAAAAAAATTTTGTCTCGTTACATTCAGGTTTGACTGGTTTATTTTAAAAAATAATTACGTACCATTAAATTAATGTATATAAAAGTAATTTATTAACTCTAAAATTAAAATTTTATTAAAAATAAATAGAAGATTTACCGCGCAATACACTTGTCGTAAACTGATGCAAATAAAAATTAGACAGAAATACAAATTTAAAACGAACAAAATTTATTCTATTTTAGTTCAACATTATTTTTTATTTTCAGATCCGGATTCTCTGCGCTCCAAACTACGGGTAGAGTTAGAGACAAAGAATTAAAATGGAAAGTGTTGTTGTGATATTTTAATTTTTTTTAAGGTATCAATATTTAAAGTGATTTATCAGATTTTATTTATTGTTATGTTTTCAATAAATACTTGAAGTGTAAGAAATAAAATTAAAAATTAATAAATATTTAATAAATTAATTTAAACATTGTTACTCAGGACAAAATATGGATATCAAAGTAATTCCTTTTTAAGGACATATATCTCCACAATGACCTAATAAATTTAAGAGAATTTCTCTAAAAACTATAGTCTCTATTATTTTACACTATTGTTTTAGGAAAGGGAAGGTTAATAAACGTATATAAACGAGGTTTGCCCATAATTTGTGCAAAATTTAAACTGTTCAAAAAATTTAATTCAGTCAACTGATTTAAACTCTAATACTTATTACTTAACATAAATTATTCTTTTTACTAGAAATTTTTAATCTGTAAGTTTAAATTACATCTCAAAATTAATAAACCAGAGTTACTGTCTATACAGAATACTAATACTCACCATGTCAAAAAAAAAAAAAACTAATACTCCCCTTCTGGTTTCCTTGCTACTCGTAGACACAAAGCAGACCGGAATGCCAGTTGTTGGCATTTTTCTTGTACTGATTTACGAGCTGATATTATTAATTTATTTATGACTGTGACCAGAACTGCATCAACGTGCTGCACATGTCTGCCTCTGAAATGTGTTCTACTATCGCCCTCCTCGGATTCTCAAACCCTACCTCTGACCTCACTTCTTCACACCACTTGTATAAATGTATATACTTGCTTTAAAAAAAAAAGTGAAAAAGAAATTGCACTTCTGATAAAAATACTGTTTTCTTTTTATTCTTCCCTCTCTTTTTAACTGGTTTATGAGATATTACACCTATCGAATTATCCCATGTTTAATGGTGAGCTTCGAAAAATAATAATTAAGCAGAAGAAAAATCTATAAATGATCTTCTGATCTTCATATATACGTGTTTCAATATTTACATACCATTAAATTTGAGGTTGTTTTCGTTTAAAAAAATTAAAAATAAGGTAAATGGAGTGGATATGGTTTCCAGTCCATTTAAATTCTAGAATATTTCCACTCATTGAAAGCCTTGGATGACACAAGGTTGGAGTTTCCTGAAACGAAGAGGCTTCTGAAGAAAGTGAGGATGCGCTCCTGAATGGGCAGGGGAGATATCCCCAGAACACTGACACTGATAGTAAGTAAATTTATTTACTTTTTGTTAAATCGACAAACACACACATGGGTGACTAGTGAGAGGTAAATCTCATATAATTTGGGAGTGTAGTGCTGTACAATATTGAAGTTCAGCTAGTGGGTTAGAATCCAAATTAGAATAATTCTATATTTTTATAATAATTTTTTAATTAATATATAAAGTAAGTATTGAATATTTTTTATATGTTTAATATATTAAAAGTTTTATTTTTTATTTAATATTTACTTTATTAAATATCAAGAGAATTACTAAAAAAATTATAAAAAAATATAACAATTTTTTAAATTATTATTTTTCAACATTTTCAGTGACAGCTGCCCGGATAGTTCTGTCTATAATGCACGGACAGCTGCCAAAATTAGTAAGTTTTTTTTTTTTGGGTCTTACACTGGAGAATTAATTGACTTGGATTACTGGCACCAATCTGAAAGAGAAGGCTCTCTGAGTAAATCTATGGCTTACAAATGGAGGTTTGAACGATGATGTATGGTAATCCATGAACAAGGGTTATATTGACGCAAATTTGAAATCAAGGCTAAAAGGTTTACTTGGAATATTTTCTGTACAATACCGAAAACAATGGATTCATAGAACAATTTTGTTCAAAAAATACTTGTGTTAGAACATTTGAATGATTGGACTTCTGGATGTGGAATTTTTTTAAAATATAATAGAAAAAAGAAAACAGAAAAAAAAAGTCATGGAATGCTGTTAATCAGTTACTATCTTTGGGGTTAAGTCTTCCCACTTTGCAGATATTGTTTGCCACTTTTTAGAATTTGGGTATTGGTACTTTCCACTTAACTCCCAGATTACCAAGCCTCAGACCTCAAAATACGTCTTGAAACCGGCGTTTCTGTTACTTGAAAGGGAAAGAAAAAGAAAAGTTACCGTTATAAAACGTCGTCCAAGGGTAAAATTTGACATTGAAAGATCGGAGAAGAGAGTGCAAACAGTAATACTTCGTGAAACTCCGATAGGCCTAAATCACCAAAGACCACGAATTGGGGCAGAGAATGTTGTGCGTAAGCTAAAAGTGCATGGCTACCCGCATCTGAAAGGGCAGTATGTGGATTGCCAAATCACTATTCCCTTGTTGTTTTGGTCCAATGGAAGAAGCTTATTACTTAATTAGAAAACTACAGCACAAAAGGAGTTTTACAACCTCATTGTTCTCGTAACACAAATTTGTGAATGCTGGAAGGCTAAAATCAATACTCACATTTAGTCCGTCTAATTGGCTGTCCAGGGCAACACTGGAAGTCTGGAACACTAAATGAAAAATGAATAAGAACAAAGGGCCACTAAATTTTATGTAACCCTCATCTAAAGTGATACCAGAAATGGTATTGGTCGGTGCACATTGAGACATCCATGACTTGTTTGGCTTGTTCTTGAACCACGATGGATTTAGCAGGCAATTACCCCTCTTCTGACTCTGCACATCACAATGGACATCAGAACTAGAGAAATTTGCAGTATTTTATCTGGTGTCCAAGAACAGAATTGGATACTTGTGTCCATAAGGGAAGCATTGAGGTAGGTACTTTGGAGTTTCAAAGAAGTAAGCATATGTTAGACAAAAGGGGCTACCACCACTTTATGCAATATGGAAACCAACACCATGAACATGATTATACAGTAATAGTTTCAACTAAAACATTTTTCATACCATGTATGGCTTCCATGTTATTTTCCTTGTAAACACCAAGGGGTGATCCATGAACAGAGAGAAGCATCTCGCCAGGTTTGGGCAGCCTAAGTGTTTTGGGTGTCATCCCAACAGACAACCTCTGACTACTCACCTGCAAAAATTATCAGAGCCAAACTAATCTATTCAGCAAGTAACTGATTTTATCATAATAAATGATAGCACATAACTTTCTGAAGATCTTGGAGCTAATTTATTGGCAATTAATATGCATAAGCTGAATAATAATTTTTAGGGCCTGGAGCTCAATTCTGTAGCATTTAAAGAACTGCAAATTATTTGTGCACTTCAGCTAAACTATACAAGCTTTCTGTGACTCAAAAACTGATGCAAGAATTTAATCCTTATCTAAGAACTGTCAAGATAGACAACACATAACAACTTAAAAGAAGGAACCTTGATTAAAAAAATATATCACAGAAAAAATTATCGAAAAAAAAAAAGAAAAGTAGGAAGAAGATACAGACACCAGGAGTCTGAAGAGCTTCTTGCATTGCGAGAGTCTGAGTTTCAGATGGCTCCTCCAAAACCTATATAATAGACATTTAATCATGAATAGAACTATAGAAGCGAAAATGTTCCTCTTAAATCCATGGATACTTCACAACATACTGCAATAAGAATGGATGTGCAAGAGTGATGCTACCCTTACACCCTTTTTGTCACAAAAACTCACATCCCCGTGCAAAGTCTGGTGAAAGTGATCCAAAGGTCCCTGCAGAGGGGGTGTGAGTAGTTGTGATATTAACCAAAGTGCAAAGAGAAGAAAGATTACATACAATGTCCTTAACATGCAGATCATCAGCACCAAAAAAGCTTGTTCTCCCTG
Source organism: Castanospermum australe (assembly GCA_019955255.1). NCBI lineage: Eukaryota > Viridiplantae > Streptophyta > Magnoliopsida > Fabales > Fabaceae > Castanospermum > Castanospermum australe. The sequence goes on from NSJW01000002.1 coordinate 301,605, forward strand.
CCACCCATGAAGTGACTGTTGTCAGGTAAAATCCATGCCAAAGAGAAAAAGAAGGGTACAAGTGTGTGCATAAGATAAAGTAAATGCCTGCATTGCTGGAGTATTCAAAGCCACCCAAAGGAGGAATTGAAGCAGAGCACTCAGGATAAGCCATAGACAACTTTTGCAGAAAAGAAGCATGTACATCTCTTCCATCAGCGCAGCTCATACTGTCTTTGTCTTTCCATCTCACTTCAAAACGCTTGTTCTCTTTATCATTTACAATTGAGAGATTTGGGAGAGTTTCTTCAAAAACTTGTAAGACGGGCTTCTGGAGCTGCTCCTTGTTGAAATATGAACGGAGCAAACGCAACTCAGTCAGCAAACGTTCAATCTCCACGTCGCGAACAGCCCTAATCGCAGCAATTTGTCGCTCCACTGCAAAACAAAAATCAATTCAATTGCAGCAGAAAATACCAAGACTTTACAAAAGATTTTTTTTAATTTATTTAATTAACGAAAAAATTCTTGTTTTCCAGCAAAGTAGTCGTCTTTGAAATCCAGAAAAAAAAAAACCCAAATACCTTCGATTTCATGGTCCATGAATCGAGCTTCTTGCGTTTCAATTGGAGGCTCCTTGGGGTGTTGGCTTTCGTTGCCATTGGTGTCAGGCACCGATTCAGTTTTCGTAACCGTTTTCTTGGCTCTGCGCTTTGCCATTTTCAAGCGGAAGAAAGAATTCTCCGACTGAGATACCTACTTGTAGCAATAGAAAAAAAAAACCGTGTTATCAAAATGAATCGTAGTGAAGAGGGGAATTGAGGTTACAGAGAGTAAAGTTCCTTGGAGGAAAGGAAAAACTCACCGACTCAGAAAAGTTCCTTGAAGCTTGCAGACTGGGTTGTGCGTTGCGAGAGCGAGATGAAAAGGCGCACAGAATTTTTCAACGTTGAAGAACGCAATCAAATAGCGAGTGTGGGCGTTTGTTACTGGAACGGGTTTGGTTTTTTCGTTTCCTTTTTGTATTTTTTGGTCTATGGTTCGGCTTACTTTGGGAAGTTTATGGCCTTAGTTTTATTTTGGTCATCATGATTGAAACAACACTGGAGCCCAAGCTCCTTATCCTGCCCAAAGGCCCCAAACAACTCGCATCAGTTGGATGAAGACACGCACTGTACTTTGTTCAGCCCAATATGGGTAGGGCTTGGCTCGATTGGCCTCTAGTTGATTCGGCCCATGTTTGAGAGCCATTGTTAGGACCATACACTCAAATTTTGCGTGCATTCTAATTTTTTTATAAAAACTTTAAGAGTGGTGATACACAATAAAATATATTTAATATTCTATTTATTTTGTATTATTTATTGATTAATTAAAAAATCTTTATTTTATTTTATTTGTCATTTTAGAATATTAAAAAAATATTAATTATTTTTTGCAACATTATTCTTAATATTAGTTAAATATAATTATTTTTTTTATAAATGAGACTATTTAATATTTTTTTAATTATTATGTAATAACTTTAAATGATAGATAAAAGAATAAAAGGAAATAGAATTTACTAATAATTTATCTAGATTTATGAATAATTGTTGAGTAAGTTAAATTTATAAAAATCACTCATTATTGCAATAATTAATAGGAATAATAACTCATTTTAACAAACATTCAATCAAAATAATTTTGAGTGTTTAGATATTTATTCTTTTTTCAAAAAATTACTAATAAATAATAAATACGACAATTCTGCTGCAACACTATCCTATTCCTATCCTATGTTTTGGATTCATTGTAAGGAATTTCGTGTTATGTGTATTTCTCTTGTAAATATTGTCACGTGATATTTGTTTGTCCAACTAGTACACGACGTGCGGAAATAGAAGCAATGCTTTGACAAAGATCATCATCGATCACTGATTTTGTTTGTCGGCAGACTGTGAATAATGCATATCACATTAATTTTTATATATATTTTTAAATTACCATTAAAATCAAATAATTTATATAACTTAAATTAAAATATATATTTATTATCTAATAAAGAAAAATTTGTATGACATTAATCATAATTTAAAAATATATATCCTTGATTAATCCATATCTTTGGGAGCGCGTGTCGGAAAAGTTTGCAAAAGAACAAGACAAGACAAGACCGAAGGGAGGATTTCAGGCCCCCCCCCCGCTTTCGTAGCACCGCGCATGCGTTTATGGCTTGTCAGTGGAAGAAGAAGCAGATGATGTTAAAATGCAGCAAGGCTAATGGGGGTCAGTTTTCACGTTTTCGGGAATCTCGTTGCTAAAGATAGTGGATATGTATGGCTGAGGATGGCTAATGCCCCATCATGTAAGGAGATTTTGTATCACTCCATTTGACATATATAAAATTTGACTGTGGTATTACGTTTTTAGTATAAATTACGAATATTTTATAATATTTAATTTATTTAAATTTTTTTATAAATTTTATTTCTTTAAAAGTGTAATAGGATGACTATTCTCTTAAAATATAATTTCTTAAATTATATTATAAATATATATTATCTTTTAAAAAATTAAAAGCACATATAATCTGTTGAACGAAGTTTAAATTCAATGCTCAAGAATTTTTTCTATTTGTATCTTTGAGAAATTCTTGAATAGATAATTTTTTAAAATATTTTATTTAATAATTAATAATATATATATTTAATAAATTATATTATAAATATATATTAATTTTTAAAAAATTAATAATACATATCAATCAATAATTGAATAGAATATCTATCATAAATAATCCCTATTCAAAAATGTATAGTTGTCTCTTTGTATGATCTTTGCTGCCATAAATAAACCATCAAGGCAAGGCTTACATGGTCCGGCCAGTTTTAGCAGCGCTCTTTAGAGTTTAGACTCGATGTCTCTCCTCCGTCTATCTACAGGTCAGTAACAGCAACTCTCACACTTTAGTTTTGTATATCCAATCAAGTAGCTGTCATTCTGATATGTTTGTGGAGGTTTTTTGTTTTTTTACCCCCGAACTCCAAATATTGCAACGAAGATCATAAGAGTTGCAAATCCGTAGTACACTCCACTTGGAAGCCATTTAGCTAATCTTTCCTCAAACAGTGTTGTTTATTACTTTTATCTCTAGTGAGTCTGAAATGAAGGTAGATAAATGTTCCAACACACGCACACTAGAGCAATTGGTATGAGGACTGCCTCACCATGAGTTAATTTTGTTTGTCTAACAGGATAAAAAAAATAACCAGAAAAAAAAAATAAAAATGACGAGAATATATATATTTTTAGGTTGGCTATGCATCGTTGGCCATTTCAAAACTATTTGCTCTTAAATATTATTGAAATAGTTTCATGGGGCGGATTGAGATGAATTAAAGTTACAATGACTACTGAGGCCTTGATTATGAATTGCTGCAGCTCTGCTATTATGGCCTGCCATTGCTTTCATCATTGTTTCAAATTTGCCATCTACTTCAAGCCTTAATGCCGCAAATGTACACACAAAACTCAGACATGAGTTGATCGTTGCCCATCATGGAGCTGTTGCCACTGATGACCGTCGATGTTCTAGAATTGGGACAGATGTTCTCCGCGAAGGAGGACATGCTGTCGATGCAGCTGTGGCTGCTGCTCTTTGTCTGGGAGTTGTCAGTCCAGCTTCAAGTGGCCTTGGTGGTGGAGCCTTTATGCTTCTCAGGTTGGCTGATGGGTTGGCAAAGGCCTTTGATATGAGAGAAACTGCTCCTATTCATGCTTCTAAGGTAACTTCCGACACCAAGAATTCTTTAAATGATAGATGATTCCATTGCATACAGGTTCCATTGATTTTTATGTTGTGTGATTGAGAGACACATTATGTAAACCAAATATACGATAAAAATGCTATGTATTATCCATTTTTCAGAATATGTATGGTGGCAATGCCACTTTGAAGGCGAAAGGTGGCCTCTCTGTAGCAGTCCCTGGAGAACTTGCTGGCCTTCATATGGTGTGGAAACAACATGGGAGGCTACCATGGCAGAGGCTTGTTAAGCCAGCTGAGATTCTTGCTCGTCGAGGGTTTAAGATATCACCATACCTCCGCTTTCAGATGGTCCAATCAGAGTCAGACATCTTGAAAGACTCGGGCCTTCGTAATATATTTACATCAAACGGAAAACTCTTGCAGCTAGGTGACATATGCTACAATAAGAAACTAGCAGACACAATCAGAACAATATCCAAGTTTGGTCCACAAGCCTTCTATGGCGGATTGATTGGCCTTAATTTAGTTAGAGATGTTCAGAAGGCTGGAGGGATATTGACCATGAAAGACTTAAAAGGATACAGAGTTAAACAAAAGGAACCAATATCTAATGATGTTCTTGGACTAAAGATCATTGGCATGCCTCCTCCTTCAGGTGGACATCCAATGATGCTTGTAAGTGATATTTATCGTTGTAAATAGTACTTCACTACATCGTTATTCTTATCAATATTTATCGTTATATATATCTTTCTCATAAATTGCAAATGATTTTGCCAATCTCATCCTTTGTTACAGCTGCTGAACATTCTAGCACAATATCAACTCCCTTCAGGTCTGTCTGGCTCCCTAGGGATCCATCGAGAAATTGAAGCTTTGAAACATGTATTTGCTGTGAGAATGAATCTTGGTGATCCTGATTTTGTAAATGTAACTGGGGTAACTTCGGATATGCTTTCTCGTAAGTTTGCTAAAAAGTTAAAGCAAGCCATTAGCGATACTAGGACTTTTGGTCCTAATCATTACGGTGGCAGGTAAGCTTCTAAGCTCACAGACGGTTTAGTTTACTCTAAAACTTCTGCTAAAATTGTTATTCCATAAAGCTTCATGCTTGTGCTAATCAACGAGAGTCTTTACATGTTATGTTTGTCTTTTAGTCCACACACTAGTCTAAATGCGTTAAGCGTATTCAGCTTATGGAGTATATGCTAAGAAAAATGCAGCAAACGTTGACAATTAATCAATCATGACCTGCGTGTCTCCTTGACAAACACTAGAGTTGTTTGACAAACTTGACAATTAATCTAGAACTGTTCATTTTTATTTTCTTGGATTCTTTGAAGACTATTTTTACTGCTGGCTGGAGTGCCTATACACATACTACCAATATGCATGGAATCTCAACTGAGCTGAATTTTTTTTTCCTCTTTGCAGGTGGAATCAGATCCATGATCACGGTACCAGTCATGTAAGCATCATAGATCGGGAGCGAAATGCCATTTCCATGACTACCACCATAAATGCATATTTTGGTTCAAAGATTCTTTCACCGAGTACCGGAATAGTGCTGAACAATGAGATGGATGATTTTTCCATGCCAAAAAATGTTACCAAGAATGAATCACCGCCAGCTCCAGCCAATTTCATCGTGCCAGGGAAGCGACCATTATCATCCATGACACCGACTATTGCCCTTAAGGTAATCCTTCTGCAAGATTTTACTTTCTTAACTTGGCCTGTCCTGTTCCCAAATTGACAAAGAATTGATGATTGAAAGGATTTTAGTAAACAATACTACCACTAGGTCATGAGATCATGCATATAAGAAAGTCCTGACCTCAATTGTTCCCTTTCAATAATTTCTGCTCTGTCTATGCCTCTGCAGGATGGGAAACTGAAAGCTGTTGTAGGTGCAAGTGGAGGAGCTTATATCATCGGTGGAACTTCAGAGGTTCTTTTGAATTACTTTGTCAGAGGAATGGACCCTCTTTCTTCTGTAATGGCTCCAAGGGTCTATCATCAGGTACTATATCTTAATTCTGGTTGCGTGTTTTTTCTGTGTCTATTTGATAAGCTGTGATATGCACAAATTGATGAGTGTAGCTACAGATAATGAATGACGGCACTAAAACTAATGAAAGTGTTATCACTTACTAACTTGAATCACAACCACGATATTAATCTTCCTTCTCCACAAACTTCTTCCCCAGGTTCAAACTGAAGTGTGCTCATAATAACAACTTAGCCTTTATTTTAATAGAAGATTCATGGGTGTTTGATGTGTCAAATTTCCACAATCAATCCATCGCTTAATTAAGAAACTCACTATGTGGTTTGTGCAGCTGATACCTAACGTGGCGAATTATGAGAATTGGACAACTGTGAGCGGTGACCACATTGAACTTCCTGCTGATATCAGGGCAGCCCTTCGAAAGAAGGGCCATGTCCTACAGGGCCTTGCCGGTGGGACTATTTGCCAATTTATTGTTCAAGACATAGAGCCTTCCGGAATAAATCAAGGTATTGGAAAGCTTGTGGCAGTGAGTGACCCAAGAAAGGGTGGTTTACCTGGAGGCTTTTGAGAATAATCCATTGGCGTTGTTGCAATGCCATTGCCTCCACGTCTATGCCTCCAAGTTGTACTTTATGATTATGCATCCTCTGTGTTATTTCTAATGACAGAAAAACAGAGAATCGGAAGAGACAGAGAATCGGGAGAAATCTTCTATCTTCATTAAAATAATATTGGCTGATATATATAGCCTTACATAATAACTGAAACTAGAAACCAACACCCCACGTTTGATAACTCCTAATAATGGGGTAGAACTAGGATAACTAACAATAAACAGGAGTCCTAAGGAATAGGACCTTATTAACAAAACAGTAACCACCTACGTACTAAATACTAACAATTCCTCCCTTAAACTGAATGCTATATGCATCAGTTTATATCAGCTTCAGAACAGACTCCTAGCAACCCTCGTAGCTTCAAGAAAGCATCTAGCTTGAGTGGTTTAGTCATTATATCAGCTAGTTGTTCCTGTGTACCACAATGCACCAGCTCTACAGTTCCAGCCTTTGTGAGCTCTCTAAGAAAATGAAAACGCACATCTATGTGCTTACTTCGACCATGCATTACTGGGTTCTTTGAAAGCTTAATTGCAGAACTGCTATCACAATGAATAACCAGTGGCTTGCCTTGATTCTGACTTAGCTTTTCCAATACTCTTTCCAACCATACTGCCTGGCATGCACATGAAGCCGCAGCAATGAACTCTGCCTCTGTAGTAGATAGACTCACTACAGGTTGTTTCTTCGATGACCAAGATACTGCTCCTGAACCTAACAAAAACACATATCCTGAAGTGCTTTTCCTGTCTTCCAAATCTCCAGCATAATCACTGTCAGTATAAGCAATGAGTTCACCATTTCCTCCTTTCTTATAGAAAATTCCAAACTCAGTAGTTCCCTTCAAATACCTCAGCACCCTTTTTGCCACTTGTAAATGGAGCTTGAGTGGGATTCTCCATGTATCTACTGATAAGACTTACCACAAACATCAAGTCCGGTCGTGTGGCTGTGAGGTACATGAGACTGCCAATCATTTGCTTAAAATGAGTCTTGTCCACCTTAACTCCACCTTCATCTTTCACAAGCTTAAAACCAGAAACCAATTGGATTATGAACTGGATTGCTTCCATCCATTCCAAACCTTTGCAGCACCTCCCAAGCATACTTCTTCTGATTAATAAAAATTCCATCTGACCTTTGCATGACCTCAAGACCAAGAAAATATCTCATTTTGCCAAGGTCTGTCATATCAAACTCACGCTTTCATGGAATTTTTGAATTCTATAAGCATGGATTCATCATTTCCGATATAGATTAAGTCATCAACATACAGACTCACAATTAAGACTTTGCCTTCTTTCCTTGTCTTGATGAATAGAGTATGCTTCATAATCACATTTCTCAAAACCTTCCTTCATAAAATAGCCTTCTATACGACTGTACCAAGCACGTGGTGCTTGCTTTAATCCATAAAGTGCCTTTTTCAACCTGTAAACCTTCTGCTCACTCCCTTTTTGCACATAACCACAAGGCTGTTCCACATAAACTATTTCATTCAACTCACCATGGAGAAATGCGGACTTCACATCTAGTTGATAAATGATCCATCCCTTTAAAGCTGCAAGTGCCACCACCAAGCGAATGGTTTCCATGCGTGCAACCGGTGCATATACTTCTGTATAGTCTATTCCATATTGTTTGAGTATACCCCTTCACTACAAGCCTAGCCTTGTATTTCTCCACCTCTCCATTTTCATTAAATTTGGTTTTATAGACCCACTTCACTCCAACCTTCTTTCCTCCTTCGGGTAACTCTGTCAATTCCCATGTGTCATTCCTTTTAATTGCTTCAATTTCTGCGTCCATGGCTGTCCTCCATTTCTCACTTTTAACAGCATCTTCAAAGTGTATAGGATCTGCAGTTGCAGCAGCAAGCATAGCCAAGTGAACTTCATTGTCTTCTTCAGAAAAGACCTTCTCCTGTTTCATAATCTCTCATCCAAATTGGTGGTCTCCTATTCCTTCCTTGAGCTTGAGCTAGAAGGAATTTCTTCGTTTAATGAAGAAGAAGAAGAAGAATTCTCCTCTTCTTCTATATCAATGTCAGGTTCACTCTCCTCTTCAATCCCATTAGTTTCAGTTACTACTTCCTCATTATCACCCCATTCCAAATCACATGCTGTGACTGCTTCATACTTCTTGTCCCAATCCCAACCTTTATCTTCCTCAAATACAACATCCCTACTTATTATGATCTTTTGTGAAATTGGATCATAAAGTCGATAGGCTTTTGATGTCTCACTAACTCCCAACAGAACACAAGTCAAACTTTTATCATCTAATTTACTTCTTTTGCTATCAGGTACATGAACATAAGAAAGACACCCAAAAACTCTAAAATACTCAACCGTAGGTTGCACTCCACTCCAGGCTTCTTCTGGGGTCTTACCTTTTACTGCCAATGTTGGGCTTCTATTCAATACATGCACTGCCCAGTTGACTGCTTCAGGCCAGAAAGTTTTAGGAATTTTCTTTCCCGAAAGCAAACAACGAACCATATTCATAATGGTTCTATTTTTTCGTTCAGCAACTCCGTTCTGTTGTGGAGTATATGCTGCTGTTAATTGTCTTCTTATGCCTTTACATCACAAAATTTAATGAACTCTTGTGATGTGAATTCTCCCCCTCGATCAGTACGCAGCCCTCTGATATACATGTTCGTTTCCCTTTCAACATGGAATTTTAAAGCTTTTGAAAACAGTAAAGGCTTCTGATTTCTCTACCAAGAAATAAACCCATGTTTTTCTACTGAAATCATCAGTGAAAGTGATCAAGTACCTCTTTTTGCTATTGGAAATGGGTGTGATTGGTCCACAAATGTCAGCATGCACCAACTGAAGAATTTTTGTAGCTCTCCATGTACTTTTCTTTGGGAAAGAATCCCTTTGTTGCTTTCCTACCAAACAGTCCCTGCATAGTCTTGAAGGAGCCTTAAGCTTTGGTAAACCTTTCACCATATCATTTTGTTGAAGAGTCTTTAAGCCCTTAAAGCTCAAATGTCCATACCTGGAGTGCCAAAGTTGCTCTATATCTTCTGTAATTGTGTTAAAACAAGTGGATGCTACTGGCTGAGATATAGCACGTAGTACAAACATACGATTTGAAGACATTTTTGTTTCCATGATCAAGCCTTTCTCTGGATGAAATACCTTACACGTACCATATTGAAATAGAATTGCAAGCCCCTTTTCTTCCAATTGCCCAATACTCAGCAAATTGTTCTTCAACTCCGGTATATAAAATACTCCAGTGATGATCTGCACTATTCCATTCACTTGCAACCTTACATTGCCTTTCCCTGTTACAGCCATAGATGTGTTATTGCCTAACTTTACTGAATCTCTAAACTTTTCATCAAGATCTGAAAAATATTCCCTTTTTCCACACACATATGATTGCTACAACCCGAGTCGAGAAACCAGTTGTCTTCTCTATTAGCCTTGTTCATTTCTGCATAAGCCATTAATAACATTTCTTCTTGTGTTTCTGCATAGTTGGCCTCCTTCTCCTTACTTGGACATTCCCATTGAAAATGCCCGAGCTTATGGCAATTGTAGCACTCCACTGTATTTTTGTTAAAGTCCTTGTCTACCTCGTCCTCTTCCTCTTCCTCCAGGATTTCCACGGCCTCGACCTCTTCCTCCAAATTGACCTCCATGAGTGATCTTCAAGGCTTGTTCTTCTTCAACATGTGAACTCATGCGTTGTTCATGCACAAGCAAACTGCTTTGTAACTCATCAATAGACAAGGTGTCTATGTCCTTAGATTCTTCAATTGAACACACCACATAGTCAAACTTGGGTGTCATGGATCTTAAAATCTTTTCAACAACAGCTACATCTCCCTTGTTCTCACCATTCGCCTTCATCTTGTTGACTATGGCAAGTGTCCGAGCAAAATATTCATTTACAGATTCATCTGCTTTCATGTGGAGAATTTCAAACTCCTTTCGGAGAGCTTGCAGATGGGCACGCTTGACTCGTGTTGTACCTTGATATTTCTGCTTCAAAGAGTCCCATATGTTCTTTGCTGTATCCTTGTTGAGAATTGTCTCTAAGACTGAACGATCTAAGGCTTGAAATAAATAATTTTTTGCTTTCAAGTCCTTCAACTTCTGCTCTTCAATGTTCTTCCTCTGTGCATCTGTCACAACAACTCCCTCTGCTGCTGCAGGTATTCCGTTTTCCACTAAACTCCAATATTCCTTTGACCGCAAGAAGTTCTCCATGAGCATTGCCCAGTGATCATAATGCCCATCAAATTTTGGAATTGCTGGCTGCACAAATGAACTCTCTGCCATCCTGCTCCAATACTAGTTTACGTAGAAGACTGCTGCTTCCAATTCGTATTAGGCCCCGTATTGGAGCTCTGATACCAAATGTTATTTCTAATGACAGAAAAACAGAGAATCGGAAGAGACAGAGAATCGGGAGAAATCTTCTATCTTCATTAAAATAATATTGGCTGATATATATAGCCTTACATAATAACTGAAACTAGAAACCAACACCCCACGTTTGATAACTCCTAATAATGGGGTAGAACTAGGATAACTAACAATAAACAGGAGTCCTAAGGAATAGGACCTTATTAACAAAACAGTAACCACCTACGTACTAAATACTAACACTCTGTTGGTGCAATTGGTAGTTGTAACTTTTAGATGGGAATACTTAGCTCCCCTCTCCTTGTGTCTGCACTCTTCATGTGGTTTACTGCTTAGTTATTATGCCTAGCTTGCTTTGAAATTCCGAAGGATTTACTTGGGCAATAAAAGCAGATAATTTGATGACGAAAGAAAAAGAGTTGGGATTCTAGTAGTCAATGCAAGATATACGATTTTAATTTTAAATCACTTTATTTAATATAAAATTTATTCTCTTGACAGAACATTTTTAATTATTATTAATAAATTTCTAATTTTATTATGTTATTTTTGTAATTATCAAGACATTTTTAAATTATAAAAAATAGATTTTTTTTTTTAAGTTTCATGCGGTATTCAAGAAGACACTTACTTTTAATTAAAGTACGAAGTGTTATGCCACCTCCACGGTATATGGCATGCTGCGCAAGATAGAATAGAAATCATAGAGCCTACCCAGAATCACAAAGCAATAATAGCGTGGGTTAGTGACTTAATGTGTCATTTTTGGTTAATCGATACAGCCAAGATTTCACTTCTTCTAAAAAAGTTATACATACGAAAATAAACTAATTTCTACCAAAGATAATAAATTTGTACATACTGAAATTCATGTTTTTTTTTTTGGGTTGTTGTGCTAGTATGATTGTAATTCTAATATTCCTGTGTGTTGACAAGCAAGTCATTCTCGCTGGCTGGATGTCTATTGTATATGTTCCTACCAATTATGGTCTATCTATTTTCTGCTAATCGATAAGAGTCATAAGACCCAGTTATCCAATAATGAATTACCTATTGTATTCTATTCTATTCTCTATATTAAACAATGCTTAGAGAGGTGGGCAGGGCCAGCCTTCGAGAATACGTAATACTAGAGCTTACCTGAAACTGAATGAGTAAAAGACAGCTTGATCCCTTGATCTCATACTCACCTCCTGCTCTGTCATCTCCACACTATTCATTTTGGTCTATTTTAGGAAGATAATTATAGTATTAACTGGCTAATCAATTTGGTAATGGAGTCTGTATGCATTCAATGAGCTTGAAAACATACTTAACTTTGAATTAGGACAAACTTTCTCTTTAATTTAAATTTTAAATTAAAAAAAAAAGCTGACTGATGAATTCAATTAAATCAAATTATAATCTAAAATGGTGGAAAGTTATAACTTATAATCCAAATTATAGACTTTACAAAAGATTTTTTAATTTGTATAATTAATGAAAAAGTTCGTGTTTTCCAGTAAAGCAATTATTTTTGAAACAAACTAAAAAAAATTTAAAATTAGAATTTTTTTATTAAAGAGAGATAAACACAAACTGTAAATTACCATCAAGAATTATGAAGTCTAATTTTTAATTAATAAAAGAGGATCTCATCCGAAATCTATACATTCAATTTCATGGAATTGAGCTTCTTGGGTCTCAATTTGAGGCTCCTTGGAGTGTTGGGTTCCGTTGCCATCGGTTTCAGGCACCGATTCAGTTTTCGTAACCGTTTTCTTGGCTCTACGCTTTGCCATTTTCACGCGAAGAAAGAATTCTCCAACTGTAGCCATAGAAAAGAAAACCCTGTTATCATAATGAAAAGGGGAATTGAGGTTGCAGAGGGTAAAGTTACTTTGGAGGAAAGGAAAAACCCACCGACTAAGCAAAGTTCCCTGGAGCTTGCACATTGGGTTGTGAGTTGCGAGACGCAGATGAAAAGGCGCACGGAAATTTTGAATGATGAAGAACGCAATCAAATAGCAAGGGTGGGCATTTGTTACCGTAACGGGTTTGATTTGGTCTTTTGGGTTGTTTTTGTCAATGGCTCCATTTTTTATTTGTTTTTGGTCAACTACGCTTCCGTTACCTTTGGGAAGTTTATGGCCTTGGACGCACCGCACTTTGTTCAGCCCAATATTGGTAGGCTTGGCTCAGTTCTATGTAAACAAATTAGGCCTCTAGTCCATCCGGCCCACGTTTGACAGCCGACTGCACACTCACATTTTGCGTGCATTCTAATTTTTTTTATTTCAATGTAACAAAATTTAATGAATTTAGTCAAAGTTCATCTAGATTTGTGAAGATTGGTTAATAAGATAATATAAATTAGTAAAGATAACGTATATATCCAAAAATTAGTAAGTATCACAGCTCATTTTGACAAATAGTTTGTTAAAATAATTCTGACTGTCTAGCTATTTTCAAAATTTAATTAATTAATGATTCAAAACCTGAAAGTAACTTAATCAATTATATTATTTGAATCTGAATAAAAAAATTACTCCTCCCCTTTTCTTTTCGTTTTAGAGAATAAAAATTTATTTAATTGTAGCTGTCATTTTAAAAAAAATTAAGAGAGTATTAAATTTTTTTCCAATTAACCTTGATATTAAAAAAGTGAGAGCATTAAGAAAGTGAATTATAATATTTTGAGTATTTTAATAAAAGGATATTTTCATGAAATAAAGTTTTTTTTTTATAAATGATGTTATTTAATAATTTCTTATAATTTTTATATAAGTATTTTAAATGACAAATAAAAATAAATGAATATGGTAATACAAATTTGGGGAGGATTACAATTGCTAGCTTGAATAGTTGTTTGGGAAGGGTTATGTACAGACTGTAGGAAATGCTGATTTTCATGAAACCATCTCGGATACAATCTTTTTTTCATAAAATTTATATTTGTTATTCTCTCTCTTTTTTATTTATCGTTTTAAAAAAATTATTTTATTTTATTTATTATTTTAGAAAATCAAGAAAGTAATTAATATATTTGTAATTTCATTCTTGATATTAAATTGAAAGAAAATTAGTGGAATGAATAATAATATTTTAAATATTCTAATAAAAAGTATTTTAATCAATTATAATTATTTTTTCTCATAAATAATGTTATTTAATAACTTCATTAATCATTGAGCAAGTATCTTAAGACAAATAAAAAAGAATAGATAAAATATGTTTTTAGAGATTATTTCTTATATTCATTTTTCCAAAGTATCAAGTACTTTAATTAATTATTAAGTATTTATTAATTATAAATTATATTTTATGCACTTCAAATATATTTGTTTGAATAAATGTTTATTTTGTTCCTCCAAATATATAAATAATAACACATAGATTATTTTTTATAAATATATTAAATTAAATTTTTAATGTTAATTTGTATCACTAAATTATAATACAGATGACATTAATTATTATTGTAGCATGTAAATAAAAAGTTAATGTGATGTTGCATTTATCTTTAAAGAATTAGAATAAATATTTATTTTTTCTAAAAAAATTAGTAAAACAATAAATATACAACAATTCTGCTACGACACCATCTTATGTTTTGGCTAAAACCATGTAAAATTATTAATAAGAGAAAAAATTTTTAGGTAATCATGTATTTACAATCAAATTAACATTTGACATAGCATTAAAAAAAACATTTGACATGTATAAAATTTATACATTATGTTATAAATGTTCTTTTCTCTAAATATTGTAATTTTACATATATTAAATACTAATTTAAATACATATATTGAAACATGGCTCCTTTTTAATTTTTCTTGTAAGGGATTTCGTCGTGTTATGTATAATTATTGTCACGTGATATTTGTCTCTCAACAGGCATATGACGTGCGGAAGCCGAAGCATTGCTTTGACCAAGACCATCACGGATCCCTGATTTATCAAGAAAAGGAAATAAGATTATAAGTGAAACTCTCTAGTCCCACGCCCTTTTTTCCCTAGTTTTCTCAGTTGTTAGTGCATTTTTTTTGGCCGGTGAACTAATTTTAGGTAAGCGTTCACTATCAAATTAATTTTAGTACATTTAATCTAATAATCAACTATTCAACTGTGGATGGAGTATTTGAAGAGGATTAAAAATCTTTTTTTGACGTGTACCCATAAAGAAAAAATTTATCTGTGATAGCGCGTTGGAAAATTTTGTAAAAAAAAAGGACGAGAGGATCCAAGGAAGGATTTCATTACACGCTCACCTGCTTTCATAGTTCCTACCGCGTGCGTTGGGACTTGTCCGCGGCAGAAGCTGATGATGTTATTATGCAGCAAGGCCAAAGGGGTCAGTTTTCACATTTTGAGGAATCTCGTTTGCTAAAGAGTGCTTGGTTGACTAGGCTGAGGATGCCTATATATATCCTATATACTTATTGCCGAAAGTAAACCATCTTAAAGGCAAGGCTCACAGATCCTGGCCAGCGTTTGCCACGCTTGTTACTCTCAATGTCTCGCCTCCGTCTATCAACAGGTCAGCAACAGCAACTCTTACACTTCCATTTTGTACATCAAATCAAATAGCTCTCCTTCTCATATGTGTGTGGAGTTTTTCTTTCTTTCTTTCTTTCTTTCTTGAACTCCAAATATTTCGATGAAGATCACAAGATTTGTAAATCCGAAGCATACTCCAATTGGAAGTCATTTGACCAATTTTTCCTCAGTGTCATTCATCACTCTTATCTCTAGTGAGTCTGAAATGAAGGTTAGATAAATGTTCCACCACACGCACTCTCATGCAATTGGTATTAGGACTGCCTCACAATGAGTTTTGTTTATCTGACAGGATAAAAAAAATAACCAAGAAAATAAACGAAGAGAACATATGTATTTTGACTTTGGTTGGCTATGCATCCTTGGCCATTTCAAAACTAATTGCTCTTAAATATTCTAGAAATAGTTTCGTGGGGTGGATTGAGATGAATTGAAATTAGAATGAGTAATGACGCCTTGATTATGAATTGCTGCAGCTCTGCTATTATGGCCTGCCATTGCTTTCCTCATTGTTTCAAATTTGCCATCTACTTCAAGCCTTAATGCCACAAATGGACACCAAAAACCCAGACACGAGGTGATCGCTGCATATAATGGAGCCGTTGCCACTGATGACGGTCGATGTTCTAGAATTGGGAAGGATGTTCTCCGTGAAGGAGGACATGCTGTCGATGCAGCTGTGGCTGCTGCTCTTTGTTTGGGAGTTGTCAGTCCAGCTTCAAGCGGCCTTGGTGGCGGAGCCTTTTTGCTTCTCAGGTTAGCTAATGGGGTGGCAAAGGCCTTTGATATGAGAGAAACTGCTCCTAGTCATGCTTCTAAGGTACCTTCCCGAACCAATAATTCTTTAAATGATGGATGATTCCATTGCATACAGGTTCCATTGATTTTTATGTTATGGGATTGAGAGACACATTATGTAAACCAAATATACGATAATAATGCTATGTGAGCCTTAAACCAAGTTTTTTTCTTTTTAATCTCACAGTTGCTATAATGAATTCTATGAAATCATTCTTCCGTGTATTATCCATTTTTCAGAATATGTATGCTGGCAATGCCACTTTGAAGGCGACAGGTGCCCTCTCTGTAGCTGTCCCCGGAGAACTTGCTGGCCTTCACGAGGTGTGGAAACAACACGGGAGGCTTCCATGGCAGAGGCTTGTAAAGCCAGCTGAAACTCTTGCTCGTCAAGGGTTTAAGATATCACCATACCTCCACTTTCAGATGGTCCAATCAGAGTCAGACATCTTGAAAGACTCGGGTCTTCGTGACATATTTGCATCAAGTGGAAAACTCTTGCAGATAGGTGACATATGCTACAATAAGAAACTAGCAGATACACTCAGAACAATATCCAAGTTTGGTCCAGAAGCCTTCTATGGCGGATTGATTGGCCTTAATTTAGTTCGAGATGTTCAGAAGGCTGGAGGGATATTGACCTTGAAAGACCTAAAAGGATACAGAGTTAAAGAAAAGGAACCAATATCTAATGACGTTCTTGGACTAAAGATCCTTGGCATGCCTCCTCCTTCTGGTGGACATCCAATGATGCTTGTAAGTCTATCTACTTCACTACATCAGTGTTCTTATTATATTTATCGTTATATATATATATATATATATATATCTTTCTCATAATTTGCAAATGATTTTGCCAATCTCATCCTTTGTTACAGCTGCTGAACATTCTGGCACAATATGAACTCCCTTCAGGTCTTTCTGGCTCCCTTGGGATCCATCGAGAACTTGAAGCTTTGAAACATGTATTTGCTGTGAGAATGAATCTTGGTGATCCTGATTTTGTAAATATAACTGAGGTTCTTTCTGATATGCTTTCCCATAAGTTTGCTAAAATGTTAAAGAACACCATTAACGATACTAGGACTTTTGGTCCCAGTTATTACAGTGGCAGGTAAGCTTCTAAATTCACAGAAGGTTAATTTACTATAAAATTTCAGCTAAAATGTTATTCCGTAAAGCTTCATGCTTGTGCTAATCAACAAGAGTCTTTACATGTTAGGTTTGACTTTTAGTCCACCCACTAGTCTAAATGCGTTCAGTTCATTCAGCTTATGGAATATATGCTAAGAAAAATGCAACAAATCCCTTGACAATTAATCAATCATGACCTGCGTGCTCCTTGACAAACTAGAGTTGTTTGTTAAATTTTCATGTTTTAAAAGGTTCAGTGAATTCAATTTCGAGAATGGAGTCTCAACTGAGCTGAATTTTCTTTCCCTGTTTGCAGGTGGAATCAGATCCATGATCATGGTACCAGTCATTTGAGCATCATAGATCGTGAGCGAAATGCCGTTTCCATGACTACCACCGTAAATGCATATTTTGGTTCAAAGATTCTTTCACCAAGTACCGGAATAGTGCTGAACAATGAGATGGATGATTTTTCCATGCCAAAAAATGTTACCAAGAACGAACCACCGCCAGCTCCTGCCAATTTCATCGTGCCAGGGAAGCGACCATTATCATCCATGTCACCGACTATTGTCCTGAAGGTAATCCTTTTGCCAGATTTTACTTTCTTAACTTGGGCTGTCCTGTTCCCACATTGTAAAAGAAATGATGATTGATGCTTACGACTACCCTAGTTGGGCTTCATCAAGAGAGGATTTTAGCGAACAATACTACCACTAAGTCATGATATCATGCATATGAGAAAGTCCTGACCTCAATGGATATGAGACCTGATCATCATAATTGAAGGTATTCGACTTGTTCCCTTTTGAATAATTTCTCTTCTGTCTATGCCTCTACAGGATGGGAAACTGAAAGCTGCAGTAGGCGCAAGTGGAGGAGCTTATATCATCGGTGGAACTTCAGAGGTTCTTTTGAATCACTTTGTCAAAAGATTGGACCCTTTTTCTTCTGTAATGGCTCCAAGGGTCTATCATCTGGTACTGCATCTTAATTCTGGTTGCGTGTTTTCTCTCTGTCTATTTGATAAGCTCTGATATGCACAAATTGATGAGTGTAGCTACAGATAATGAATAACGGCACTAAAACTAAGGAAAATGTTATCACTTACTAACTTGAATCACAACCACAATATTAATCTTCCTTCTCCACAAACTCGTTTAATAGAACATTCATGGGGGTTTGATGTGTCACATTTCCAGCTGAAGGGTTTCTTATAGGTCCTTCACTCCTAGAATTGAAACTTGAAAATAGACGTTGATTCTCCATGGCGTCTTGTTCTTGATAAATAAGACATTGGTTTTTGGTAACTCCTTGTCATCTTTTCGACTCTACTTGAGTGACTCCATTTACTACTGACATTGACCGCACCATTCATTTAGTAATAATACAGCAGCAAACTTTTTTTATGCCGCTCGTCATGCCATGCCCTACTTATCTGGTTGTCCCTTTCCACCATTACCCCTCTTCTAATGGTTGTGGAGACATTTATATTTAGTAGTAATACATGAATTCCACTAAAACATAGCATGAGTCACATGACATGTGAAATTTACTTTATATTAAAATTTAAACCGTTAGTATATTATTGTGAGAACATATAAGAATTTTTCAAGTGCGAGAACATACTTCTCCCAACCACCGTCAATCCATCACTTAATTATGTGGTTTGTGCAGTTGATACCTAACGTGGTGTTTTATGAGAATTGGACAACTGTGAGCGGTGACCACTTTGAACTTCCTGCTGATATCAGGGCAGCCCTTCGAAAGAAGGGCCATGTCCTACAGGGCCTTGCCGGTGGGACTATTTGCCAATTTATTGTTCAAGACATAGAGCCTTCCGGAATAAATCAAGGTGTTGGAAAGCTTGTGGCAGTGAGTGACCCAAGAAAGGGTGGTTTTCCTGCAGGTTTCTGACTGAGAATAATTCATTGGCGTTGTTGCAATGCCTCCTCGTCTCTCTCTCTCCAAGTTGTACTTTATGATTATGCATCCTCTCTTGGTGCAATTTGTACTAGTTGTAATTTTTAGATGGGAACACTTTTCTGGGAATCTCAACAATTCCCCGTCCTTTGTGTCTTCACTCTTCATACGTGGCTTACTGCTTTATGGTATTCAATGCAAGATATACGATTTCAGGATTCCATGCAAGATATACGATTTTAATATTCAATGCAAGATGTTCAGTGCTTTATGGTTCACGGATTTGTTACTAGCGCATAAAAGCCGATTCTAGTATTCAATGCAAGATATACGATTTTAATTTTTAATCACTGAATTTAATATGAAATTTATTCTCTTCAAAGAACATTTTTAAGTATTATTAATAAGTTTCTAACTTTATTATATTATTTTTGTAATTATTAAGACATTTTTAAATTATAAAAAATGCAGATTTTTTTAATTTCATGCGGTATTCAAGAAGACACTTGCTTTTAATTAAAATCACAAAGCGCAAGATGGATTAGAAATCATAAAGTCTACCTAAAATCACAAAGCAACAATAGCGTGGGTTAGAATGTCAGTTCTGGTTAATCTATATAGCCAAAATTTCACATTTTTTTAATATTTATGTATACAAAATTAAAGTAATTTCTATCAAATGTAATAAATTTGTACATACTAATTTACTAAAATTCATGTGAGTTTTTTGGCTGTTGACTTGTTGTGATAGTATGATTGTAATTCTAATATATCGTTCTGTGTGACAAGCAAGTCATTCTTGCTGACTGCACGTCTATTCTATATGATCCTACCAAGTACCAAATATTGTTTACCAGTTTTCAGTTGAAAATTTTTTTTATTGTATATTACTTTTTTTTATTTTAAGTAAATCGACATAAGATAAATATATAAAAATAATATTAAATTTGATATTATATATTTATTTATTTTATATTCACTTATACAAATAAAAAAAAACACTTATATAAAAATTTCTCTTTTATGCTAATCAATAAGAGCTAATGATCTAGTAATAAATCACCCATTCTATTCTATTCTCTGCAAAATATTAAACAATGCCCAAGTGAGGTGGGTAGGGCTGGCCTTCACCAATATGTAATACTAAAACTTATCTATCTGATAATGATAAAGACAGCTTGATCCCATGATCTCACGAGTCATACTCATCTACTGCTTTGTCATCGCCACATTTCCCATTTTTGTCTACTTTAGGACCACATGTGAATTTCTCGTAGCTGCCTCAAACTTTTGATCTTTGGTGCCAGCGATTATTGATTTTTCAGTGTAATAGAACTTGTCTGTATGAGTTAGACTTGTTTACTCAATTTGTCGCTTGCCACCCTTGCGTGCTAGGAAGATAAGACAAACAGCCGTTACCTCTTTAGAAAATTATTTAAGGAGATAATTATAGTCTTAGCTGGCTGATCAATTTAATTTCATTTGGGATCATTTCTTTTATTTAATATTGCATTTGGGATCATTATATAGTTATATTATCATCGTTAAAAAGAGAAAGAGACTATTTTACATAAAAGCAATAATTGCAGTTGATCTCAAAAAATATATATATATATATATATAATTGCTTTTTATAAAATGTGACAATTGGTTTTTCAGGACAATTAAAGCAAATATAATATAATATAATATCTAAATTGGCAGATTCGACCTTTCACGTCAAGATTGCTGAGCTGAGATCCTTGGACGCATACAAATGGATCTTTGAGTTTCACAGCACAAAGGTAGAATCTTTAGAAAAGTGATCGAGCATGGCGATGCAGGTGATAGTGAAGAAAAGCATCGCCGTTTGTAAGACCCTTTCTCCCTGCGCTGCCGCTGCTCTCTGTAAGGTTCCTGCTTCTTCTTCTTCTTCTTTCAGCACTTCCGCCGCAGCAACCCACAATGTTGCTCGGCCACCTCAACTTCCGCCGTTTGACTACGAGCCTCAGCCATACAAAGGGCCATTGGCCGATGAAGTTTTTGCGAAGCGGAAAAAGTTCCTGGGTCCTTCCTTGTTCCACTACTATCAGAACCCTGTGAGTCTCCAATTTTTAAGTAACCTTATCATCAACTTAATTTTTCCTTTCTCTCCGTGTCCTTCGCTTTTTGCTGAAAATCAAATCCAAAGCAATCGACTTTTTGTAATATGATGAAAATGGGTTTCTGCAATAATTGTCAAATTTTAATCTCATCACTGATAACAGCCAATAAATTTTATAGCAACCTTATCATCAACTTTGTGTAGGCTATGTGGACTTTGCACAATTTGGGATTCTTTTTTTTATTTCCTTCTTGTTTTATAAGCAAGCACTATGCATTATACTCAAGAACTGATAACTATTTCTAATTTTAATCATGTAACATAGCTCAACATTGTCGAAGGCAAGATGCAATATCTATTTGATGAGAGTGGCAGGCGTTATCTTGATGCTTTTGCCGGAATAGTTACCGTTTCTTGCGGACATTGCCATCCTGAAGTTTTGAATGCTATCACGGAGCAGAGTAAACTTCTGCAGCATGCCACAACCATATATCTACACCATGCAATAGCTGATTTTGCCGAGGCGTTGGCATCAAAAATGCCTGGAAACCTTAAGGTCAATTTTCTCTTCGCTATTTGTGTTTAGTTCCTATTTCTAAATAATGGAAACTTTTGGGAGTGTGATCAGTGATGCCAGTATCATTGCATAATGCCTTACCTGACACCACCTTGAGATGTCATGTCTCTAGTACTAAACCTTGATTTTGTTTGACAACATTGGTATACTTTCAATAATTTATGTTTTACATCTCCCATTTAATAATTTTTTAGTGAAAATGAGAGGAAGGGACAGGGGGAGCCTTTCTGCTTAAGGCATTCATTGATGAAAAGCAATGTTCAATTTTATAGTGTGCTAGATTTCATTGGATGTGGAACATAATCTTCAACTACACAATTCTAAACTGCAGGTTGTTTATTTTGTAAATTCTGGTTCAGAAGCAAATGAATTAGCAATGCTGATGGCCCGTTTATATACTGGTAATCTTGGTATGATTTCTTTGAGGAATGCATATCATGGGGGGAGTTCTAGTACAATTGGGCTGACTGCTCTGAACACATGGAAATACCCAATACCAGAGGTTTGTCCATATATTTTATCACAAGTTTTCATTTGGTTGGTTTTGTTGATCCTACATGGCTTTTTTAAATTTCAATCTGATTTATTAGCTGCATATATGCGAGTATGCGTGTGTGTGTGTGTGTGTGTGTATACACCAGTAACACCACTCACATGGCAGTGTAACCTATGGTATCCCCTTTCTTTCAGTATTATTCTAGTTTGTGGTTGCAGCTGTAGTATATTTTTTTCCCTTTCAACTTGTCTAGTCACTTGAAGTTCACTGTCAAGATACTGAGAACCAAATTTACAATGTGCTTTTCAATAAGATCAACTTAGGTCATAATTTTATTTTTCTTATTTTGACTATTTTTTGTCAATCATCAAGAAGATGGGCATAGATAAACTTCAATTAGAAAAAGTATGAAATTTTTTACTGGAATTCTCTGCCATCGTTGATGCATTTGCAACTACTCACTCGAGGCAGTCTAGTTGTAATTATACCATTGTGAATGAAGTATTCATTTTTATATTAAAGATGGCGAAATACCAATTATTCTAACAATATTTTAAGCCTTTAAGGGCGAAATTCATCATGTTGTGAATCCAGATCCATACCGTGGAATCTTTGGCTCAGATGCTAATAGTTATGCCAAAGATGTGCAAGATCATATTGACTATGGCACTTCAGGAAAAGTTGCTGGATTTATAGCTGAAACAATTCAGGTATGTATAATCTATCATGTTTAATGTTTAAACTTTAAAGTGGTATTTGGAACCCCACCTTAGTCTGGTTTTTCTATTTACTTTTTCCTTGTGGCTTATTCTAGGGAGTTGGAGGAGCAGTTGAACTGGCACCCGGGTACTTAAAACTGGTGTATGACATTGTACACAAGGCTGATGGTGTCTGCATTGCTGATGAAGTGCAGACTGGGTTTGGTCGCACAGGAAGCCATTATTGGGGATTTGAGACACACGGTGTCATTCCTGATATAGTTACCATGGCAAAGGTCTATACCATCATCTCGTCATTTTTACTAATTCCTGGAGACCTTGACACCTTAATCATGCATTTGAAGTGCAACATCATCAGTCTGTTATGAAGTTCATTATGTATATATATTTTTTAAGCATAAGTTAATGTTTTTACTTTAATTGTTTTGGCTTCAGATTTTATTTCCTGAAAGCTTTTCAGTATACTATGTATTTTGTTCTAGCTTTTCCTTTAGCTAGGACTGATTGTGGTGAAGTGCCTCATGTGTCTTCCATATCTTCTGCAATCATTGCATTCTAACTCATTTTAATATGTATCAGGGTATTGGCAACGGTTTGCCATTAGGGGCTGTAGTTACAACTCCAGAAATAGCAAGTGTGATGGCCCAGAAGATTCAATTTAATACTTTTGGTGGGAACCCTGTATGTTCTGCTGGGGGACTTGCAGTGCTCAAGGTTCTTGATAAGGAGAAGCGTCAATCTCATTGTGCTGATGTTGGTTCTCACTTGCTCGAGCGTTTGAGATCTCTTATGCAAAGGCATGAAAGTATGTCATATTGAATCTAATATACCTGAAATATTAAGTGTTTTTGTTTTGTAATACACTTTTCTTTTAGGGCACATTTACCCTTTCTAGCTATCTATATGCATGCTTCATTAGATGGAGGCACAAACTTTTGGTTGAGGGGCCTTGGTTACTCAACTTGGGTCTGGGGACTGCTCTGTTAGGGTCAGTATGTAGCTGTATCATGTGTTGTACACGTGACTGTTTCTCATGTGCTGCGATTTTTTTTTTTATTCTCATAATTATTATATATTGTGCCAGTCATTGGAGATGTGAGGGGAAGAGGCTTAATGGTGGGGATAGAGTTTGTTACCGATCGAAAAGAGAAGACACCTGCAAAGGCTGAAGCTGCAGTTTTGTTTGAAAGACTTAGAGGTAAGCCAAACCCCCTCCCCCTCAATAAAATAAAATTGGTTTTTTTCTTTAAAAAAATGAAAACAGAATCATTCCTTGTATATGAGGCTTCCTTTTCCAAAATGTCTTCCAAACACACTAACCATTTACTTGCTTATGAATTGAAGAGCTGGGTGTTCTAGTCGGTAAAGGAGGGCTGCATGGAAATGTTTTTAGGATTAAGCCACCAATGTGTTTCACCAAACATGATGCAGGTATTAATCTGTCCTGGCTCTTTTAACTAGGATGTAGAGTCCAGATTCTTTGGTGAAGTTTAGAGCAGAATGCTATTTCACTGACTGTGCTCCTGATGTGCAGATTTTGTTGTGGATGCCTTGGGCTATGCTATATCGAAGTTGTGAGATTCCACCTGGAATCGAGATGATTATGTATCCTGCTAGCATGAAATGAAATCGTGGATCATTGAGCCAAATTGCTATAAGGAAACAAAACTTACAAAGTTATATATTTTACATGATATGAATAATTGAATGCCAATGCAATGCTAAGCCCTTGCAAGGTTGATTTTCTTCTGGTGGACCATGACATTATAACTTGAAGGTGGAGTGTGGACTGTCGTATATTTCTTGTTTCATGATATCAATAAGATGCATTGAACTCAACAAATCCCATACAGAAAAGAAAAACTATATGTGCATGTTTATTACTAGACTAAACTATCATTTTTGGTCTTTCAAAAATTCATTTGACATTAATTTAATCATTCGAAGATATGTAACATCAAATTAATTATCTAAAAATTTAAAGTAACATCAAAATAGTCTTTTAAAGATATGTGACATCAAATTAGTCTTGCAAAGATTTAAAATAATATCAAAATAATATTTCAAAATATTTTTTCAAAATGATCAATGTTATTTTAAATCTTTAAAAAATTAATTTGACATCACATATCTTTAAATGATCATATTAATATTAAATATTTTTGAAGGATTAAATTAATGTTAAGAAAATATTTAGAGGATCAAAATAGTAGTTTAATCTTATTACTATTAATCAAACAATGACTTGCACAAGTAATTATGTGATTTTCATGAGTTTCTGTTGTATGAGTAGCTTAACTAAAGCCTAATTATTGTGAGGTCGGTTGTATGTCACTCGTGACTACGCTTAACTGTACGAATAACATAAATTTGTTCTGTGCCCAGTAGGAATTTATATTGGAAGAAGCGTTTAGACAAGTTGTGTGGAGTGCCGCATCGAGGGATTGCGCTGGCCATCAAGCGGCAGAAACCAGCTTTGGCAGTGAGCCAGTGAGAAAGACAGCTTTGCCTAACTTGCAAGAATATATTTTTAAGGTTTTAGTTAGTTTCAAAAAAACAATGATATTGCAATTTTTTACATGAAAACATAAAAAGGGTTTAATTTTTAAATGATATCTTCAGTAAAAACAATTCTGCCTCTCCTTATCTGGTCTTGGTCACGAATTCTTTACAATAGTGTTAACCGTAGGCTTTGACTTTCTACTTTGTAGGATATTTGATACCTGAAGACTTTGAGCATGTTTAGAATTGCTTTTTATTTTAGAGAAAAAATTACATTTTTTTAAAAAAAATTTAAAAAAATTTTAATTATAAATTATTTTGACCACAAAATAAACTAATTCAAATACACATTTGATACTTTATACAGACTGCACAAAAATTCAAATTTATTACCTTCTATAAATTGTCCAAATTCTTTAGCTCCACTCTTAATGGATTCTTAAATATAGGTTTCTTTCACCTTGTGTTTGTTCTTGTTCATTTTTGCTGAGATGATTGAATTATGCTACAAACCTCAGCGAGGTTCGCCTACCAATAGGAGACTATAATAAGAATTGAACTCGAAATCTTTAGATGTAGCTCGATTTTACGAATCAAGCCAATCCTAATTGGCTTGAGTTATGCGTTAAAAGGCCAAAAAAAGAAAAAAGAAAAAAAAGGGATATACAATAAAAACTAGACCACGACTTGAAGAGCCTTCAGCATGAAAATATTATCTCTGCATCGTGCATGCATCTTGGACAGAAACTCAAACATCCATCGAAGAAAAAAGAAAAGGGCTACGATGGATTTTATTATTAAGCGCTATAACATGAAAGAAATATGTCCACAAAAGGGAGAG
Source organism: Castanospermum australe (assembly GCA_019955255.1). Taxonomy (NCBI): domain Eukaryota; kingdom Viridiplantae; phylum Streptophyta; class Magnoliopsida; order Fabales; family Fabaceae; genus Castanospermum; species Castanospermum australe. Next base: position 327,969 of record NSJW01000002.1, read on the forward strand.
TCGATTCATTTTCAAAACGCATAACATCACGTTATACACATTCTACATTACCAACTTAAGTAGAGACCCATTACAGAGTCTTAAATATTTCATTTTGCAAGTTGCAACAATCCAATATACACCAAGCGTCCAAAATTAATTTATTTACAAACTCGTATTCATAAAATGGCCAGTCATATTTACAACTTCTCCATAACGCATGACTGCTGGAAAAATGTAAGCAGCCTGGACCACACGACACATGGTTCCGATGTTCTTACGCTAAGAAACTTTGAGTTGGAGGAGGCACTACCATGTTCTTCGTGTTCAGATTACAAGTTTGCTGCTCTTTCTTGTAGGAAGACTAAGCAGGTTCACGGGGGCGATTAGCCCAAAGGGAACTCAAAGCCCTGAGGCGCTGGAAATATTCCCCCAAAGCAAGCAAGCATCGAGCTGCCTGACGAATTGTAAGTATTCGAGACATTTGCTGCAAGGTTTCTTGCCGAAGATGGTCAGCCTGTTCGACATGAAGCTTGGTTATATTTCTAATAGTCAAGCTAAAACTTCTTATATGTTTGGTATCCGGGTGAAAATTGGGATAAGTTTTTCATGAATGAGTTTTATATATAATTTTCTATACAAAACTCATCCATGAAAATTTCACCCCTATTTTTACTTCCATACCAAACTAACACTTAAAGTGGTTATGTTATGTGTATAAGAAGTTAATGATCCTTAAGGACACGTTTTTCCAGGGTTACACATTGAATGTGCATCCTCACTAAGAATTAGTGAATTAGATTTATGATGGAAAATTATTTTATGAAACACGTATAGTTTGGTATCAAATCATGGGCATAACTACACGTTCAAAAAAGATTTAAAATCAATGACTTTATAGAACAATATATAGAGAATTGCAAGTTGAATAAGAACAAGTTCAGATATGAAACTATTTGTCAGCAGCTACATGATTAATAGCTGAAAAAAATGAACTTTTGACATAACCAATTAACCACTTCTGATCCTATTTCATGCAAACCAAATCATGAGATTTAGAAATGCAGCACACTTTACTGTTCTTTTGCCCCCTTTTTTCGAACCTATTCTGTAGAGACACACAACCATACACTCGCAGGAAAAAAAAGAAGCATAGAGCAGAAATAAGAAAATGCCAAGTAACTACTCTTTCAAGTATTCTCACTAAAATCTACCAATCAATATTCCCTTTTACCAAAGGCAGGTAGACACACACAAACAAACAAATGTTGTGGATTCAGAAGGTATGTGTGCTGAGCACACATACATACATTGCTTATTTTTTAGTAAAACATGCATGTACAAATTACAACCAGCAGAAGTCATCCTTTTATAAACATGACATGCTGTGGAAAGGAAAGTTTTATTAAAGTGAAAAATAATGGCTGTCAAGAAAGTGGAGTATATTACCTGGTTCACAAAGCTTACCAGAGCTTCCAACTTTTCCATTGCAGTAACCATCTGCGGAATATAAGTTCCTTCAACGAGTTGTCCAGCTGCAACAGTTTCAGCAAGTGTTTGCTGGAGCTTGTCCATTCCTTGTGAAAGGGCATCTTCTGCTTGCTGACATGATTGTCCAAGGTTACAGACATCCAACCGTTGTTGCTCTGTCAAGGGTTCAATCAGAGGAAGAAGAACCTGCAATCAAAATAAAGTTGTTGGCATGCATCATATATTAGAAGCTTATATTATGCCAAAGCAGAATATGGCAACATAAATAATCCCAAGTTACTCAAGTATCTCAATAAAGCCCTTCTTAAAATGCTGAATGCAGGTGTGGAGACGCAATTCTTGATAAAGGAATGCAGACAAGACAAAATCTAAATATCACCTCTTGCTGGACCCTGCTCTCTGGGGCCATCACTGACACTGAGTAATAGCCATTTTAAGTACAAAAAGCATTCCAGTAGATTTACCTAATGTATAAAAACTCTAATAAATTAATGCAGTTTCAAATTTCTCCTATTCTATCTCTTAATCAGTCACTAGAAAGATGCTATTGACAAAACCCAATAATAATGATTAATGAGGGATTCCTCAGAGACAGTAACTGAAATCTTGTGCTTCTGTAGGCATTAAAAAATTTATGCTGAAAAAAAAGAAAAGAGAAAAAGAAAGCAAATATTTTGTGCTTGTTTTGTTGCACAGGTACAGGTTTGAGTATTATATCTAATACGAACACGTCAATTTTAAAAAAAAATTAAGATACGAGTACAGCAAAGTATATTAATAAAATATCAAAAACTATATTTATGTACGTAAAAAATACTGTATAATTAATAAATATTCCTAACTTCACAATGCAAAATTAGCAAAATATCATCATTCAAAATTTCCCTCTCCCCGAAATTCCCCCTTCTCAGGCCACATAAATCCATACTCACTAGCAAAACATGTCACTGCAAGTGCTCAAACAGTGTCATCAAGAGGAAGATCAATATGAATACCTCAGTAGATATGATGGATTAAGCAATGAAAAGAAAATGCCTTTCAAAGAATTGGGTAGCTAGACAAGAACAAAGTGAAAAACAAATTGCAGAGCATGTTAACCTCCAAAGACCATCTAGTGAGTGGTGACAGACAAAAGAAGCATTGTCATTCAAGGAATTACACAATCTCCTATTATTTGCCCCTTATTTTCTTTTCTTGGAGGGAGGGGGTGGGAGTTGCACCGGCAAGGGTTGTCCATTAGTAAGTATCATCTGGATTCCAGTGGTTCAGAAAGAAGACCCGGTAAGAACTCCAACATGGAGTGGGGTAACTCACATAAGAGATAAGTCTTTGGATACAAATAAAAATACTAACACAGAAAGCAAACTATCTAATCATACCTTCAAACAGCACAGAAACTTCCCTCCCCCCTACCTCTACCTCTCTCTCTCTCTCTCTCTCTCTCTCTCTCTCTCTCTCTCTCTCAATTTAAAAATGACCTACTTTTATAATTATTGTTGTGTCTATTTACACAACGCAAAAAGCTGTATGGGTTAACATATACTAGTTTTTGGAGAACAAATTAAATTTAGATCCTACAAACTGATAAAATTTGTAACATCTTTAATTCATTAGATATGAACCATCACCTTTAGAAGCTCAGAGGGGCGAAAGCCTCCAATCCACAAGAAAAATCGTTCTGCTGTTGTTTTCCACAGACCAGACATAACATAGAAAACATCTACTTTTGCAGCTGCAGATTTCATGCGAAAGAGTTCAACATAGTGGTTCATTATATTATCTACCAGAATCCTGAGCTCTATGTCACCAATATGAGCGCTTAAAGCATTTCTCAGTTCTAAGATTTGTCTATTTTGCTCTTCCACCCAGTGTCCATACTCCATCTCAAAGGTTGTAATTCCTGCCAATTGGGTATTCTTAGAATGCAAGAACTAATTGGAAAAAAGAGTATAATACAAGAAGAAAAACATACACAAGGAAACCTGAGAATAACCATTATATCAAACAAAATGAACTATTTAAAGCTTACAATCTTACATGACACTGTGAAAATTTCCAAACAATTCAAGAGTTACAGGTAGATTCCTGAAAGGTGTGTCTAGGGCTAATATAAGACACTTGTTTTGAAGATGCATTTACAGTGCACATTTTTTTTTTATCTCAACTTACCGACAATTTCAGAGTATGGTCTTTGTACAACATCCAGGCAATGTAAGCAGATAAACAAAGAAAGGTAGGATTCTATTACAACACAAATGTAAGGATTTTAATTTATGAGATTAGATAATCTAGTTTGGTAGCAAATATTAAGTCGAATAGACATAACTCTGCCTACAGGCACACAGTGGGCTTTAAACTTTCTGTCACTGTCTGGAAATTTGGAACGAGAATAATGTGTTCAGAGTTTCAAAATTGGTTATGATTTGAAACCAAAAAATTGTCACAGGACTTGAAAACATCTCTGAATATTTTGAGAGGGCAGCTGCTAAAACAAAATTTTAGAAGTTGATTTAATATGTATGTGATAAAGACACAGTTAAAAAAACTGATTTCACCTAAGAATAAAAATTTTAAAATGAGAACATTAAATTACCGAGATATTGAATTTCAACAAGAAACAGCAAAACTCAATTGCAATGACAGATCAGTATCTAGCTGTAGCAGCATAATAACAAACAAACCTGAATTTACAGATCCAGGAAAACCAAGATGATTAGCATCCATTCCACCACCTATATACAATCCCTGCAGTTATATGGCCTCAAGAGATTAAAGAGAGAGAATATAAAACCAAAAAAGAAGACATTGATCAACATAATGTGATTGACTGCACAAAAAACTGTATATCATCCTCCTCGCACCTGCTGTCTTGCACGGTCAAGCTCTTGCTCTAACTGCATCAGCTTCAAACGGCTTGATTCTAACTGCTGCACATATGCCTGTAAGGCAATATCAGAAATCACATGAAAATTAGTATATCTAAACACTAGTGTCATGTATGACATATCTATCAATGTATAACCATTCAAACCTTTTTCCGCAAACGACTTTTACGAGCAGCCTCTCGATTTTGTGCAAGACGTCTTTGTATCTGTGTGTTTCATCATGTTAGATTCCTATTTTTTCACCATATAGGCATAAAAAGAGTATGAATACATGCCAGACATCCAAATATGGATGCACAGGTTCTCTTAATTTGCATTACATACAGATTCCTTAGAGTCCAAATTCGTGGGTCTAACGTGATTTTCAATGTCACCCCAAATTTATACATAAAGCTATTGGAGGCAAAAGAAAAGAGGAGAAGTTGCGCCTTCCCATGCCAAAACGTTGCTAAAGATTCTGTCCATAGTTTAAAATGGTTTTAATATGTCCATCACATTATACGAATGAGCTTCGAAACTTCAACATGAGATTATATTTAATGCTAGCATTAGCTACTAAACAAATTTCACAGTCAAAGAAACTTGTAATGCAGAAAAGCACAATAATATCTACATCTGCATTCAGAGACAATTTGAACTGACTATGACACTTGCAGAAGTACTCAAAGGGTTTCCAAGTAGATATTAGTTCAATTTAGTAAAATACTCCCAAAAATAGCCCTTCTTTCTTTTCTGCTGTTTGGGGGAAAGGGAGGGCAGATAGGCAACGGTTTGGCATAAAATCCTCTTACCTTATCAGAAGGTTTATTAGCTTCTTGGTCATACTTGTTAGACGTTCCCAGTATTCCATGAGAAGCATCCTCTGACTAGGTATTAAACAGCATAAATGAATTTGCTTAGTAGGCAGAATAGGCATTCTCATTTGTCAAAAAACAAAGCACAAATTTTGTAAACTTGAACCTGACTATCCAACTTCATGTCCGTTTCATCAATTAAGGGCACGGATGCACTTAAATTACCATTACTTTTGAAGCTTTCTCCCCACATACTAATCTGGTGGATAGGATCGTATACACCCATCCTTCTTGAGGAAACAAACTGTGTGGATGGAGAATTCATGCTCTATGGACTGATCAGTGCAGCAATTCAACCAGCATTCAATACATACATATATAGCAAACTGCAGATAGGAAAAAAAAAAGAAAAAGAAAAAGAAGATGCATTAAAGTTCAATCAATCATAAAATGCATTAAAAATTGTAAGCCAAATGCATTCACTTAAGGATTAATAATAGAAATATCTAGCAAGGAAGAAAAAAACAAATAAGAATCAAAATGGCCATTTATATTTAAGGACTGGTATGGGTGCACCATAAGAAAATTGTCCAAAGCTGAAGAAATCTTTTGCTGTAATCATGTTATAAGAATGCAGTAACAGAAATCTTATTGTATTACACACTGTAAGTACAAGTCATAGTGTATGTACCATAAACAAATAACATTTGTCACAAGGAACCAAACCAAGACAAGGAAAAACAGGTCAATTTGATTGTTAAGACCAGAAGAAACCTCCAAGTATATTATATAACCAATCCATAACTAGATATCACCCGGCTAGATAAAATGAATGTAGAGGATGGGCGTATTTTAAGAGATAGTACTGATTCAAACAAATTCATCCAAACACGTCTGGAATATTACTGAAATGTGGAAAATTATGTGTTTTTTAAGGGCAAAAGCCAGAGAAAAGTTAACGGTGCCCAAAACCTGCAGTCATGATACAGTTGCATATGCTGTACAAGACAATCCTAAGTCCAGGTTCGTAATGAAAACATTGCCTGGCACTGAAAATGGTGTCTGACAAGGTAGGCTATGCAGCTTCAGGACTAAAAGAGCTAGCGTTGATGAATGATGAGAAATTTATGAGCAAGAAACAATAAAGTAACTAGTCTTCTTACTTTGGTGTTCCTGCATAATAGTAGGAGGAAGAAACAAAAAAGATATAGAAGGGTAGCGGGCAATTAAGTTGCTGGAGCCCAGAATCAAGCAGTCGGATCATGCAACACCAGTGTTTCAACTTTTGTAGTACGGGAAGAAGTACAGTGAGAGAGACAGGAGAACAATTTCTTGATTTAATTGCTAACGATCAACAGTAAACAAATAGAAACTTTAATCTCAAGAAAACCTACCCAGATAGCAAAAGCATAAAAGTAGCACAAAAAACGCATAATTCTTTCAACTAATCCATGCTTTAGTTTCTTCCTTCATCTAAGCCAGTTCAACAACAACTACCAAAGACAACAAACTTATGCAACAGATTCCTGAATACTATTTTTTTCCAGCAAAAAAGGCAACAACCAAAAGTCCAAAACATCATTTTTGGTATACAACATATATAGGAAAGCAAAACGAAATCCTATATATATATATATATATATATACTTTTATTTCGAAGACAACAAAAATTGTTAACAACTAGGAGAAGAAAGTACCGGTGATGATAGATTAACTTCAAATAGGATGAGCAAAGGCAACAAGTTCAAAACAAAAACAAAGCCAAGCAAAGCATCTATTTATGCCATATTTGGTTGGCAATTACAACGGACTTTGATCTGTACCCACTTCCTTCCTCGTTTTCCACGGCAGTTAAATGGATTTGAATTCTTTAAAAAGAAAAAAAGAAAAAAAGAAAGGAGAGGGGTGGAATAAAAAGCCGACCTTTGAAAGCTACTTTGAGAAATGAGAAGCTTCTTTTCCCGCTAAAATCTCCATGCCACCTTGGTTAGCAGTAGTGGTGCCACCCAAAAAAAAACCAGAACGCAAACCCTTATTACTATGCTAAGCTCCCATCATTGCGTTGGGAAGAAGACGACGCCTTAAAAGAGAGCCTCAAACTTCAAATTTTACTATATAATAATGAAAATGAATTGAAGCCCACCATTTTTAAATGGATTTTATTATTATTTTAATAAGATAAATTGGAAAAAAAAAATTGGAGACTTGTGCTTTGTCACCGGAGAGTGTTGGTGTTACTTGCATGTTTGTGCGTGTTGGTTGTGTCTTTGCTACAGAGAGTCAAAGATTTCACAATAAGCCAAGCTTGGGAGTAGCAGTCATCGTCATGTTTCCACTACCGCTAATGTGCGCACCAGGTGGATCCCGACTCTGTTTCCCCCCGCTGACGTCAATTTCCGATAGCTTCTCCCACCGGCGACCGGAACTTGAACGCCGGATATGGTGCCTTTCGTAGTTTCAGCGCACTGCTCGACGGTGAGACACACGCGCCACGGAAGCAAGTGGTTCGTAAGTCGTAAGTCGTAAGTCGTAAGTCGTAAGTCGTAACACGGTTACGAGGGGAATGGTTTCTGGCGTGGCTCTCCGATAAGAGCGCGTGTCTTTCACTCTCCTGGTTGGCCTGTCGTCTTGTTTTTTATGGCTGCGGGTAACGTAAACGAACCCCGACGGTTATTTGGACCTCCGCTGGATGGAGTTACGCGGTGCCAAACTCCGGTTAATTTTATAATTTTTATATAAAATTAATATTTATTCATGAGTGCTTTTATCAATAATAATTATTTACTATTGACATTGTGATTTTTTTAATTTGATTATATCATTCACCATTTTTTAAATTAATATTCTGGTCTATGATTAATGAGTCGGTTCTCAATTTAATTTTTAATATAATTAAAATTTCTTAATTTACTGTTTAAAAACTTAAAAGACTTACAAAATAAACTATTAATTGATATTATAGAATATAGCTTAGATAAATTTTAATCAGAGATGAAAAATAATTTACAGAATATTATAAGTTTAAAATTTCATGTTATCGTTATATTAAAAAAATAAAAAATAACGTAATTCTTTTATTTATATTTCAAAAAATATTATTTTAAAGATTCATTTACATTAATTTTTAAAAATTGTTGAAGTTATTTTTTTGTTTAAATGTAATATTTGTGAAATATTTTTTTAAAGTTTTTTTTATATTATAAAAAAATTTTCTTTTAAAATTACAAAATTTAGTATTTAAAAAAAAAGCACTAAAACACAAAATATATTTTTTTTAGTATTTTAATTTAAAAAAAATCATGTTAAAAAATTTAAAAAAATATTTGAAAAAAAAACGTAGATCTAAACGAACACTTAATTAAATGAACAATAAAGGAAGTTATTCCACGTCCAATTGATGTTATCTAATAATAGCGTTATATTAACGTAGATAATATTATCAATTTATTAACTAATGAATTAATAAAATAATAAGTATGAAGCAATTTTTTTAACTAAATTTAAAAGTTTTGATGGTCATTATTAAAATGATAACAAGACAAAAATAGAATTTATCTTCACTTTTTCTCCTATAAATCATAATTTCTTTCTCACTTGAAATTTTTTTATACATATTTACAGTAAGTTGCATTCTTATTTTTTATTTATTGTCATCATCAAACATCAATCACGAAAATTAATCAAATGATAACTCTAGAAGAATGCTGCAACTGCCACGGTTCCACCAATGCTGCAAAGTCAAAAAATTATGAATTTTCTATGATTAATGAAGGTGGCGTAGGACTGTTTGGTATAGAGCAGAACAGGAATTACGTGTCCCTTCACTCTCTCGTGCTCGACCCTGTTCCAAGGAAAATTAGTGGTGTTTCTCTAAAACTATTATGGGATTGTTTTTATTTTACCCTCCCTTTTGTCGTTGACCGGAGAAACAGCATCTATTTCATATTTCTAGCGTAATAAAACTTCTCAGAAATTTAATTTGGTATGAATACCACTTATAACTCTAAATAAATTTATACTTAATTAATTAAATTTTAAAATATTTGAACATTTTAAACATAAATAAATAATGGATGAGTAATTAATATGAATATGAATGTAAACATTCCCAATGTTGATTAATTAGAATCCAATATTTGGGTAGATTAATTATTTCGTAGGTGGAAGAGTCTTGACTTATGGTGGGAACTAACACTTCCTTAGCTTTCTGGTAGATATTTGTTAAGTTAAGGGATTCGAATAATCAAGATTTCCAAATGCGTAATACCTCTATTAGGCAGAGGATCCGATGCATACTTTAATCCTTTACTTCCACTACATATATGATATACCAGAAGCATTATTCTACCTAACAAATCCATAAATCAAAGCATCTAATAATTAAAAAGGATATTATTTCTTTACATATATAAAAATTTTAATTACCTTTGTACACTTATATTTATTTTTAAATCAGATAAAACTTTTCTACATAAATTGATACGCAATCTAATAAATTAGCACACTTATTACCTTTTTTTCCTTTAAACAAATAATATATTTATTAATCATAATGAAATAAAAGAGCAATGCAAAAATCTTGGTATAAAGTCCCACATTCTTACACACAACAATCATTAGGGTAGAAAGAAAAATGATAAATTAAAGTATGTATTCGATCTTAGAATGAAATAATCGTTGAAAAGATTTGATATCAATTAAAAACAAAAGTAATGTTATACAATAAAAAATAATAATATTTTTGATAAAATTCAACTAAAATTAAAAATAATTATTAAAAGAAATTAAGTAGTTGAGATTATTTAGATTATTTATCTAAAAATAAATAAATATATCAAATCATTCTATAAAAAATCTAACAAAAAAAATTCTACCTATATACTATTTTTCTAAAAGCAAAAGCTCTAATCTTAAAATGACTTTATCATATAAAATAACTTTGTTAATAATTAAACTGCATATCTTCAAAGATTTTGTATTTAATTTTTGCAGCATTTTTTGACCTTAAAATGAGATAATCTCCCTTTTTACTAAACTTTTATTTAAATAAAAAAACATAAAAATATCTAAACACGTTACAATATGTATATATGATATTGCAGAAGATGCAGGATATAATAAAATTTGCAGAATGCCACGCCATGAAGCGTGCACAAACTTGAAACTTGTCAGTGTGGAGACAAAAGAGTTCAAAACACACTCGTTAAGTTGTTATCTACATGTACGTCGTCCTTTTTCCTTTTTGTCTTTTCGTTTGATATTTTAATTGGTAGTTTCTACAAAAACCTCAAACCACAAACCTCCTTTGTGATATTGGCCTTTCAGATCATGTTGGGACGAGAATGGCGATCACACATTTCAGTTCCCTTCCTATGTGGGACGACACTTTTTTTTTTCATGCATCCTTTGGTTGATCCTCCAAGCATGAATCAAAGTGAAAAATACATTAAAAAAAGAAAGAAAGAAAAAAACTGGGGTGATGCGAAAATAGTGATATGCAAAGTTTTAGAGGGTCAAAAGAGTGGAAAGGGAGAAATTGAAGTGATCAAATTATGGTTGCTTGCGTGAATTTGTAGGATTCTAGAATACAAGTACTCGTTATGATTTTGGTTTCCATGTTTTACCAACTATTATCTGAAAAAGGGAGAAAAAGCAAAAGTTGTTACCAACTTCTTGCAAGTAATTAGAAGACCTTAATTGAGAAGTCATGAGGCTCTTTTGCCTCATGATCAGCACGCCTTACGTTCCTTCAAACTCGGTAGACAACTTTTTTTTTTTTTCATGACATGGAAGAGGAAAAGACAACTTTATAACACTTATCACTATGCAAGAAACATTACTTAAAAGGCAAGATCATTTGGTAAGTGTTTTTACAACGATGTGGAAGAACTCTACAGTAATAAAGTACCTACACGACATTTTGATATTTAAGTTAGTATTATAGTTAAATAAAAGCAAACATAAGTGATCATTCTTAAGAGTAACTTATTAAAGTGTTTAAATAAAAAGTTAAAGACCTTTGTACGTAAAGTGATAAGTTAAATATTCTACTAGAATTAGGTCTAATTAAAATATATCGATCTAATAAATATATTTTTTAATGAGTTTAAAAGTGATTTATTATTAATATAAAATTTTTATAATATTATTTAATAATATATATAGATTATTATATTATTGTAATAATTAAGTTTTTTTATTCATTACGAGTTATTCAACAATATTTTAAAAAATTATTGTAGTTCATTGATCCTATATTACTGTTACACAAATAATAAATCACAATTGAATCGTGCTTCAATAAAGTTGGTATAATTTTCTCATTTGTTTAATGCAAGTTTACACTTGCGTGTCACTTTAAAATAAGCTATCTTTCCTGACATTGGAATCCAAATCTGCCTCGACACTGTTTTAGGTTTTTGCTTTTAACCATATCTGTGTAAACCAAACAGCGAAAGTAGGCCCAATATTCTCCAATTGACAACCCTCACTACTTTCTTTTTCCCACATTTTCTTTTCACTTGTTCCCTTTGTTGCTGGGTATTTCCTTTGTGACAAGATGTGAAATCCAATCAAACTCAAGTGACAATACATAAATATTGATCGAACCGAACCAATTGAACACCCATAAGCGAGAGGGGATAAAGACATAAATTACAATATTGATCGAGAATTATAACAATACATATATTTTCTCACTTTTCCTTTCACTTTTTTTTTTTCATTTGCAACAAGTAAAAATATCATTTTAGTCATAAATATTGTGAAAATTATATTAAAGTAATAATATAATATGAAATATTATATTGTTGTATTGTATGGATTGTTTGATAACTTTTATTGAAAGAATATTGCGTAAAGTATCAATACACAAACAATACATTACGTGTTTATTTGAGTTTCTTTATTTTATTACAGGGAGAAAATAGGCAAACTAAGGCTAGACAAAGAGGAGGAGATTGGGTTTAAAAAACTTTATGCTGTTCGAGTACTCAAGTATATTTTGATTATATACTCATGACTATACTCTAAGCTACAAATAAATACAATAAGGTGCTAAAAGGATTCCTTGACTCTTTCTTGTGAAGTCTATTTATAGGTATGGTCGTATGGATAACCTTCAATCCTTCATCTCTTTATAATTCATAGAAAGTGTGTGAAGGAAAGTCATTTGTCACTTTAGTAATAACTCATGCGGTAATTTCACTCTTCGTCAAAGACAGAGAATAAGTTCAAATTCTCCATTCTCTGGTGAACAAATGTTAGCTCCTTAAAAATTAAAAAAAGAAGGTAAGTTATTTACACTAGTTCCACTACTCAATCGTCTTGCATATTTTAATTTTAGGGTATGTTTAGATTTAATATAAAATTGAAGGAAGTGAAAAGAAAAAGAAGAAAAAGTTTATTTTAAAATTTTAAAAATAAGTTTTTTTCTTCTCTTTCATGATTCTCAATCTAAACATATACTTTCAGTGGCTTTCAAATGGTCCAGATTCCTTAACTTAATTCACTATTTAAGGTTACTAATCAAACTTGTCTTGTAATATGTTTGATTTGACTTATAAAAAATTTTAAATCATAATTTGGATAAAAACTTAAATTATAATTTTAGGGTTTCAAAAGTTAAATTAAATACACACTTATCCAATTACCTAAATAACGAAAGTAAGAATTATTATGCATTGTCATTCACTCACTTTGTGTGTGTACAAAAATTTCATAAACCAAACTTAACAAGGTGAAAGCATGGTCGAGCTTCACAAAACTACCCTTAGGCAGTGTGAAAGTCGAGTGAGAGATATTTTCCTTGGAAGCACCCTTTCGGGTAAGGTTCCTCGCCTCCCAAAGGGAAATGACTTATATACCTTGAGTATGAATATGGAATCTTCAACCCCTTGTCCTAAAATTCTGGGAATCAATCCTCGTTCGTCATTTCCATGATTATTGAAATTCTATGCTGCCGTTTTAGTCCATAAATGATTTGCAAGAAACGGACCATTGTCGAGGGGGAAAAGGCACAGACAGTGAGCCAGCGAACCATAAGAGGCGACCAGTACTTGTGTACTGTGAGGGACCCCCTCAACTCCTATTGCGTCACCAAAGAAGCCCAATTAATTAAATATGCACTATTGTACAAAAACAAAAAGAAGAGTAGAATAATTAACTGGAGATATATATGGAAGGAATGGATTATGTGCTTTAATAAAAGATACTGAGAAACAATTTTAAAAAGACAGGATAAGCTTAAATAATTGTATACAATTAGGTCTTGGTGTGAATGATGTGTATAAAGCTACAATGATGGTGGTGGGTGCATTTTGGAATGGTTGGTCGACCCATTAGTGATTTTCCTTTTCATATTCCCTGTGTGCGTTGGTTTGAATAATTAATGAAGGGAAATGATACGTCACGCAAACACTCACACCCTTTTCCTGTTCGTGGTTTTATTCTCACTTGCAATCCAAAGTGGGTTGCCACTAAGAATGGCTATTGGGCCTCTAATGGAAAATTTCAGATTCTCAAAACCCCTAGTTATGCATATTTCATGTTTCTTTTTTTTTTTTTATATAATTTAGAATATTCTTATAAGATTCTATCTATTTGAATCACTTTATAAGATTAATTTTTTCAAATCAAGAATGATAATTATATAATTTTTTTTATAAAATATGATTTTTAAGAATCAAACAGCGGTCGTTATGCTTAGGAGTATAATTCGCTTTTACTACACTAACGTTTTCTGCATGTTTCATATTTCTGCCAAACAAAATAGGAGACACATTAAAGGGGTCAACAAAAATTTTTTTAAAATAAAAAAAAACACAAGAGAATACTACTTTGATTAATTAATTAGTTTAATTTTAATTCAATCTCATTATAAAATTTTTAACATTATTATTTAATTATGTATTACATATTATTAAAATAATTTAATCTCATGAATAATTGTTATTATAATTAAAATTTTTAATTATATAATTGCACATCATTAACTAATAATATTTTGAATTTACCGTGAATCTTAATTAAATCCTTAATTAATACATACAAGTACAGATAGATGTATGTTCGCGTAATCAAAAGGATTGCATGCCGGAAATGATGGGTAAGAGGAGTGCTTTTGGTGGCTGCTTCTATGATGTCCTCCTCATGCGTCAGTGAATCTCCGTTTTATGTACCAGTCACATCAGGCAACCTTGTTTTGTAACACCATTTATTTTCCTTCAACTGGATGCAGATTAGTGTTATTCTTATAAACTTTTTTATACTTAAAAAAAATCAGTGCGTAAAAAAAATATAAATCACTCTTGCCAGAACTAGAGTGTACCAAATAGTTCGACCAAATATAAATCACTCTTGTCAAAATTAGAGTGTACCAAATAGTTCAATTAATTCATCCGTAAACTAAATATTTAAATGATTATAATTTAATTTTAAAATTAAATTTATAATTAAATTATTTTAAATCAATCAAAAATATATAAAATTAATTAAAATTATTTGAAGTTAAATTAATTTAATTAGTCAATTATTATTATTTTTATTTTAAAAAAATTAATATTTTTAATATTTTATAAATATTTTTATAAATTTTATATTATTTTATTATTTTAATCGATTACCGATTTAAACGGTTGAATTGATTGAATTTGAAATGAAAGTTTATTCAGTTTATTACTTGGGCCAATTTTAATAAATATTTATATTGCAAGAGTAATATTTATTTCCATATATAAAGCACTATTAATTATATTAAAAAAATAAATCCCTCAAAATTCTTTTGCTTAAATTTAAAATTGAAAATAATTTAATTCTAAATATAAATAAAGAATAGTTATGTTTATATATAATTGCATGTGATAAATTTTATTTTAATTATTTATGAATCAGTAGTATTTAATTTGGTAGACGTAAATGAGATACTTAGGATTATGTTCGGAATTTGTATAAAAGTAACATGAAATGGTAAATAATAGAATGAGAAGAGATAGAATTGAGTATATTTATTTTTTTTCTTGTTTGAAAAATTTAAGGAAGATTAACGAGGAACAAGATAGGAAGGTAAAAATTATAAATTAAAATATCAAAATAGCCCTTGAATATTACACACAAGCTTTAGTTTATTAATTTGATTTTTTTTTTCTCGTCATGAATGGCTGGAGTTTTCTTTTTGTTTTGTTTCTTTGGATCTGCCAGCTTGTAAACCAATTCTCTTGACTTGGAATAGAACATTAATTTGATGTGAAAGAATAGTGGCTAGTTCTATGCACATTTTGGTAGGGTCAATTCCGAGGTTAAATTAGTATACCTTGATCCTATTCCCACTTATTTTCCCCTCCCTCATACGTTGTAACAAAGCAATGAAACTTGACAATTCGCAACAAGTATTGTGGAATCAGAAAAGAGCGTAAGATGAAATGAACGTGGCAACGCTAATGGGTTGAGAATATTCTAATATATTTATTCTGTCAAAGATTAAAAATTCTTTGTTGTAAGTGGCCACAGTGTGCAAAATGACAGTAAACAAAGGGCAATACAATACTATGTTAGGCAAAATTAAACCTATGTTTAGCAACCTCAGACTCGACTATATCATGCGAATCATATTTATTTCCTTAAAATAACATTGTCCAACAACATTGGATTTAGATCACTTGTAATCACTATAAAAATACAATAAGACAGAAATGCAATGTTAGTTTAGATATAAAATTTATTTATACGTAATCACCGAAAAATGATTTATTAAATATGAACGTTTTACCATATATTGCAAAAAGTATAAGGATAAAATATATAATTTTAAAAAAAATTCACTTTATGCAATAGGTATGAAATTTTTATTGTACGTAATTTTTCAATGAAAACTATGTAATTATTTTAAAATTGATTATAAATATAAGTAAGAATTTTTTTTTTATATTTGCACATACTTTATTAATACATATTTATAACGTGTAGTTGTGTATCATAAACTTAACCTTAACAAAGTAAGGAAAGACCACGCTAACAACAACTGTATGCGAAAATCAATTAGAAAAAAATATCACATCATTATACCCAAAAATTATCTCACAAAAATCCCACTTGGGTGTAAAGCCACAACACTTTTCTGTAGGGTTTTAGATTTTTTTGGTTTTAGTGTAAGCTTTCTAGATTAGATGTTAGATAGGCTTCCAAACTCGAACCAATAAACCATGTGAAACTGGGGCTAACACTCGTTCACTCTTCTAAAAGCATGTACAAGATAACGTAAGGTTTATATATTATTATGCCAAAGAAAAAAAGAAAACTACTAGATATGCATGTATACCATACCAGAATGACTCGTGTCCCTCGCACACGGTCACGTAACTGGAAAAATTGAAAGAATAAAAGGAAAGCAAAGAAAATTTTAATTTAGTTTATTAAGCAACTTGCAATGTCTGATGTGAGTTTTGAGAAGTTCGTTGTCAACTTTGTCACTTGAGAAGTCTCTTCAGAATTAAAGGTTTTGATTTTTTTTTTCTTTACTGTCACGACAAAGAGTTTTGAACTTTGAATATCAGCTTCTGTAAATTATTCAAATCACTCAATATTAATCCTGTGATTTGTTTAATAATTTTTTTTTTTGTCTTGTTATAAAGAAGTCTAAAACTTGTGTAGAATGGAAAGGATAAGTTAGACCACAAAATCAAATAATTCCTAAAATAATTTAATACGACTTGGACCACAAATCTTGTCTCACCTTCTCTTTCTGCGCGTGACTATGCAGATCATGGGAACAGTACTTTTTCTGCAAGAAACAAAAAAAATAATAATTAGAGTTCCAATTTAACCAAAAAAAAAACCTAATGTTTAACACTTTGAGAAGTGCAAATGGACCAGTAAAGAGCCCAAGAGACTGACCCATATGGTCGAAGCCCATAATTTCCTGTTAGTCGGTCCATATCTACTTGAACGTGGAATAATTCTTGTCTTTTTTGAGAAGCGAATATTACGACGAAAAATACCCAAACATACAATTTTGGCACTTACGAACTGGGTCAGAAGAATATTTTAATTTATATTAGAGGTAGAGGAAGAAAAAAATATTAAAAGAAGACATTAATTTAAATGGTTTTAATGAAAATTCAATATTAGTCATAAGCAATGACCAGAAAGGGGGGAAAAAATAAAGCCTGCATCTAATGAAAATGTAATTGTGAAGATATTAGTGATTTTTACGAAAGGCGGGAAAAACAATCTATTGACTAATGGCGTCATGGCGAAGTATTTGATTAGATGAGTTAAAATTAGAATTTTATAATTAAGCATTTTTATATTGTTTTTTAAAACACAACAATATAGTTATATAAATTCTATTTAATATCAGTAAAAATGATGAATTATTTTATATAATTACAGTAAGTTGTATTATGGATTTATAACTTGTTTTTTTTAGCAGTATATATATATATATATATATATATAAAATATATAATAAGTTCAACTTTAAACTAATTGCTTACCAAAATCATTGGTTGAATATTTCAAACATTGAAATTAGTAAAGCAATAGCCTGTTGACCATGCATGTTTCAAATAGTCATGTTGATGTGCAACTTATTTGAACTTAGTTGGTTCAATAAGGCAATAATAACATTGCACATTCATAACTAGTGTCTCAAGTTCAGCTCAATTTTTTACGAGAGAATGGATCAATATTCAAAATTTATAATTTTTTTTAACTAAAGTTGTTATAAGATTAATTCATAAGACATTAGCGTAATTAAAAAAATTCTTTTAACAAGTGTTTTATCTAAAATTTAAATTTTATTTCTTTCACTAAGAATATAACTCACTTACTTTATATAACGGAGATTGTATATGCTATTTTTGCTTTAAAAATATCCCTTGGTTGGTTTCAAATTCTCAAGTTGTTAATATGTTCATAATAAAGAAATGTCAAGTTTTTTTTTCAGTCTTTTAGAAACAAAATTTAAGTTGTATATTCAATAACTTGTTAAATTGAGACACTCATTAACTGTTGAATTTCCCTATTTAGTTTTTTTCCCTTGTTCAGGTTTAATACCTTCATGGTTGGTTAGTGAATCCTGGTTAAACCAGGGTGGTGTAACCATGGTTGAATTGAAATAAAAATAGAAACACACAAAAGAAGGAGCTGAGATTTCTTTTTTTTTTTTAATCGAGTTTCTGGTGAAGACTTTTTTTTTTTGGTCTGGGGTAATTTTCTTGTGAAGACCGGGTAATGAATGAATTGAAACTTAAAAGTGATTCCTATCGGATCCCAAAAATAAATACGAAGAAAATAATTTTAAAATGAACAAAACCAACACTTGTCCATACCTGCTCTTCGGGCAGCCCGTAACCGTAACCCAGCCTTGAGGGTACCGCCGACCCGCCCGATACCTGGTTCAGAAATTACGGGCATTCGTTCTCCACTTCCACTCCGCTCTCTCTCTCGCTACCTCGCTGTCCTCTGATATTTCTATATTTTCGGTGCTCTGTGTTTCTACGATCAGGATCGGACGGTCCAGAATGAACGGGGCTTGTTCTTCTTGTTTTGCGAGGTTTTAGAGCTCAAACCCTCAGATCCAGGCTCTCGGTCCCTAGATCTTCCTTCCTGGTACGCTCTTTCAACCCTATTCTTCTCCAATTCTTGTTAACTCAACGTTTTCTCTTCATGGTTCATACTTTGAGCTTCGTATCTCTCTTCTTCCCCGATCGCTCAGTTTCTGCGCTGAAACTCTTGCTTCTCAACGGTTTTTAGCTCTCGGCTCCTGAATTTGACACGACTCACCGAATTCCCCTGAAAACTTTGAAACTTCCGGCCGGTGAGCTCTTTCTGTTTGAGTTTTAGGTCAAAAGCAAATCTCCTTTTTCGTATACTTTTCTTGCTCTGTGAAAATCCATCTTGTGATTTGTTATCTCATACTGCTACTACTGCTTGTCCCTCCCTCTTCCTTGTCTTGTTTCGTGTCTGAAAAAAATTCTGCAGACTAACTTTTTTTTTTGTTTTTCTAAGTTTCAATTGATTTTATTGTATTTCTTTTTATCGTAAAGAAATTGTTTTTTGTTACTATAACTATTTTAAAATAATAATCGGTAGTATAATTCTGGTACTTTCTGAAATAAGATCAGCGGCTGTCATGATTTTAGGGAAGATCTGACGGTATCGTCGCATTTCGTTTTTTTTTTTTTATATAGTGTAATAAAATTATTATTTACGCTATAACATTTTGTGGTTGGGACAGGTAATTTGTTTGTCGCACGAAATGGAAGTTAATCACAGTTCGGTGACGGTTACGCTGAATTACGGCGCGCTAACAAGCGCCGCGGAAGCGCTAGCGACTTTGCTAGTCTCTGCTATCGTCAAAACACAACTTTTGACCCTGGTAAGTCATTCGCTTCCTCCCTCCCTCCGAACTACTTTGTAACTTGTAAGTGGAAAAGTAGCATGATTAAAAAAACGAAAGTGGAGACCTTGCTGGTCTCTACTGTGGCAAGATCTACCCTGCTATTCTGAGATTTGGGGCTTCAGCTATCTCTGTCTTTTGAAAGTAATTTGTCCTGGTTCTCTCTCGATTTGAATTTTCTTGGAATCGGTATCGTTGTGTACTACTAGTCTTTGATTCAATTGATTGAGCTGGATGTTACCCGAAAAATAGAAGTGATTAGGGTGGATACTTTTTGTCTTTGGCAATGTGCGCCTCAAGTGGCCCTGTCCCATTTTGATGCTGCGTGCTAATTTGCGCTGGTTTGTGACCCAGCCGTGCGATTCTTTGGGCAACCGATGCGAGATAAGGCTTGCCCTGTTGACCATCGTTGGGCGCACTAGGCTAGGCGGCTTCGGTGCGCCGGTTGTTGGGTTTGGTGTTTGCTAACGTACGCACCTCTTTGTGTGTGTGGGTGTGTGTGTTTTTTTTTTTTTTAATTTTTAAATTCTTTGGAATGTAGAAAACTAGGTAGTCTCCGGAACTTGGTACAGATATGAATTTAGGATTAGCTTAAGGTCCGGTTTGGTGCGGCGGGGTCCACGGTTTAAAATGTATAAATATAAATATATATTTTTTGATGTGTGTGTGGTCCGAAAGTAAAAGTCAAAAGTGAAGGAAAGAAACGGAAATGAGGCATTGTATTCGGTATTCGGTGGAGGTAGCGGATTATTCCCTAGAGATACTCTTGAGGTTACAGCACGTAGCACTGACACGTGTGTCTCTTCTGTGTTCCCGGTATCTTGGGCTTGGGTGGGGTGGGCACATGGGTCCAATCCAATCCGATGGGACATGATGCAATTGTAGTGTCCACTATTAAGTGCGTCACTCCACTTGTTGAGACTGTAGAGTACAATCAAAACAATAAGGTGATTTAGCTGTTTTAAATTTTTTACTTTTTACAATTTTATTTTAAAATTTTTTATATCTAAATTATTAGTATATTAGTGTTAATATTATTATTATTAACAAATAATTGTATAATTTTATTTTTTATTATTGTTAGAAATATAAAGACATTCGTGTGCTTGTGCTTTTACTTAACTGAATAGTTTTATAATTCTTAACAGCTAAAATATTATTCATATACTAATATAATATGACAAAACTTGAGTCTGATGTACTACCACAACGAAATTAGAATTTGATGTTTTTATACGTCTAAGATTTACACTTTATCTTATAAAATAGGAAATGGTACCTTAAAAAATAGGTAAGTGGGGTTTACTAGACAGTTATTTAAAATTTTAAACTCTTTATATTATTTAGTAATTTTAAATAAAAATAAACTTAAGACTTAAATTGAGATGCAAGTTAGTATATTATTATTATAAGATTTGCAACTCATTAAACTCACGGCGTGGAAATATTTTACATACAGGAACAGCATATCATTATTCTTCATATGGAGAAGTGCTTTAAGTCGAGGTCTCTAAGCTTATGATTACAGTTTTAAAGAGTTATTTAGGTCGATCGAGAGCTCTAAGCTTTTGATGACAATCTAGAGAGAGTAATGCTATTCATATAGAAATTTCTATGCAGAATAATAATGTGTTTTCTATATAAGGTTATTTGTAACAACATTAAATATGTAAGTCTTATTAATGTTAACTTCTAAAAATAAGAATTATGGTCGACCGGTTAACTTGTCGTGACTCGTGAGTCTTTTATAGCATATAATCTATGAAATTCCTTATAAACAATCTATATGTTCAGTATTTTTTTCTTTAAAAAATTTGTAGACTGCAGATTGATTTAGTGATAATGATTTGAATAATATAATATCATAATATGCAACACAATCCTAACAGAGGAAATACACCTAAATATAGGTAATTTACTTATTAGTGCTTGCATGAGTAATTGGTTGTGGCATTAATATTACAAGTTTATTCTCCTTTCTTTAACTCCATCAAGCTGTCACTTTTTGTGCTTGGATTTATTATCTCCACGGTCCGTCTGTGTTAAACGTGCCAATGTATGTATATTGATAACATGGCTGCAGGATCTGTTTGGCCTGTTAACAACCAACATGCCGAGAACCAAAGGAGGGCACAACACCGAGAGCCAAGACAAGCAACTTGATGCTGAGGGAGAAGATGGTAATGAAGATGAAGGTGACGATGATGACGGAGATGGTGGATTTGGAGAGGGCGAAGAGGACTTGTCATCTGAAGATGGAGGTGGATATGGTAACAATTCCAACAATAAGAGCAACTCAAAGAAGGCTCCTGAAGGTGGTGCTGGTGGGGGGGCAGAAGAGAATGGAGAAGAAGAAGATGATGAAGAAGATGGCATAGGCCAAGATGATGATGACGACGACGACGATGACGATGAAGAAGATGATGGGGCAGAAGAAGAGGAAGATGAAGAGGAGGTTGTTGAAGAAGAGGAGAATGAAGATGACGAAGAAGAAGAAGATGAGGAAGCTTTGCAGCCCCCAAAGAAAAGGAAGAAGTAAAACTAGCTAGCCAAGCCTCCTGTTTGTATTGTTCTGTACGAATTTGGATTCTAACTTCATGTTTTTAACTTTTTATTTAGTTTATGAGGAGGCCTATGTAGGACATGTTTTAACTAAAATCTATGTTTCACATTGCGTAATTAGAGTGCTACATTATTGAGCGGGCAGGGTTGAATTTGAAAGAAAAGAAAAATTATGATCCGAGTTTTGACTTTGTTTTTTTCCACCTTGCTTACCTCTATCATTGATCAATGATATCTTAATATGTGTATGGATTAGTTATGAAAAAAATTATTTCAAAAATTAATTATATGTATAATTGATTTTAAATATTTTTATGTTTTGATATGCTAGTTAAAAAGTGATTTTAAAATAATATATTTTGTTTGGATTGTATAAAAAAATTATTTTCATGTAGTAAATTATTAACAAGAATATGAAATGATTTATTTAAATTAATATAATATTTAATGGGTGACTGAATATAATAAATTTAAGCAAATTATCAAAATAATTATATGAAGTATAATTCAAAATGATAAAAAATAAGCTTAAAAAAATTATATTTAATGTATCTAAAATAATCAAACATTTTAATCCATTTCATATAATTTATATCAAACATGGATTAAAAGAAAAACTTTGTTTTTCACAAAAAAAAAAAGGGCATTTCCAAACCAAATAAACAGAAAATTCCTACCTCTAGAGTATGAAGCTTTTTTTTTTTTTTTAATGCAGAGAGTCCGAAACTCCGGTGCACTGGGCCTCTTTGGAAGTAGCCTACTTTACAGGAAGCGTTTTCTGTAGAATTTTATTGACCAAGCATCATATATGGCACTGCGGTTTTATTCTTTTTATTTTTGAAAGATAACGAAAATAAATCTTTTTTTTTCAAAAGTTTAAAATGTGTAATAATTAATTTATTTCTAACTATGACTTCATTTCCCTTCATTTTTTTGTTTAGTCTTGAATTAAAATCATGCAAGAGTTTATTGTTAATAGTTGATATGTAAATATCATTGTAAGTCATTTGTAATATATTTTAACTTTAAAATAAGATAACTTTTCTTTCCTTAAACTTTTACAGTTCCAACAGAGAAAAATAATAACTTATAAATTCATATTTTAAGATACTGTAAAATCAAATATTACTGTGATTATATATACACATTTAAATTACTCAAAAATTGATGTTGCTAAAATCATAGTCACAATTAAATTACTCATTTAGAAGAGGGATATTACTTTTTTTTTTTTGGTTATAGCTAGCTAATCGGTACGGAACAAACTAGAGTCAAAATATTTCTTAAAAATGAAAATTTAAAGATAATCTTTTAAATTTTTAACTTTTTGGCCCATAGCCCCACAAGACAATGTAGTGCAACTAAAATAATATATAAAATTTGTTTTTATGTAAGGTTCTTTCCCTTTCTTTCTCCCTTAATCTCAAAGGGTACATTTTTTTCTTTAATTTGGTAAAGTATACCTAGTGAAGTAAAAAAAAAAAAGAAATAGGTTAAAAACTATGGGTTATGTATAAAAAATTCTTTTATACTTAAAAATTTACTAATACAACTTTCTGAATTCATTAAATCCTGACTCCTATAGATAAATTTTTTGCAGGTTAATATGCATTGCTATTGGAAGGTGTTCTTGAATTTTAGCCAACAAAATATTGACATAGTTTACCATATTTCATCAATTTTTTATTGAGTAGACAAGATTTAAAAAAAAAACAATTGAATCTCTCTAAAATTAGTAAACGATGTGAAAAATCACATATCATATGCTTGTCTTTATTGCAACAACTCCTTATGTCTGCATACCTAAAACATCTATGATAGTGGAATTTAATATAAAAATGACTACCTAAAACTATTGATTAAGAGTGATAAGTCAACTTAAAAATGTATATGATAAATGTGAAGTAACTCATCTAAAATGTATGCATATTGGTTACGGCAATAATTTACTAGTCACCTTTTCTTCAATATTTTTATTTATATTTTTGGACAGTTAAGTTTTATTTTTGGATAAAACTATCTTAATTTTAAAGTCTAAAGTCTAAAGTAATTATTTCATTACTCAATTTTTTTTTATATTCAAGTTAATTTGTCAATCATTTATTATTTATTAGTTTTACTTTTGACAATTAATAAGTATATGACACATTAATTATATGAGTCATTAGTATCTCTATGGTGAGACACAACAATGACCATATAAATAATTTAGCATCTGATAAATGATGTAGTATAAAAGTATTGTCTTGTACTATATGTATATAAGCATTTATCATATTAGAAATAACAATTATTAATAAATATTTGATAAATTATTTTTAATATTGATACCTTAAAAAAATTAGGATAACATAACAATACCTAAAGTTTAAACATCCTTGTCAAATTATGTATAGGCGAGCGTTTGCACTATCCAAACGAAATTTTAAAGATTTGAATGAATTTTTGTTCATTTTCTAAGAGTTAATTTGGTTTATATTTTAGTTGAATTAATCTTGAAAGAATTGATGTTTATATAATTGATTAGCATTTGAAAATGATATTCTAAAAGTTAGTTTATAAGAATTAATTTATATTTATATTTGAAATATAATTATAAGTATATTTTTAAAAAATTTGTAACTCCCATGATTATAATTAATTATATTCATATGAGAAAAAAAATTACTTATCTCAAAATCAATTTTACAACCAATAAATTTATAAAAAATATTTTTTTAAAATTAAGCAAACACATTAACTATTTTAAAATTAATTATTTGCATGCAATCATACTTTTACCCTTTGTTTAGATCAAAAGAAAAAAAAAAGAGAAAAGATAAATTTTTAAAATTTGAATTGAAGAGAAAATTTAGAAAAAAGTTTTAAATTTTTTGTTTTTAAATTATTATTTTTTCTCTATTTTTCTCTTTATTTTATTTTTAATTAAATAAGAAAAAAATTAATTTTCCTTTTTATTTTTTCTCAATTCAAACATAAAGTTAACAATAAATAAATAAACACTATTTTATTTATTTTGATAATTATATTATTTTTCATATATAATTTTGATCACAAAAACTCATAAAATTTAAAATAATTATTTTTTATTTCATGATAAATAAATTTTTTTTCAAAACATAAATTATTACTTTTTAAAATCTAAGTTTGTACTCACCAGAAAAAAAAATAATCTAAGTTTGTAAAATCAATTGCATTATTCCCTGTGGTTAGTATTGGAAATTCACTAGTTCCACCGTTTTCTACTAATTTCTCAGTCTGATAACGAAAACTTGAAAATCAATTCGCACTGCGCAGGCCAAGAGAGAGAGAGAGAGAGAGAGAGAGAGAGAGAGAGAGAGAGAGACGGAGGGAGGGTATCAGAGAGAGTTGAGGATCACTGAGATTCTTCTCCTCGAATCATGAATTCATGGTTTCTGATCAACATCCCCTAAGCTTTATTCAACCTCTCATTTCTATCCTCCCCTTCTGAGTTTCTCTTTATTCAATGGCGGATCACTCAGATTCTTCTCCTCTAATCCCTCCTCTGCCCATCCCTCACCCTACCGAGATCGACCTCGAAGCTGGTCCCACCGAACAAATTCAATGCCGGATTTGTCTCGAAACTGATGGTGATTTTACTTTCATCTTTTTTCTTTTTTGGTTGTTAATTTTCAATTTCCGGGTTAGGGCAAATTGTATTTAAATCATCCGTTGTAAGACCAATCTGTTTTTCTTTTTTCTTTCAAATAATTTTAGCGCTGCACAAATCGTGATTTCAAGTTTTATGCGTTCAGTTTATTTCATAGTTTGACAAGTTATGAAGTCCTCGAAAGTCAATGCCTTTTTTCATCCTCTCTCAGGCCCATTGGGTTGAAATGCGAATTTGAAGTACGTTATTCGCACAATTATTCGGTCCTTTAATTACTATAATTTATTTTTTATTTTTATAAATCTGATTAAGCTTCGCTTATTTTGATTTCAAGAACTCTTGTATGGAAGAGTAAATAAATTATTAGCCTCGGATAAGTCAGTGCGTTATTAATACTATCTGGTTTATTTGACTGGAATTTGAACTTAAAGTGCGTAATTCTTAGCAATTATATGTACAATTCGCCTGTTCTTCTTGGTTCTAATTTCATTCTTTCAAAAGTTGTTAGTTCTGTTAATAGAGTGGCTCTTGGGATATTGTCATTCCATATGTAGGATATTGCAGTTATATATTGAATGACCGCAAATATGTGCAAGCTTCATTTCTGAGCTCAAAATTTGGATGTATGATGTATCATAATATATCTTATCCATTACCATCTTTATTTTTCCTCAGGTAGAGATTTCATAGCTCCTTGTAAGTGCAAAGGTACATCAAAATATGTTCATAGAGAATGTTTGGATCATTGGCGAGCTGTTAAGGTAAGGATGCTGTCTCCAACGAAGTTTTAATCTACATCCAGCCATCATAGTATAGCAATTATATTTAAAGTGAGTATTGCTAGTAAGGTTGTCAACTGTATAAGTGAAACTGACTGAAGGGCATTTTTGGTGGTCAGTAAACTTTCTATTCCGCTTATCAATTAAACAACGATCTATGTTACATTCTCATTTATTGATCTCATAAAATTCTGATTGATTTTCTAATCTATGCCAATTAGTCTGTTGTTAAATGGGTAGAATTTTAGGCAGAGTTACAGAGGAATGTTGTTGATCTTTCCCCTTCGGTTTTTTGTCTATCCCCTGGCTACCTCTTCTCATTGTCAGTGATAAAAATGTTTTATATGCTTGCCTATTTTATTTTAGGTAGTTTGTGTTTACAACTTTAGTTTACTCTGTGGCTTGCAATATATTTTCTCTGCTCTGCAAGATTACTTTTCTGATCTCCTGCTGTGTACACATCTGTGGTTTGTTAGCTATCTTGAGTCTGCTTTTCCGTTTCTTATATTGTAGCCATCTAGTTATCTATAAATGGGTTTTAGCCTTTACTTAATGATAAAAAGAACTGTAGACTATGAGCTATTTTTTCCTTGGAAAAAGATCATCTGATGTGCATGTTGCACTGTAGACAGTAAAGTGCGGAGTGAATAACTATTAATAAAAAACACCTGGATATATTGTATTTATATACAAGCATCTGGATAATAATCTGTGGATTTATACTGCACTCTATTGTTAATGGTTCCATGTGTAGAACAGTGTACTTTATAGTGCCTGACTTAATAAATATATGGATATTACTTAATATTCTTGCAGGAAGGGTTTGCTTTTGCTCACTGCACTACCTGCAAGGCTCCTTACCATTTGCGTGTTCATGTTGCTGCTGATAGGAAATGGCGTACCTTGAAATTTCGGTTTTTTGTCACCAGAGACATATTGTTTATATTTCTGGCTGTGCAGCTTGTAGGTGAATTGTTTCCATTCTCCTAGACATATAGATATTTATCCATTTGTACTTTATGAATTGCACATAGATGATCCGATTCAACACCTTATTTCCTTTGTATGCAGGTCATTGCTTCACTGGCTTATTTGGTTTATCTAATAGATGGTTACCAGCAGTATTGGCTTCGTCTTGTTTGGGGTTTTGATAGTGAGCTGAGCTTTTACTACATATGTGGTAAATTACCCTAAACTTAAGCAGCAGTCATCTAAATGCTTGTACAAGTATTCTTTTTGTAAATTTTGGTGTTCTTTTTTTGCCTTGAGTTCAGAGTTTGCTTGTTCCATGCATTAAAAAGATACTAGTTTTGGTGTTGATTTCATGTTGGTATTGTAAACTGCAGGAGCTCTATTATTTTTTGCCTTGCTTGGTCTATCTGGGTGCTTCATTACTTGTTATGATAGAAGAGTTCGCAATGATTTGGCTCAGCCTTGTCGAGAATTATGTCTTTGCTGCTGTCAACCTGGGTAATAACTCTTCTTTTATATATTCATGAGCATAGTAACTCTGTGTTTAACATTGTTAAGGCACATAATTATACTCTTAGCATTCGCTTGAGGCATCATTATGATGGCTGTTTTCTTTTTCAATTTTGATGTCTTTATGATGCCAGAAACTATGCTTGGAGCCCTTCTTTTCAACAAGGAGGAACACATATAAAATTCAGCTTTTAAATTATACATACTTGCACATGCTAAATAGAGAAAGTATGCTGTTAGATGTTATATTTGAAGCATGTTATATGAGCAGCAAGTGTGTGATCCAGAATGGTGGTGACTGAGGTTGATTTTGTTTTGTATGCTGTCATTGCAGAGTTTGTGCAGACTGTCATTTGCCGGGCACTCTTTGTATGTGGACTGATTGCACCACATGCTTTGAGAGTTGTGGAACCATGGCAACTGAATGTGGTGGTTGCTTGGGAGGTGCTGGGGAAGCAGGGCTACCATTATTATTCATAATGGCTTTGATTGTTCTGGGACTTTTTACTGTAATTGGGATATTTTACAGCGTATTGGTGGCTACCATGGTAGGACAACGGATATGGCAACGTCATTATCACATACTTGCAAAAAGAATGTTAACAAAGGTATGGCTGGTTTACTTTCTCATTTTTTGTTCACTTGGTGCAATGCAATGAACTGTCAATTGTTGCTGCAATGCAGCTGATAAATCAAGCTAAATGCCTAACTGATATGTGCAATTAGCCCATTTAGCCATTGCTTGGTTCATTGTAGGAACTTACCTAGAAATTGCTACATGAAGTAATGAGGAGCTTTGCTATTTGTTTAGCATTTAAGTTCTAGATAATATCTTTTTTGCAGAGACATTTATTAGGGGAGGAATAGCCAACAATCTTAACTCCAATTTTTTCTACTTTTATGATTGACTAATTAGACTGTATTGCATTAGAGCCTTATTAGCTGAAAGTATTTTTATAATGGTTTATGGGAAAGCAAATGTATTTTAGCCACTAGCCTACCTTGGAATCACATGCATTGTTTATTATGTTGCTGTTTTGCTTAACTTTGAAAAGATCTTGCAGTCTAATGAGTGACCAACAACTTGAGGCGTCTTCTTGCCTGCATTTGGCAATGTTGATGGCACACAAACAGATTGAAATTAGTGATCCTTTAATCTTAATACAGATTATCCCATATGTCAAGTTAACTGCATGTTTGATGCGAACATAAAAGGTGCCCTGAAATATTCACACATCATATTGACTTCTTGATTATGGAACTGTTATTACTTATCATAGGAGTATGTCGTTGAAGACGTTGATGGAGAGCAGACAGGGTCTGATTGGTCTCCCCCAGCTCTCCCACCCGAGCATGTTCAGCAGCTGAAGACACTGGGCCTCCTATGAGTTTGAAGATGTCATCTACTTGCTGACGAAAATGACAATGACTGGCACTGTGTTTTGGTAAGCTGGTCCTTGTCATGGACATTTGCAGTTAATTGATAAATTTTCATTGACTCATAGCTGCTCAACTCAAATTTGGTTAGATTTGTACAATGGTGCTGATATATGGAAATTTGTGAATTTCTGTTCCGTCTACTAATGTAAAGAAAAGGGAAGAGAATTATTTGAATACCTAATAACAGGTATGCCGTCCATATTTCCTTGCCCCTTGATATATTGCTGTTTGGCTATTCTTGTTTGATCTCTTCGGTATATTTTGATACTCTGCTGACCATACTTGTAAAATTAAGGCCGAGGGTCCAACTAGTGAGCGAGCCAGTTTGACTGAAAAATCAGTTTGACGAAACAAAAATTTACGGCATTATCTATCTATGAAATAATATTACATCTAGTACACAACGAGAGTGTTTGGTGGGGTGGGCTAGCATGGCGCTGGCAAAATACGAGCTTAGTCCATCATACCATGCCACCATGTGCTAGGTTATTCCTTTGAAATAAAATAAAATAAAATATATATATATATATATATATATATATAACATTATTTAATTATTTATTAACTAATTAAACAAACTGGTAGATTAAATAGCCCACTGTGTGGGTTAGCACACTTGGACTGCCTTCTCTCTTAACCTGTTAAAATTTGAAATTTTTTTGTTGCTTCCTAAATGGAAAAGATATATTTCTACACAACTATAAATCTCTGATATTTTATATAATAGAGAATAGTATGTTTGAAATTATTTTAAATCTTATTTTAGGGTTAGAATCCAAATTTAAAATGTGTTGAATGTCGGATTACTAAAGAACGCAGAATCCAAGTTGTTTTATAGAACACGGAATCGGGATCGAATCTAAATCTGAACCTGTGTTTACTACGGGATGTGATTACAGTCATATGTAAAATGCTGTATGATAATAATAATGTATCATCACCGACCTACAATTACGCGTAATTATTATTATTTATCATCATAATTGTTGTAAAGGACCACTGGACGTGGACGGCGTTTTTACCTTTAAAACGAAGGTGGAAAGAGGCTTGCTTAGGCTTGTCGTCTTGTGCAAGCGCATGTGCTTGTTGGAAGGCGGTTCTTGGAATTTAGGAACAGGGAGCCCCACCCACCCCACCGAAAGAATATTCAGGACTCAAAAATGCGACAAGCCAAACCAAACCCACAGGCCTAGGCTTCATCCTTATCCATTACTGTCCACTCGCCACTTTGATCGAAGTAATATAGCCCCTTCCTATAAATAGCTTTTTCTTTTGTCGAGTTCTTTAAGAAGCAGCTAGCCAGCTAGTAAGACTCATCTTTGCCATTTCATATTGATATCACAGTGAGAGAGAAGAGAATCCACCATGTCTGACATTGCTATTTTGGTAGCGGAAGAGTATGAGAGGAGGGCCAGGAATTTTAAAAAGGCAGGCGCTGGCGTTGCGAGAGAGGGGGAAGGTGACATGGTTTCTTGCGCTTGGGTGTTGGCTCCGACTCGGAGGCTGAAGGAGAAGATTGGGGCAGACAAGAGGAGGGAGCATGTCAATTTGGTTTGGGAACCCAAAACCCAAATTGCTATTGCTGCTTCTAATAGCTTCTTCTCTGCTTGAAAAATGATTAATCCTACGTGATTGTCGATTTATTTTCCTTTTCTTTTAAAAAAAAATTTCCCGAGTTCTTGTGCAAAGTTATATTTCGTATTAAAGGTAATTGGTGTCTTCAGAAAGTTTCACCGGTAACCCTTTGTTTCTCTCTATTTCTCTTTGAGAACAGTTCGATGTCTTAAATTGATATAAATTGGAGCAATATAAATTGATACA
The DNA here is from genome assembly GCA_019955255.1 of Castanospermum australe. Lineage (NCBI taxonomy): Eukaryota > Viridiplantae > Streptophyta > Magnoliopsida > Fabales > Fabaceae > Castanospermum > Castanospermum australe. The sequence goes on from NSJW01000002.1 coordinate 359,231, forward strand.
AATTTTTATTGGACAAGAAATTGGGGGGTAAATATATGAGAGAAATATTTGTGCATGAACCCACATTGTTGCAATACGAGACTTCACAATTTAACAAGTCTAAACGATCACGACTCAAAACTGTAAAAACTAATCTGAAAGTGCCATGGGGTGTCATGTCGTACTGTGTCGTGTTGTGTTGTGTCATATCATACCATGTCTTATCATGTTGTGTTGTTGCTATATCGTGTTTGTCATATCATGTCATGTCGTGCTCTACTATGCTGTGTTGTGATGTGCGTGTTGTATCATGCCGTATCATGCTATGTTGTGTCATATCATGTCATGCTGTGACGTGCCCTACCATATTATAATGCTTCGTGCTGTGCTATAGTAAGAGGCAACGAACTCTTATTGTTATTCTGTGTATCCAGACCCAACAAAATACGATGATGGGATGCAACAACATAATCATAGGCAGGTTGACAGCTTTTGCAGTTCCAACAACATCGTCCCATGTCCATGAACCAAAAACGTTACATGAATTTTATTTATTTACTTTAATAGTTACGTTATGTGATGTTCAGCTTGGACAAATTTAGTTTTCTAAATTAGTAGTATTTACAAGGAATTCAAATACCTGATTGATAAGAGTATGATATTTGAATATTACTTTTAAGGGGAGGTTATTGAACTTTTGTCTTTTATTTGTTGGGAAGTGAAAGTAGTCTTTTTTTTTTTTTTCTATTTATGTGCCTGCATATATGACCAGTATATCACTTCAAAAGAGAGGTAGCTGAGATCAAAATATTTGCTTAAGATTATTATTTTTTTGTCTGGTCATTGCTTAAGATTATTTGAACGCAGTATTTGGAATTTTCGTTGGAGGGTCTGCTTTCATTTGGATGAACTTATCAATAGTTTATTTAAACTTATTTACTACAATAAGTACTTATAAAAATAAATATTTTATTTTAATAAATTTATTAAAATAATTTTTGAAATTTTAATAAGTTATTTTTAAAATTTATAAAAATAAGTCTTTACAAAAGTAAAAAACAGTTTAAGTGCTAATTATTTTTATAATAATTTTTGATAAAATTAATCTTAATAAATTTGAAATTAATCCTAAACGTTTGTAAGTATTCTGTTTAGTAATTTTTATACTTATAAATATTTTTATATTTTTATATTTAAATATTATTTAACTTATTTAAGATAGTATTTTTGACAATAGATCTTATTCAATAAATTTTACTTAAATAAATGTTTATTTAAGTTATTAATTTAAACGGGACCTTAAAAAGACTAATCTAATTAGACCTGATAGTAATCAGGATCTCAATCCTACGCCTGGGCCTTTTAATGACAGACAAAAGATTTTAAACAAAATAGATTGTGGCCCATTCCAGAGAGGCCCTTCTTAGACCCCATCTTAGATGGCTCGGCCACTTCATGGACTGACTTGGGAACCACACTGCAACTGACCTGGGGCGTACACTGCAACTCTAATTTCTCGAATGGCCCCCTCCTCTTGCTTTATGTTACAGATTTGAAATGGCTGTGTCACAGTATTGGTCCATATTATTGGATATAATTTTACTCTACATGTAAAATATTTTATATTATCATGTATGAGTATATTTGATTAATTAATTTATTAAATTTCTTAATTTAATAGGATCAATTTAAAATATTTAAAAATAGACTTTGGAATTTAAATTACATGAAATATTTTGATTGAAGATATCAATTATTATTATTAATTGTCTAGATGAATTCTCTTTATTATAAGATTTGTTTTATTGAGGAATGTTTTCAAATTATTATAAGATCAAATCCTTTGATTAGTTGATTATGTTTAATTAGAAAAATAATATTCTCTACCACATTATTACTTGATTTCAACATTTATGTAAATAAGATCAAGCTCAATGTTTAATTTTATGCTAGCGTGATGTAATATTGAAAACAGAGAAAATGAGCAACTACTTTGAATAATTACTGAATAAACGAGCAACAATTGGTAACAAATGAACAACTGCTTTAATTTGCATGAGGATTCTCTCCTATGATTTTGAAAAATTATTTCATGGTCAGAATCACTTTCCAACAACTTACAATATCAAAGAAAACATATTAGTTATAATAGAAAAGCCTTTCAAATGAATCAGGAGAGCCTTTAGTGAAAATTTTTAGAGAAAGTGCTTTATACATGTAGAACTCCTTTTCTTTCATATTTGAAAGCTTTATATTTGTTTATATTTTCTAAAAAGAGATAGAGTTGTTTGATATTTATTATAACTAAATCATAAGAGTATTTGAAAAGAAATAGTTATATTTTTCTTTATACTTTTTTTTTACCCAGATCAATAAAAAAAGTGTGAGTAGCATTGTAAGAGTTTTCTCAAGACTAGATTACTCTTTTTTTTATTAAAGTTGAAGGAGGTTCGTTGTGGTGTCTTTTGTCCAAAAATATTATTGTTACTTTTCTTCATATTTAAATTAAGAGAGATTCTTTATGATATCATTGTAAGAAACAATATCACTGTTACTCTGCTTTAGAGTAAAAGTAAAAAAAGGTTCTTATAGAATCCTTGTAAGAAAAATGTCATAGTGAAAAAAAATCTTAAACGATTATTTAGGGATTGGACATAAGTTATGTGTTGTGTCTAAATCAGAATAAATTTGTTGTACATATTTTCTTATTCTATCTCTTTTATTTTCAAACATTTGTATAATTTGTGTTTCATTGACATAAATTTTTAAACTTTAAATTTTTCGTTATTGAATCCAAAGAATCAATTCATCCCTTCTTAATTTTTTCACATTCAATCTAAATTGTTAAATTATTAATCAAATTAAATTTTTATTTAAAATGTCAATTTTTTTTAATAATATGTTGGTATGACGGTGTAAAAACGTTATATTAATATATGGAATAAAATTAACTTTTACATCATAAAATTCATACACTGTTGCATTGTTCAGACCATAAAATAAAATATGCTCCTGCATTGTCAACTCTAGGGCGTAACAGACTATTATAAAAATTTAACATTCAAGAATTATTACATGTCTTAAGTTGAAGTTTTTTAATTCAAATCTCTACCTATTCTAATTACTTTAAGACTATGTTCAGAGGAAAATTTCTTTCAAGTAAACCTACAAATCTGGCTGTGCCTGTGACCTGTTTTTGCAGATTTATTATTCACTCCTAACCGGATAATCATTAGCCTCTGCATCCATCGTTCAGCTACCACCTCATCAAACATGGCATCATCTATCATACTAAATTTCTTGTTATTATTATTATTATTTGAGATAACCATGATACTAAATTCTTACTTGTCGTTTCATATCAATATAGAAATATATTTTCTAAAATTTGAATGGATAATAATTACTAAGTTATTTCGCAACAACTCAATGAAGGCATATTTAATTTCCCATATCAATCATTGCCATACACAGCTAAATATGTCGGATATTATAGTTTCAACTTCTTATGGAGGACTCGAAGAAAGCCTGCAGCTGACTTGCACTAAAAATGCAGAGTTCACACGTTTTATGATAAATATTTGAAGTTCATAAATATAACTAATAAAGATATTATATAGCTGGTTTGATCAATAATAACTGTTTAATTCAAGCTAACTGTTTGATCAATACTGCTTGAAGCGTGAAGGAAATGGCAACGAATGACCCTTCATTCGCCACAAAACTTGTTTGGACTTTTGACGATAATTAAGAACATTGAGCTGTCTCGTTCAAACAAGAAAGGGAAAGGATCCGATCTCTAATACCACTTTGTTTTTTAGTTTAACAAACCAAAAAGGAAAAAAAAACATTGTCTGCAATAAGGATTTCTGAAATTATATCATTTGCACTTGCTTAATTCATCTCGAAGAAACATTTTCACCAAGTTGTTTTGGTTAACTTGTAAGATAAATTATAGAAACAATTATATGATGATAAAACGTTAACAAGTTGAAGATTCGAAAACAGCCATCCCCGTGCATAATCTTTTGCTATCTGGCCAAATCATGGAGTACTGACAGGTTTCGAAAATTAATAATAAAGGAGATCATAGGCTTGTTAGAAACTTTGAAGAGTCTACTAAACCTACTGCAAGTGGTTTTCTTTCGTCTTTAAAAAGAAAATCCCATTGTTGGAGGCCCAAGCGATGTGTTGGAATTAGATGTCAGAGACTATTTTAAGTAGGTTGTAGGGGCACTAACAGCTACGACTTTCGATAAAGATATATGCATGCCCTCTGTCCTTTAATATTGAATTTGCTCATCTACCTCTCCTTCGCCTCATTGAATAATGCCACAACCCAATTTGTACCTGTACTTCCTTTCTGTCCCAAAAGCTGAAATCATTTTGCTTTTCTCATTGTATTCCAATTTCCAACTCCTAAAGAAGTAATTAAGATATGGATAAACTTCGCACAAGTCTCTTTTTAGATTTGAGGTGCGAGTACAAGTTCCTGCGCTCTAGTGACTTAGCATATCATTTAGATTATATTCATTTTCTAGAAGTTTGGCCAAATAACGGCTTTTTTTATATAAATATTATAATTTTTTTATTTACTATTATATGCTGTCTTGAGATAATTTAATAAAATATGCTTAAATTTGTGAAAGTTAAAAATTACTTTAACTTAAAGTGACTTTTAAACTAGTTTTTAAAAGAAAAAATTTGACTATCTAATTAAAAAAAATGTAACCTTGTTAAAATGTTGCTGTTAATTTTTTTAAAACTAATTGAAAATCCAACTAGTTTTTTTTTTTAAATTATTTCATGTATGTAAAAAGTTATCCTAACTTAAGATGATTTTTTACTTTCATAAATTTAAGCATATTTTGATAAATAATCACAAAATAACATATAATAATAAATAGAAAAATTACAATATCTATATAAAAAAGCCTCAAATAACACCCAACTCTACAATTACGAAAAGCATGCCACTCTACTTTACCTAACCTATTTTATTATCCGTCAATTAACAGATCTGCTAACGAGGTGATAAAAGTTTTTTACATTAAGGAAGACTCTCTTTTGTGAGCAAGACTTCTTTTAGTTACTGAAGTTTTGTTGAGGCGAATATTGGTTTGGTTTGCTTTAGATTCTAAATGCCAGCAGATTGTCCTATATCATATATATTGTAAGTTGGCGTTTGTTATAGCGTTCTTAAATTCTGGCACATAGCAAATGACAGCGAAAGCAGCGTTATAAATCGAGATAAGTCTATGCAGATAAGTCGAGATCACCGATGTGACCAATGAAATTGAGGTCTCTCCTTTCAGAAAACAAGACATGGGACGGGTTTAATACAGAGCTGGTAGGGCATGCATAAGTCAAACAAGTTGGCGGAAAGAAGACAAACAACATAATGAATATATGAATGAGAAATGTGTTCAGTTATTCACCATGAAAGAAGTGTATAAAGCATGAAATAAGGTTCAGAGCAATTCAAAACAACTTTTTCAGTATATCACATTCCCTATTACAAGTTCTTAGTAACAGGAGATGCAGGGACCTGAACTCTGTCTCTCATCACCCCAACATGTTATTGAACTCAAGTGCTTGGCTGTTCCAAAGCTCCATGAGCTCTAACATGCTCTTGACTATGGATGAAGAAAATTATTTATTGTTGAATCGAGTGCTTATTATTAAGCTAGACGTTATTGATGATAGTAAATATTAAAGTCAAGTGGCCAACTGAAATCTTATTAAATGCTATGAGTTTTGGATTAAAGGATCAGTTATATTTCTCTATCGGTTATTAAATTGAACGCTTATTATTAAGCTAAAAATTCTAACTAACAACAAGAGCAACACTTGAATATTATCAAGCACCATTTGCTTTGAACGGAAGGGTTCTCCTACAAATACTTTATCAATTGTAGATCCACCCTTCCATGCCAATATGCCAACAAGCGAGTTTTTTCTTTTTTTTTTCTTTTCAAAAATTCCTGGCTCCTTTTACCAGAAGCTACTAATTAACCACGATGATGCAAAAGTTTTATGGGTGGTGCTCCATCTTGATCCCTCGAACTCGTTTATAACGAGGAAGATAAAGCCGTGTAGAGACTTGATCAGTCTAAGGATTGACGCATTTCTATTGACTTGTTGGCCGTAGCTCTCTTGATGAAGGTTTGAACTTGGACTTGCACTTGCACAGTGGCGTAGGTAACACGCCCTTTTACCATCAGGTTGCTTTTATGAAGAAAAGACTACTATCTGTGCACCCAGTTTACTAAATTGTTTTTAATACTGATCAAGTTGTTTAGCAAAATTGGTTAATATAGTTGTAAGGGTTAACCCACAACTCTATAGGTGAAATCAAGGTAAATGCTCATCCAAAACTAACACAAAGGCAGGGACCTCACAAAAAAATAGGGATAGGAAATAGTGTGGTCCTGCGTGGAAAATAAGGAGACAAAGAAGTAAGCTTTAGAGAAAAAATATTCAACATCCAATATTTCCCATGATATTTTGAGTATATACTCTGAACTTAGACCTAAAAATTTATAGTTTTTTTTTAAAAAAGTAAGAACCAACCAATTCCACGCATATTAGTTTGCACAGAAAAGAAAAAGAATACGAAGTACCATTCTATAGCTGCTTTTGTCTAGACTGGGGGAAGCTTTATATCAACGATTTCTCGCTAATTTACAGGACCTCTTTGTTTCTTCTCAATTCTGCAAATCCTGAATTTTATGGTCCTACGAAGCTCTCCTCGGAGATCTCGCGGTTAAAACTGAAAACTTGAAAACAGCTAAATCTTATGCTCCTTTTGGGCACTTTTACATTAAAACAAAGTAGTCCTGAGATTGTTGCGAGCGACCAATTATAAGGAGTCCCTCTTTTGCTCATCAAACCTTTATAACTTCTTCACCTATCAATTTATCCGTGTATTATGGTAAGGAGGGTCTTTGTAGAATATGAATATCTATCTACTACTGCTTCTAGTTGACAAGTCAACTCTGCTCTGAGATGCAAGCTGAGTTTTCTCCATGACAATCTGTGGAGGTTTCTCACCAAAAATACATACTTATTGAGATCTTTTCTTTCTTTTTTTTTTTTAAAAAATTTTGGTATGAATACTTATTGAGATATTTTCCATATGGATTCCAAGAGTACTCAAACCTATATGGCTCCAAATATGCCAAGATTCGACTCATTCACTGCAGAATTTGAACCGAAATTGAAACAACAATCGCAGTGTTATGCAACAGAACAGTGAAAGTTAGCATCGTTCTTTTACTATCTATAATCTTGAATAGGAAAAACGTACATGTACATAAAGCAGAGGGTACATTAATATTCTTCTGAGGAACCCCAGAAGGGGAGAACAAGTCCCTCTCTAGAAAAAATTAAGAAACCTTGAAGACAAGTTTCGTTTCAGACACTTCAGTGATATCTATGCATAGTAGTACCACCACGTAATGCTGATAACAAAAAGGGAAGCTGCTCATCATTCCCATCATTTGCTACCTGATTTTGAAGCTGGCGATACTTGGACACAACATCATCCGGCAACACTTTGTTCCTGCAGACAGGACAGGTAGCCCAATATTGCTGCAACCACTTGTCCAAGCAGTCCTTGTGAAACGTGTGTTTGCATTTCAAGTTCCTCACCTTCTCGCCTTCCTCGAATTCGGATAAGCACACCGTGCACTCTACTTGCTCTGTCCCTGGCTTCAACCTTTTGGTGTAGCAAATTGTGGGATTCTTCTCTTCAATGAATTTGAGGTATTGAGGGGTGGTAATTGGACTTGCATCTGACTTCAGGTTCCGAATGAGGAGGATAAGTTTTATTAGCAGTAATGCCAATAGGACTATGGCCTTTGCGTAAAGCTTATAGAAGAGTTCAGAGAGCGCCTTCATTTCTGCTTGCTGCCAATGGATTCCTACTGCAAACTGCAAAATGGTTTTTTCCTTTACATAAAACAGTGAATGTAGCCAGGTGTATTATAATGTCTTATAGTGCTGTTCTTTGGAGCTTTTTTTTAGTGTATGTAAATATTATTAATGCAAGGAAAATTAGGAAGTGATATTCAATTCTGTCTCTGACTGCGTGTAAATTACTGTTACTGTTGATTCATATTATTAGTTTTTCTTTGAATTCTTTGTTCTTCGCCTTGAATGAGTAGAAAATCGTGTCCTTGACTCCTCGTGTTTCATTATAATAAGTAAAAAATGCTGAGAAACGTGGAGGAGCATCTATTTGCTAGAAGGTTATACCAAATGAAGTAATTGGTTAGGTCTGTCCATAACCCAGTCAACGTGGACGAAAATTATTGTGGTGTGGGATTAATTGTCTATTTGTCTTTGTTTTTGTTTCTCATGTTTCTTCTTTTGTGGTTCTCACAAAGAGAAACGAGTACCTCCCTCCAACTAGTCATCGTCATAGGCAGTGGTTGCTTGCGTGGAAGTGAAAACCGAAGGCTCCATGAACATTTTTGACCAGGCATTTTGCATCTAGTCTTCCTATTAGTCTGACTCGACTGGGTAATATTTGGCAAAAACGAAAAACATATTTTTCTGCAGAATTTCTTACCCACAAAATCTTCTGCATAATCACAATCACAAGGTGAAAATCTAAATTCAAGTCGTAACAAAGCAGTCCAGCTGTGCCCAACAAATTCAATTTAGTTTCCGATTAGTTTTTGGCTTTTTTGGTCATTGCTTTTAGCGTAAGGGGTGTATAACTATCTAATATGAGTTGTGTATAAATTATTATTATTAATATTATTATGAGGGATATCTCCGACGAAATTAAACTCTTATATTTCTTACTACCGAGTGACAGTGACACCTTTATTAGGAACTGATACATAAATTATTGAATTTAAGATATAAATTTTTGTTTTTGTGTTAAAACAATAATCATTATAATTGACAATGTTAGCGAGAATTGAAAAAATACAGTCATAATTTAAATTTAATTATATATATTAATTAATGGTTTGATTTTGTTACTTTCATGTTTTTATTGTCTGGTATGCCTTTTAATGACCAATGATGATTGATTTGATTTTAGCTTCAATCTCAAATCATACGAAATTAGATCGACAAAAACCTGTAGTTATCTTTTTTATTATTTATTTATCCATGTTCTATGCTAAAAAAAAAAAAATACTTTTAAGATGGGAGAATGCGATTCGGATATGAACTCATAACACAATTCTAGAATTTCAATGTAACTGGCGTGGTGCACCCACGTTTTCTTAAGTGGACTAAGCTTGGAAGCACGTGTGATTGGTACCTAGCGTTGCGGCCGCCAATGCCTAACTCAGCGAGTTGCTGTACTGTGATATCAGCGGCGACGGCGGCGGAACTATCCCGCTAGTTTTATTTTTCTCGTCATATTTGACTAACGGGGAGAGATTCTCGAAGGAACCTTAGTGCATGTTTGGGCCCAAATGAATTTTTAGTGACAAATGAATTTTTGACATTTTGGCATTGAAACAATCAACAATTATTACACTATTCTCACAGTTTTGTGTAAAATGTTTATTTTAAGCTGTTATATTTAAGTTTCGTTTGAATAAACTTACCAATAATTTATTTAAATTTATTTATTATAATAAACATTTATAAAGAATAAAAATTCTGTTTAAGTGAGCTTATCAATAAACTTATTTATTATAATAAATAACTATAAAAAATAAATATTTTGTTTACATAAATTTATTAAAATAACTTTTGAAATTTTAATAAATTTTTTTTGACTTATTTTACAAATTAAAAATTAAAACTTATGAAAATAAGTCCTTACAAAAAATTAAAACAACTTAAATGCTTATTATTTTTTATAATAATTCATAATAAAATTAATTTTAATGAATTTTTAAAATTAACTTTAAACACTTATAAATATATTTTTTAATAATTTTTATATTTATAAATACTTTTATATTTTTTATATTTAAATGTTATTTAATTTATTTTAAATTAAACTTTTAAAAATAAAACTTATTAAATAAATTCTATTTAAATAAATATTTATTTAAACTGTTACTTCAAATGGAGCTTTATACTCACAAGTTATACCTTTTTGTTTTCATATTCTTTCACTAATCATTACATGACAACAATTATAAACTCTAATTATTTTTAACTAAAGAGATAATTAACATATCAGATATTAATTGTAACTCAATCGTAATACGGTCTTTTTAACATTTTAAGTTAAAACCCAATTAAATATTTGGATCCACCGACGTCAAATTTTAGTGGCTAAATTTAGGCAAGACGGGCCGCAGGGATGACTAGGCCTCTTATAGGCCGCCTAGATAATTAGGCTCCGCATGCCCAATAACAAAAGATGCCCCAAATCAAACTTCGACCTTTATTTGATGTCCAAATAATTAAAGGGAAAATTATTATTTAATGCTATCTTAGAGGTTTATTTTATTTTGAGGTATTTACTTTACCTAAAATACATTTCTAAAAGTTTTATTCATCATTTTACCTTTTAATTAAAATTATAGATTATCAAAGATTAATTGTCCTATTAAAACTTTATTTTCATTTAACTTATAATGTAATAGATAGTCCTGGACTTTTGTCATAATTTTCCCTCTTTACTTAATTTCTTAACATGTTTATTAGCTTCACATATTATCATTTACCTTTGTACTAATTTAAAGAGTTGTGTTCGATTCTTAAACTAGTATGTCTTTATCTTATAACAAGACACTGTATTATTTTAAAACAATTGAGAGAATCTAAATTCAAAAAGATTATCATTTATTTATCAATGAAAATAAGACTTTTCTCCATTCTTTATTTCTCACATTTTTCATGTCATACCGCAGAAAACCACATCATGAATATTTTGTTTTGCTATTATGTTATGTCTCCCTTTTAGGTACCTTTCTCATGAATTCTCTAAATAAATATTTATAAATTTGGAACTCTTAATAATTACTCCCATTTTTATATTTTTCTTTGGTATTCTGATCCATTCATAGTTTTATTCATACTTATTAGTATATATAGAACTTTCAACATATATAATTTTGACCAATGAGAGTTATCTCACTTAGTCAGTATTCAACTCGTGTTTTATTATGATTTGAATTCAATTTTTAAGTTTTTTTGTTTATAGATCATCTGTAATTATTTTGTAAACATGTCTTTCTTTATTTAAACTTATACAAATTGATTCGATGAACTTTAATTTTGTAAAATTTGCCACATATAGCGTATAATGACAAGCAAGTAATCAATTCCTAGCCCCAGCTAATTTTTCAAACATCAGTTAAATATATTTTTCCTTATGAAGTTAATATATTAAATTAATTTATATGTTTTTTTTTTGACGTGGTAATTTAAATGTTCCAATAACTGTACGGCAGTAAGGGAAAGTAGGGAAGCATTTTTTTATGTATAGGTCTAGAAGAAGACTACCAATAATACTATAAGACTGTCCCAAAGAATTTTATTTTATTTTTATCTTATTTATCATCTAAACGGAAGTGGAATATAGTTTACTATCTATTCTTCTATTTGAGGCACTAAAAAAGTGTCAGATATATGCATATACGGTTTGAAATACTTGCAAGTTTATCACAACTTGAATCAACGAAGAGAAACAAATCACAAGTATTGCATATATATAATCAAGTCAAGTGATCAATCAAGGGACCAATTCCTGGCTGTTGCACTTTGCCTTGCAGTCTATAACAAAGCGGAATCAGTAACAGAGCAACTTACCAAAGGAAAACCAACATATCTATCGAAAGATTTGAGATTTCTAAAATTATTAAAGATGTTTTGGAAATTCCTTTCTGATGCCGTACCCAATTTGTCTAAAGGAACAAAGCTTCCTTCAAATATATTTGACTATTTGATAGTAAATGAGTTTTGGATGAATTAATAGCAATGATTAATATTTTTGTCATTCCTTTACCAAACAAAATATTGCACTATTCAAAGTAATTTTAAGAAGGAATGGATGTAGAAAAATAAAAGAGCCTTCACATATTGTATGTAAGCAGGAGTACGTGATGATACTCAATTAATATCACATTGATTTTTAGAGGAACTCATTTTAATTTGGCAACAAGGAGGTATATGAAATATATTGACAAATAAAATCATCACACACTTATTTATGGTTTATATTTTCCTACTTTTGTGTATAAGTCAATAAATTAAGAAAAAGTTGTCCAACATGTAAGAATCAAATCAAAAGTAAAACTATTATTATCTTTGCTATTGGAATGATAATGACTCATTTATATTCCCATTTCAATCCATAGAATCCAACGTAATATCATCATCCAATCTTATCTTCGTTAGTTGACCCGAGAGCTTGAATTATTATGGTATAATTTATTTAAAAGTCACTGAAGGAAAAAAAATTCTTAAATTACGCACGACGACAATGAATACCATGCAATGAGTGTTAGATTGAAAGAGAGAGCTCAACCTCGCCACATGGTTTCGCGACTGAAAGGATTGGCCAACACAGAATTGTTAATGGCCTTGATTCCATTACGAAACTTATGATAAGCTATCTGTTAGTTAATGGCTTAATGCTTTTATCTAAAAGCCTAGTTGGTGTTGGGTGCATAATATTAAAAGGGGAATGATAGATATCACCAAGTGATTTCTACCAAATCACTTACGAAAGAATGAAACCAACCTCAAGCGCTAATAGCCTAACACAAACGCTATATGAGCGGTTTCCACAATTAGTGGCCATTGATTAAAGTGACTACGGTGCATGCTTCTAGCTACTAATATCAGGAACTCGATCCCTCAATTCTCACTTCTGATTTGTTACTTATAATTTATAAACAAAAATTGTATGCCTAAAACGTGCCCTTATCCCTTCCATGTAATCCACACTTAACTATACATGACTTACCAAAGCTCCATCCATTCCCCCCTTTCTCTCTCTATCTCTCTTTCAAATTCTTGAACTTTTCTGCTGTATTTCTATTAATCACAAGATTATTGGAATACGAATATGATGAATACACACACACACACACACACACACATATATATATATATATATATGTATGGCTTGTTTTATAGGAGACTATGTGGAACATTTTAATCTTAGTTCAAGGCCTCTGCAATATATATAGGTTAATTTCAAAGGTAACTTAAGCTGAGCAGTCAGCACTCAGCAGCAAGGAATATATGTCCAACTGTGGAGCCTCCAAATCTTCCCACCCAGTTATCAGATCAAGCTGACTTGGCATCTTTGTGGCAATAATGGCACAGTACTACTTAAATTAAGAAGCCCACTTTATTCTTTGTATATTTAACATCCACTTCCTCCTTTCCATGCTCCGATACAAAGCTTGGTCTGCGCACTATCTTATATTCAGAAGGTTTAGGACAGTTGTTAAAAGTGGACTGAAAAATGAATTTGGTCATATTTTCAGTTCCGGTTCAATAGTTTAGAGTTGACACCGTAAAAATAATTTATACATAATAATATGAAATTTATTGAAAATTTATAAAATATAAAAACAATATTAAATTTTTGAAAAAAAAGATTGACTGTTCAACCTGTCAATTTAAATAATTTTAACCTGTTTAAATTAATTTAATTATAAATTTAATTAAAAAATTGAATCATTACCGAGTAGAGCGTACGTTCCGTTCAGTACTATCAACACGGTTGGAGCACATAAACGTTGGTGCGCATGCAGACCAAACTTTATGACATTAATTGAGATAAATGTCCAATGGTTGGCCGTAAAGCCACGACCTACAAGGGTATTAGTTAAATGTGACTTCTTGTTCCACATGCTCCCACATCCAACTTTCCTATAAATTCCCTCTTTGGGAACTCTTATTTACCAGAGGCATTTCAATTCCTAGTTGCTCAGTTTAACTATAATCAGTTTGGCAATTAGTTTGCTGTTCTCTGTAGACAATAACATGTCTTCCATCGGGGCAAGTTCAGCTGAAATTTATGTTATGAGGAAGAGGCAGAAGGAGAAGATGAAGAGAATGGAAGAGGACAGAGTAAGAAGAGGCGAGGTGGGTGCTGAAGAGAGGAAGGTCACTAGTTCTAGCTCTAGTTCTAGTGTTGGAAGGAGTAACAAGGTGCATCCAGGCGGAGAACAAGGAGTGCCCCCCGATAACGTTAATCCGGCGTAACGATGTTCAACTTTTGGATACCCAAAGTGGCTCTCACGATACTGTTTCTAGGTTCTACTTTCTATTTTCATGGGATTCGTTCACGTGCCCTGCAGCATTTCCCTTCTTTTCTTTTCTGTTTTTCTCCCTCCTGTGTAAGTTTATTAACTTCCAAATGTTTTTTTTTTTTAACTTTTACCCTGAAACCCACACATGCTTGTCTAGTTATGAATATATAATTAGGTTTAATGGTGAGGGCTGTAAGCAGTTTGTAAGATGTCTCAGAAGTCAGATTTAAATCTTCGTTGTTATATATTGTTGTACCTAGACTATATATATATGAATAATAAAAGCTATCATTTTGTATATGTTTTATGTTTTTTTGATCTCAATTACATATCCAGATTTAATAAAGAAAAGACAGAAAAAGTTTTGAATTCATATTTTGACATTTTAATTAATTAGGAATTTGACACACATAAACGAATATGTCAATCTCCTCCTCTTTTATTTTTTAAATTGAATTTTGAAATTACTTTTTGTCATAATATTAATTCAGAAATTATAATATGCATGAATATCTTATATCTAAGAGTTTGAGTATGTATGGTGTGATTAAAGGCCTTTCAGCCCAATGTTCATATACTAGTTTAAGGTCGGTGATTATGATTCTAAATCTGCATTATCTTTGGCTTCTCTCTAGGCACAGGAATCTGGATTTACAGTCTTCGCGGCGTTGGGTTTGGAAATAACCAGCTCCTGGGAAGGTTAGATTTCTGGTTTGGCTAATTTCTCTTGAAGCCATGATCCCAACCAACTTGTTTAGATCAACTCGTGGGTTAATTAGCCTTTGTACTTCTTGTCTTCTCCGAGGTGCACCTATCACACCGAGGATATTCTTCCTTGCCTTAGGGATTGTCCTAAGTCTAGAAGAGTTTAGGCGTTTCCCAGTATTCAGATTTCTTCTGTAAAGGAATTCAGACCTGGAACCATAATCTCTCTATGATGGATGATAACCGCCTTTTCCTCTCTGGTATTAGGTGGGTGTGGCGGCCTAGAAATGCAGAGGTTATTGCTCATGAACTTATTATACTGATGTGCTGCTGCTTAGAAACATTTCTCACATGGTGGATGTTAGACTCTGGTGTTTGGAAATAGGAATTCCAGACTCAATACTCCTAGGTTGCTACACTGGAGTTTGTCTCCAGCTGTTTGTTGGTATTAATTTTATGAAATGAATGTGTGTGGGTTTATGTTGAAATAGTAGATAAAATAAGGTTGGTTGGTGGATGTGATAATTAAGAAATGCATAGACGGAGAATAAGGAATGGCACGGAGCATCAAAGGACAGAAATGGATTTTGATTTTTGTAAATTTTTTTATATATTAGTCTCTATAGTTTCATTCATTATTTGAATTTTGGTCTATATTATTAAGGTATTAATCTTTATATTTTTTACTCATTTAAGTTTTGATACTTATAGTTTATATTTATTAAGATATTAATTTTTTTATTTGTGAAGGATTACTCCATATAACTTTTAATTATTAAAGTATTGGCGTCTTGAGTAACAAAATTTAAATGAATGAAATTATAGAAATTGATATAAAAAAATTATAGGAACAAAAATTTAAATTGGGTGAAATTATAAGGACTAATTGTTTATTTTAATCTTTTTAAAAATATGATAAGAATATATATAAATTACAAAATCAAGCAGTTACAATTTTTGTTTTCAAAAATTATTTTTAAAAAATGGATGTGATAATTTTTTATTTTATAACCATGTATATCCATATTATAATGTTACATTTGATTTCTAAAATATTAACATCAAGAAGATTTTGTGCAAGTATATTCTACTGTTATAATTTTTAGATATTTCTATTAGGAATAAAAATGAATATGATAGATTTTTTTAATAAAATATTGAGTTTAATCCGGTTGATTTAAATTTTCTTATAAAATTAAAATTTCATTAACTTCAATTATATTCCTTACATTAAGTGTACAATATGTTTATAAAATATAAGTAAATGTTAAATGTTAAATTAGATACGTATAAAATTTCATTTATCTTAAAATTAGTATGCATAATCATTATGATTACAATTATATTATTTTTATACCTTATTCATGTATCTCTATACACTTATCTTTTATGATAAAAAGAAAAAGAGAGAAAAAAAAAGATTAAAAGAAATTGAGTTTATCTTTTTTTTTATTATTAAGATAAGTGTATGAAAAAATGTGTAAGATGGAAGTATAAGAATAACATTTTTGTTACAATTATATCATATTATTATATGATTTAATTGATAAAATTTACATTTTATAAAAAAAATTATTCAATATAGTAAAAGTAAGTGATTAATCCACACTCTTATTTAAAATATGAAGATGATTTATTGACAACTAAGCTGAGGAGTTTACAGTGATGAAGGACGTGACTCTTTTTTTTTTTTTTTGAAATGGACGAGACTCTTTATATTATAAACTACATACATGCTACACACAGAAATGAGCACGCATAAAAGTGTGTAACAGTACTGAGAATCTCATCTCAGTCCCTACCCCTGGCGCAATTCTCTATTTGATATGTTTTCCCTTGTCTCTGGCGGCGGCGGCGGAGTAGGTGGAGGTGGAGGCTTGCCCTTTCTCTCTGTCTTTGGCATTCCATCTCCGATTTTTGTCTTTCATAACGTGCCCTTCTCGTTCAACAGCGGGTCCCATTCCCAAGCGGTGCATAAAAGCCACAAGGCCCTTCTCGTTCAACCTCCAAACTCTGAAACCAAAGTTGGGATAACCGCCACCTCCAAGAGGAAGAGGAGGGTCCTCCTCGGGCACATGAGCGAGGTCGCGGGACACAACCCAAGCAGCTTCAACAGCGTCTACAAGGGAACTGAACACACTCACAGAAGCATAGGCCACCTCTTCGGGTTTGTCGGTGCCTCCGGCGATGCTGATATGCGCACTCGTCAGGGTTCCCGATGAACTCACGACGCTGTCTACGATCAACTTGGTGGTCGCCGACATGCGAGACGCCCTTAGGGAGCACGAGTTCTCGTTTGATACCCAGAAACGCGACCTCCCCGGCGCCTGACCCAACCGCCGCAGGATTTCATGTGCCACGGGTTCGACCCGAGGGCGCACCTTCATCCACATCTGCGGTTCATTGTCTACTACTGGATACCCTGCTGCTGTATGTCAATTTTTATCCCCAAACCAATACAATATTGATACATAATTAATTAATTATCAATTGGTAATTAAGACAATGGCATTAGGATTTAGGACAAAAATGTATAGAAATACAATCGTATATAGAAATACGATCGTCTTCTCCAAATATCAGTGCAAATACAAGCTTAATCATTGACCAGTCAACTTTTGTGTTTAGCCTCTGTTTTGTTTTTGTTTGGTAGTATATATACTCTTCACTTTGTTCTTACATTAAATTCGAATCCTACTAAAAAAATATTACATAAAAATGTTGCATTATTTTTCTTCCAATTAAAAGAAGAAATTAATTGTTTTGATGGTAGGTAAAAAAGAAAAAATTGAAGATGTGTTGAGACAAATTGATATGTTTAATAATGCGTTAGAGTCATTATTATATTTTAAATTTTAAAGAGGGTCCAAATAAGGTTAACTAAAATGGGGATATGGAAAAGAGATTTTACCGACTCCTTTGTAATTAATATCCTTGTAATGACCAAATTTTAAGAACACCCTTTCAAGACTATCTATGAGGGCATCGTCACAAGACTGGGGGAACTGAAGGCCATAAAGGAGGCCCGGGAGGGCGATGACGAAGGTGCGCTTGGCCATTTGGATGACGACGGTGTCCTTGGTGAGGGGCCACTGGAAGCTGTCGACGGCGCAAACGGTGGCGAGAATGGGGGAGAGGGCCTGCATGACGAGGTAGACGGAGAAGCGTCCCAGGCCCAGCAAGCTGCGCGTCTGCTTCTCGTCGTAGTCCATCAGGATGACGGCACTCATTGGGAAAGAGAAAAGCATGGTGATGCTTCCATGGGGGAACAGTTGCAGGTTCTCTGAGAAATTTGACATGGCTAGCTAGGGCCTTGATCCTTGATCCTTGCTCCTTGAATACCTACAATAAACCAAAGCCACAGCTAAAACAAAAACGAATAAATTAAGGAAAATTCTTGCTACAAATCCATACGAACAGCATCCAAAATTAATCTGTAAGGCAAAATTCATGTAATCTGCCCATGAGAAAATGGACATGCACCAAGAAAGACAACGTTAACAATACTCTTGGACGACAACAGTTTATGTGGCTGGTCAAAGGGGGTTTTGGGAACAATGGGGGAGGGGCTAGGGAGAGCAGAGAGAGCAAAGAGAGAGAAAGAGAAGAATACCAGAAAGGACAGAGAAAGCTTAGAAGGTTGTGAGGGATGGAGAAGGAGCTGAAGAGGGTGGCGTTATATAGAGAGTGAGACTGGTGGTAGAGAGGTGCATTGATCTCGTTTCCAGTCTGAACAGCAGAGAAATATCTTATGATCGGGTCTTGCCACTTCGAAATCGATGTGCTGTATGTAACGGTTTCTTCTATTTCATCCTTGTTACCATATAGGCCAAAGTGCAAGTTTCCAAATGCATTATTACGCTGTTTTGTTTTATCCGTGTGGAGCCCATCAAATTTTTGCTTACTTGTTTAGGGCGGGTAAGAAAAGGCTTTAATTTATTCGGGTAGGGTTTAATTTGGAAGTTATAGCACTGTTTTATTTATTGTTATCAGTACGAGAGAAGTAAATTTTGACCAAATTAAACATTTACTCCACTAGGTAAAGTTAACTAATTTGATCAAAAGATGCAATTGGATATCAAAATTTAAGTTTTGTTAAAAAAATATTATATAGTTAGAAATTTTTTTATCAAAATTTTTGATAAAATAATTTGATATTTTTTTATTCTTAAATTAATGAGTGGTCCTCACAACTTAATTTCATCAAATAACTCTTTTTTATTTTGTCTTAATTATATAAAAAATCTGACTATTTTTTTTTAGCTGTGTAGCATTGTTCTTTTTTTAGTGTAAGATGTTTATAATATTTCTCTTAAAGTTTTATTCGTTCTTCCTCTATTCATTTTCTATAACGGTCTTTTTTCTCAATAAAAATAGAGAAACACAAGTAGTTAATTAATTAGTTTGTTTGTTAATTCTTTAGTTCATCTTAATTGAATTTTACCTATTTGTTTTATCGATCACTGTAACGCAAACAGGCATTTCATTTGTTGAAGGAGAAAATTTTTACTTTCAAAAAGTGTTTGTTGCATTTAGTAAAATGAAATCCAAACAGACGGTTAAATCTCTTTCTTTCAAAGGAAAGAGTTAGCTGAAGTTCCGACAAAAATTTGTCAAGTATACACTAGTGAAAAAAAATCTTTTTCCAATGAAAGTGGAGAACAAATTAATAATTCGTAAGTTGATTAATTTTCAAATTAATAATGAGAGTCATATGTGTGCCAATAAATATTTGTCAAAATATGTTGAGGTGCCACTCCTAATTATTTGCAATAGAACGGTTTTTCCTCTAAATAAGCGAAGAAACACGACTGAATAAACTGCCTATTTGTATTATTGTTTGTTTGATGCAACGGGAGTTTGACTGCAGGAGCTTTATAGCTCTTTCTGCAAAATGCTCTTGAAAAGCATGCCCAATACACGTTTGCAGTGGGCAAAAAGTAACCAAAACAAGCTATAATTTGCCAGTCATTCATAAATTATTTAGTTCATATTAGTTAAAATTAATGTTGTTAAAGTCGAACTAGATAATAAACCAACGAGACTTTCGATTTAGGTTTAACCGGTTTAACTGATTAAATTGAACGATCGAATCAAATAACGTCATAATTATGTCATATATAATTATATATAATAAACAAAATCAAATTAATAAGATACCAACAATATCTTCTCATAAGTCATCAAATCATATCACACAATACTAATAATTTAAATAAATAATAAGGTTTTAGTCTTATAATCACAAAATATTAATTATAACATAATAATAATTAGTTAAAAAAAGTTTGATAATATTTTGGTTAAAAAAAGTCAAAAAAATTTTTATGTCCAATTTTTGATTGATCTTGATCGGCTTAAAACGGTCCAATCATAAAAAGAGTCCGATTTGTTGTCCAACCGGGCGATCCGGTCCAATTTTAGCATCATTGGTTAAGATAAATTTGTCCGTCAAAGAAAAAGTTAATCTTTGACTTTCAAGATAAATGAACATTATTTAAGAATCTCAACTTTAAAAATTTATTTAATTAGATGCGATTTTTATGTCTTCTAAATGAAAGATTAATAATTTGTTAATTGGTTAATTGTTATTATTGAGCCAACTATGGATAAAAATTTGTCAAATATACAACAATGAGTAAATATATTTTTTCAATGAAAGTGGAGAAAAGCATAAAGATGTCTAAGTTCATTAATTTCAATTTATTGAGAAATATATGTTAATAAATATTTGTCAATGTGTAAATTTTCAACTAGGTGATATAATTGGCTTTTTTTTATAATGAATTTTCAAAATTTTGGTGATAAAAATATATTACATATATATTTCAGTTATACGTTAGTAAAATAATTAATAAGTTATTCATATAAAATTTAATTATGTATAATACATCACACAAAATATATTAGTTTTTGAATATCAAATTAATGATTTTGATATCTATTTTACCATTAGAGCAATAAAAACAAATTAATACGCTTTTATTATTAAGAGGTTGACTATCTTTTTTTTTTTTTTTACGGAGAGGGGAATTTTTCAGGGTTAGAGGAGGGGATCGAAGTGCAGCGATGCATCAAGGCATGCCATCTTGTCAATTGTACCGAAGCCTGAACTGCGAGGTTGATTATCTATTTGAGTACCCTTTTTTCTTGTTTTTTTTGGTTCGTCTATTTGAGTAACCTTTTAAGAGGGAAAGAAAGTAAGGACCGTTTAAAACTGTCTATAAGTTTTGGGCCCCCAAGGGTTGGTCCTAATGGGCCATTGATGGGCCCTTTGATCTTTTTGTACAATAAAATTAAAAATTAAAGTTAAGATCTAAATGAATAAAAATGTTAACTTTTCAATGATGATTTTTATAGTTAAAATTTTAATAAATGCAAGCCATAAAAGTTGGGATATTATAAGGATTCTTAAAAAACAGTGGAATAATAAATTATTTCTTTATCTATTTTTATTTATAATTTTTTTAATTTTAAAATATTTATTATTTTAAAAAATTAAAAAATATTAATAAATTTTTATTTTTATTTTTACTTTTAATAAAAAAAATTAATAAAAAGTAAAATTTAAAAAATAATGAAATGAAAAAATTAATATATATTTTTTATCATTAAAATTATTTAATAATTTTATTAATTTTTGTACAATTATTTTAAACCACAGATAAATCGGACGCAGCGAGTACAAAATTTAGGCGGCGTTCATTGTTTGTAACGAAACGCGAGCCTGCGATTTTTTCTACGCCGGTTCGGAACATGAAGGTGGAGCTCCAAAGTAAAATCTGATTACGGAGCATCGACAACATCCACTGATAAAAACGACACCAAACATCATTTATATCTGGTCGTTCGGTTAATCTCTCCATGCTATGGAGTACCATGACAATGGCCATGACCAGCCCGTGGTTCTCATCACGGGTTGCTCTCAGGGAGGGATAGGCCACGCCCTTGCACGCGCCTTCGCGGCCAACAAGTGCACGGTGGTGGCCACAAGCAGGTCGCGGTCCAAGATGGTGGACCTGGAGCAGGACCCGAGGTTCTTCTTGCAGGAGCTCGATGTTGAGTCCGATGAGAGCGTGCGGCGAGCCCTGAAGAATGTTCTAGACAAGTACGGTCGGATCGATGTGCTGGTGAATAATGCTGGGGTTCAGTGTGTGGGCCCAGTTGCCGAGATCCCTCTCCCTGCAATCCAACACACTTTTGATACCAACGTTTTTGGTTCGTTCCGTTTTCTCCCCGTTTCTTCATCTTAATTGCGTCTGGGTTGTGTTCGAATTGATTGGAACTTTGATACTTGGAAAAGAGGTGTTTGATTGATGGTAATGGTAGAGATTTATCATTTATGTCTCGCACGTTACTCGTCCGTCGTTTAATCCCAATTAATAGGATTCGACAATTAAGCATAAGGAGTTGTTCATGTTCAGTTCACATAACATTGCTACTTCGTCGTTCCAGATTAAAAAATTACGTTTAGGTGGAAAGATTTACCTGGTAGTGGCTAATTTCCCTTCTCTAAAACGATGCTGCATCAATCATGACGATGTATTTCTGAGTAAGTACTCTGTTTGCTACAGAGGATGCAGCAACGGTAGACTGTAGTTACTCCAAGGCTCCTAGCTATATATATGTCACTCTGGTGTTCGAGAGAAGGAGCTCTATTATATGTACCTTATGGTAAATCTTATTGGGATGCATGACAAATTAAATTACAATCACACGGTTTTTATACAAAGCTGTGGCACGTTGAATACAATTTAAAACACACAGACCAATGAGTTTTGGAACCGGCGTTTGAGAATAGTTTGTATTTAAGAACAAAACTGTTTTTTCTCGAAACTCTCTCAAATTATAAACTGTTTTGATTATAAAATAAACTAATTCAAACACACTAAATTAATCTTTTGGGCATCTCTATTCCTTCTTTGATCCACTTTTCCTCTCTTAGTTTCTCTCTTTTTTTTGTTCTTTCCTCTTTCTCACCCCAAAAAAGGGAATGATAGTTGTGTATGATCAATCTTTCGGCTTTTTATGTGTATGGTGCACAAGAGACTTCGATGTGATTTTGCAGAGCAGAGCATTACTTGGTCACTGTTTATCTAACATCCAAGACCATGAATTGCATATTTACCTAGATTCTATATTTTGTTGGCACACGCAGGTTCCTTGAGATTAATTCAGGCTGTTGTTCCTCATATGGCAACTAGGAAACGGGGAAAGATTGTGAACATTGGTAGTGTTACTGCTTTGGCCCCTGGACCATGGTCAGGCGCTTACACTGCATCAAAAGCCGCTCTCCATGCTTTGACAGATACATTAAGGTTTTCTTCTTCTTCAAACTTGCGTTACTCTGACAATTATTTTTCATGTCTGCATCAAACAACTAGAGACAAAAGTATTGGTGAAGAAATCAACCTTGTTTTAACAGAAATTGTAGCTTTGTTAGTACATGCTTTTCGACGCTTCTAGACCTCAGTAGGTGGGGATCAATGTGGTCCTTTGATGGAAACTAGAATCTACCGAAGTTTATTAACCACTATACTGGATTTATATGTACTGTACTAAATTCAAAATTTGGTGGATGTAGCTATAGCTGCTGTACTCCATTTGGGATTTGGCTGCACCCTGCTAATTATTTACAGGATCACTATGGTACCCATTTTTTTTTTTTTCACATTCTAATACCTTAAAAAATTGTCAAATATTTATTAACTATTGGTCATATTTGGTGAATTCCAAACATGAATTAACAATCAACAAACGTTTGACAATTAACTTAGAATAGCGGTACCTAGAAAAAGAAAATTTTGGGTACTGTAACAATTCCCATTATTTACATGTTCAAATTGTTTGACTTTCTCATTTATGCACTCTGTTTAATCGTTCTTATTTTCAATATATACATGTCATATACAGATTGGAACTCAGCCATTTCGGAATTGATGTTGTTAATGTTGTCCCTGGGGCTATCAAGTCAAATATTGGAAATTCAGCCGTCGCCACGTACAACCGCATGCCTGAATGGGAATTATTCAAGCCTTTTGAAGCAGCAATCCGAGATAGGGCTTATTTTTCTCAAAGATCCAAGTCGACCCCTTCAGATGAGTTTTGCTAAAAACACTGTAGCTGCAATCCTGAAGAAGAAGCCACCTGCATGGTTCTCTTCTGGTCATTACTCTTTCATCATGGGCATCATGTACCATTTGCCACTGTGTGTTAGAGATTTTATTTTGAAGAAAGCAATGAACTGCTGAGCTACATGTTGGCTGTATCCATCCTTCCTCATGTATGTACATGGACACTATTAGGTCTATGCCCAGTCCTCTTGTGCATGCAGGAAGTATCATTAGGGGATGTCTAGTTAAGACTTAATTATATTTAATTTCAGTTTCGGAAATTTTAGCGAACAAATTTTCAACTTAATAAACGGTTATGGGATTTATAGTTTCTTGAGTTGTTTTGCTGACTATTTACCGTTCGTTGAACATGGATAAACTATTATTTCTGCCTTGGTTTTTCTTAACATTACAAATGTTTGTTAAAATTTCATAATTGTTAGTTTCTATTCTTTCTTTCAGCAAAAGAAGAATTCAGGTGGCTTGAATTCATTGAAGACATATGAATAATAATACTGATTTAAAGTTGCTGCAATGAAACAAGCATTACAGAACATAATTCTAGGCAGTATTCCAAATCAATAATATATGTACAAAATCGTGCGCTTCTGAGACTAGTGTTTCACTAAACTTTCACTGCCTAAAACCTTGAGGGTGGGTCAGGACCAGCTGATTTATCCATCGAGATCAATTCTTTGCAAACCTCCAGTCCTCAAACTAAATACCAAAGACAAAATATGAACCGAGGTAAAGACGAAAAGAGAATCTTTAATATACTGGCACCGTGCCGTCTGACGAAGTTCAACTTTCAGAGCAAGAGGTCCCAGTGGCCTATGGTTTGGAATTTTAGTCCATTCTTAAACTAGAGTAGAAAGTTAGGAACCTTTCCCCTCTATAAGGATGACTCATATAAAGCAATTCTTATGGCTGAATTTTTCACATAGGTGGGGGGTCATTACGCTTAAGTCATAGACTGACATCAGTCTTGTCCACATGAATATGATGGATGAATTATTTGATTAGCCAATTATATACAAGGGCATTATCATCAAAATTTTCCTGTCAAATTAACTATTTACTCTTCTGATTCTCCTCTTTTTGTTGTTTTTTCTTTATTTTTTTGGTTGAAATCAATACCTGGTTCTCATGACAACTCACTGTAGACTTAGGCTCGCGTGATTTTGTTTAAACTCATTTAGAATCATGCGGGGGGGGCTTGTTTCCTTTCACGTCCCAGGGAGCCAATCTGGTAGTCTTGCTTCCATATATGTGACAGCTCAACCGCAGTCCCAGCGTTCCATTCGCATAAATACAAAATTCCAAATCTCCAGTCGCTTATGTTTCAAAAAAGGTCATGTTGATTACAGTCTACCTACTGTTGGTCTCATGTAGAATGCTGATTATTAGCATAGTACACCATTCCTGGCGGCTGAAGTGGCCGGAAACTAGGAGGTGCTGGGGCTTGCTGTGCTATTGGTATTGGTTGATGCTGAGTCATTTGCAATGTCTGATGCGTCAGAGGCACCATTGGCCCCATCATATGTGGTGGGGGCGGGGGCGGGGGTGGTCCAGGTGGTAATGGTGGGATGCTACCATAACCATATGGAGAGATGACCCCTCCTGTTGACTGCACGTATTGCTGGGAGGATGGATTAGAAAGCATGTGATATTGACCTTGTGATGCAGGGGATGGATTCTGCATGGCTGGCTGGGTTACCAAAACTGAAGGATATGAATGGTTTGGTGTTGCAATCAACTGTTGTGTGGACATAAAAACATTGGGATCTGACATAGGCATTGACTTCTCATGTTTTGATGTGGACTCAGTTAGACCAGCATTTTTTGCCTCTTCTGCTGCAAATGTTGAGAGAACAGAAGTCATTATCAACTGAGATGATGAAGAAGCTGCAAGCCTATCCGCAACCTCCGCAGCAATTGCCGCAGCTGACTTCTTAGTTGCTGCTTCCGATTTTGCATTTGCATCAGTAGCTGAAGTCATTGCAGTGGATGCTTTCTGCGAAGAATCTTCACTATCAAGCCGCTTTCGCATGTTGCTAGCCTCTTCGACTTGTGCTTGTGCAACCTATATATCATTGATGAGATATATCAGCATAAAGTTTAATTTGTTAGCATTCTTAGTGGCAAAATCATCTCCAAGTTCCAGCAACGAAAGCAGGCTTAACAAGTAATAAATGGCATCCAATGCATATCAAGAACTTTTAATTTAGATTTGTGCAATGATGCTTTCACTAAGTAACTTTCCAACCGAAACTTCTTTTTACTTTCCGGATAGAGTTTATTACACTAACATCCCTTGAGGTTTATGAAACTTAAGCAAACACTCTCTAGTTTAAGAAATTACACTGACCTCCCCAATTTTAAATTTTCATCAGACAAAGGATCCCCTCCCATGTTTAAATTTGTTCCAGACACCTACTCCCCTGAAAAATTAACCATAAGGGAGGTGTTTATGTAGGTTATGTAAACTTTGAGGGAGATCAGGTCAGTGTAGTTTCTTCTATTAGATGTTTTATAACTTCCAAACTAGCTATGAGCACTTTAGTCACTTCACCATAATAATTGCCAAATTACAACTTCTTAGAGATTCATATAGAAGGGGCACCATTAGAGAAGTAACTACAAGGTAAGAAACGTAGATTACATACGATAAGAAACTAAGCAAAATATGATAGCCTTCTGTGGAAAAGAATCATGATAGTACATACCTGCATCTGAGTACGAACATTCTCCAGTTCAGATTCCTGTTACAAATATCCACAAACGATTGCAAGAAGAAGCCATTAGGAACTCAAAGTATCAACCAGAAACCTAATGACTGCAGAATTCAAATACAGAAAATATTGAGCACATGGACATGATAACCTGCCTGCTCATGCAAAGCTTCTTTTAACTGAGATACAAGCGCTACTCTGCTTGCTTCGACTAATTTAAGTTTTTCAATGCATTGTTTCAAAAGATTTTCCTCCTCCTCTAGTTCCTTAGCCAAAGTTTTTCGCTTAGGATCCTTAGCTGAAACAGAAAGCAATATTAAAATCCCAACTTCAAATTTCAGCCGTTACTTCTGTTCTGTTGTTAGCTTACCAATAGTGCATGCAATATCAACATCTTTTTCCATCTTCCTCACACGCTGAACAGCAGACTTGCATTTACTCATCTCTGCATCTTCATTTGCATGTTCACTGAGCACCAAATGAAATGCAGAGACTATTTTTTCTGCTGTGCCTCCAATGGACAATTTCTGGCTTCCATAAAATAACATGGCAGTGAGATATGAAAGAAGAATTGGAATTGCAAACTAGCTTGAAAGATGCAATATCTAGTATTAATAAAATGATTGACTATAAAATTAGGAGGGGCACAGGCTGAGCCACAAAGGACCTCAGTCTCACCGTTCTAATGGAGCGAGAATCCCTTTTCACAATTCTTACAGAACGAGATCGCTTTTTGTTGAATTCCAACGGTGGAGGTGCTTCTTCTCCAAGCATTACATCTTTAAGGTTCCGTGCCCGAGATCCAAACACTCTCCTTTGCTCCCATATATCAACCTAAAGTCAAGTAAGCACCAAGTTAATAGGTCGAACTGTCTACACTGAAATCAATATCATCATGGTATGCAAATCACATTATCAGCATCTATATACCATATCTGAATTTTCAGCCCATGCATGAAAAATTAAGTCTGCAATGACTTCATATCCAAATCTTCCACACCCCCTTTTCCCCACTTATTGATTAGCATGGTTGCATGCACTAGAAATCCTTACTTCAAATCCTGGAAAAGGGCTTACCAGTCTGGATACTACCTGCTTTCCGCGATCATCACCTTTTGCAAGAACATCTTTAAGTGCTGCAGGTAGAACCTTCCAAAACTCAGTCACAAATTCATTTCCTTTACGCTTGCTGTTCTGTAGGATGTCATTCGCAAGATACAGAAGGGGAACTCTCTGAACCATCTCTGAATTTTCGAATTGTTTATTCCATGTTGCAACAACCAGTTCTGCTTTGCTCCGGTGAAATATACACCAATGTGATAAAGCTATACAAAAAGTTAATGATAACAAACCATATGGCATCAACAACCAATGCATTTGCTTCATAAAATTAACAGAAGCTAAATATGCAGTAAAATTAAAAAAGCTTTGAAGAATAAAACAAAATCCTTGTAACAATACTAATTCAAAAAGTCACACTCCAAGTTACATTCACAAAGCACTTAAAAGTTAACTGAAACAAGTGTGACAACAAAATTTAGATGCACAAAAAATTTGACTAGGTTGAAATATTAAGTGTTTAATGCAATACAAAAAATACTTAAGTTCTCCAAGAGCTAGGGCTGCCCCTACACTTGAAAAACCTTTTCCAAGTTGACATTATTCTGAACAACAGTATGTGTCACTGCAGGTCCTAAATAGTTAAGAAAGAAAAAGCAGGAAAATACATAAAAAATACATATGCCAGATTGCCAGAGGACAAAGGATGCCATCAGAAAGTTTAGGACCTAATTCTTCATAGGTTGGAAAGAAAGATGAGCTCAGAGCAAACAACTAAACATGATTAAGAATAGGTATGAGTAGACTCATCACATAAATCAAATTGTTTGTTTCATTAACTTATTATAACTCTTTTGCATACAGATCATATGAAACACTGAAACAAATCCGGACTTCAAATAAGACTCTTTATCTTTATGCCATAACTTTAAGTTAGGTCTCAACTAGAGTAGCCCAGTAAATTCCATCCTAGTACCATATGTAACTTTACAAGTAAAAGCTTTCTCCTATGGTTGATTCACTCAACAAGAATTTGTCCAAGGGTTTTGTGCTTAAGAACGTATTTGTTTGTCTTCCTAATTCACTCGTATTTCAAAAGAAAAGTAACAAGTCTCCGAAAATTGTGCAAAGGAGAAAATTTTGTCTATATGAGGTTCAAGTCATTCAAACATGAAAAGGATCATTAACATCTTGTAATTTTATGTTTGGGCAAGAATAAATTTGTTTTTGCATTAATAACTAGCCGAATCCAGCAATTAAATGTTGTAGTTCAATACTTCTTTGTCTTCCCAATTCAGAAATCATAGGCAAACTGAAAATTTGACAGAGATAACAATACCCATGAGCACCTGGAAACATTATCAAATCCTTACATAACCCAAACTATCAAACAAACAAAGTAATTTCAATTAGAACAATGCTATTTATACCGAAATTGTTTACTAAATTAACATACCGAAGCAATGTGACTTTGACACTCCTTACAGTCCAGATTTGAATTCTGTACTGCAAACCTAGCTCATTTATCACAGATGTCGCCTAGTTCGGTAAACATTTTCGATATAGATAATATTTTAGTTTCAATTAATTACAACAAATATAGTAAGGGAAACGCTTCTGAATCCCAAAAATGCATGTGCTAATTTGGCTAAGCAATGCAAAGAATTAGAAAAGCACATTCATTCAAGAAAAAAAAAAACATTAATGAAGTACAGCCCACGAGCCATAGCTAAAGTGGCACATGTCTTTTTGCGAATTGCTTAATATCGGGGTCGAATTCCCCAAGCCAATTTGCCTACAGTTTAATCTACCCTCTGTCCCTCCTACTCCCCACATCAGGTCTTACACCAATTTTTGTAACAAAAATAAAAATAATCCAGTACGAGAAAACAAAAAAGGATACTTTCAATGCACTGCTGGGTGCTGTTAAGCTTGGACAGCTTGTCCGCAAGTATCTGCTCGCTGAAGACGCTATTCATCTCAACCCTAAAAAAGCCCCTCACCAGCACCAGCCAACCTCAACCAGAAATGATATGAACGAGACCCTACGACCCTATAAAACCAGTTTATCGAAAACAAACGAGGAAAAGGTCCAAATTTTCAAACACTAAAACCCTAGAACAAAATTAAATAGGACACCCAGAATCGTGAGGTGCTTCAAGCAGGCCAAAAAGAGCTTCAAGATAAATACTACTACCCAAGCGCTAAACAAAAAAAAAAATTCAATAGAAAACCAACGAATCCCCAATAATTAAGCAAATGCAGAGCACGAAGGAGAAGGAATTGAGCAGAAACACTAACGGCAACAATGCTAGGGGAATCAGAATCGATTAGAACGACCACGTTTTTCCGCAAATCACATAGACAAAAAAACCTATACGAGAAGGCAGAGAGGGAAAGCTAGCTGTTCCCCTGAGAGGAGAGAATCAGGGGCTTAGTGAATCAATTTTTCACAAAACCCTAAAAAAACGATTCATTCATTTTTGCAGATAGAAGAGAATGAGAAACAGGGGGATAAATGAGTTGCAGTTGCAGAAGGAAAAAGAAGAAGAAGGAGAACAGGAACAAGCAGAGAAAGTTTGAGGTTTAAGTTTGGGGAGTATCGTTGGGCCATTTGGCGGAAACCGTGGGGCTTGTCTAGACGACGCTGGGAACGTACATTACCCCCGTAGTGCTTTTTTTTTTTTTTTCCGAGTTTTCTTTCATATATTTGCTTCGAGTTAATTGTACAATCTTTACGTTCATAATTGTATAAACCGATATACATTTCAGAAAGAGTTTAAAAGTCTATGAGAGATGGGTTATATAGTAGGATTAAAATACGTATTTAAAAAATTTTTTGAAATTAAATTTTGTTAGAAATTATAGACAATATATAACTACCACTAATGAACTTTTTTTAAGATTTGTGAGATATTCTAACTTTGAAATAAGATCAATTGCAAGAAAATTTGTTAGCCTACTAGCTTCCTTGTATACGTTTATAGATTTTAAGCATCTCAAAATTTGCACCATGAGTCAACGGTCCAAAATTAGAGGATGCGCATCATTTGGATAATAGATGGAGTTTCTATCTCTGCCAATAGAGGGGTTGAAATTTGTTTCTCAACAAGATTTTAACCGATAATTCTGCTTATAGTGTACTTTGTTCTTAATACCGTCAATGTAAAACTAAAAATGTTTTTATAATTTTAAAAAATAAAAAATAAGGAAGAGAAATAGGCAGATTTCCCCGCAAAATAGTAAAAAGAAGTTTCACTAGCAATGATGGTTGGATTTATCCTGGAAGTTGGGTAAAACTTATCATTGATGGGGCTGCAAAGAACAACCTAGGCATTGCTGATTGTAAAGGCATCATTCGGGATGCTGGTAAGTGTTTGGAAAGGGTTTGGCCTCATATTGGTATTTGCTCCTCTTTTGCGGCTGAAGTTTGTGGTATTCTTTTGGGGGCTAGAATTAACTAAGGCAAATAATGATTAAATATATGCTTGGAAAAGCTTAATTTTAAAAAAAAATATTTTTTTAAAAATACTTTTAATAAAATTTTTGATTATAAACTGTTTTAGATATAAAATAAGTTAATTTAAATATGTATTAAGCTTCTTTCGTTACTTTATTAAACCATAGCTTTGCACAGTTTTACTCTTACAATTGTAGCATAATGCCAATCTTGCAATGGAGGTCTTCAAAACTAAATTATCCAGTTTATGCACATACAAAAGAAGGAAATCATTGTACTAATTGGCTGGCTAACCGGAGTCTTACGAATGATTTTAGCTTTTGGAAAGAGTTATCAATCCATCCTCCCACGGAGTTGCAACTTCCCCTTCTTGCTGATTCTGTTGGGGCTACCTTTCCATTGTAGTTAATTCTCTTTTAGGCATTGGCTAATTGCTCCTTTGAGTAAAATTTATTTTTAGTATTTTAAAGATATATTATTTATCAATTTGATTTATTAAAAATTAATTTTATCGATTTAATCTCTCAAACTTTAAATTTATGATAATTTAGTTATTTTAAAAGAATAAATTAATAAAATTAAAATAAACAAAATGATAAAATTTATAAATAATTTGAAACTTAAAAAATTGAATTAATAAAATAAATTTTTAAAAGTGAAATTGATAATATATTTTTCAAAAACTAAATATAAGTTTTACTAAAAAAAAATCACTAAAAAGTTCGAGAGAGAACCTAAAATAGAGTCGTGATCTTATATCTATTTTCTTTTTTGTTACCAAACTTAAAAATCCTCATTGAACCCACAGATGTTGACACTAATGATAAGGAAGTTTACTCTTCACTGTATTGTCTCGATTTTGAATCCGTTATGAAGATGTGAGAAATTAATTTCCTAGCAATTCACTTGACCTGGTATAGAAAATCCTGTTTAGTAATGCAGTTTGCATATTTTGTTTTCGTAGATGGAGGGGTGGTTACATAAAATTTAATTAGTGCATTAGTAGCATACAGAGGTCTCGCACAGTATCTCATGATTTTTTATATCAAACGCCAGAGGCCACTGAATGATGGGCAAATCCATTGGAAAAGAGTATCAACCGATAGATTTTACTTATCAAACTTCGTTACGGAGATGGACTCCGCTGCCG
Source organism: Castanospermum australe (assembly GCA_019955255.1). Classification (NCBI taxonomy): domain Eukaryota; kingdom Viridiplantae; phylum Streptophyta; class Magnoliopsida; order Fabales; family Fabaceae; genus Castanospermum; species Castanospermum australe. Next base: position 391,627 of record NSJW01000002.1, read on the forward strand.
CTTGTAGGACATGTCACGAGACTTGGGCTTGGGGAGGAGAAACAGCATTCTCAACCATCAGACCCTCTTGAAGGGGGAGGAATAAGATTAACAGGCTAAAGAATGGGCTTGGAGTGTGGATAGAGGGGCAACAGAAATATACTAGAGAATTAATTATTATTACAGGGGAGTTTTTCAATCTGAAGGCCCTCGGGAATCTGATTTAGTGATCCAAGCAATTCCAAATCTTGTTCCTGATGAGTTGAACAGCAAGCTTTGTGATCCATTGATTGATTCTGAGATCAAGTCTGCAGTCTTTGACTTGGGAGCTTTGAAGGCTCCAGGTCCTGATAGTTTGAACGGTTTGTTTTATCAACAGAATTGGGATACAGTAGGGAGGGATGTGTGTAAATTAGTCAGTAGTTTCTTTGAAAGGGGAGAATTGCTAGCCTCGGCTAATGAGACTCATATTGTTCTGATTCCCATGATTACTATGCCTGAGGAGTTTGGTCACCTTAAACCAATCAGTTGTTGTAATTTCCTATCTAAAATTATTTCCAAAGTGCTGGCTAATAGATTCAAGGAAAGTATGGATATGCTAATATCACATAATCAAAGCGCATTTGTGAAAGGAAGGCGGATACAAGATAATATATTGATAACCCAAGAGATTTTTCACTCCCTCAAAAGAAAGAATAGATCATCAGATAGGAACATGATGCTAAAGCTCGACATGAGTAAAGCTTATGATCGCCTTGAATGGGACTTCGTGGAAAAGATTCTGGTACATTATGGTTTTGATAGGAAATGGGTGAATCTCGTTATGGTCTGCATATGATCAGTGTCTTACCGCATAAAGGTTAATAGCAGCCTTAGTTCAATGACTCATCCCCGCAGAGGTCTAAGACAAGGAGATCCCCTGTTCCCATATCTCTTCATTCTTGCTGCAGATGCGTTATCCCATCTCATTAAAAATGCTTTGGTTGCAGGTCAGCTAACTAGTGTTAAATTATTTTTAAGCTCCCCCATATTGACTCATCTGTTTTATGCTGACGATGACATCCTCTTCGCAAGAGCAGCCCCAGCAGAAGCTTACAGGTTATTGGAGCTTTTAAACAAATACTCTATTGCTTCAGGGCAGAGAATCAATCTTCAGAAATCAGGAATCACATTCAGCAACCGCACCCCTGCAACCATCAAAGCTCAGATATTAGCAATTTTCAACATGCAAGAAAAGCTGTTAGCTGGAAAGTATCTTGGAGTCGCCATTGAATGGGGAAGATCAAAGGGAAGCACATTGTCTTGGATTAAAGAAAAAATGTTAGCAAAACTAGAGTAGTGGAAAGAAAGTTTATTAAACCAAGCTGGAAAAGAAGTTCTCATAAAAGCAGTGCTTCAAGCAATTCCTTCTTATGCAATGGCAGTTGTTAGATTCCCAAAGAAGTTTTGCCAATCTTTGTGTGCTCAAATAGCTTGGTTTTGGTGGAGTAATAATAGAAGAGACAGAGGAATTCATTGGAAAAATTGGAGGGATATCTCTCGGAGTAAGAAGGAGGGAGGCATGGGATTCAGAGACTTCATTCTTCTTAATACTGCTTCTCTTGCTAAGCAGGCCTGGAGAGTTCTCAATAATCCAAGAGCTCTTTGGGTGCAACTCCTGAAAAGTATTTATTTTCCAAATGTAGATTTTTTGGAGGCAAAGAGATCTAGAAACGTTTCGTGGGGCTGGCAAAGTTTATTATAATGGGAGCTGGATGATAGGGGATGGCAGGAAGATTAAGCTTTGGAAAGACAACTGGTTGCTGGGAGGTGAACCTGAAAACCTTTTTGGCCTTCCTGAAGATCTTAATTTGAGTTTCCTTTTAGAAGAGAATGGTATGGAGTGGAACTTTCAGAACATTAGGTCCTCCTTTTCACCTGATCAAGCAGTTAAAAGCTTTCCAAATCCCTCTAAGAAATTTCCACGGAAAAGATGAGTTGGTGTGGCCGGCTTCTAGATCAGGTGATTACTCGGTCAAGACTGGATATCACGTCGCTAAACAGGAGGCAAATCCCCCTCAGCAGAGGCAATATGGGTCTTCTTACTCCCCTTCAACAGAGATATGGAAACATATTTGGAAACTAAAAGTGGCTAGCAAGATCAAGATATTTATTTGGAAGTGCTGCCATAATGCAGTGCCGGTTAAAGCAAATCTGTTCAAGAGGCAGTTGGGGAAGAGCTCACTGTGTCCGTTAAGTAATGATCAGGAGGAGACCATAGAACATGCGTTACACTTTTGTCCATGGACTAAGGCAGTGTGGTTTGGCTTTCATATTCAGTGCACCCCTCAGGAGGATAGCATCACTAGATTTGAAATTTGGCTTCTCAAGAAGATCTCACAATTCAATACACAGAAAGAGGGAGCTGAGGAAAATGTAGCACTGCTATGTTCGATTTGTTGGGCCATTTGGAAGGGTAGATCTCACCAGATTTGTTGCATTCACTTTAAATGGTGCATATATTCTAAGTAAGGAGTTCTGCAGTGTCAATGTCAATCAACAACAAGTCTTACCTTCTGTCAAGTACAGTAGGATAGGAAGCAGATGGCGTAGGAGTGGTGCCATAGGAGTGGTTGTTAGAGATGAAGCAGGGTACCTCTTAGCAGGGGTTGCTAGGAATATTAGAACTCATTCTAGTCTGACTGCCGAGGCTTTAACAGTAAGAGAAGCGCTTGTTCTTGCAAGTAATTTTGGGTGGCCTCAAGTCCTGATCGAATCTGATTGTTTAGAGTTGATAGTAGCTTGCAGGGAGAGTAGGCGGTTGGGAGAAACTCAAGGAATTCTCAAGGACATTAAACTTATCAAAGCTTATTTTAAGAGGTGTGCCTTTCTTTGGACTGATGGGAAGGTTAATATGGTGGCTCATGAGTTGGCAAAGCTTCAACTGAAGAATTCTCTACCCATAGATTGGACATCCAATATCCCAACTGTATTTAAAAAGTATCTAAACATGAATGCGGTGGCAGTTAGGTAATTTCATTATTTGTATCAGTTGTTAGGCAAGGAGCTTGGTGGTGCTTTCATCGTTTGTATTTTCCCAAGCGGTATCGTTAGGCAGTTGCAGTTCTTTATTGGAACGTGCTAAATTGTACTTGTTCCACTCTAGAACTGTTATTTAATGATATGAATCACTATTGACCAAAAAAAAAACAAACCATCAGACCCTTTTTCTTTTTTTTTTTTTTCAGACATTATACCTCAATTTTCTAGCTAGGGGCGTTGGGATGAGAATTATAACCCATGTTGGACCATTGCGCTGTGTGCTTGTGTTATGCTCAACCATCAGACTAATACTAATATAAATCAACATTCAACAAATGTAAACACACGTAATTAGAACAAGCTAGGTACTATGAACGTAATGATACACAATTCAGTTCCATGGCACGAGAAATACATATTCTAACGTCGATTTTTTCACCAAAGTTCAAGATGTTCAGGCGGAGGTTCACTTTAACTAGTTCAAACATCGGGGAAAATCTATCCACCCAAGTAGCTCTTAGTTTGCGACGATCTAACACTAGACAAATTTAGGTCCCAAGATGCATTGGCAACGACAATTTCTTCCCAAGGCAGAGACCAGCGGTCCTGCTAAGATGCATTCACAAAATACTTCCATAACTTTAACTAGCACAATGGCCAAGAATAAGAAAATCAACAAAAGCTGCCAGGGAAGAATTGTAGGCTAATTGCCTACTGCTTGGTGCTTTTACCCTGTGCTGCAAGTTTTGCTGCAACTTGCTCTTCAGACAAAGGTAAATAGTAGATCCGAGGAGTTGCTGTGGTTTTGCGGAAGAGATCATCCAGAGTGACAATAGGTGGGTCAACCTTCACAGGAAGGGGTGGTGGGGATGGAAGCCGTTCTCTTGCTACTGGTGGGGGCTTTGACAATGGTGGTGGAGGTGGGAGGGTAGCTGGAACTGGAGGCTGCTCCCTGAGCTGACGGGGGGAAGGCTCTGGCTGTGAGGTAGGGGGTGCAAGAGGAACTGTTGGACCACTGTTGACAGAGGCAGCCTGAGTACGAGGAGCTTCTATCTTCATTTTCACTTCTTGAGGATCAACATACTCAGCAACTAATAGGCGGCCACCATTTGGAGGCCATTGCAGATTATACACAGCATTTCGTGTCTCAATGGCTTCTTCAATGGATGAGTACTACATCACCAAAAGATTAGTTAGAACTATATGAAGAATGCGTAACATCACAGGGAACTTCACAATAGCAGGAAGACATATAAGAATAAGTCTTACAGTGACATAGCAATGGGTCTTTATATGGTCCATCCAGAAACTGATGACATTCCCAGTTTTACCAAGAAGCTCTTGCACTGCTTTTAGGGTAAAAGGACGGAGGAAACGATCAACCCTGAGGGAATTAGTTGGGGAACTTTGTGATGGTGGAACTGCCAAAGAAAAAAGAAACACTATTTAGACTTAAAAAGCAGGCAGACAGAGGACACAACACATGCTGGTATGATAACAAAGCAAAATCCAAAACACAAGCACACCATACAACATAGACAGAAATACTACTAAATGCATACAACAACCAACAACCAAGCCTTATCCCGCTCTATGTAAATGCATAAAGTATGGAAAATCAACCAATAAGTGATTATTTAGCTTCAAATAAAAATCTTCAGAAAATAGCATTTATGTGTATAAGATGTTCCCAATGTGCCTTTGAGAAGTGTCCACTGTCCAGAATTAAAATTTGACAGTGCCAGGAAGTGATTATTTTCTCTTTTTTCTTGGGCTACAAGCCTGGAATTGAAATTTGATATTTATTAATCCAATACTAATAGGAGTTATCAGATCTTCATAGATTTACCCCACTCAGAATAAATGTCAACTTACCAATACGTTCCTTAGGTGCATCATCAGTGGCTGAGGAATCAGACCTAGAGAAGTTGCGTTTCAGAGCGATTGGCTCATCCCTGGGTGTAGTAGCAGGTGTGAGAATAGTGGTTTGCGGATCAGGTCCTTTAACTGTTTCAGAGTTCCACCTGCGTTGTCTTTTAGCAGGCTCATTGTTCCCAACTGATGCCTGATCTGTTACACAATGTTCCAAAGAATTCAGGGGGGATCAAAGAATACGTAAAGAAGCTTGTCTATCATTAAGAATCAATTACAACAGCATGCCAGGAAAGCAGCATATATTGCACACACAATTTCTTGTTTGCCCTTGGGACTTGGGAGTACAACCAAAAAAAAAAAAGTCTATTTCAGAGGAAGTGTAAAGGGAATCCAACAAATTAATGCATACTAATATCTGAAAATCTAGATACTGTCTTTAACATTATTCTCATCATGCAATAAAGAATCTAACTAAATGGGTAGGATGTTGGTTCAACAATCGCAGGCTACCTAATACACATGAAGCCCACACCTCATATATTAAATTGATTTTTCAAACACTGAAAATGCTTAAATAAACTGGAAGCATAGCAATTACCGATAGAAACTAAAATGGTTCATGACAGATCAAAAGCACTAATAACAAATTTGACATTTTAAAAAATCAAAACAAGTTTCAGATAGTATAGATCAATTAGAAAAAAAATATATTTTATACAATGATTATAAGGCAGGGTGTTTAAAGAATTGCTACTCTTGGAATTTTAGAATAAAGTGGATAAAATGACAGAAATTACAGAGTACACACATACACAGGTCAAGATTCATTGGCACTAATAACTAGTGTAAGAATTGAGTCAATTGACATACTTCCACCATCTAATAACTACTTATAGGAAATAATTTCAACCAATCTAACCATTGGATTACACCTAGTTAAATTTTCATTTGTTTGAAAGGCATATTATACATAATTACAAAGGCACACCACTACCATCCCTCCTAATTTTAAGGAACTTTTCATTTAGTTAAATTTGTTAATATATCGCAGTTCAAAGTCAGTTTACACTCAGTTTTAAATTTAAAAAGAGGAAAAAAAATCATGCCTTAAATAAAATTGGATTTGTGCAAACACACAAACCCACTTTCCAAATAAATAACAGCACATACTGTGAGTTGAGTCTATGGATCAATCTCCACATGAAACCAAACTCCCACTACAAATGATATCACACGTCACACATCTTCATGATTAGAAAAGGTAGAAAGTACATTCAGAACAATCAAAGATGTTATACAAAGTAAAAACCATGGTCAAAAGTGCAGAGTGAATAATGAAATTAAGGACAAAGATCAAGGATATAATGCTTACCATGAAATTTTCGTTTCTCAGCCAGGGAAACAGGATGACCGTCATTAACTTGGTGGGTATCACTTTTTCCTGCAGATAGACTACCTCCCACAACTACAGTACTGCTTTCCTCCTTCACAATATGCACTTCAATACTTTCCCCTTTGTCTCTAAGTTCATCAACATTAAACTTAGAATCAAATTGCTTATTCTCAGGCAAATCCTCTTCCATGGAATCATCACCAGAACTTCTGTCCAAGTTTAACTTTTCTGGATACCCCACATCATCACCACTATTGGTCTTGCTCAAGTCTGGACTTGTAATATTATTGCTATTTTCTTCAACGGATGCCTTTTTCTCATGCAGCTCTCCAACATCCATTGAATGTGGTTCATCATAAACTGGGACATCATTTCTGGATGATGGTTCTTCCACCATCTCCGGCCTAACAATATCTTGTTCTAATTTGACATTATCAGCAATTATAGTTTCCTTTAGTTCATTCTTTTGATTAATTGATACAGAATCACTAGAAATAGAATCAGATTTTACTTGAGACCCTAAACTAGGGTTGACCTCAGATACCTGGTTTTCTGGAACAGAAGAGTTGGGCATCAGATCCTCGCACGGGGGCTTTATGTCACACTCCAGCTGGGGCTTTGAGTCCTCATCATCCAGCTGCTCCTTTTGACTCCTCATTCTCCAGCTTGGTTGCTGAATCCTCATTATTCTTTTCTGCACTATAAGAATCCTGACCACTGACTATTACTTCTGTTAAGACATTCTCAGTGACTGTAATGGGGGTCTCCATGGTAGAAGCATGAGCAATTGGCTCCTCTCCCACATTTGCAGAATCTACACCAGCTGGCAAGTCTATATGTTCAACTTCTTGATCCACGGCTGGCACACTATTATTAACGTCAGCTGGGATGGTAATACCTCCCAGCTTGTCATCCTTATTGCTATCAGTATCCACAAACTTTGGAATCTTTTCTGCGTTTTCTGTTTCAACTGGCTCAACTATATCAATATTTCCCTTTTCAGCTGTTTCAACTGCTTTGGCCCTTTCAATTGTATCAGCTACTTCAGCAACTACAGTCACTGTCTGTGAATCTTTTACCCCAGCTACATCACCATCAAAACCATTGGCCTCGTCCTTCTCAGAAGCCTCAGTGGCTTCCCTTTCAATGCGAAGGGCTTCATCCAAACGCTTGATTAAATCATCCTTCAAACCTTTGGTAGTTAGTTTCCTTCTCTTCAGCTCCTCTTTCAGCTCTGTAACCTTCCACTGATAAATGGGTCGATTGTCAAGAATTGGATATCTTGACGACATTATATCCAAACACAAATCACCTTCCTTAACCTGGAGTCAGCAGTTAAATTTGATACACAATCAACAACAAAGAAACAAACCAACACATTAATTAAAAGAAAATATAACCAACTATGGGATGCAGATGATGGTACATATCAGGAGAAACGAAGGACAGAGTTCTTGAAGCTATAAACAACAACATCCTAAGCAAAATCAGGAAAGACAATTATCATCCAGTGTATCTCAAAAACCAGTCCATTTTTTTTTCTTTTTCTACAGTTTGATTCAAAATATATATATATATATATATATATATATATATATATATATCCTTCCTTCTGCAGCCCTTCAATTTGCTAAGCAAAAGTGAAGCTTGGCGGGGATATAAATAATTTCCCACAACGACAATATAATAATAATTTCCCAAATATTATAAATCAAAATTACGAAAAGAACATCTTCACATGAATCAATGTAACAAAAAGCAGAGAAATATAATTGTCAAACACAACAGAAACAGGTAAGAGAAAGACTCATTGAAATTGACCAAGATGTATGTACCTAAAATCACCATGGGCAGTCTAATGCAACCTAATATTAATATCCACCCAACGATATGCCAAGTAGATATTGCAAACGACGATCTCCATCAGTACATACACAAAAGGACTGAACTGAATGTAAAGCAAGCCAACGCATCCAATATAAATGTTAAAATTGCAACCGTGCCCAAAAACATTGTTCAAGATAGAGAACTGAACCCCAAATTCGAAGCAGCGAGATCCAACCGAACCAAACCAAGCAACAAATAGTTATAACCATGACTTGAACGTTTACACATGCATTTTCTGAGAAAATAATAATCAGCAATTGAGGAATTAAAAAAAAATGAAAGAAAGATTGATTCACGGAGGCATTTATTGAGAATGGAAAATCAGAATTACTTACGATTATAATTTGTGGAGGACGAGAAAGTGGGTAGCGCGCTTGATTATCGGGAAATGCGAAACCCTAATTCGAGAAGAGAAAAGGCAGCACTGGAGAAGAAGAAACAGAGAGGCATGACAATTACAGAGACGCAGAGAATAAGAGTCCCCAACCAAATCCGAAAACGAATGCACTCTCTCTCTCTACTCTTCTACTCCGCCCTAACTCGTTTCATTTCCTGAAAACAGCGAAACAGAATGTCTAAAACAAACCAACAAAGCAGCGAAACCAAATGCAAAATTAAATTTCAGCGTCAAACAAATGTTTTTATCCAAAGGCACGAGAGAACGGTAAAACAGAAAAAAAAAACAAGGGGTTCGGATTTGGGTTAGGTGTGCTTCTTCTCTTTCCTTTTCATGTTTCTCTCGGAACTGAGAATAGAGAAAACTGGTTTTACTAATTTCTAGGGCTTCTGTTTTTTTTTGTTTTATTGTTTTTTCCCGTTCTTTTCTTTGTCACGTTTGCGTGCGCGCTTTGTTGCGTTCCGTGGGACCGTGACGAACCCGAACCTGGCCTGGGCCGGGTGGGTCTCCTTCGCAACATCTAGATTTTGGCCGTGCAATACTAAAAATACCCTTTGCGACACGTGGCTGCTAGATGATTGGAAATTAACTGCTGGGCTCCTCCCTGGGCTTGGATCTACAGAAGGGCTGGCCCAACTTGGAAACCGTCCAGCCCAATCTACTACAACCCACATACCAGTGCTATTTCGTTAGGAGTGTTAAAAAAAAAATCCAAGAACGCGGATATCATTTTGCATTGGGGTGTAAAAAACAACAAGAGAGTGTACCAAAAACAAAAATAAGTAGAGTGAAGGATTAATAAATGAAATTTTTTAATGCATATGTGCTCCTATGTGAAGTTTCTTAACTGAAAATAAAAATCCACTATTTTTCGGGTAAGATATAACATAGAAAGTTTCATAAAATGAAAAATCAAGGGATTTCAGAATTTTTCCAACACATTGGGAAGATTTGAGCATTATTTTGAGTGCCCGTTTAGTACAAAAGAAAAGAAAAAAATATAACATAAATGAACAAAAATTATATTTTAATTTTAAAAATTTTACATATTTTATTTTATTTTATTTATTTTCTTTTTATTGCTATAAGTTTATTAAAAATACAATTGAACATCTAACACTATTATATATTTGGTGGGAAAACAAAAATAAAAAATAAATTTTTATGAATAAATTTTATATATCTTTTATTTTATTACTGACAAGTAAAAGAAAAGAATAATTTTTAATTCTCTTTTTCAAGAAAATTTAAAACACAGTTTTGGTACATTGAAAAAATAAATAAAAAATAATGACTTATATCCAGACTCCCCTCACTCCAATCATTTGAAATAAGCATGTGGCAAAAATATTCTTAACTAAGCGTCTGATTGACTTTCTGGAACTGTCTTTCCAAAAATTCAACAGAATTCATCAGAAAGTAATTTCGTAGAAGAAAGAACTAAGATGATGAACGAATCACACATTCAAAATATAAAAAATATATGGAGGAAAAGCATTTGCATAGCTCAGTACTTGCTGACACTTGGTCACGTGTTCATATTTAAATATTTCATAAAAAGTAAAAAAAAAAGCAGAACAGAACAGGGAACCATACGCCACACGTGATAATACGCATATTGTTGTTAGCCAAAAACCTTTGCCGCTAAGCAATTCTGCGTTGCTCACGTCTCCATTTCACTTCCAATATATGTCAATATGGTTTGAGCAATATCTTGGGTTAGAGAATTAATATGGATCTACTCGCTTTCTTCATCACTTTCGATTAAGTTCAAATGATTCATGTTCCTTTCAAGAGGTGGAAGCCCATCTTCAGAATCTGAAGAGCTTTGATCCTCACCTTTCACAACTGTCCGTGCAGCAGCAGAAAATACAAAACACCTCAGTACAAAAGCATTAGAAGCATATTTATGGCTTCATGTGACTCTTCTGAAGAAGAACCCGTATAAAAAACACATTAACAATAACTTACTGCCCAATCTGCCCTGGGAAAGTTAATGCTATGCAATAGGCATATAGAACACAATTGAGAAAACGGGGATGAGAGAGAATGGAGGTGCAGAAGGTGAATTTATGACCCCGGTGGGTTTGCATCAGTAATATCCATTACTTCTCTCATTTGGATCAACAAAAGCAGTGTCTTGGCATATCTTCCTTGCTATATATACAAATACTGATAGAGTTGTTTAATATATAAGTAAAAGGCAAGTGAAACTGCCAAACCCAAGTGGTAGGTGAAAAAGCCAGAATAAATAAATTCAAACTCCAATATAGAGATTAATTAGTTATATCCATTGTGTGAAAGAAGATATTACACCAACACATACCTTCACTATCAGGAGGAGCCCTTGGAATCTGACTCTCTTGCGATAGCCAAGCATTTTGAACAGAAATAATATCAGCACTATTTTGGCAATTGGAGTAGGCCTTCAGCAATTCTCTGCATTGATTAATAGTAGAAAATTTTGAATATAAAAGACGTGTAATTCAGAATCACATTAATGAAATATCATGTATCTCATGGAAATAAAACCATTGAAATGAATTTGTCTTGTCTCACAAACCCCTTGGACTGACTGTACTTTCACATTGTTCAAAGAATTGATAACTTGGATATGCAAAAATTATTAATAAAAAAGCTGTTCATTGTTAGCAGCGTTCGTTTGCAAGCCCTGCTTACTGCAGTTTTAATCTCAAGTCAGAAAGGCTGGAAAATAAGCTTAAGAAATGAAGAAGAGACAACTAGTAAAGGTTAAATTAAGGATGGTTTCTAAATGATCAGAAATTCTGAAGCTGAAAGAAACCCAGAGGGGCCCTGTGACTAGCAGCCTTTGTCTTTCCTCATTTAGTGAGCGGGGATAAATTTATGCCATGCTGGTGTTTCAACTTGTGAGCCCTCATATATATCAGAAATAAAGTTACAAAATAATATAAATAAACCATAGCATACCGGTTCAGAGACATAAAGGCATGACCCCATTTGAACTTGCCAAGCAACAGATTTGCTGTTTCTTCTTCCCCGCTGTAAGACCATATCAAAGAACCATATAAGAGAAATGGGAAATGGATAACCTTTTCTAAAAAATATTTATCCAAATCAATATAACTACGAGGAAAGTTCTCAATGACCAAGCATTATAGAACAATGACTCAGAATAACAATAAAGCTATACATGCTGCAAACAGCATATAAATTATATAGCTCTGCTGAGTGAAGTGAATATCTTACTTTGTCAGATTATCAACAGCTCCAACAGACAATGTTCCCAAAAAGCTAAAGCTAGGAACTAAATTGTTAAAGCAGGATAACCCTTCATGCATCCCTAGCACTATTGGTCTAGTAGCAAAGAGCCACCATAAACCATTCCTGACACCAAACTTCAATTACAAAAAATAAATTGTTTATTTACCCCGGGGGCTGTTAGTAGTTTGAATGAATATTAGAAAACACAATAAAAATAAAGATATCATCTCATCACAACTTTAGCACCCAGTGGAAGGAAATCTATTGCACAAGAAGGGATTAAAAAAAAAAAAAAAAGAGAGCATTTTAGTACCATATTGTTAAAGCAGCAGATAAGGCCTCTACACAAGATAGCTGACATGGCCGACCATAATTTACTGGATTTGCTGCTACAAGCCATGGTACTGCAATTTCTGGCAATGTTGTCAGTTACACAAAAAATATGGAGACAGCTTCCAGAGTCAACCCCATAGACAAGACAGAAAGATTAAACGCATTGGAGCTAGAAGAAGCTCTTAAAATTCATGGATGGACAACTATGGTACTTGCCAAGCACAGATGTTTTCAATACACAAACAAGATACACTAATGTATTTTGAACAGAGTATACACAAACAAGCACATAAAATGAAGAACATAAAACCAATTTGAATTTATTCTCAATGGTGGCTAAGTTCATACAGAGGCGAGGAGCAGTGCAGCGCAGCCTCACAAAAGGCACATCATCTAAGCGTGCCCATGAGCAATCCACTACAGCCAATCCTTTCTTCTTGATTAAAGTGTAATCTTCTCTTGAGACGCATTGCTTTCCAACAGGACTGTCAAGACAGAATTACAATAGACAATCACTTAATCACTGAACGCAAACTTGCAACATATAGCTACTTAAAGTCACAGACAACACATTGGTTTGAAAAGGTTAACCATTTAATGAATGGAATAACAGGTGCTATTGTTTTAACACCAAGACTAGTGGAAACTCATAGTGGGTCAAGAACCTAACGCTCTACAGTCCGATCAACCTCCTCTGCCAGTCTAAAAGTCATCACAAATGATTGATTGATTGCATTCGTTTCCTAACTGAGAAAAGCATAATGACTGAATATTCAACCACAGAGCTTTAGGGCTGCTGCAACTTCAGCAAAATAATTCTATGGCAAGTAAGAGACAGTCTAACAACTATTCAACTGATTGAGGAAGAAGACATGAACATTTCTACAGTTCTACTCTATGCCCAATCAACTAATATATAAAAACTCAAGAACCTGTTGACCCGTTATGTTATAATATCAAGAAAAACTGTGTTATGTAAAAAAGTAACATATTCTTCAGATATATAGTGAAAAGAAAAATAGTTTACAGCTAAGTACCTTAAAACAATGCCCCCAAAACCATTACTCACACGTAACTCCTGCACAAAATTGTTCAGTGTCAGGACCACTGATATATTAAGTCATGTTTAAATAGTGCAATTAGAACTTCAAAGAATACTGATTCAACAATAACAAATAGGAGCAAATTAAGTATAAATTCTGCTTACAACACATATGATGAAGCAGACTAATTCTTGCAGTAGCAATGGCAACCGGTACCATTAACCAACCCTTTTTGGCATCAGTTTTTGTTTTAACTTATAAGGAAACCCAAGCTATTTAACTACTTTCTGTGAATACTATGATATCTTGATGGACCACTACAGCAGTAATTTCCACAGATTCAATTACTTGTGGCATTCCAAAAACTCTAGATGCCTTATTCATTAATTTAAGTAAAAATGCTCAACTAAAAAGGTTTTCTCAACTCAGAACTTCCCTATTTCAAAATGTCAAATTCTTGAAAGATAGTTCATCTTACTGCAGTTGTCTTTTTGGTAATGATTCTTCCAATTTCAATTAAATATGCTCTTCCTCTTTCACTATATCTTTGATCTTGTCAATAATCTCTTATGCAGTACTCCATATGGAGTTTCAGATATACCAGGATGCCTCCAATGAAAGAATTTGAAATAAAATAAAGACCAATTAGAGGTCTTCGTGTCCACTATGACCTTCCAATTCCAACATTATGCAACTGAACTTAACCAATGACCTTGTTGCTCTCCCTTGCATTCAGTACCATTTTGTATTTTGGTTTGGGCACTAACATTTTATAAAGTGTGAAATGTGTTTTAAGCACAAATGAAAAAGCAATAACCTAATCATGGCAATGACACTTAAGTAACATCCAATTAACTCAGAAATACAATCAATATATATTTACATACATAAATACTTAAAAATTCATGCTTATGCCTATATATGTAAATAGTATATATGCATTAAGCGTATGTAAAAAGTAATCGGAAATGAAGAAAAAAGAGAACAAATACTTGCTTTTAACAAGCCCAATCTTGAAAGTTTGCGCCCTGTGCACCTTTTGATATCACATTGCCCAAAATCCTGTGTCAGCATCATAAGCACCAATTACATCCAAATTATAGAATCACGTGACATATGTATATTAAATCCGAATTCACTGATGACATATACATACTACATAAAATTGAAGGAACTTTTCCCAATAGAGTTTTTTACTAACAGAAATATGAGGGCAGAAAACCACAAAGTTTCTTTCTAATGCCAACTGATTAGTTACTTCAAAATTTGCTAGAAAGAAAATATTTGAAGCTTTTGTGATAAGTACTATGCCATCATTAAAACAAGCATCAAAGTGTTTTGACTACGCATGAAGAATTCAAATGCTTGGCACAATTAAAAGAATGCATAATCCTTTGCCAACATCCTTTACACACAATTAGAAAAAAAAAAAAGGTTAAAATAAACAATTAGTCTCTATAATTTCATTCGATTTGAATTTTGGTCTTTATAGTTTTTTTGGCATATTGGTCTTATAATTTTACTCATTTGTAATTTGGTTCCTTAGGGACTAATATCTTAAGAATTAAAAGTTACTAAGGAACCAATCATTTATAAAAAATAATGATCAATACCTTAATGAATAAAAATTATAATAATTAATGAATAAAAAATATAAGGCGCAATACCTTCTCGATAGATATCAAAATTCAAATAAGTAAAATTATTAGAACTAATATCTAAATTAAAAAATTATAAGAATCAAAATTCAAATTAGATGAAATTATATAGACTAATTGTTTGTTTTACCAAAAAAAAAATATATGGAGAACATAAACTTCAGTTTAAAGCAGTAATATAGTTATATGCATACCCACATTGCAAGCTTTATTTTCGAGTCCGCCAGCTCCTCCTCAGCAGTTTCTGCAGTTAGAAACTTATGAGCCACCAAAATCATACTGAATTTCGTAGAGAAGCAAAAGTAAACATTTTTTGTTTGGAAACATGGAAAGGGGTTTGAACAAAAGAAGGGGTAAGCGGCTGGCACCTTGTTGAACAGAAATTTGAGACGAGTCCTCGCTGGAAAAGCGGAGAGAACGGTGAGAGAAGCAAATCGGCGTTAAAAGGAAAGGAAAATACGAAGTGGGCACTGAGTATAGATGTTGGGAAAGAACTTACTGATCTCGACTGGATTCACCACGATGGTAGCGATGGCTTTTGGATCTCCTTTGTCTGTTATAACCCATTTTGTTTCTGCAAAAATAAGTGACCGGAAATTGGTCGCGACGACGGTGTCTTAGGGTTGTTGATGTTTGCTGCTATTAAGGGCGCGAATGTTCGCTCTCCGATACGCTCAACGCCGCCAGGTACAGGTCGGTCACTAATCACTATATTTCGAAGAAAATAAATTTCACTCTTTTTTTTTTCTTCAAATAAATTTCGCTCTAATTAATGATAAAAGAGACATGACTACATAGGTTGAAAAAGAATACAGTTTGGGCCTTGGCCACTCTTTCATACCAAAAAATTAAAAGCATTTGTACTTGCTTGTAACTCACGGATTGTATAAATCTGTTGGAAAAAAGTTTCAATATAAACTTACATAGATAGCGGTTGAGGCCAGTGACCTAATGATATATTGATAGCCTTGATAACGGCTGCATCTGTGTGTTCGACCCCTTTCTTCTCCCCAAAAATCCCCCCTTTCCCGGACTAAAGAAAAAAACCTTACATACATCATAGATGTATATATGTTTAATAATAAAAAACGGATGAATTATAGATAGATATATATATAATGACTGTTAATTTAGTGCTTATTTGAATCACACTCCAAAATTAATTTTAATGGTTTATAATTTCGAACTTCAAAAGTAATTTTAGAAGTCAAATTAACTTATTTGATTTTCAATTTTAGATTTAAAGTGTAATTTTGCCTAAAAAAGCACAAGCACTCTATGAGCCCGTTTGAAAATATTTTTTTTAAAAAAAAGTACTTTTTTTAAAAAATAAATATTTTAACATATTTTTAAGTATGTTTGAATGTAACTTTTAAAAAAAATAAAAGTTAAAAAAAGTTAATTTACCTCTTTTTAAAAAAATTAATAATTTATAATTTTTGAAAAAAATAAAATGAGAAGTGATTTTTAATATAATTTATGACAAAAATATCCCTTATCTTTATTAAAAATTATATTTTATATCATCTTTTTTCCTCCTCGTAAATCTCATTCACATAAACCTCTTTAGGTAGTTATGTGAATTATATTTTAAGCAACGCAATTTTAAGTCATTATGTTCTAATACCTTAAATTGAATTCTAATAACAATGACTATACCATTTAAAAAAAGTAAAATATAACAATATTAACAACATGTTATTAAGCCTTTAGGTACACAATTAAATATATTTTTACTACTTTATATCTCGTTTTTCATGACGTTATTATCATAACATACTTGAAAATCTCACAATCCCTATTATACTAGTTCATTTAATTATATTTTACATATCATAACTTATCATATCTTACATTTAAATGTCTTTTTTAGTAATTTTAATATAAATAAAGTGTTTCTATTCTTTTTTATTTAAATAAATTTAAAAGTCTTTTTATTATTAAAAAATACTTATTAAATATTATATCTAAATATAAAATTATTTTTTTAAAAAAATATTAAAATAAGATATATAAAAAATATTTTTTTTAGAAGTTTATCTAAACGAGCCGTATAAATAGTACATGATAGTCCATGACTCCATGGTGATGGACCTTTGATGCCTGTTCATAGGATGAATCATACTGCTCCAAGTTTACTTGTGATAATACACAACTGCACTTAGAAGTTAGAACAGAAGGCAAGTTGTGCTCTTGAAAGTTGTTGACTTTACTTGAGATTACTTGTTGTTTATAAAATTGCTACGTTTTTTCTGTAAATTGTTATTGTTTTGTGACCTTGCAAAACATTTATTTTTTATAGCAAGCAACCTTTGATTTGTTTCAGCATGTCTTCTAACGGATGGCAGGCATCTTTATCTGCACATCCCAACTGAGGGGACAGCCACATTTTGAAGATGTCTAATGATTGTTAAACTTGTTTTATGCTAACGATTGAGATGGGAATTTTATTGTTGTTAACAAAACCAGAACACTTTTGAGCCGAAAATGTGGGGGAAAGTAGTTGTTATGTATCCCCTCGCAATAAAATTGTGTAGTTGGATATATATATATATATATATATAGATCAAGTTCGCCACTCTCTTTTTCAAACATGATGGCTAGCATATCATTCTCGGGCACAATCTTTTGTGATATGCCTGAATAATTTGCTTTAAAGTATCACAATAATCTAGTTGGAAATTCTAGTATAATATATAACAAAATAATTTATTGTAAGAAGTGCATTCACATTATTATTATTATTATGGGATGATTCAAAATGTCTGGTAGACTATGATGAACATTTTTTTCCCGAGCTTTTAAGTTCTATTCTCTAGCAATATGTCATAGTCATAGATACATTCTTTTCAGAACTCAAAGCATTCATAAGTCCTGAAAATCAGTTCTCCAGGTTATGTACTGGCCATATGCTTATAGCATGAATATATATGGTTGGGTATTCATGACTAATTTGGTTCGATAATTCAGATTGAACCCAAGCTATTTGGATTGAGTAAGGTTTAGTTTCAATAAAAAAGTTGACTCGAACTTGGATATAAAAAAAATGGACAAAGTACACTTTTCACTCAACTCAGACCGATATTACATGATATTTTATCATATTATATTTATTTTTTAAAATTAATATAAACATTATTATAGTACTACTTAAACATTAAAAATATTATTTTTTAAATTTTTTATTTCTAAATACTAAAGTTTTATGATTTAGTTGAATAATTATATATATATAAATTTATAATATGTTAAATTCGGGACAACTTAGTCACGGTTTGATCCTAGTTAAATCATACACAAACCCAATTATGATTGGATCTACTCGAGTCTATGGTTGGATTAGTCAAAAAATTGACCCAATCAAAATATTAGATCGAGATCGAATCAAGTTAAATTTAGCTCAACCTAACTCATTAACTTATATGAATTCTTTTAAAGTTCACATTGATTTATTTACTTCCTATGTTTTCAAATTTCAATTCAAAGCATAATTCCGAGTGGTTTCCTGAGTGATGGTAAGTAGTCAGCTATTTTTACGGCGAAATGTTGGATTAAATGCTAGCATTCCTTTTCCCCCTTAATACTCGCCATTTACGGGTGGTTGTATTGCAACAGAGCAAGCTTAATCAAGACAGTTGGATGAATGTATTTAATTGATTAGAACATTTCAGAAAAATAGAGTCTACGGAACATAAAGTGATCACACACTTCTTTTTTTCTTTTTATCTATTTCTATAAACTATTAGATAATAAGTGAATTTTATTTTAATTTCTCTCAACAGTCAAAATTGTTTTAAAAAAAAATGAGGCTTAATTGTTACTCAGTCAATGTTCTGCAAATATATATAACGGAGTAACTACTTTAATGTTATTCAATGCTATTGGGCTGATTTATAAAGGCTCAATCAATGAAATCTGGCGTTTGAATCGCACATATGTGATTTGTAACTCCCCAAAGACAAAGGATTATTATTGCAAAGGAATTTTGAGAGTCCTATCATTAGTTAGTGCGAATGATTTTTTTTTTCCTGAAGATTGCACATGAAGTAACATACCTTCCAACTAAGGAGCACCACTACACTGATTGCTTGGTTGCAATCGTCTTATGTTATAAACATTAAAAAGAAAAAAAAAGAAGCAAGAAAACGAAGTCATTCCTCATCCTTCTCTCCAACTCCAACAACACCACCACAATCGCCATCACTAGAGGTGAAATATCAACTTTCTGCCAATTAGTTTTATTTTTTGGAGGGTGGAATGGAAAAACGTAGGCCCTCGGCTCAAAATATAGAAGAGAGCGAGGCAGGGACTAATTAAATGGAACTTAACATGCAATTGGTGTTGGTTTAAGAATATAATAAAGAACCAGTAACGGCTGGTTTAGCGAGCCGGTATGGTACAGAGTCCCAATCATTGTAGGGATCATAACAGCAAATGCTTACGGGGTCGCAAGTGCACATAACATGACTCGTTACTAGCCACTTTGATTGATTGCGTTGCGTCTCAATGTCTATCTAACCTCACAACTTGCCAGTTGCCATTCCAGCTGGTCTTCTGCAAATAATAATATTACGCTTTGAACATGTAGCTAATTAGCTTGCCTTTCTCTTTCGCTTCGGCGTCTACCTCTCGCAGTTGTACCAATGAAAAATTCAAAACTATTTTGTCACCATCAACTGCCACACTCTGTAAAATAATTAGCATATTCCATTCGTATTTGCATTGGGGGTGTGTTGTCAATTGTGTGGGAAAATAATTTATATAAATATAGAGAGAGAACATTTTAATAATATTATATACTTTAGCCAACCAAGATGCACAAAAGAAATGGAGAATTCTTGACAACGACTCTTTGTCTTTGATGATCTGGTTCGGCTTGGCCGCAATCAAGGGTTCGGCTCAACTCAAATCCGAAACCCATGCGACCAATAATTGGAGTTTGGCTCTTGTTAGCTGTATCAAAAAAAAAATTATATTAGCTAAAAAGAATGAATTAATAATAAAATTAAATAATATTTTATGAAAAATTATAAATTTAAACTTTTATATTATTATTGTAAAAAAATAAAAATATTAATATTAAATTTTTTAATATGCACATACTAAATAAAAATTTTTAAATTAATAATTTTTTAAAATTACTTTAATTGAACATCAATAATAAAAAAATTGAGTGTACTTACAAATAAATTATAACAATTGATAATTAACATAAAAATAAAAATTTGAATTTTCTTCTATTTTTTAAAAACAGGTTTTGAATGAAATTAATGTAACCCATAATCAATCATGATAAATTATTCTAAATATAAAATTTGTATCATCCTCTTTTATTTCATTATTCTCTAAAGCATTCAAATTCCAAAAATAGTATAAACAATGAAAAAAAAAATACAAAAGTGATGTTAAGCCGAAGCCTAGCCGTTAAGCTGAGAGCTTGGAGTTGTCGGTGGTCCTGTCCAGTCACCAGTGACGGCGAGGCTGTGAAAAGTGAAAACACCCTAAGCGTCTTCCCCTAGCAGACACAACACTCGGTATCCATGAAAATCAAAACGTAAGACACAAATCAAAAAGAAACAAAGCAAATCACACTATTTCTCCTACCAAAGGGGTCAAGTCTATCTTCGCCGTTTCTCTCCTCCTTTTATCTCCATTTCCATTCTATTCCATTCCATGCTCCCTTCCCTTCTACGAAACCGATAGATGCATCACGCGCCTCTTCCGATTCTCACTCTCTGAAGGTCATCCCCGTTCTCTCTTATCTCTTTGCAATTCAATCTGATAGCATTCTTCAATCCTACAAGTTTCGTGCATTCAGTCGTTTCCTGCATTTCGTCGTATGCGGTTTGATCTTTCGTTGACTAAGACGCTACACGCTCTCGACTTCGATTCCTCGGTAGTTGATCTGCTACCTTTTTTCCAAAACTCGTCGAATTTCACTCAGGTGTATCCCGGGATTCGATTTGATTATTATGATCTTTTCTTTGGATACGATTTGGTTGTATTTCACTCTAATTGCTTACTGAGAAAAACCGATTTCATCGTTTGCACAACCCTTTTCCTCGGTGAAGTCTAAATTCAGATGTGGATTTTGTAGTGCAAGTGGATGATAAAAAGAAAAACCACTTTGGGAATGCCAGTGCTGCGATAATTGATCTGATTGTTTCTCTCTCTCTCATGGCATTTGATGATTTAGAGTGCTTTCGTTAGGTCCCAGTGTCCCTTTAATTTGTGAGAGTTGCATTTATGATTTCAGTTCAATTACTGTCTGAGATTCATGATTGGTTTCTGATCTACATTCCCATGTCGTTTCAAGTAATTTCTAACCCCGCATGTTGGTATTGGCCAGGAGGCTTTGATGTTCTGACTCTCTCCAGTCTAGATCTGGAGGGAGGCAGTGTCCTGGACTGATCTGCTTGGGAGTCTTCGAGTGAAGCGAAGCGAAGCTGGCGACCACACTGGCTTGGAGGTTGGCTGCCAACAACGGCAGCAGCCTTGCTAATGACCTGGTACTTCTTCAATTTTTTCCTTTTTCTTTTTTTTTTTCCCCATTGCTGTGCCATCACAACATTATACTCCTACAGGATTATGATTTGGTAAAGGTAAAAGCGTTTGTGTTAGTATAAGCATGTCATTTGGTGGATCTTATTCCCAGTCAGTACATCTGGATATATTGTTGTAAATTCAGATTTACCAAACAATTCTTGAAAGTATGTTGAGAACCATGGAAATCTAAAGAAATTGTGCGATTTAATTCTGCAAGTATTAAAGTCCCCTTCTGCTATCTGTTTCTTGTCTCCCACTGTCATTAGAATGTTGTTCACATTCAGACACGTATGGTTTATGAATATTATGAAGTTGGTATGAAATATTATATTTTAGATAGCAGACATTATATTAACTACACAATGTACCTTCATATGCCATGTGCTGCCGCATAAACTTATCTTGGCAATGAAAGTGGGGTGCAATTAAAAACTAGATAATGGAAAGATAGGGTGGCTAATTAGATAGTCTGTTTATATATTTAACATTATATTCACAACTGTTTATCTTGACCGGTTAAGTAAGAAATTTGCTCTGCAAAGGAGCATATACTTATGTGGTTCTCTGCTGACACAACATAATGCTTTATAATTTTTACTTCTTTTCAGATTTCCCCTCGGTTTGGTTCAATAAGATGCAATCCTAAATGATAAAAAATCAACTGTAATGGAAACAATGATCGTATTTGTTTACTACTTTGATCTTGATGGGAATTTAATCAAGTTGAGATATATTGTGGTTCACCAATGTTCCCTCACAACTTGATTTTCCATTTCTCCTCCTCTTATAGAACATATTACTTAATTTTCCATCCTTCACTGCCTTTATGAATAGGGGCAAGAGTAAAGAGATCACTAGATTTGTGCATGGAACATGCAATTAAGAATAGTAAAAAAGAAAGAGAAAGCAACAAATACTTCTAGGTTGATCTTTATCCATATTGTATTGTATTTAATATATTGTTCCTATGTTTGTGTTAGTTTTTGTTGTTTGCAATATTATTTAATCAGTACAGTCAAAGGAACTATTTAGAGATATAAATACATTCCATTTAACATTCTCTGCTGTCATTCTTTTGATTTCAGGAAAGAAATGGTGATGGGAAGGCTCAAGATTCGGAGCCCCCAACTCCACATTCTGTTCTGAAGATGGGATTGAGGTTGGTAACAACTTAAAAAATGCCTAAAAATTATCTCATTGAGGATTAGTTTACAACCTGATTAAATTATTGAATCAATTGCTTGCAATGCTGCTAGAATCAAAGCTTGTAATTTCTTCTGTTTGACCTGCTTGCAGCCAAGTAAGCTAAAACCTTGGATCCCCCTTGTGTTAGTTTTCTATCTTGTCATCTGTGTGAGAAAAATCAAAGATAAGAGTCTCATATCATAGAAGATAAGGTTGTCGGGGGATTTGACCATATGCTCTTAATCTAACTTGATGCTTTGATTTATGGATTATGGAAATTTGAATTTGAGCATAAAATCTAATGCTTTGGCATCTTATATTCCTAACTGGTTGTAGAGAACGTAGCAGCAGCATGGAGGATCCAGATGGGACATTAGCAAGTGTCGCCCAATGCATTGAGCAACTGCGTCAGAGCTCATCTTCTGTGCAAGAGAAAGAGTATTCCTTGAAGCAGTTATTGGAGCTTATTGATATGCGTGAAAATGCTTTCAGTGCTGTTGGATCTCATTCTCAGGCAGTTCCAGTACTTGTTTCCCTTCTCCGGTCAGGGTCATTGAATGTGAAGATACAGGCAGCAACGGTCTTGGGCTCCCTTTGTAAAGAAAATGAACTGAGGGTGAAAGTCTTGCTTGGAGGATGCATTCCTCCATTGCTTGGTCTTCTCAAGTCCAGTTCAGCTGAAGGACAAATTGCTGCTGCAAAGACTATTTATGCTGTCTCTCAAGGTGGTGCAAAAGATCATGTTGGATCAAAAATTTTTTCAACTGAAGGAGTTGTACCAGTGCTCTGGGAGCAGCTGCAAAAGGGCCTGAAGACAGGAAATGTAGTTGATAGTTTATTGACTGGAGCATTGAAAAATCTCTCCAGCAGTACTGAGGGATTCTGGAATCCAACAATACAAGCTGGGGGAATGGACATATTGGTGAAGTTACTGACAACAGGACAGTCTAGCACTTTAGGTAATGTGTGCTTTTTACTTGCCTGTATGATGATGGAGGATGCATCTGTTTGTTCAAAGGTGTTGACAGCAGAGGCGACAAAACAACTCCTCAAGCTATTAGGCCCTGGTAATGATCCCCCCGTTAGAGCTGAAGCAGCTGGTGCTCTTAAATCTCTGTCTTACCAGTGCAAAGATGCGAGGCGGGAGATAGCCAATTCAAATGGCATTCCTGCTTTAATCAATGCTACAATAGCTCCTTCCAAGGAATTCATGCAGGGTGAGTATGCTCAAGCATTGCAGGAGAATGCTATGTGTGCTCTAGCGAACATCTCTGGTGGTTTGTCTTATGTCATCTCCAGCCTTGGCCAAAGCCTTGAATCATGCACCTCACCTACCCAAATCGCTGACACATTAGGGGCTTTAGCTTCAGCTCTTATGATATATGATAACAAGGCAGAAGCCACTAGGGCATCAGATCCCTTGGTAGTTGAGCAGACATTACTGAAGCAATTTAAACCTCGCTTGCCCTTCCTTGTGCAGGAACGGACTATTGAAGCCCTAGCTAGTTTGTATGGAAATCCCATACTCTCAACTAAACTTGCAAATTCTGATGCAAAGCATTTGCTTGTTGGTTTAATAACGATGGCTGCCAATGAAGTGCAAGATGAGCTTCTAAAGGCTCTCTTAGCACTGTGCACTAGTGAAGGCAGTCTATGGCGTGCACTTCAAGGCCGTGAAGGAGTTCAGCTGTTGATATCTCTTCTGGGGCTTTCATCAGAACAGCAGCAAGAATGTGCTGTTGCGCTACTTTGTCTTCTATCTAATGAAAATGATGAAAGTAAATGGGCGATTACTGCTGCTGGTGGTATACCTCCACTTGTTCAAATTTTAGAGACAGGATCTGCAAAAGCAAAGGAAGATTCAGCATTAATCCTTAGGAACCTATGCAATCACAGTGAAGATATACGTGCTTGTGTTGAAAGTGCCGATGCTGTTCCTGCATTGTTGTGGCTATTGAAGAATGGAAGCCCAAATGGGAAGGAGATAGCGGCAAAGACCTTGAATCACTTAATTCATAAATCTGATACAGCAACTATCAGTCAGCTTACAGCATTATTGACTAGTGATCTACCTGAATCTAAGGTTTATGTTTTGGATGCTTTGAGAAGTATGCTTTCTGTTGTTCCGCTTAGTGACATGCTACGTGAAGGTAGTGCTGCCAGTGATGCAATTGATACAATGATAAAAATATTAAGCTCAACCAAGGAAGAAACTCAGGCAAAGTCTGCATCAGCTCTGGCGGGAATTTTTGAAACAAGGAAAGATGTGCGTGAAAGCAGCATTACTGTTAAAACTCTTTGGTCAGCCATGAAGTTGCTTAATGTTGAATCTGAAAGTATCTTAATTGAGTCCTCGCGCTGCCTGGCTGCAATATTTCTTTCCATCAAGGAGAACAGGGATGTAGCTGCTGTTGCTAGAGATGCATTATCCCCCCTAGTTACACTAGCTAACTCTTCAGTTTTGGGAGTTGCAGAACTGGCAACATGTGCTGTGGCAAATCTTATTTTGGATAGCGAAATTGCAGAGAAAACTGTTGCAGAAGAGGTTATCTTGCCTGCTACCAGAGTATTACGTGAAGGCACAATTGCTGGAAAAATGCATGCTGCAGCAGCAATTGCTCGCCTCTTACATTCTAGACAAGTTGATTATGCCGTAACTGATTGTGTAAATCGTGCTGGCACTGTTCTTGCATTAGTTTCTTTCTTAGATTATGCTATTAATGAATCTGTTGCCACATCAGAGGCTCTAGAAGCACTTGCCATTCTGTCCAGGTCAGAAGAGACCAATGCACATATTAAACCTGCATGGGCAGTTTTGGCTGAATTCCCCAAAAGCATAAGCCCAATAGTCCTGTCTATTGCTGATTCACCACCGATGTTGCAGGATAAAGCTATTGAGATATTATCTCGATTATGCAAGGATCAGCCTTTTGTTTTAGGAGACACTGTTGCTACTGCCTCTGGATGTATATCTTCAATAGCTAAGAGGATAATTGGTTCCACTTCCACAAATGTAAAGGTCAAAATTGGGGGAGCTGCAGTTCTTATTTGTGCTGCAAAAGTGAATCATCAGAGACTGGTGGAGGATCTCAATTTATCAAACTTGTGTACTGATCTTGTTCGGTCTCTTGTTGATATGCTTATTTCTGCACAGCCTTTGGGTAATCTGGATGATGACAACAAGGAAGTCATCAGCATTTGCAGGCATACAAAAGAAGAAGCCAACGGTGGTGAATCCAACAGTGGTACTGCCATTATATGTGGTGCTAACTTAGCTATATGGTTACTGTCTATTCTTGCTTGTCATGATGAAAAAAGTAAAATTGCAATAATGGAGGCTGGAGCAATTGAGATTCTCTCTGACAGGATCTCAAATTGTTTCTCACAATATAGCCAGGTATTTAAGTGCCTTTTTCCTCTATGTTTTCAGTCAATCTGAAAGAAATAGACAGTGCATCTGATTCTGATCATAGTAATTATTCACTTATTTGCACTTATCAACCCTTGTTTGCTCCTTTATGGTGACCATGCAGATTGACTATAAAGAAGATAGCAGCATGTGGATTTGTGCTTTGTTGTTGGCAATATTATTTGAAGATAGAGATATCATACGAGCACATGCAACCATGAAATCTATACCAGCACTTGCCAATTTAACGAAGTCAGAGGAATCGGCAAACAGATATTTTGCTGCACAATCAATAGCTAGCCTAGTCTGTAATGGTAGCAGAGGAACACTTCTATCTGTGGCAAATTCTGGGGCAGCTGGTGGACTTATCTCCTTGCTTGGCTGTGCTGATACTGATATACAGGATCTTCTGGAATTGTCAGAGGAATTTTCTTTGGTGCGTTATCCTGATCAAGTTGCTCTTGAGAGGTTGTTTAGAGTTGATGACATAAGAGTTGGTGCCACTTCTCGGAAGGCAATACCTGCTCTAGTTGATCTTCTCAAACCAATTCCAGATCGCCCAGGAGCACCATTTTTATCACTTGGGCTTTTGACCCAGCTTGCTAGAGATTGTCCTTCAAATAAGATTGTAATGGTAGAGTCTGGGGCCTTAGAAGCACTTAGTAAGTATCTTTCACTGGGACCACAAGATGCAACTGAAGAAGCTGCTACAGATCTGTTAGGAATTCTGTTTAGCAGTGCTGAGATACGGAAACACGAGTCAGCATTTGGTGCTGTTACTCAACTTGTAGCTGTCCTACGCTTAGGAGGAAGAGGTGCAAGGTATAGTGCTGCAAAAGCCTTGGAAAGTTTATTCTCTTCTGATCACATTAGAAATGCAGAGACTGCTCGACAAGCTGTTCAACCCTTGGTGGAGATTCTTAATACTGGTTTAGAGAAGGAGCAGCATGCCGCAATTGCTGCATTGGTTAGGTTACTGAGTGAAAACCCTTCAAGAGCACTTGCTGTTGCAGATGTTGAGATGAATGCAGTGGATGTTCTTTGCAGGATCCTTTCATCAGATTGTTCAATGGACCTCAAAGGGGATGCTGCTGAATTATGTGGTGTTCTTTTTGGAAATACAAGGATTCGGTCCACAATGGCTGCTGCACACTGTGTTGAACCTCTGGTCTCTCTGCTTGTAACTGAGTTTAGTCCTGCTCAGCATTCAGTTGTCCGGGCATTGGATAGGCTTGTTGATGATGAGCAATTGGCTGAATTAGTTGCTGCACATGGTGCAGTTATTCCTCTTGTTGGCCTACTGTATGGTAGGAACTATGTACTTCATGAGGCCATTTCCAGAGCTCTGGTCAAGTTAGGAAAAGACAGGCCTGCTTGTAAAATGGAAATGGTGAAAGCTGGAGTTATTGAAAGCATACTTGACATTCTACATGAAGCACCTGATTATCTATGTGCAGCTTTTGCAGAATTGTTGCGTATCTTGACCAATAATGCTAGCATAGCTAAGGGACCATCTGCTGCTAAAGTGGTTGCACCCCTGTTTTTGTTGCTGACGAGGCAAGAATTTGGGCCTGATGGACAGCATAGTGCATTGCAGGTTTTGGTTAATATCTTAGAACATCCACAATGCCGTGCTGATTATACATTAACTTCTCACCAAGCTATTGAACCACTTATCCCCTTGCTTGATTCTCCAATATCAGCAGTGCAACAGTTAGCTGCTGAACTTCTTTCACATCTACTTTTAGAAGAACACCTTCAGAAGGATCCTGTGACACAGCAAGTAATTGGCCCTCTTGTACGAGTTCTTGGTTCTGGTATCCATATATTGCAGCAGAGAGCTGTAAAGGCCCTAGTTAGTATCGCGCTGATGTGGCCAAATGAAATTGCAAAAGAGGGTGGTGTTATTGAAATTTCCAAAGTGATATTGCAAGCTGATCCTTCCCTTCCTCATGCTTTATGGGAGTCTGCTGCCTCTGTTTTGGCAAGTATTCTGCAATTTAGTTCTGAATTCTACTTGGAAGTGCCCATTGCTGTGTTGGTAAGGTTGCTTCGATCTGGTTCAGAGAGCACTGTTATTGGTGCATTAAATGCTCTTCTTGTGTTGGAAAGTGATGATGGAACTAGTGCAGAAGCAATGGCTGAAAGCGGTGCAATAGAGGCTCTCTTGGAGCTCCTAAGATCTCATCAGTGTGAGGAAACTGCTGCAAGACTCTTAGAAGTGTTGCTGAACAATGTAAAGATCAGAGAAACAAAAGTTACTAAATCGGCCATCTTACCATTATCCCAGTACCTCTTGGATCCACAAACCCAAGCACAGCAAGCAAGGTTATTGGCAACTCTGGCTCTTGGTGATCTATTCCAGAATGAGGGTCTTGCTCGGACAACTGATGCAGTTTCAGCTTGTCGTGCTTTAGTGAATGTGCTTGAAGACCAACCGACAGAAGAAATGAAAGTTGTAGCCATATGTGCTTTGCAAAACCTTGTGATGTACAGTCGATCAAACAAGAGAGCAGTTGCAGAGGCCGGTGGTGTTCAGGTTGTGTTGGATCTGATAGGTTCAAGTGATCCTGAAACATCTGTTCAGGCTGCAATGTTTATTAAACTTCTCTTTGGAAATCATACTATTCAAGAGTATGCTTCTAGTGAAACAGTTAGAGCAATAACTGGTGAGTATTTCTTTGCTTATGATGCAGTGTTTACTTATCTGCACAACTGCA
Source organism: Castanospermum australe (assembly GCA_019955255.1). Taxonomy (NCBI): domain Eukaryota; kingdom Viridiplantae; phylum Streptophyta; class Magnoliopsida; order Fabales; family Fabaceae; genus Castanospermum; species Castanospermum australe. Next base: position 420,316 of record NSJW01000002.1, read on the forward strand.
TAATAGCTTACGCCATTTTACTCGTATAAAATGGTCTCTTTGTTGCTTTTAATGTGGCCACTTCTGAGGCAGATTTTCTTATCCTTGCATCAGTTAATTGAACAATCATGGTAAATGCTTTTTGCCCTACTTCTGTAAACCAGGGCATAACTTGATTTTTGAATTTTTTTTAATAAGAAAGGCTATTGTGCATCAATGTTACATATGAAGAAGTTAACTAATCTTTTGAATAATAGCGGAGCTGCTTTTTTTTTTTTTTCCGTCACTGATTTGCCATGAAATGTAAATTTAGGGAAGGAACACGTAAATAGTAAAACTTTTGGCTGTTCACTTCACCCAATATCTGCATAATTTGAACAACTCAACTCTCTATTTGTGCTATATAACCTCTAGTAGCAAAAATAGACACCTAGCCCCCTGTTAAGTATTCTATTAATGTAACTGAGAAAATACAGGTTGAACTTGAAAGCCTAAATGATATGGATAAAGATGCTGTTTTTAATCAGATCGATTGATGAACAATGATGATTTTATGAGTTTGACACTTTTAAGTTGTTTCACCATGTGAACAGGAACATCCTCTCCCCCCCCTTCTCTCTCTCTCTCTCTCTCTCTTGTGTAAACATGGTCTAACAAATTTTTTATCGTCATGTAGCTGCTATTGAAAAGGATTTATGGGCTACTGGAACTGTGAATGATGAGTATTCTATTAATGTAACTGAGAAAATACAGGTTGAACTTGAAAGCCTATATTATATGGATAAAGATGCTGTTTTTAATCAGATCGATTGATGAACAATGATGATTTTATGAGTTTAACACTTTTAAGTTGTTTCGCCGTGTGAACAGAACACCCTCCCCCCCCCCGCCCTTCTCTCTCTCTCTTTGGTGTGTAAAAATGGTCTAACAAATTTTTTATCGTCATGTAGCTGCTATTGAAAAGGATTTATGGGCTGCTGGAACTGTGAATGATGAGTATCTGAAAGCCTTAAATGCTCTATTTAGCAACTTCCCACGACTGAGAGCAACCGAACCAGCGACACTCAGCATTCCCCATCTGGTTACATCCTTAAAGACAGGCTCAGAGGCTACTCAGGAAGCTGCTTTGGATGCACTTTTTCTGCTCAGGCAAGCTTGGTCAGCATGCCCAGCAGAAGTTTCAAGAGCTCAATCAATAGCAGCTGCAGATGCTATTCCTCTGCTGCAGTACTTAATCCAGTCAGGCCCGCCTCGGTTTCAAGAGAAGGCAGAATTCTTATTGCAGTGTTTGCCTGGGACATTGGTGGTGATCATCAAGCGTGGTAATAATATGAAGCAGTCCGTTGGAAACCCAAGTGTTTATTGTAAGCTTACACTTGGCAACACTCCTCCAAGGCAAACCAAGGTTTTTTTTTTTTTAATAATTTCATACTTATATATTATTTTGTGATCTTCTCCTCTTTTGTGTGTCTGTCTCTGTGTGTATACTTGCTTGTGTCTTTGTATGCACTAGGATTAGGTGATATGGGTGTAAAAGCAGAGGAGTAGACTAGATTTATACATTCTAGTAACTTAAATGTGGGGTTGGTTTTATGCGAGACTAATAGATGATTTTCTCTCCATGTCAATGATGCACAAATTTAACCAGTGAATGCAGTTTCTTGAATGGCTTAATGTTATCTGCTACATCTCAATGGAAATCATGCCAATCTAAAAATATGCCTAATTAGGATATACATTTTCAGAGTTGCTTGCTAGAAATAATTCCACTTTGCCATGTACATATACTGCTGCGGTTTTGCTGCCATATGTTAGACTTCAGAATCCAGATTCACCCATATTAATTTTTTCTTTCCCTTTAAAATAGTTTTGACTTAATCGGTGATGTGCTACTTTGTTGACATGGAAGTATCTTGGTTGTCAAGTTCTGATCCCTTCCCTCTTGGGCATTCTATCTTGAGCCCCTTCAAGTTTTATACTATTTTGAGGCATAAGATGTACGAACAAGGATATGCAGCCTGAATATGTGACTGTATGATACAACGCAAGGAACATCGTGTTTTCTGCTGAAGACATATAATACTTAATTGTTGTTTTGTTTTCCTCTTGAAAAAGAGAATGTACTAATAACCATGAGAATGTGCTGATCAGGTGGTCTCTACTGGCCCTAATCCGGAGTGGGATGAGAGCTTTTCATGGTCCTTTGAGAGTCCTCCGAAAGGCCAGAAGCTTCATATTTCTTGCAAAAATAAGAGCAAAGTGGGAAAGGTAAAAATGCAGAAAATCGTGGACTAATAAATGCAGTGTATTCATCTTCAATTATTTTGCTTTTATACTTCCATTTAACCCGTTTATTTTGATCTGACGACAGAGTTCGTTTGGGAAGGTGACAATCCAGATTGATCGGGTCGTAATGCTGGGAGCAGTAGCTGGGGAGTACACTCTGTTGCCGGAAAGTAAGAGTGGCCCCTCAAGGAATTTAGAAATAGAATTTCAGTGGTCTAACAAGTGATACCCGTTGCCTTGTTTAGTGTCAAGCTTTGAAATTGGAACATTAGGGGACATGCTTGGAAAGAAGCTTTTGTTGAAATTTTGGATTATTTATCATGCTAGTGTATATAGCAGCGGTTGTTTGTGTTTCGTCTATAGTCCCAAACAAATTCTTTTGCAACTTGATCCTTCATTTCCTAGGGCAAACACTTGGGGCACGAAGATCGGGCCTGCTTCGGGTTTCTTATGTGACTTTTGCGTGTTGTCAATTTCAAGAACAATAGTGAGTCTGCTTTATGCTTTTTGGGGTTGTACAATTTTTTTTTTTTACATATTTGAATATAAAATAACAATGATGTAAACATAATGTTACTCAAAAAAATTTGTCATATGCGATTTTTTATTTGTCTGTAATCATTCTTCTATACCGCCAAATGATTTTTATTAGCAGGGGACTTATGAGGCCCAGAAACCTGGGTAATGGGTATAACCCAGGTGACGTGATTTGGAAAATTAACCAAATGCTAATATAAACACTAATATCTATCAAAATTATCTTTCTTGTAGTTAGTAAATAATCCAGATATGCTAAAATACTAGTCAACTATGTCTAATATATCTAGCAAGTATATGTCTACTTTATATAGAGGTACAAGAAAAATTGACTGTTACTTAAAATTTTTTTATTTAAACTAATAATATAATTAAAACTTTTTAATATGATAATATATAAATTAAACTAATAAAAAAATTTTACACTAAAAATAAAAGGTTAATTTTTTATTTTTATGATGTTTAATCTCATTTGAGATACTAAAATTATTTTTGTAAATTTTAAACTAAATTATTATTTTAATCTTTTAAAAAATTATTTGACATCAATTTAATTTTTTAAAAATATTTGACATCAATTTAATCTTTGTAATTTTAGAAGATCATTTTAATGTCACTTTAAATCTTTAGAAGACTAATTTGATGTTGCATATCTCTGTATTTTAATATTATTTTAAATTTTTTAAAAATTATTTTTGAAGAATTATTTTAATATTATCTTAAATTTTTAGATAATTAATTTAATATTACATATTTTTAAAAAATTAAAGTAATATTAAGTAAATTTTTAGATATTATATTTTAAACTTTTGTTATAACCTTTATGCACAATTAGCATATTGATAGGCACTGCACATTTTTTAATTTTTTGTTTATTTATATACAGTAAACATGCATAATGTTGACACATTGAATTTATTTTAATTGCTTAGAGTTATATCGTTGTTAAGCATTTGTCTTATTTGTTTTTATTCGATGAGACAAGAATGAAATTAAAAAGTACCCAGTGAAAAAGACAACATAGAGAAATTATTATATATTAAAACAATAAAAAATTATACTTTATTTATTTATATTTTAATATCTTAATATCATATTTAATTTTATTTTAAAATATATATTTTTAAATTATTTAATATAAAATATTAAAATATAAAAAAATAAAAAAATATTTGTACATGATATTTTAAAAATTTATAATAATTTTTTTATGACAAAAGACAACCAAAAATTTATTGTTTTTTAAGTCACGTAAAGATGAGAAGATATTATTTAATTATAAAACGTTATTAAAATTATATTTTTATTTAATTATATTTAAATATTAAATAATTAATTAAATTTATAATAATTTAATATTAAAATTTAAGACATAATTAAATGAAATATATCTAATAATGTTTTAAAAGTATGCACAATTTTTCCGTAAAGACAGGGTGGGGCCAGCCGCGTGGCGTTTCGTCGCGGCATTGCGCATTTGCTCTCCCCAAGTCCTAATCAATGCTAATCATATATATCATTTCAAAAAACTTTTCATTAATTAATTAATCAATTAAAAAGTTTGTTTTATCCGCTCCCCTCACATTCCCACGCACACACAGCAGAAGCACGGCACCCTGGCATGAACGATGATGCACACTGCGCAGCCCATCGTCGTTCCTGCTTCACATTTGTAAATTGTAATGCTCCCTTGCCACTGTTCTTCTTCCGTTAACCTTTAATAAATTTCAAATTTCCAATATTCGAATCGATTCGAATCCCTCGAAACCCTGTAATCAGTTACAGAGTACACGTTGGCATCGGAAAACTCCTAGATCTCCGCCTCCGATGCCGACTTGGTGGCTCTTCTTGCTGGTGATGGCTTCTCTGCTCCTTCACGATGCAATGCCCAGGCCGATCACCTTTTCTGCAACGCTGCTTCATCGCTTCTCCGATGAAATGAAGGCGCTTCGGGTTCCCACCGCGGCTGCGGCCTGGCCGGACCGGGGGAGTATGCGCTACTACCAGATGCTTCTCACCAGCGACTTTCTCAGGCACAAGATCGACCTTGGAGCTCGCTACCAGCTGCTTTTCCCGTCGCGTGGCAGCAAAACCACGTTCCTCGGGAACGACTTTGGCTGGTAAACCCCCTCCTTGCCCCCTCTTTTTTTTCTCTTTATGATAAACGTTTGATTGTAAGCAAGATTCTGATTTGTACTTGTTCCATTCCATCTGTTAGGTTACATTACACGTGGATCGATATAGGGACGCCGAGTACTTCATTTCTCGTGGCATTGGATGCGGGGAGTGATCTCCTCTGGGTTCCATGTGATTGCATACAGTGTGCTCCCTTATCTGCGAGTCACTATGCCAATCTGGTACTGGTAGCCTAACCATCTCATCTTTTGTTTCACTTTTCTTTGACCAACTCATATACTATCATATAGTTTTGTTTTGTTTTATTTTCTACTTTGGGTCGAACCTTTTTGTCATTTAACATTGTTTCAGAGGTGCTCTTGTTGCTATATTTCTTCACAATGTGATCTCCACGATGGTTATTTGTTTGAAAAAGTTCCTTTCCTAAGTTTCCTTCTAAAATCTCCCTCAAGAGTCAGGATTTTGATTTTCCTAACCTAACCCTTGCATATGGCTGCTACACCACACCTTGTTCCAATTATGTTCAGCATATTAGAATGGACACCAAGTATATTACAATAAAGGACAATGCATACTATTCTCTTTCTGGTTTCTGATAGCAAACAACTTTTTACCTCAACTTTGAAAGATAAAGCCGGACACAGAACCCTCTCCCAAGGGCCCCTCCCGCCAGAATTCTGTATCATGCAAGTTGAGGCTTGAACATAAGACTTATGTTTTGTGAGTTAAAATTCCAATCCTATGTGGTGTAAGATGCCAGTCGATCAATTGTATTAATTCTAACAAAATTTGTCTGCCTGTGTAACTTGTGCCCCTAATATCCTATCATGCAAATCTGTGATTGGGTAAATTTTCAATCTAAGTGCAATGTAACACTGGAAAACACCTCTCTAGGTGCATATGCTTCAATGAAGTTTAGCATCTAAACTAAGACTTGTTGACTGGTTTAGCACTTATTTCCAATAATTGATTGGCAGGTGCTCCCTCATATATGGGGCATCTATTATGCAGGATAGAGATCTAAATGAGTATAGTCCTTCTCGTTCAATATCCAGTAAGCATCTATCTTGCAGCCATCAGTTATGTGATCTGGGTTCCAACTGTAAAAGTTCCAAGCAGCAGTGTCCATACACAATCAAGTACTTGTCCGAGAATACATCAAGTTCTGGATTGTTAGTTGAGGACATATTGCATCTTGAATCAGGTGGCGGCAGCATGTCAAACTCTTCTGTTCAGGCTCCAGTCATTATAGGGTGTCGCTGACTGATCCTGTCCTTGTCACTTCAACATCACTTTGCCTGAGGATGGTTATTTTTGAAAAGAAGTTCCCTAATTTTTGTTTGACATCCATTTTATCGAATGCAGGTGTGGTATGAAGCAAAGTGGTGGTTATTTGGATGGGGTTGCTCCTGATGGTCTCATGGGTTTGGGACCTGGGGAGAGTTCAGTTCCAAGTTTTCTTGCTAGATCAGGATTAATCCGCAATTCTTTCTCCATGTGCTTTGATGAAGATAATTCTGGTAGAATATTTTTTGGGGACCAGGGATCAACCATCCAACAGTCTACTGCATTCTTGCCGTTGGATGGAATATAGTATGGACTACGGAACTCTGTACTTTTGAAGTCTTTCACTTTACTAAAATAGTTTAGAAGAATTCCATCATGCTAATTATGATAAATTTCTTGGTCAGTTCAACCTACATTGTTGGAGTGGAGGCATGCTGTATCAGGAGTTCTTGTCTTAAAATGACAAGTTTCAAAGCGCAGGTTGATAGTGGAACATCATTTACATTTCTTCCGGGCCATGTGTATGAAGCAATAGCTGAGGAGGTACTTCAGTTTTTGGAATTCCATGATTGATGATTGTAATTTTGTAAATTTCTTGTCAGCTTTTAATATGATTTTATTTGTGACAGTTTGATCAACAAGTAAATGCTTCAAGATCTAGCTTTCAAGGGTCTCCTTGGGAGTATTGCTATGCATCTAGGTAAATCTACTTGATAGAACTCTATCTCTGTCTCTCTCCCCTCTACTCTTATCTCTTTAGTCCTTGATCTCCTGAATCGCTAGCATTTTCTGGCCTTTATGATGACGTTAAGGGTTTTTTTTTTTTAATCTTCACTGAAACAGTTCTCAAGAGTTGCTGAAGATTCCCACCTTAACATTCATGTTCCAACAGAATAACAGCTTTGTGGTCTTTAATCCCGTTTTTGTTTTCTATGGCAATCAGGTGGGTGTGGATTAAATGATTCATCTTTTTTTCTTTTGGTTAAACTATTGCCATTCTTAACTTGGATGTAGTAAAAGACTTGATACTAACATCCTCGAACAAAATTTTGACAAGATAATTGACTACATTTAAAAGAGGCTTTATTATACTTTATTAAACCAGTTGTTTTCTGCAAAATAACTGTTTTAATAAGAAGGGAAATGAATATATATATATATATATATATATATATATATATATATAAATGAGTAGAGTGATTTATTGTGAGAGTGAGAGGAGGAGTAAATCTTGACCATTAGATATTGCATGAATGGTTAAGATTAAAACATAAAGTCATGTGACTTTTAAGTAAGATATAATCTTAATCATCCAGTATAGTTTAATGGTTAGGATTTACTCATCTCACCTCTCATAATAAAAAATGTCATCACTTGATACATTCCCTATATATATATAAGTAATTTCTCCTGTAACAGATGTAGCTAAAATATGAAGACTGATCCTTTTTGTCAGGGAATTATTGCATCTTGTTTAGCCATACAGCCTGCCGAAGGAGATATGGGAACAATTGGACGTAAGTTTGCATATTTTCTCTGGCAAAATCTGCTGATTGACCCCTATCCCCGAGTCTGGAAAAATAGAATACTTTGATCTTAAAACTGAAAATCTTTTGCAGATAACTTCATGAGGGGATACCGGCTGGTATTTGATAGGGAAAACAAGAAGCTAGCCTGGTCACGCTCAAATTGTGAGTCATTTTACTTCTCAGTGATACATATACTGCCATCTACGAGTATAACCTCATGTCATGTGCATCCAATTTTGATTGAGAATAGGCCAGGTGGCCTGTTTACAAAGTATTAAAGCATGTGAATTACTTTGAATTTATGCGCTAATATATCTTAGCTTAAGTTCAAATCAAATTACATTAAATAGCCAATGAAGCTCTGACTCCTTGGTCTTGCCATTTGTTAATGCCTGATGCAAAGCCTTTCTAGCTCCCCCCAACAAAAAAAAAAAAAACTCTTTAATCCCTTCCCTTAAATGCTGTCTACATGCATCTGTAGGTCAGGATCTCAGTCTAGGTAAGAGCGTGCCCCTTTCTCCAACAAATGAGACACCGCCAAACCCATTGCCTACAGATGCGCAGCAGAGAACCAACGGGCATGCAGTTGCTCCAGCTGTTTCTGGAAGAGCTCCCCACAAACCTTCGGCTGCTTCATCTCGGATGATTTCAGGCCAGCAACATTGGCGCTGTTATTTGTTTCTTCTATTTCAACTTGTTTCAGCCTTTTAAATGAGACCCCCTCACATTCTTATACAGTTCAAGTAGTCTGTCTAGATAGCGTTACATGTATATCCAAATCTGTCTCCTTTTTGTCCTCCTAGCTTTGTAAGTATTTTAGATCTTATACCACCAATGCTGTAATTTTTTTAACCTCTCCAGCATTACATTCATTACGTCTAGTGGTGGACATTTTTCCCTTAACCCCCGCTCTTGGTGGGGTGAGTTATGTAAACTAATTTGCTTGGTGTTACTAGTTAATAGTTATCCTAAAGGCTGCCTTTGTATTTTTGAATTCATCATCGTTTTTTCGATCAACCAAGTTTTATGATACTTTGTTAATTTTATTTGAAATTCTAGTGGGCAGTGTGAAATATCGTGTTCACTATGTGGCCATTTTAATTTTTCATGTGTTTAAAAATATTGGTAAAAAAAATTGAATATATGATATTTGAAATTGAAAGATTCTTAGATTTGATATGTAATAGTTTGTTAAATTCCTTTTATGTAACATGCTTAAATAATTATAAATAGGTTTCGAAGTAAAATTTTCAATAATGAAAAGCCTCCTAAGATGCAAGAACCTTTTTTTTTTCACGGTCTTCCTATGATGCAAGTACTTTGCATATTAAGTTTGCTGCCTTGTACTATGAACAATCTCTTTTTTTTCTTTTTGTTCTGGTCAACAGTGATTCAATGCTCCATAAAACAGTTCCAGAATGGTACAATTACAACTTATCTAGTCCACAATCTAAGAACATGAAGCATGACATCTCAAAAAAAAAAAAAAAATAGAATATGAAGCATGACAAATGTTCCTATTCTTGTCTTGGGTCGTTAAGAACATGAAGCATGACAAGTGCATAATCGAGGGCAAGTAGTCCTAGCTTGGAAAGCCCAATTGCGAGTCATGACTCATGAGGACTTGTAGCGAATCTGCGAAGATTGCATTGCATTATTAAACTTTCAGTTTCACCTAATTCTGTTCAATATTGCATGCCAGCTGAAGTTGACATCTGTTCATTATTTTTATCCAACAACAAAAGAATTCACTGGACAACTGGTTTACAAAATAAACAAATCCCTTGAACCAACTTGAATGTGTTGCGCAATGTGATGACCTGAGAGTAAGAGGGTTCCAGCTTACACATGTATGTTAGATATATGTGATGTTGGCTTGTATTGTTCCGTCTTCTTCGCTAGGGATGATGCTGCTAAGGTCTTTCTGACTTCATTATTGTTTATCATCTAAAGCTAGGAAGAAATAAATAAATAAATAAATACTTAGGAGGTGTCCTCATTGAATAAAGCTGGAATAAGCCTCATTCTAATGGAGAATGGTACTTTGGACCAGACAACACGATGGCTTCTTCTTCACATTGTCGATTTATTAATTGATACAAACTAATGTATGTAATATATTGGCGTTGACATTGCGCCTTGATTGATGTCTTTACATTTTTTTCTGGTTTTTTTTACTAATTCAAATTGCAGGAGTTCAAATGTTCCATTTTAAACTTCGTGTGCAACTAGAGAGAGGGCGAGTAGGTTAGGCCTTTGGCTGTAACTTCCTTCCCCATTTCCTATAGTTGTTCCATTTATAATAAACAAAAAGAATCTAGAATCGAAAAGAAAGAAGAAGAAATAAAGTATTAATTTGATGCAACGCTTTCCTTCCGTCCTTTAAAGTTTAAACATGGGATGAGCTTCAAAAAACAGAAAACCCGTGTGTCATGTGTGTCTACAACAAGTTTCGAAAAGCAGCAATGAGCAATTTTAATTGCTAATTCCTATGCTACTAATCAAAGTGCCATTCTTGATCTACTATACTTTGTGCATGTTTGATGTGATCAAAAGAAAATGAATAGAATATAACATATAAAATCTCTAATATTAAAGCATAAAAATTCTTGTGTTCCGATTCTATTTCTTTCCTTTTCCTCTTATTAAATGAGACATTTCATCATCTTTTTCAGGATAAATAATATATATGACATGATGAACATGATCCTGATATGTCTTATAATTACACTTAAAAAAAAAAAAAAGTTGACCTCCATGAGGTAAATTTATACCGTTCATGTTCCCACCTAAAAGCTGCCTAACCAGTAACACTGGGGAACGTCAATGTTGACATCTGTGTTTCACATGTATATTTGATGGAATGCTTTCAGCGTGCATCAAAGTTCTTACAATGCAAGTCTCTAATTGCTATCACTATAAATTATAAAGCTTACACACATATTTTGGTATTATGATGCATGCTTACCTTCTCTGTGCTGCCCACTTTTTGTTGCATTTTTCAGGACTTTTTACCTTTTTCTTTTCGCCCTACTTTTTCCAAAAGTGAGATTGAGAGCTTTCTGCAGTGTTTCTGTTAATTGAAAAGAAAAAACAAAAAAGCTTATGCAGCAGGTTGTTTACATTATTTAAATTGCTTCATTTGGCTCCCTTTAAGAAATATCTCAGAAATAGAAGCTAATGGAAAGTTAGCTTTTGGTGGAAAAGTATAATTGACGAATCAAAGGTCCCAAGCTAAGAAATTAATGATTACTTACACAATTATGCTACATCCTTTGATTACATATACATAATTAACCATCGTTTTCCATTGCCTCGATCATCCACTCTCGCCTGTAAGGCTGCATGTTGCTGGTTGCAGTTACAACTTACAAGAACATGGTTTTAGCTATTTGAAAAAAAAAAAAACATTGTAACTTTATAAGGATGATGCATGGTCCTACTTACCTAATGTATCAATTATGCACCAATTTTTTAAATCAAAAGTACAGTCAACAATCACCGTTCATTAGATTGCATTGTATTAGTATTAACTCTAAACTCCAAAGAGTTGATATAGATGGCTTTGTCCATATGCTTCCACTATCTACGCTGACCATCTTTTAGGTGGAGGCAACAATTTCAATAGTGCATCTGCACTGAAGAAATGGATTTTTTAGGATCGAATAATAGACCAGTGGCCACCAATCGACCATACAAGAGTCTAGTACTGTTGTAACAAATATGTGCATGGTTGCATTTTTTTGGGGAGGGGGGACTTTGCATGGGTGCATGATTGAGTTTGAGTGGAAAGGCACCCGTGGGGTTGGTGGAAGAGTGGGGCTTTGTCGTCACTTGTATTCACATATTTAGAGGCCTTAATAGCTGTATGAGGGGCCAAGCCAAGCAGAGAAAACTACGTGCCTACATTTGTTATGTCCTATATATCCATTTGACATTTGTTTTCCATGTATTCTATTCTATCAACTCGAGCGACATGAATGAATTAATTAAAAGGGCACAGTAGCGAAATTTTTATGTAAACCAAATATTGAAACTAATTAATTAGTAGGTGGCTGTAAATTAGGTGTGTAAACAAACAAACAAACAAACAATTATTAATTTTTTTTTTCCTCGAAGCCTATCTAAGTTTGTTTAATTTATAGTTTGTCTTTGTGCTTGTTATATATTAGCATTCGTCTTACTCTTACAATGGGATAGTAGTAGTCTATAGGTGATTTTCAAAATTTTATAAATAAAATGTTATTTACAAACATTGTTAAAATTTAAATAAATATTTATTTTAAAATTTATTATGCTGAGCTCCTAAACAGCTGTGCTGTGCCTGTGCGAATGTCCGCAGACAAACGCGTTCGTGGCCTCGGTCATTGAAGATTTGGAGGGAAGGCAATTTGTTACAGGAGGCGGGACCAAGTGGAACCCACAGATAATGCCAGCGTTACTACCTTTCGGTCTTTCCCCAACGGAACTTGCCACTTTATTTAGCCGTTGCATAAACCTCGAGCAGGAGCAGGGATGAATGCTCCTACCATGATCATTGTCCTTCTTGTTGCGTTTCAAATTCAATCTTAGCAACGTGACCCTTACTTAATCTGATACACATTCTGCTGTTCATTAAGACTTTGTAATGGGGATTTACCAAAAAAAAAAAACAAAACGACTTTTAAATGGGGAGCTGCTGTCACTTTCCTTAATTAATCATTGCTCTTCAATGAGACAATTATTATTAGCTGTCATTTGATATGCCAATTTTTTTTTCTTTTATGATAAATAATATTGTCAACCGTGTTATCACTTCGAAGCAGTACCATGAAATTTTACCATTTATCGCTTACATGCATCATAGATGATCGAGGGACTTTTTTTTTCCTCCTCCATATATACCTTCTTGAACCCCGAGTACACGATTTCTCAATTAAGAAGCATGAACCCATTTTATAATACCATGTCTAACTCGCGGGCAAAATCAGGGTACCCAAAACCAAAAGGCTTTTTGGCTACTGGTGTAGGTGGGGGCCACGATTTTTCCTCCGTTTGAATCTGATGAAAGGTCTTTATAAGTAGGCCTGGCCTGTGAAAAAGATCTAAAGGGAAGGGAAGTAAAGAAGTTCTTCAGAGAGCAGCATTATTTATTGATTATTAGAAGGTAAGGAAGGAATCCTTTTTTGTTTTGCAAGAAAGTTCCTTGCACCTTCTTTTGGTTTTGGAGCTCGCTTCCCTTTCCCTCGTTTTCAATATAAATTTGTCTCGAAACATTCCCATCATCAACTCATCTGCTACCTACTCCCCTGTCTTCAGGCATCTTGTTTAACTCTCATTAAACACCCCCTTTACTCTACTCAACTTCCTCTAATATTGTATTAAACAACTCAAGAATCCCAGCTGGATTTGTGATCCTATATTCATATTCATTGGCAAGTCTTCTCTGTTTATATAAACCATTTTGCTTCTGAATATACAGAAAGGGAGTTGGAGCACTCTGGAGTATTTCTGATCTAATGGGCAGTGCCACCACCATAAGAAGAAGAAGAAGCAATTACGACCGTGGAGCTGAAGGTGAGGATGGACTGGATGTTGTGAGCTCAAGTCAGAAACCTCTCTTCATTAGATGTGAGTTACTGGTTACTTCTTCCTCGTTTCCTCTCTCTGTTTATTTGTCTTCAGTAGCATGCGACGTGAAGCTGATGAATATATGGTGCTGCAGGAGTAAATGTGGAGATAAACGGAAACAGAAAGTGCAGTAATGGAGTGGACAAACAAGGTCCTGAAGAAGGCGAAGTCAACAGGGAAGAGGCTGAGATGGCTTATGTGCTACAACATGGTGGCCATCCCTACGCTGCTCAGCTTATGACAAGAAGGCTCCTCCTGGATACGTGAGGAGCGTGAGAGCACTGCCACCACTGGAACCGTGACAAAGATATGAAGACCTTACTCAACGTTCAGTGATGACAACCAAAATGCCTGCTTATCATGTAGATGAGAAAAAAAAAATGTTTCCACAGCACTGTAAATGTTCAAATTTAATAGTAGCTTTGTTTTTTATTTTTTTTTCCATTTTGAAGTTTTTGTTTTACTGGAGTGTAGCACATTCAGAGATGAGAAGAATCACTGTGATCCTTGTTTTTTAATTTCGTTCAATGGTCTGAATGTACTCCTCTTTTTCTTTTCGAAGTCTCTCTAATAACTCTGATGTTTTGGCCTTCTTTTTGCCTGGGATGATGACCCTGGTTTGTCCTTAGTTGCAGGTTCACCATAAAACGGTGCTCGCCGGTAAAATAAGAATGCTGCTTGGAACTGTAATAGAAAAATAGCAATTTCGGTTCATTAAAGGAGGGGGAAAAGAAAAAAGAAGCAGCAATACTTCCTCTACGATGATGAAGATCACTAGAAGGATGCCGCAATAACTGTCAAGACTCGAAATTGCTCTGCTCACGAGTTACGGGCTTCGATCATATTTCCAATTGTATGACGCTAAAGTGTGACATTGCATTTTGCCAATTAAAATTTTATATTTTAGACTTGATCTCGAACTTTGAGTAGTTGCATTGGGGGTAATGTTAAAGATGTTCATACTTGATATTCAAATTATAAAATTTAATTGGTTCCAGAAGAAGATGGAGCTAACAGGAAGCTAACGGGAACAATAATGGACAACGAGGCAAATCCTTCTGTCACCAAGGTGTCAGGAATCAGCTTTATTTTTTCTGCTTTGCCTTTTTATGTTTTTCCTCGCCCTTCACCGGATCCTAGCAAAGTGTAAAGGCATAACTCACTCGGCTAGCATAGAGGATTCAATCAACAGAATTGCCCTTGCCAGATAATGATTTTATGCTCGTTATTGTCATCACCATTTAACAAGATCTCCAAGTGTGCAAAAACACGGGTCCCTAACGTGTGTAAATATTCAAGGGCGAAGTGTTCATACTTCATATGCCGCAGGCTTTCTTTTATGCTCTATTTCTCAAACTAATCAATCACAGTAATATTCCCATTTTCTCCCCATCGACTTTTAATCCTACTCTTTCATCACAACTGATGAATATATTGAAGATATAAAATAATTAATATATTTTTATTTAATAACTTAATTTTTAAAAAATAATTAATTTATAATATAATATTAAAATTATTCGCATGCACGCGTTGAATACATAGAAGCACAAATTTACATTTGGGAGAATTACAATTTATTCAAAAATATTCAAAAAAAATGTTATAATTATAAAATATAATTATCTAAAAAATATTTATATTTATAATTTTATTCTTTATTTATGTTTAATTAGTTATTGTTGATTTTTTAAAAAATTAAAAGTTTGATATTAAAGAAGAGAATCTCTTCATAATAATATAATAATATAATAATATATATATGGATTATTATTATTACATTTTTTTTGGTCTTCTATTATTACATTTAACTTTTTTTTTGGTCAACTATTATTACATTTAACTAAAGGGTCAAGAGATTTTTTTTTTCAAGGGTTAGTTCCTGGTCCTTGCCTTATGGCCCGTAGCAAGAGATTCTGGAGCAGGCCCAATTTGGTCCAGAGGCAAGTACATGAACCCTGGTTCTCAAATCTCAAGTATGAACTCTATTTTCGCCGACTTCGGTTGGATCCGCTTAACTCCGGCGACCCCTTTCAATAGCCGTCGCAATTCATCGTCTCTCCCACTTCCGGCGGCGTTCCGTTCACCGGAAGTTATGGAATCCGATTCGTCCAAATCGGATTCCCAAACGTTGACCTCCGACATGGAAAACCTATCCCTCTCCACTGACCCGCTGTCGAACCAGTTCGGGTCTGTCAACGACCTGTGCTACGAGCTTGGTTCCCTGCAAGACCTAGCCACCCGTGGCTCATGGCGCTCCATCATTGACCAGGTTACCCGAGCAAGAGCCCTCTCTCTCCTCCAGAAACCCCACGACCACCTTACCTATCTCGCCTACAACGTCCTCGCCTTCACCAAACTGCGCCGTATCAACGAAGCGTCCGCGGAGCTGGACTCCATGGAAGACCTCGACAGTTCTCACTACAGGTATGAAACATACCCGAAAATTTACCCGAATCGATCCGGATCCATGGTGCCTTTCTGTCTCCGGTGGCTCCACGCCCTGATGCCGATTAAATTGGGTCAGCGCCAGGAAGGGATCGATCGGTTATATCCGTCTGCTTGATTTCGTGCGTGAAAAGCTGGGGAAGAAGGAAATGAAAAACCTTTGGTGTTTCTCTTGGTGTGTGGAGAAAGAGGGAGGTGTTTGTCATGAACTGTATAATCGGGCACCATTTGAGCCACAAAGAGTTTGGTGTGTGTTTGAGCTTGATGAAAGATTTGCTTAGTCGTGATTCTTCGGATCCTTTGTTGATTTCGCAACTTGGGTATATTCAAATGCAAATTGGTGACTTAGAGGGAGCGAAAAGTTCATTTTTTCAGATCGAGGGTTTGATGAAAGAGGGGAAGAGCAATGGGTCATTGAGCGAGATTGAGCTGAAGAATCTTGTGAACCGAAATATGGCCTTAGTGTATATGGTTGGGAAGGATTACGTCTCCGCAGTAAGGGAGTACGAGGAGTGCATTGAGAGGGACCATACAGACATAGTGGCCATTAACAACAAAGCTCTCTGTTTGATGTATCTACGGGATTTGTCTGATTCTATCAAAGTATTAGAAAATGCGCTTGAAAGGGTTCCTACAATGGCTCTGAATGAGACGCTCGTTGTCAATTTGTGTAGTATGTATGAGTTGGCATATGTTAATCACTCTGTTATTAAGAGAACTCTTAGTAGTTGGATTGCTCGGGTTGCCCCAGATGACTTTGATGCAACATGTACTCGAATATGAGGTAGTTTCTTTCTTTTCATCCTATGTTCATTTGCCTGCAATTAACATTCTTCAAATGTATGAATTTGTGGTTTATATTCATTAATATGATGCTACTTATCAAATTTTGCATTCTGAGGGATATATGTTCAGTTGTTTGTCCTTTCACTCGCGACTTTGGCCTACCTCTTTGTCCCGTTGATGAAATAAGATGTTCATACTTCATTGCATCCCTTTGCAGTTGAAAGTTTGACACTTATTATACTGAGCTACAGGTGGACTATACAACGTCTTTAATCTTATCCTGTACTTCCATATCCAAATATAAGTATAATTGACTTGATTTCACTTGATTTTTCTTCTGGGTCCGTGAGGGATGCAAAATAACTGAGTCAAACTTATTATGTGTCAAAGAAAGATTTCAAAGTATCAAGTTAAGTGTGTGTTAATTTTGAGCATCCTAAGATAAAAGCTAAAATCAGTGAAGATGATTGCTGAATTTGTCTGTTAGCTAGTATGTGGCAAAGGTATCTACTATGCAGGAGCCAGGAAGGCGGTTTTATGATGTATGGCTCCGCGGAGTCTTTTGATTTGTGGTGGTTGGTGAATCTTTCCTGCTGCAAATAGGTGATTCGTGTTACTGATAGATTGGCATCTCTTCTAAATTACGTCCTTTACTTCTTGCAAGATACTGTGTTAGACCCAATCACGTCTTTGGATTCGTTATTTGCCTTGGAAATACGAGTCTTGATTTCTAATATAGCCTTTGGTTGCTTCAGAGATACACTTGGAAGTTGGAACTGTGTCTTGAATTTTTTTATGCTTCATTAAGAATCGGGGCACATTGTTTTTATTTCTGCCAATGACAGTGGTATCAGTACTTGGTGCTAACTACTACGAAGTTATGAACTAACTTTTTTTTTTCTTGACAGCTAATTTACCTTTTGCAGTTGTGATTTGTATAAAATAGATTTCTCTTGCAAGACAAAAACGGTGGTGGATTTTTGGAGGGAAGGAAGAGTTGGGTTTGCCGTTTCTAATTCTCAGTTGCAACAGTTGTCACTCATGCGTCATGACTTGAAAAGGATTGTTGTAATAAAATCTTAAGTTATTGCTTGGGAATATATACTTCGCATCTAAGAAAACTGCTGTACCATGCAGAATTTGTGGGGATGAAATGTGTTTGCGGCTTTAATGGGTGCTTAAAGCAGGGATCTGAAAACCAGACCGGACCGGACCGGCCGATTCAATCGGTCGGACCGGGAACTGGTCCCCTCACCGGTTTGGGCGACCTCCCAGAACCGGTAGGGTCAAAAATCGGTCAAAAACTGGTGAGCCGGTTCCAAACGGGCTGCACTGATCAACCCGGCATCGGATCTGATCTCGGCGAGGATGCGGTTGGTCTCTTCAACGAGGTGCTGTTTGACAGCGTTGGCGTTGGAGGAGCCGAGGTTAACCCCAATGGTGTCGCGGAGGACAAGGATGGTAACGAAGCCTCAGAGGATGGTGATCTTGATACTGTCGAAGGTCTTGTGGATTTGCTGCCCACGGGGTAAATCACCTTCAGGGACGCACCTCCTCCTCCTTCTCCTTGTTTATGACCTCTCGATCCTTCAACTGGTGGGGGGGACCTTGCTGCTCTGCTGACGCCGTAGACATGGAGGTTGTTCACTGATAACGCAGAAACAGTGTATGCCATAGCCAATAAGCTAGAGATCTTCAAAAAGGGAGATGGTATTAGAAAATTGGCTTCTTTTGTTAAAAAGTTTTGTACCTTTACTTTTCTCCTTTCTTGTTGGAAGACTTTCTGTTACCCTCTCAACGTTGGTGTCTTGGTGACCGGCAACAGTGAAGGTGAAAAGAGGGAGAGATGAAATTGGCCGAAGGGGAGATGGATAAGGACGAAGACCGGGTAAATGTAGGTCCCACCAAAATAATATCTGCATATGGGTAGGGTGAGGGATTGCCTGAATATAATATATTCTTATGTTCAATAACCAGCGAGTGTGAATCAACAAAAAATGGGACGAAAAATAGTCTGAATTTTCAAGAATTAGAAGAAGAAGAAGTATATCAAAAAAATAAAAAAAGAAAAAATATATAAAAAAATAATATATTATGTTTGAAAAAATGGGACAAAATGGTGGACATTGCATATATGAATGTAATATTTTTTTATTTTATGATATTATTTTTTTTATGTTTCAAATGATTTTATTATTGATTTGTATTGTATTTTTATAATTTTTATTTATTTTATTAGTATATAAATAATTATAGATATATAAATATATTTATATTTATATATAAATATAAATATATATTTAATTATATTTCGATTCAATCATGGTTCGACCATGATTGAACTATTGAACCTTGAATCAGTACTTCGACCGGTTCAATGATCGGTTCGGTTTTCAGAACCTTAGCTTAGAGCACCTAAAAATTATTCTGTGTCTCAACTTTTTTGTCAGATATATAAAAGAATTAAGTGTTTGGTTCATATCTTGTTCGTTCTTGGATGGAGTGACCGTGGTTGTTAGTGTTTTAAGGAGGATTTAGAAGAAAGTGTTAATATCTTTAAATTTATTAATTTTTTTTATTTGCATATTTTATGATATATTAAAAATTAAATTTAAAAAAAATTATTATTTTAATACTTAAATTTGAATTAGAATATTTATATATAATTATTTATGTATATACATATTATTTTTAGATAATATTTTACATAAGATATAAAATTTATGTTTTTAAGTTTCATTTTTATGCGTTATTTTTACTAGATCCTTCAACAGTTTTTAGTGAAATTTTGCTTTTAACAATCTTGAGAGTGACTAATTTTTGAAATGAAATAGTAGCTCTTACACAAGCTACAAAAGGGATAAATTAGAGTAAATAAGTAATTTATTGTATTTTTATGTTATCTTTTTCCCACTCTATGAGAAACCCTTTTATTTGGGCCTAGGAAAAAAAATGGCTCGGCACTGGCTGAGGGATTAATCAATACCAATGTAAAATCTAATTATATTTAAAATATGTTTTTTACATTAATGTTTAAATACATCTATGGAGTATAAAATAATATTAGATTTAATTTAAAATCTTGTAGGATAAAAATTGTTAATCAGTGATAAATTTGGTGAGAAAATTATGCAATAAAAATTATTTAATATTGTAAACATTAACATTAATTTACACTTAGTACAATATCTAGCCTACGGAATAATATTCGATTCCATATTTCTTGTGTGTGTGTTTTTTAAATGGGATTGAATTTTTAATATTATAAATAAAGTTTGTTTTACTGAAGTTCTAGATTGTTTACTATTAAATTATACTCTTGTAAGTTATTTGGCTGGTAATGCAGACATCGAGTTTGTTTTTCTTTCAATTAATGAAGTTTCCAAATTATCTTGTTGATATGATCAATAACAATAACTATTATAACTTAAGCAGATATCTCCATCTGCAATCTTCAAGTAATTCACTCAAGAATACTGCTATTACTGTATTAGAATTAGAATTTGAAAAAACAGAAGACAAAGGGCGATGCTTATATTAGATACACAGAGATTCCAAATCATCTTATACAACAGTATAGTTTACAATTTCATGCCTACGTCTACATTCTGGGCCCAAAAAAAATGGTCTACGTTCGGTTTGAGAAGTTCAATTCAAATTTGTATCCCAGCATGTTGACCCAAAAAAAAAAAAGTATGCACCAACACGGCACTTTTGTCACAACTAAACAGGAGCTCTCAATTCTATTTGTTTACTTGTTTCAGTTGAAGAAGTCGAAGACTTGAAAGCGAAGTTGCCTATTGCTTCCTTCCGTTTTGCGCCAGTTTTGCACCAACTCTTTTCCACCAAACCTCTCCCCTCTTCCTCTTCTCACTCTATTTAGGCGCTGATACAAACTTGTTTTTTTGTGTTGGAGCTTTGCCTCTGATTCAGCAATCCAACTACTCATTCCATCCTCTTTTCTTCTCTCCCTCCCTGTCATTTCCATGGCCAACAACACTATATAACCCCACCATCTTCCAATTCCCCGCCGTTCATTCGGTTTGTGGGCGCGTTTTTCGATCAATGTCCTCTCTTCCTCTCAGGTGAGTTCCTTCTCTCGTTCCACCAGTGTTTCTCTGTTGCTAATAATGGATTTGCTTGTCTTTGTAGAGCACTGGACACGGGAAAAACATGTAGAGCTGAATAAAATGGTTGTGGCAGTGAAGGCAAAGAGTCATTTTGATGAAATAGACGTTGATATTTCTTTGAGCCCAAGAGTGAATGCTGTAAAACCTTCAAAGACTGTGGCCATAAGTGATCAGGCCACCGCTCTTCTACAAGCCGGCATTCCGTTATTCGCTTAGCTGCCGGAGAACCTGATTTTGACACACCAGCTGTCATAGCTGAGGTGAATTATTTGTTGTAAATTCCACTTTGTTTTCTACATTGTCAATAAATTTTTTTTTTTCTTTTCTGGGTGTATCATGATCACGTCATGACATGTATGGGTAGGCTGGGAATGAATGCAATTCGTGAAGGTTACACAAGATACACCCCCAATGCCGGAACATCAGAACTCCGCCAAGCAATTTGTCATAAGCTAAACGGTTAATTTAGATGCTTCGCTTGTGGTTTTTTGAATGCTTTTTTGATTACCCTAGATGGGGATTTTGACAATATGCCAGAATTGTTTGCTGCAGTGGAGAACGGAATTACGTATACTCCCGATCAGATTGTGGTCAGTAATGGAGCGAAACAGAGTCTTATTCAAGCAGTGCTTGCTGTTTGTTCCCCAAGAGACGAGGTATTTATTTTCTAAAGCCTTTGTTCCATTTTTAATTTCCACGTTTTACTCGCTAAATTTGATTTGTCAGTGTATATTTGATATAGGGTAAAAATAGAGAATAAATTTTCATAAATGATGTCAAGGGTGGCTCAAGTTGATAAAGCCTTTTGCTTGAGGCTTCCAAAATTTTAGGCCACAAATTTTAATTTTATATATATATATATATATATATATATATATATATATATAATATATATAAATTAAGACATTTAATTTTCTTAATTTATTGTTTAAAAAATTGATATCATTAAATAATAAGAATTTAAAAATACATTGCTTTAACTTTCAATGTTCCTTAAAATATAATAATTACTTTATGATTTAAATTTATTTTAAAAATAAAAAGTGTTAAAAGAGAAATTATATAAGTAGAAGATAATACTCCAATCAACATATTCAACTACATAAAGAGACTTAAATTTTTTCTAAATGTATATATTACATATAGAATAATGTTAACGATTTTTGTAGCTTTTGTCTAAGAAGAAAGAAAATTTTCAAAATTAAAATTAAGATCAACAATGCTACAATGTCTCAAGAAAGATTAAATAAATTAACTATATTATCAATTAAAAAAAAAAATGTTAGGGAGAAATTGATTATAAAAATTTAGTTAGTAACTTTGCATGTCAGAAAAGATAAAAAATAATTTTAAATAAAAAATTTATATTAATTTTATTAAATAAGTTAAAGGCCTCGTATTAAAGTTTGGCTTTAAGTTTCCAACACTCCTAAGCCAGCCTGATCAGATGAAATAGAGAGAACTATTCTTCCCTATCATCCTTCTTCAAAGGTTCTCGCTTCTCTGTTTTACAACATGATTATCATATTTTCTGGGTTTGACAAGCTTTATTCTTACTAGTTACTCTGATTGGAGTCAAGCAACCAAAACTCACTCATACTGTGCACATATTTGCATTTATAAAGAATGTGTTTTATGTGTGTTTGGACAACTTATTACATAGATGTTATTTTGCCTTTTGCATGCTGCGGTGGCTTTCATTTACCGTGTGCTGTCAATGTTTCAGGTCATTATTCCAGCTCCATTCTATGTGAGTTACCCAGAAATGGTAACATTGGCTGATGCAACACCTGTGATTCTTCCAACCCGCATATCTGATAATTTTCTTTTGGATCCCAAACTCCTCGAATCCAAACTTACTGAAAGATCAAGACTACTTATTCTTTGTTCCCCATCTAACCCAACAGGATCTGTCTACTCTAAGAAATTACTTGAGGAGATAGCCCAAATTGTAGCAAAGCACCCCAGGCTTCTGGTACAGTCATGCATCCCTGACTAAATCACATGTGCTTGAATGTGTTTGCCTAAATGATAGTTCCTTTCAAGATCTCTTTGACTGTTTTATACAGGTTCTCTCTGATGAAATTTACGAACACATAATTTATGCACCAGCAACTCATACAAGCTTTGCATCTTTACCTGGCATGTGGGACAGAACTCTAACCGTGAATGGATTTTCTAAGGTTAGTCTGTAATGATATGTTCTCTTACTGCTAATTACTATTTTTTTTTTGGGGGGGGGGGGGGGGGGGGGGGTAGGTTGTTGGTGTTTGTGTTGTTGATCCCTTTTTCTTGTTTTTTACTCAATCCTATTCTGTATTTCTAGTATGGTCGTAAGTTATAAGCTTATGACAAAATGCAAAAAGCCTCAGGATTGGATTCTGATGCTTTTAAACTTTGTTCCTGCAGCCATTTGCAATGACTGGTTGGCGGCTTGGATATGTTGCTGGTCCAAAACATTTTGTTGCAGCATGTGCAAAGATCCAAAGTCAGGTATGCTGCATTTTTTATTGGCCACTTTCGTCAACTATGTATAACTCAATATCATACTTCTCTTGATTTCCTTTTGCTCCAAGACATCTGATAGACGCTTAGGTTTCTCTGGATTCAGCAATTGAGAGGAAACTAAAGAAATTTTCTAGCATTCATTTGGAATGGGTTGGACTAGTGTTTGCTATTTATATTTTATGCAGCATACAAATCTGATGCATCTTATTGAATTCAGTTCACCTCAGGGGCCAGTAGTATAGCTCAGAAAGCTGGAGTTGCTGCATTAGGACTAGGCTATGCTGGCGGGGAGGCTGTTTCTACCATGGTGAAAGCATTTAGGGAGCGAAGGGATTTCTTGCTTAAAAGTTTCAGTGAAATAGATGGTGTTAAATTATCCGAACCCCAGGTGCAAACTCAATTCTTTATTCTATTGGCTTGTTGTTCAACAGTTATCCTCTTTATGTTTTGACTTTTCCTTTTGTTGTCTGCGTTTCTACTTCAATGACCTCATAAATATACTATTCTTTTCACTTTCAGGGAGCATTTTATCTGTTCATTGATTTCAGCTCCTATTATGGAAGAGAAGCTGAAGGATTCGGTATAATTGAGAATTCTGAGTCCCTCTGTCGGTACCTGCTGGAGAAGGGCCAGGTATTTTAGCGATATTATATGAGCAGAAAATTTTGGAATGATTTTTTTTGTTTACTTCACCGTATTCCCTTAAAAGCAGTCAAGAAGGATGAACTATTCTCTTTCTGGAAGGCTTCATGCATGGTGCTTTTTTAGATAATCGTCATCATCTAACTATACATATCAAGTTCATCTAACCATGTTTATACTGTTTCGTAAAAAGTAATAACTTGTGTTTTGCTGTTTTGACTAATTACAGGTTGCCCTGGTGCCAGGAAGTGCATTTGGAGATGATAGTTGCATTCGCATCTCATATGCAGAATCCCTTACGATCCTGCAGGAAGCTGTAGAGAGAATTAAGAAAGCAATTATCCCTTTAAACTCTGCCGCGCTTGTTTAATGCCCATGAATTGTGTGCTTTCTTCTAATTGGTGTGTTTTAATTTGGTTTGGCAATGTGTAAAATGATTATTCTGAAAATAATAGGCTGTGGTTATTTCCACATCTAAAGTGACTATGCCACAGCCTCATTGATGTATATAAAAAATTATATTAACAAAATTGTCCCTTTTACTGTATTAATTACTCTGTCACTTTTGACGTAAAACTCCTAATAATTTTTTAACGTTCAATTTTTGCATCTAGATATAGAATCTGCTTTATGCGTGAGCGTTGTTATCGTAATTACCAGTATCAAGTGGTGTTGAAAATTTATGTTTCACATGGTATCTCTATAATCAAATTATCGCAAGAGCTTGTAGAAAAGAGGTGGGTTGTCAAGCAATGCCTTGTAATATAGCAAACTTGCGCTATTAAACTGTGTAATTGATATTTTCATGCTTTTTTTTTTTTTTCATGGTTGAGTGATCTTAGTTGGCCAAACATAGAGGTCCCGTCGGTGTTAGCACATGTTAAGTTTAATTTAATTTTTTCACAAAAATGGCTTTTCAGTCATTTTTTTTTTTTACATTTTGATTACAAGCACATGATGAAAACCGCTTTTTAATGTTTGCAACCATTTCTTCAGCGTGTGGATGGTGGTGCTAAATGTAGGCCCAATTTGTATTTGGATAAGCATATAAGATGTTTTGCGGTCTGGTTTTGATTGCGAGTATTGTAGAATTGGTTTGAGTGGCAAGCATAGGCCCACATTAGGTCTTTTTTGGTAAGGAAAAAATGTGTTGTTCACTTGATGAGAGGACATGGAAATGGATTAATCAATTGTTATAAGGAGAACCAATCAATTGATATAAGATTTGGTATATTCTATGCTTATTTTGGCATGGATTGCAGCTTGGAATAAATTCCCGCATAAGAGACTGCTTGGAATGTCCCAACATTTTCATCTGTGGTCCAACCGCCGAAGTTTCCCAAAAGGTTAATCTTTCAATGAAAGTTTTCCTGATTGAGAGGCAACGGAAGGCAAGAGGGAGGAGAGGAGTGGAATGGAAGGAAGGAAGGAAAGGTAATCTTAATTCTCCATGTCAAATATTCCTATCTAACTGGAATGAACAGCCTCAAGAAGCTAAGATGTCCTTTCCCCTTCATGCAAAGCCTAGTGTGGTGACTTGAACCAGAAGACAATCAACCTCGACAGAGAAGCATTGGCTTTCTTCTACCTGTAATTTTCTGTTCCACAGGACTACCTATTTATACTTCATATGTTGGCAAATATGTAGATGAAACCGAGTTGGAGGGAGGGAGGAAGAAAATCCTTATGATCGATGGAGGTCTCTTATTCATGCAAAGACCACACACCCGAGATTGTGTTCTTTGATTTGGAAACTACAGTGCCCAACAGGGGTGGACAACGGTTCTGGGTCTTGGAGTTTGGTGCAATTGTTGTCAGCGCCCAGAAACTCAGCGAAATTGAGAGCTATACCACGCTTATAAGACCCAGAGATCTATCTGTAGTCTCAGTGAAGTCCAGCAGATGCCACGGCATAACTCGTGAAGCCGTACAAAATGCACCATCTTTTGAGGAGGTTGCAGACAGGATATTCAATATTTTGAATGGAAGGGTGTGGGCAGGTCCAAACATCGAGAGATTCGACTGTGTTCGTATCAAAGAGGCCTCTGAAGATATCAGCAGGCCAGCACCGGTACCAGTTGGAATCATTGATTCTTTGGGGGTCCTAACTGAGAAGTTTGGAAGACGAGCCGGTAATATGAAGGTAGGTGAATGGCAGCAAGAAAAATTCATTACTCTCACAACAAAATCCTTACAATCTCAACCACTGTTATTTCTATCAGATGGCAACACTTGATTCTTATTTTGGCCTGGGGCAACAAAAGCACAGGTACGTTACCATTTCTTCTGCTCTTGTTCTTATGAGAATATTAATATATAATCTAGTGATCCATGCTATAGAGGCCTTAACAGCTGTATGAGGGGCCAAGCCAAGCAGAGAAAACTACGTGCCTACATTTGTTATATCCTATATTTCCATTTGAAATTTGTTTTCCATGTATTCTATTCTATCAACTCGAGCAACATGAATGAATAAATAAAAGGGCACACTAGTGACATTTTTATGTAAACCAAATATTGAAACTAATTAATTAGTAGGTGGCTGTAAATTAGGTGTGTAAACAAACAAACAAACAATTATTAATTTTTTTTTCCTCGAAGCCTATCTAAGTTTGTTTAACTTATAGTTTGTCTTTGTGCTTGTAATATATTAGCATTCGTCTTACTCTCACAATCGGATAGTAGTAGTTTATAGGTGATTTTTCAAAATTTTATAAGTAAAATGTAATTTACATAACATTGCTTAAAATTAAAATAAATATTTATTTTAAAATTTATTATGCTGAAGCTCCTAAACAGCTGTGCTGTGCCTGGGCGAACGTCCTCAGACAAACGCGTTAGTGGCCTCGGTCATTGAAGATTTGAAGGGAAGGCAATTTGCTACAGGACGCGGGACCGAGTGGAACCCACAGATAATGCCAGTGTTACTACCTTCCGGTCTTTCCCCAACGGAACTTGCCACTGTATGTAGCCGTTGCACAAACCTCGAGCAGAAGCAGGGATGAATGCTCTTACCATGATCATTGTCCTTCTTGTTGGGTTTCAAATTCAATCTTTGTGACGTGACCCTTAATCTGATACACATTCTGCTGTTCATTAAGACTTTGTAATGGGGATTTACCAAAAAAAAAAAACAAAACGACTTTTAAATGGGGAGCTGCTGTCACTTTCCTTAATTAATCATTGCTCTTCAATGAGACAATTATTATTAGCTGTCATTTGATGTGCCAATTTTTTTTTTCTTTTATGATAAATAATATTGTCAACCGTGTTACCACTTCGAAGCAGTACCATGAAATTTTACCATTTATCATTTACGTGCATCATAGATGATCGAGGGACCTTTTTTTTTTCCTCCTCCATAGATACCTTCTTGAACCCCGAGTACACGATTTCTCAATTAAGAAGCATGAACCCATTTTATAATACCATGTCTAACTCGCGGGCAAAATCAGGGTACCCAAAACCAAAAGGCTTTTTGGCTACTGGTGTAGGTGGGGGCCACGATTTTTCCTCCGTTTGAATCTGATGAAAGGTCTTTATAAGTAGGCCTGGCCTGTGAAAAAAGATCTAAAGGGAAGGGAAGTAAAGAAGTTCTTCAGAGAGCAGCATTATTTATTGATTATTAGAAGGTAAGGAAGGAATCCTTTTTTGTTTTGCAAGAAAGTTCCTTGCACCCTCGTTTTCAATATAAATTAGTCTCGAAACATTCCCATCATCAACCCATCTGCTACCTGCTCCCCTGTCTTCAGGCATCTTGTTTAACTCTCATTAAACACCCCCTTTACTCTACTCAACTTCCCTCTAATCTTAGGTAATTTGTAACAAACTCAAGAAATTCCCAGCTTTGATTTGTGATCCTATATTCATATTCATTGGCAAGTCTTCTCTGTTTATATAAAACCATTTTGCTTCTGAATATACAGAAATGGGAGTTGGAGGCACTCTGGAGTACTTGTCTGATCTAATGGGCAGTGGCCACCACCATAAGAAGAAGAAGAAGAAGCAATTACAGACCGTGGAGCTGAAGGTGAGGATGGACTGTGATGGTTGTGAGCTCAAGGTCAAGAAAGCCCTCTCTTCATTAGATGGTGAGTTACTGAGTTACGTTCTTCCTCTGTTTCACTCTTCCTCTGCTTTATTTGTATCTATCAGTAGCATGCGACGTGAAGCTGATGAAATAATATGGTGACTGCAGGAGTAAAATCGGTGGAGATAAACCGGAAACAGCAGAAAGTGACAGTAACTGGGTATGTGGAACCAAACAAGGTCCTGAAGAAGGCGAAGTCAACAGGGAAGAGGGCTGAGATTTGGCCTTATGTGCCTTACAACATGGTGGCCCATCCCTACGCTGCTCCAGCTTATGACAAGAAGGCTCCTCCTGGATACGTGAGGAGCGTGGAGAGCACTGCCACCACTGGAACCGTGACAAGATATGAAGACCCTTACATCAACCTGTTCAGTGATGACAACCCAAATGCCTGCTCTATCATGTAGATGAAAGAAAAAAAAAAAAAGAAGTGTTTTTCTCACAGCACTGTAAATTTTCAAATTTTAATGTAGTAGGCTCTTTGTTTTTTATTTTTCTTTTTTCCATTTTGAAGTTTTTGTTTTACTGGAGTGTAGCACATTCAGAGGATGAGAAGAGACGTCACTGTGATCCTTGTTTTCTTAATTTTCGCTTCAATGGTCCTGAAATGTACTCCCTCTTTGTTCTTTCGAAGTCTCTCTAATAACTCTGATGTTTTGGCCTTCTTTTTTGCCTGGGATGATGACCCTGGTTTGTCCTTAGTTGCAGGCTCACCATAAAACGGTGCTCGCCGGTAAAATAAGAATGCCTGCTTGGAACCGTAATAGAAAAATAGCAATTTCGGTTCATTAAAGGAGGGGGAAAAGGAAAAAAAGAAGCAGCAAATACTTCCTCTATGGATGATGAGGATCACTAGAAGGATGCCGCAAGTAACTGTCAAAGACTCGAAATTGCTCTGCTCACTAGTTACGGGCTTCGATCATATTTCCAATTGTATGACACTAAAGTGTGACATTGCATTTTGACAATTAAAATTTTATATTTTAGACTTGATCTCGAAACTTTGAGTAGTTGAATTAGCTCTAATGTTAAAAAAGCTCATACTTGATATTCAAATTATTAAAAATTTAATTGGTTCCCAGAAGAAGATGGAGCTAACAGGAAGCTAACGGGAACAATAATGGACAACGAAGGCAAATCCTTCTGTGTCACCAAGGTGTCAGGAATCAGCTTTATTTTTTCTGCTTTGCCTTTTTATGTTTTTCCTCGCCCTTTACCGGATCCTAGCAAAGTGTAAAGGCATAACTCACTCGGGCTAGCATAGAGGATTCAATCAACAGAATTGCCCTTGCCCAGATAATGATTTATGCCCGTTATTGTCATCACCATTTAACAAGATCTCCAAGTGTGCAAAAATACGGGTCCCTAACGTGTGTAAATATTCAAGGGCGAAAGTGTTCATACATCATATGCGCAGGCTTTCTTTTATGCTCTATTTCTCAAAACTAATCAATCACAGTAATATTCCCATTTTCTCCCCATCGACTTTTAATCCTACTCTTTCATCTAATGTTCTGAAAACCGGACCAGACCGGCCGGTCCAACGGGTCAGACCGGGAACCGGTCCCCTCACCGATTCGGGCGGCTCCCCAAAAGCGGTGAGGTCAAAAACCGGTTAAAAACCGGTAAACCAGTCTCAAACCGGTTGAACCGGTCAAACCGATACTGATCCGTACGGTTACCGGTTCTAAATTTTTTTTTTTGAAATTTCTTTAAGCAAAACGACGTCGTTTTGCTCTTAATTTTACAACAAAAAAAAAGAAACGGCGTCGTTTCCGGAGGGGGTTGAAAACCCTCGTCTGGCTCCTAATCGCAGAACGGAGAAAAACCCTCGTCACGCGTCGTTTCCGGAAGGGGTTGAAAACCCCCGTCTGCCTCCTCGTCGCAGAACGGAGAAAACCCTCGTCACGCGTCGTTTCCGGAGGGGGTTGAAAACCCTCGGCCCGGTCTGCCTCCTCCTTGCGGAATGTATGCATCGTAACATCAGACGGCTCCGTCCCGCAACCCCCTTCGGCCGGGTCTACCTCCGCACTCCACAGAATGAACGCATCGCAGCCGCCTCCAGGTCTCCGTCCCACGTCGCGAACCCCAGCCGGCTCCATCCCGCGTCTCGCACCCCAGCCGGCCAGCACCGTCCGCTCCGCCTCCGCAATCCACACCGCATCGTTCGCCAATCCGCCCCCGCACCGCACCTCCAGGTTGAAGCCTTACGGTTTTGTTATTGTTCTAGGTAGAGACTTTATTAATTTTTGCATCTGTTATTCATTTCTGCTCAATGTGTGTGTGTGTGTGTGTGTGATTGTGTATTCGTCAGTTGTCAGAGACGTTATATAAACCAGAAGTGAAAGTGATGTCACATTGTGATTCTGTGAACACGTATTAGGCACAAATTTTGTAAAAACTGATATAAGTTATCAAAATTGACAAGTTTTGAAATTGAAGCAAACAACTCCCGTGATTGAAGATCCCATCCAGTAATTGAATTTTGTATGTGTAGTTTCCAGCTGTTAAAGAAAAAATCTTAAACAATGTGTAAGAGCCGTTCAAAATATTTATTATATTATTTATATGAATGAAATATTTTTTTATTTTATGGTATTATTTTTTATGTTTTAAATAATTTTATTATTGATTTATATATATTTTTTTATTTATGTTATTAGTATATAAATAATTATATATATATATATATATTTATATATATAATATATAAATATATATTTAATTATACTTCGGTTCGATCACAGTTCGACTACGATTCGACCATTGAACCTTAAATCAGTACCTCGACCGGTTCAGTAATCGGTTCGCTTTTCAAAACTTTGCTTTTCATCACAACTGATGAATATATTAAAAGATATAAAATAATTAATATATTTTATTTAATAATTTCAATTTTTTAAATAATTAATTTATCAATATAATATTAAAATCATTCGCATGTCACGCGTTGAACCAGACATAGAAGCACAAATTTGCATTTGGGAGAATTACAATTTATTCAAAAATATCCAAAAAAAAATGTTATAATTATAAAATATAATTATCTAAAAATATTTGTATTTATAATTTTATTTTTTTATTTATGTTTAATTAGTTATTGTTAATTTTTTTAAAAAATTAAAAATTTGATATTAAAGAAGAGAATTTCTTCATAATAATATAATAATATATTTATATATAAATTATTATTATTACATTTTTTTTGGTTTTCTATTATTACATTTAACTTTTTTTTTGTCAACTATTATTACATTTAACTAAAGGGTCATTTTTTCAAGTGTTAGTTCCTGGTCCTTGCCTTATGGCCCGTAGCAAGAGATTCTGGAGCAGGCCCAATTTGGTCCAGAGGCAAGTACATGAACCCTGGTTCTCAGATCTCAAGTATGAACTCTATGTTCGCCGACTCCGGTTAGATCCGCTTAACTCCGGCGTCCCCTTTCAATAGCCGTCGCAATTCATCGTCTCTCCCACTTCCGGCTACGTTCCTTTCACCGGAAGTTATGGACTCCGATTCGTCCAAATCGGATTCCCAAACGTTGACCTCCGACATGGAAAACCTGTCCCTCTCCACTGACCCGCTGTCGAACCAGTTCGGGTCTCTCAACGACCTGTGCTACGAGCTTGGTTCCCTGCAAGACCTAGCCACCCGTGGCTCATGGCGCTCCATCATTGACCAGGTTACCCGAGCAAGAGCCCTCTCTCTCCTCCAGAAACCCCACGACCACCTTACCTATCTCGCCTTACAACGTCCTCGCCTTCACCAAACTGCGCCGTATCAACGAAGCGTCCGCGGAGCTGGACTCCATGGAAGACCTCGACAGTTCTCACTACAGGTATGAAACATACCCGAAAATTTACCCGAATCGATCCGGATCCATGTTGCCTTTCTGTCTCCGGTGGCTCCACGCCCTGATGCCGATTAAATTGGGTCAGCGCCAGGAAGGGATCGATCGGTTATATCGTCTGCTTGATTTCGTGCGTGAAAAGCTGGGGAAGAAGGAAATGAAAAACCTTTGTGTTTCTCTTGGTGTGTGGAGAAAGAGGGAGGTGTTTGTCATGAACTGTATAATCGGGCACCATTTGAGCCACAAAGAGTTTGGTGTGTGTTTGAGCTTGATGAAAGATTTGCTTAGTCGTGATTCTTCGGATCCTTTGTTGATTTTCGCAACTTGGGTATATTCAAATGCAAATTGGTGACTTAGAGGGAGCGAAAAGTTCATTTTTTCAGATCGAGGGTTTGATGAAAGAGGGGAAGAGCAATGGGTCATTGAGCGAGGTTGAGCTGAAGAATCTTGTGAACCGAAATAAGGCCTTAGTGTATATGGTTGGGAAGGATTACGTCTCCGCAGTAAGGGAGTACGAGGAGTGCATTGAGAGGGACCATACAGACATAGTGGCCATTAACAACAAAGCTCTCTGTTTGATGTATCTACGGGATTTGTCTGATTCTATCAAAGTATTAGAAAATGCGCTTGAAAGGGTTCCTACAATGGCTCTGAATGAGACGCTCGTTTGTCAATTTGTGTAGTATGTATGAGTTAGCATATGTTAATCACTCTGATATTAAGAGAACTC
The DNA here is from genome assembly GCA_019955255.1 of Castanospermum australe. Classification (NCBI taxonomy): domain Eukaryota; kingdom Viridiplantae; phylum Streptophyta; class Magnoliopsida; order Fabales; family Fabaceae; genus Castanospermum; species Castanospermum australe. The sequence goes on from NSJW01000002.1 coordinate 452,862, forward strand.
TTAGTAGTTGGATTGCTCGGGTTGCCCCAGATGACTTTGATGCAACATGTACTCGAATATGAGGTAGTTTCTTTCTTTTCATCCTATGTTCATTTGCCTGCAATTAACATTCTTCAAATGTATGAATTTGTGTTTTATATTCATTAATATGATGCTACTTATCAAATTTTGCATTCTGAGGCATATGTGTTCAGTTGTTTGTCCTTTCACTCTCTACTTTGGCCTACCTCTTTGTCCCGTTGATGAAATAAGATGTTCATACTTCATTGCATCCCTTTACACTTGAAAGTTTGACACTTATTATACTGAGCTACAGGTGGACTATACAACATCTTTAATCTTATCCTGTACTTCCATATCCAAATATAAGTATGATTGACTTGATTTCACTTGATTTTTCTTCTGGTCTGTGAGGGATGCAAAATAACTGAGTCAAACTTATTATGTATCGAAGAAAGATTTCAAAGTATCAAGTTAAGTGTGTGTTAATTTTGAGCATCCTAAGATAAAAGCTAAAATCAGTGAAGATGATTGCTGAGTTTGTCTGTTATCTAGTATGTGCAAAGGTATCTACTATGCAGGAGCCAGGAAGGCGGTTTTATGATGTATGGCTCCGCGGAGTCTTTTGATTTGTGGTGGTTGGTGAATCTTTCCTGCTGCAAATAGGTGATTCGTGTTGCTGATAGATTGGCATCTCTTCTAAATTACGTCCTTTACGTCGTGCAAGATATTGTTAGACCCAATCACGTCTTTGGATTCGTTATTTGCCTTGGAAATACGAGTCTTGATTTCTAATATAGCCTTTGGTTGCTTCAGAGATACACTTGGAAGTTGGAACTGTGTCTTGAATTTTTCTGATGCTTCGTTAAGAATCGGGGCACATTGTTTTTATTTCTGCCAATGACAATGGTATCAGTACTTGGTGCTAACTACTACGAAGTTACGAACTAACTTTTTCTTTTTACTTGACAGCTAATTTGCCTATAGCAGTTGTGATTTGTATAAAATAGATTTCTCTTGCAAGACAAAAATGGTGGTGGATTTTTGGAGGGAAGGAAGAGTCGGGTTTGCCGTTTCTAATTCTCAGTTGCAACAGTTTTCACTCATACGTCATGACTAGAAAAGGATTGTTGTAATAAAATCTTAAGTTATTGCTTGGGAATATATACTTCGCATCTAAGAAAACTGCTGTACCATGCAGAATTTATGGGGATGAAATGCGTTTGCGGCTTTAATGGGTGCTTAAAGCACCTAAAAATTATTCTGTCTCAACTTTTCTGTCAGATATATAAAAGAATTAAGTGTTTGGTTCATATCTTGTTCGTTCTTCGATGGAGTGACCGTGGTTGTTAAAGTGTTTTAGAAGAATGTGTTAATATCTTTAAATTTATTAATTTTTTTATTTGTATATTTTATGATGTATTAAATATTAAATTAAAAAATTTATTATTTTAATACTTAAATTTGAATTAGAATATTTATATATAATTATTCATGTGTATATATATTATTTTTAGATAATATTTTACATAAGATAAAATTTATGCTTTTAAGTTTCATTTTTATGCGTTATTTTTATTAGATCCTTAAACATTTTTTAGTGAAAATTTGCTTTTAACAAATTTGAGAGTGACTAATTTTTGAAATGACATAGTAGCTCTTACACAAGCTACAAAAGGGATAAATTAGAGTAAATAAGTAATTTATTGTATTTTTTATGTTATCTTTTTTCCCACTCTATGAAAAAACCCTATTATTTGGGCCTAGGAAAAAAAATGGCTCGGCACTGGCAGAGGGATTAATCATTACCAATGTAAAATCTAAATATATTTAAAATATATTTTTTACATTAATGTTAAAATACATCTATGGAGTATAAAATAATATTAGATTTAATTTAAAATTTTGTAGGATAAAAATTGTTAATCAGTGATAAATTTGGTGAGAAAATTATGCAATAAAAATTATTTAATAATGTAAACATTAACTTTAATTTACACTTAGTACAATATCTAGCCTCCAGAATAATATTCGATTCCATATTTCTTGTGTGTGTGTTTTTTTTAATGGGATTGAATTTTTAATATTATAAGTAAACTTTTTTTTTCTGGAGTTCTAGATTGTTCACTATTAAATTATACTCTTGTAAGTTATTTGGCTGGTAATGCAGACATCGAGTTTGTTTATCTTTCAATTAATAAAGTTTCCAAATTATCTCGTTGATATGATCAATAACAATAACTATTATAACTTAAGCAGATATCTCCATCTGCCATCCTCAAATAATTCACTCAAGAATAATGCTATTACTGTATTAGAATTACAATTTGAAAAAACTGAAGACGAAGGGCGATGCTTATATTAGATACACAGAGATTCCAAATCATCTTATATTAGATACACACAGGTTCCAAATCATCATCTCAAGTCTTAATAATTCAAAATAGCATGATACAGTCACAATTTTATAAATTATATTTTTCTCCTACTTTTCCTTTAAACTTGTCGGATAGATCCTCTGCAGCCCAAAATGAGAACACAGTTCAATGACTTAGAGCATGTTTGATAAAAAAAAAAAGAAAATAAAATAAAATGACAATAAAATATTTTTTATACTTTAATTTTATACATCTTATATATTACATATTATTTTTTTTATTTTTATTATACTAAATATGTACTTACAGTTAAAGTGTCTCAGTTGCCTTTAAAGGCCCAACGGTATAGTGTACAATTTCGAGCCCACGTCTACATTCTGGGCCCAAAAAAAAGTCTACTTCTACATTCGGTTTGAGAAGTTCAATTCAAATATGTACACCAACATGATGACAAAAAAAAAAAAAGTGTGCACCAACACAGCACTTTTGTCACAACTATAATAGAAAACAGGAGCTCTCAATTCTATTTGTTTGCAAGTTGAAGACTTGAAAGCGAAGTTGCCTATGGCATTGCTTCCTTCCGCTTTGCACCAACTCTCTTCCACCAAACCTCTCCCCTCTTCCTCTTCTCACTCTATTTAGGCGCTGATATAAACTTGTTTTTTTGTGTTGGAGCTTTGCCTCTGATTCAGCAATCCAACTACTCATTCCATCCCCTTCTTCTCTCCCTCCCTGTGATTTCCATGGCCAACACACTATATAACCCCACCATCTTCCAATGCCCCGCCTTTCATTCGGTTTGTGGGCGCGTTTTTCGATCAATGTCCTATCTTCCTCTCAGGTGAGTTCCTTCTCTCGTTCCACCAGTGTTTCTCTGTTGCTAATAATGGATTTGCTTGTCTTTGTAGAGCACTGGACACGGGAAAACATGTAGAGCTGAATAAAATGGTTGTGGCAGTGAAGGCAAAGAGTCATTTTGATGAAATAGACGTTGATATTTCTTTGAGCCCAAGAGTGAATGCTGTAAAACCTTCAAAGACTCTGGCTATAAGTGATCAGGCCACCGCTCTTCTACAAGCCGGCGTTCCCGTTATTCGCTTAGCTGCCGGAGAACCTGATTTTGACACACTGGCTGTCATAGCTGAGGTGAATTATTTGTAAATTTCACTTCGTTTTCTACATTGTCAATAATTTTTTTTTTTTCTTTTCGGGGTGTATCATGATCACGTCATGACATGTATGGGTAGGCTGGGATGAATGCAATTCGTGAAGGTTACACAAGATACACCCCCAATGCCGGAACATCAGAACTCCGCCAAGCAATTTGTCATAAGCTAAACGGTTAATTTAGATGCTTGGCTTGTGGTTTTTGGATGCTTTTTTGATTACCCTAGATGGGGATTTTGACAATATGCCAGAATTGTTGCTGCAGTGGAGAACGGAATTACGTACACTCCCGATCAGATTGTGGTCAGTAATGGAGCCAAACAGAGTCTTATTCAAGCAGTGCTTGCTGTTTGTTCCCCAGGAGACGAGGTATTTATTTTCCAAAGCCTTTGTTCCATTTTTAATTTCCACGTTTTGCTCGCTAAATTTGATTTGTTAGTGTATATTTGATATAGAGTAAAAATAGAGGATAAATTTTGGTAGATGATATCAAGGGTGGCTGGCTAACCCTCTTTTTTTTTAAAGGCTTTCCGGTTGTGTTGTCCTCCCTCCGGTCACCTTGATGAAGTTCTAGCATTTTTTACAGGAATTTTGGGTTATACCCGGTATTCGCCGTTCTAATGAGAGTGTCAGGTAGTTCCCGCCTCTTCCTTCCTTAGTGTGTTAGACCGTGAAGTGCCCCTTTTAGTGTCGGGTACTCACTTCAGAGCCGAAATCTCATCTTTCCTGCTTCCGGGCAAGGAGGAGAGATTCTGAACGGAATTACATTTTTGAATTCTTTATATATATGGATATAGGAGTAAAAATCCCATTTTAGGCCACAAATTTTAATTATATATATATATATATATATATATTAAGACATTTAATTTTCTTAATTTATTGTTTAAAAAATTGATATCATTAGATAATGAGAATTTAAAAAAACATTGCTTTAACTTTTAATATTCCGTAAAATATAATAATTACTTTATGATTTAAATTTATTTTCAGAATTGAAAATGTTAAAAGAGAAATTATATAAGTAGAAGATAATACTCGAATCAACATATTCAATTACATAAAAATATTTAAATTTTTTTTAAATGTATATATTACATATAGAATAATGTTAACGATTTTTGTAACTTCTATCTAAAAAGAAAGAAGTTTTTCAAAATTAAAATTAAGATCAACAATGCTACAATGTCTCAAGCAAGATTAAATAAATTAACAATATTCTCAATTGAAAAAAAATGTTAGGGGGAAATTGATTATAAAAATTTAGTTAGTAACTTTGCATGTTAGAAAAGATAAAAAATAATTTTAAAAAATTTATATTAATTTTATTAAATCAGTTAAAGGCCTGATATTAAAGTTTGGCTTTAGGTTTAGGTTTCCAACACTCTTAAGCCGCCCTGATCATATGAAATAGAGAGAACTATTCTTCCCTATAACTTTCTGCATTAGTGTTCTGCTCATCCTTCTTCAAAGGTTCTCACTTCTCTGTTTTACAACATGATTATCATATTTTCCGGGTCTGACAAGCTTTATTCTTACTAGTTACTCTGATTGGATTCAAGCAACCAAAACTCACTCCATACTGTGCACATATTTGCATTTATAAAGAATGTGTTTTATGTGTGTTTGGACAACAAATTACATAGATGTTATTTTGCCTTTGCATGCTGCGGTGGCTTTCATTTACCGTGTGCTGTGAATGTTTCAGGTCATTATTCCAGCTCCATTCTATGTGAGTTACCCAGAAATGGTAACATTGGCTGATGCAACACCTGTGATTCTTCCAACCCGCATATCTGATAATTTTCTTTTGGATCCCAAACTCCTCGAATCCAAACTTACTGAAAGATGTAGAATACTTATTCTTTGTTCCCCATCTAACCCAACAGGATCTGTCTACTCTAAGAAATTACTTGAAGAGATAGCCCAAATTGTAGCAAAGCATCCCAGGCTTCTGGTAGAGTCATACATCCATGACTAAATCACATGTGCTTGAATGTGTTTGCCTAAATGATAGTTCCTTTCAAGATCTCTTTGGCTGTTTTATACAGGTTCTCTCTGATGAAAATTACGAACACATAATTTATGCGCCAGCAACTCATACAAGCCTTGCATCTTTACCTGGCATGTGGGACAGAACTCTAACTGTGAATGGATTTTCGAAGGTTAGTCGGTGATGATATGTTCTCTTACTGCTAATTACTATTTTTTTTGTCCCCGGGGGGGGGGGGGTGTTAGGTTGTTGGTGTTGTTGATCCCTTTTTCTTGTTTTTTACTCAATCCTATTCTGTATTTCTAGTATGGTTGTAAGTTATAAGCTTATGCCATAATGCAAAAAGCCTCAGGATTGGATTCTGATGCTTTTAAACTTTGTGCCTGCAGCCATTTGCAATGACTGGTTGGCGGCTTGGATATGTTGCTGGTCCAAAACATTTTGTTGCAGCATGTGCAAAGATCCAAAGTCAGGTATGCTGCATTTTTTATTGGCCACTTTCGTCAACTATGTATAACTCAATATCATACTTCTCTTGATTTCCTTTTGCTCCAAGACATCTGATAGACGCTTAGGTTTCTCTGGATTCAGCAATTGAGGGGAAACTAAAGAAATTTTCTAGCATTCATTTGGAATGGGTTGGACTAGTGTTGCTATTTATATTTTATGCAGCATACAAATCTGATGCATCTTATTGAATTCAGTTCACCTCAGGGGCCAGTAGTGTAGCTCAGAAAGCTGGAGTTGCTGCATTAGGACTAGGCTATGCTGGCGGGGAGGCTGTTTCTACCATGGTGAAAGCATTTAGGGAGCGAAGGGATTTCTTGCTTAAAAGTTTCAGTGAAATAGATGGTGTTAAATTATCCGAACCCCAGGTGGAAACTAAATTCTTTATTCTCTTGGCTTGTTGTTCAACAGTTATCCTCTTTATCTTTTGGACTCTTTCCTTTTCTTGTATGCGTTTCTACTTCAATGACCTCATAAATATACTATTCTTTTCACTTTCAGGGAGCATTTTATCTGTTCATTGATTTCAGCTCCTATTATGGAAGAGAAGCTGAAGGATTCGGTATAATTGAGAATTCTGAGTCCCTCTGTCGGTACCTGCTGGATAAGGGCCAGGTATTTTAGCGATATTATATGAGCAGAAAATTTTGGAATGATTTTTTTTGTTTACTTCACCGTATTCCCTTAAAAGCAGTCAAGAAGGATGAACTATTCTCTTTCTGGAAGGCTTCATGCATGGTGCTTTTTAGATAATCGTCATCATCTAACTATACATATCAAGTTCATCTAACCATGTTTATACTGTTTCGTAAAAAGTAATAACTTGTGTTTTGCTGTTTTGACTAATTACAGGTTGCCCTGGTGCCAGGAAGTGCATTTGGAGATGATAGTTGCATTCGCATCTCATATGCAGAATCCCTTACGATCCTGCAGGAAGCTGTAGAGAGAATTAAGAAAGCAATTATCCCTTTAAACTCTGCCGCGCTTGTTTAATGCCCATGAATTGTGTGCTTTCTTCTAATTGGCGTGTTTTAATTTGGTTTGGCAATGTGTAAAATGATTATTCTGAAAATAATAGGCTGTGGTTATTTCCACATCTAAAGTGACTATGCCACAGCCTCATTGATGTATAAAAATTATATTAACAAAATTGTCCCTTTTACTGTATTAATTACTCTTGGTCACTTTTGATGCAAACTCCTAATAATTTTTTAACGTTGCATTTTTGCATCTAGATATAGAATCTGCTTTATGCGTGAGCGTTGTTATCTTAATTACCAGTATCAAGTGGTGTTGAAAATTTATGTTCCGCGTGGTATCTCTATAATCAAATTATCGCAAGAGCTTGTAGAAAAGAGGTGGGTTGTCAAGCAATGCCTTGTAATATAGCAAACTTGCGCTATTAAACTGTGTAATTGATCTTTTCATGCTTTTTTTTTTTTCATGGTTAAGTGATCTTAGTTGGCCTAACATATAGAGATCCCGTCAGTGTTAGCACATGTTAAGTTCAATTTAATTTTTTCACAAAAATGATTTTTCAGTCATTTTTTTTTAACATTTTGATTACAAGCACATGATGAAACCGCTTTTTAATGTTTGCTACCATTTCTTCCCCGTGCGGATGGTGGTGCTAAATGTAGGCCCAATTTGTATTTGGATAAGCACATAAGATGTTTTGCCGTCTGGTTTTGATTGCGGGTATTGTAGAATTGGTTTGAGTGGCAAGCATAGGCCCACATCAGGTCTTTTTTTGTAAAGGAAAAATGGGTTGTTCACTTGATGGGAGGACATGGAGATGGATTAATCAATTGTTATAAGAAGAACCAATCAATTGATATAAGATTTGGTATACTCTATGCTTATTTTGGCATAGATTGCGGCTTGGAATAAATTCTCGCATAAGAGACTGCTTGGAATGTCCCAACATATTCATCTGTGGCCCAACCGCCGAAGTTTCCCAAAAGGTTAATCTTTCAATGAAAGTTTTCCTGATTGGGAGGCAATGGAAGGCAAGAGGGAGGAGAGGGGTAGAATGGAAGGAAGGAAGAAAGGTAATCTTAATTCTCCATGTCAAATATTCCTATCTAACTGGAATGAACAGCCTCAAGAAGCTAAGAAGTCCTTTCCCCTTCATGCAAAGCCTAGTGTGGTGACTTGAACCAGAAGACAATCAACCTCGACAGAGAAGCATTGGCTTTCTTCTACCTGTAATTTTCTGTTCCACTGGACTACCTATTTATACTTCATATGTTGGCAAATATGTAGATGAAACCGAGTTGGAGGGAGGGAGGAAGAAAATCCTTATGATCGATGGAGGTCTCTTATTCATGCAAAAGACCACACACCCGAGATTGTGTTCTTTGATTTGGAAACTACAGTGCCCAACAGGGGTGGACAACGTTTCTGGGTCTTGGAGTTTGGTGCAATTGTTGTCAGCACCCAGAAACTCAGCGAGATTGAGAGCTATACCACGCTCATAAGACCCGAGATCTATCTGTAGTCTCAGTGAAGTCCAGCAGATGCCACGGCATAACTCGTGAAGCCGTACAAAATGCACCATCTTTTGAGGAGGTTGCAGACAGGATATTCAATATTTTGGATGGAAGGGTGTGGGCAGGTCATAACATCCAGAGATTCGACTGTGTTCGTATCAAAGAGGCCTTTGAAGATATCAGCAGGCCAGCACCGGTACCAGTTGGAATCATTGATTCTTTGGGGGTCCTAACTGAGAAGTTTGGAAGACGAGCCGGTAATATGAAGGTAGGTGAATAGCAGCAAGTAAAATTCATTACTCTCACAACAAAATCCTTACAATCTCAACTACTATTTATTTCTATCAGATGGCAACACTGGCTTTCTTATTTTGGCCTGGGGCAACAAAAGCACAGGTACGTTACCATTTCTTCTGCTCTAGTTCTTATGAGAATATTAATATATAATTTAGTGATCCATGCTATAGCTTTTGTAAAATTCGAATGAAGTGGATTTATGACTATTTTGAAGCAGGAGCCTAGATGATGTTCGCATGAACTTGGAGGTCCTTAAGCACTGCGCTACTGTGTTGTTTCTGGTGTGCAATTAATTAATCTCCAGTTCTCCACATTCAATCCTACATGCTTGCTTACCTTTGAAACAAAGATTCCGGCAGCCTGATTCTCATACGTTTTGTTATGGCTTTTGGGTAACGTTAGGAATCAAGTCTCCCTAGCACAATGCATGGCAAATGGTATGGCTCTTCTAGCGTCATGACGCGAAGCAGAAGTAATGGGAAATCGCCCAGCAAAGAGGAGACTAACAGGAAATCTCCCCCAACTACTTTAGGATATCAGAGGGCAGTGCCATATGCAAGGGGCAGTTTGGGAAAGGTTTTATACGTTGCAATAATAATTGTTTAATTATCATGTATATATTACTCAGCATTGCCGCTAACAATGATAATGGAACTGTATCAAATGCATGCAGATGACCGAAAGAGTGAAGGGCCTCTTCTCCCAAGGGCAACAACCTCTTAGCCAACTACTCAAGCATTCTCATTCACTGCTAAGATGAGGAAGAATTGACCAAATGGACGCCTCTTCAGAAATGAGTTGATTCTGTTCTACCTTCAGAAGAATACCTTGGGAAAGTCCAGGGGGGTATTGGAAAAAGAAAGGCCATTACGTTTTATTCAATAGGCAGATTGAAGGAGGACGGAACATGCATATATGCGCCAGAGGGTCGTCCAATTCTTGAATCATTCGTTTTTTGTATGTTTTTAACTAGGAAGCAGTGCCGCACGCATTTGCAGATGTCGAAGACTCTAACCACCAAAAGGAAACAGTGTGACAACCTGAATATATTTGTGTATACTCCAATTAATTGATCAATTCAAATTCTTAAAGCATCTCTTGAATGAAAGGTGCTATAGTAATGTTATGTATTTGAAAATGAAATCAAAATAAATGGATTGAAAATTGATATCAAAATATTCTTCCAATAACTAGTAAAATGTTGTTCAAATAGCATTATCCTTGCCTTTAATCCTGCAGAAGATGAGAAGAAACATACAAACGCGGATTCTCTGTTCCACTGAAATTATTCATGTTAACAACAGAAAGCTCATTAATCCCGATTCATTAGTCTTGAAAATCCTTGCGACGGTGCTAAAAGGCACTATTACTCACTGTTTATCTGCTTGTCTTTTAAGTTCCTACAAACTACTATCATATTGTTATGAATTTTGTAGGTTGATGGAGACATAAATTTCACACAAATCAAACAGTTATTTTATTAGATAACATAGGCACATAGCTATATAGCACGTACAGAACCCACTTCGCACGTTCCTGTGTGTATAACAGGAATGGGATGTTTCATTCTTCTGTCCCGCTATATTATTGTACATAAACTCCGGTACTGGAAATCCAAACATACAAACAAGCATCATATATGAGTACTACTACGACATTCCAATTCAAACTAGACAAGAATAGTTAAGATCTTATTTCCACACACATCTCCAATATAAACTTATATGGAGACGGGGCTCACACGGTTCAATTAGTAGCCATCCTATTCCAACTTGGAAATTTAGCTTGCGGTCAAGGGCTCCTCCGACAGTAAAGAAGACCCTTCCTCCAATTCTTTTGACAAAGCTGGCCATCTTTGGCTTGTAAATCACTCGCTAACTAAGGCCAAAGCCTGGGTTATGGCATGGGCCTACATGAACATGAATTGCAAGATAATGTGAACTCTTTGGTGGCTTTTGGAGATTAGGAATCACCGAATCAAGTCTCTTTAACCTATTGTACTGCAAATGGTATGGCCCTTCCACGGTTATTACTTGTAGAGGCAAAAACAATGGGAAGTGCAATTGCAAATACAAATTAAGATGGATATGGTATACCTCTAGTTAGGGCAACAATGAAACACAAGACTTGTAAGTGATGATTAGGTACACAGCGTTAGTACAATAGAAAAATATACGCACAGCTCCAGGGGGAGGTTTGGGAAAATCTTTGCTGAAAAAACTCTTTTTTTTGTATATTATATTTGTAAGTTCGTCTTATGTGGTATTTATTAGCGACTAATTAACGATGAACTTTAAACGCTTATGATGGAGAGAATTTCAAAGTCCTTTACATAAAGCCCAAGGGCAACAACGTCTTCACGAGCTAGCCAAGCATCTAATTCTGTTCTACTTTGAGAAGAATGCCACAGAAATTCACTGGGGAAAGAGGTGGGTATTAGATTGAAGAATTAGGATATGCGTGCTGAAGAGGGGGAGGGGTCGCTATATTACTAAATCCCGTATTCTCAGGGAAATTAGAAATTGTCCATAATTTTATTGACAGAGGTACTGCACAGCACGAAATCTTTTTACCGAAAACTTTCACGAATGATCTGATAAATAAATAAAGAGAAAAGCAGTTTAGAATAATGCATACAGAATCATTGGAGATAAAAGAATTATAAAACATAAAACTCTCTTCTGATTGGTGAAAACAAGTATTTCTCTTTTATTGATCGATTCAAATTCTAATTTTTACAAAAAAACATTATTATTAATTATGACTTGAACTTACAATATCTATTTATATATTTATTTAAATTCCTACCTAACTTAACCATTTGAGCTACGTTCAAGTGACATCCATCCAAATTTTTAAAGCACCTTTTCAATAGAAGACGTTTTGCAATGTTTGTATTTATAACAAATAAAATCAAAATAAATTGATTTAACAGTGTTATATCCATTCCTCTAACTAAATACGAGGTCTCCCTTTATTTAATGCCACAAAGAAACACATTGTTGTAGAAAATAATTTTGATTAATCTAATTGTTGAATAATAAATTATTATATAAATTTTTATATGAAAATTTTAAATATGAATAAATAAAGAATCAAATAATTATTTTTTTAAATAATTTCCTTAAAATGTATATTATTCATTAATTTAATAAATTTAATAAAATAAAAAAAGATGGATGAATATAAATATATATAATGTAAATGATACAAATAGTCCACGTGAATAAATCTTTCTTTCTTCCCCTTTCACTCCTTTTTTTGGTACATCCCTTTTCACTCCTTCAGTAATTTTTATATAGCAATGTTATTTCTCCACTTTAATTTTATAACTCTTCCCATACATTATTTTTTTATAGTGAAAACAGAAGAAAAAGAAAGCAAAAGATGAAAAAAAAATTGATTTTTTTATTATCATTCAAAATAAATATATAAAAAAATATAAAATTAAGATGAAAGAATAACATTTTTTATTTTCATATTCTATATTTCTCACTCTCCGGTCACCACTTTTTGTCAGCCATGTCAACAATCACTACAACGCTTCTGTGAAAAAGAAAGAAAGATCGGAAGTAGGGAAGTTGAAAAAGGAGAAAACTCAATATACATTGAATTTAGACAAGTTTTTGAAAGCAGCAGAATTACAGATTAAATTAAAGCCATGTGCAGGCGTGCAGCTGTGCCTCATGTTTGGCACTCGTCAATCTTTACAGAGCCAAAAGGAAAAAGGTTGGAATAAAGTATTATTGTGGCTACGGGACACCAACCATGTAAATGTTCATCCCCCTGAATCTAGACGCAATTCCCATTTGAGAACATCAGAGCACATGGACCCCGCTTTTAAATCTAAACTTTTATCATATTTCCAACTACGCAATGAATTAGTAATGATGTAATGCACTACGTACAGCTAAACCATTTATGTTAACAACCAAAAGCTAATCAACTCACATTCATTACCCTTAAATTAAATTAAAAGTCTTCCACCAACGCTGAAACGCACTGCTTAATTGTGCTCGTTTGTTTGACCTGTCAACAATGATCAACTGTACAAAAAACTTAATCTATTATATGGAGATTTATGAATGGTTTTACAATGCATTATATGAATGGTTTTATAATATACAGGCTCACATAACCTTGTCTGTAAATTTAACTAAAGAGGAGTGCTATTTAATATTTACCATGAAAGAACTCTACGGAATTTAACTACAAATTCACATGGTAAGCTATCATTGGTGAGACGAGAGAAAAAAGTAGAGTATTATTAATTAGTATTTCTAATTTAAAAATAAAAGGAAGCCACCTAATTAATATAATACGTTCGTGATGTTTCGTAAAAAATTAGTTTGTATCATTTAATATTACTGTTAACATAATTATAAAGAATGAAAATGATAAAAATTAATTTTTGATATTATGTCACGTGTCAATTGTTTTAAAAACTTAAATTATTATATTTAAACTCAAATTATTTTATGTCTAACACAACTTACTCCAATTAGTGGTTTGGGCAAAAATTTGATTGATAGCAGTTTTATCCAAACTATAATTTAAGGTTCCAAAACCTAAACTAAAAATTACATATACGTGATCTGCTTTTGTCTTTTATTTTTTTGTTGGTTACATGCTTTTGTCTTTTATTTAATAGACAACAAGTACTGCCAGCTATTTTACGCACCACACATCGAACCGCTATTTTATTAAGCACATATATAGATAGAAACTCCCAGCATCTCCAACACGGCTTCCGAGAAGACTTATTCTAATGTCCCATTAATATTCGTACATAACGTACTCTGGGACTGGAAAATCCAACATACAAGCAAACATCGGAAGTACTATTATGATTTTCCAACTATACGAGTAGCTGCCTACAAGACATGTTTTTATTTTTTCATACAAGTGCGTCTCCTGTGTACGGAGACATAGGCGTTGACAGTTGAATTAGCTCAGCTAGTAGCCATCCAACTTAGCACTCGAGCTTGCATTGTGCCCAACAGCTTCTTCAACAGTCAGGAAGACCCTGCCATCGATTTTGCGAACAAAGTTGACCAAATTTAGCTTGTGAATCACTTGCCACCTTGGGTTGGCAATTGCTAACTGAGAGGAACAAGAAAAGCAGTGGGTCAATAGGTTCGTAATAGAAATTATGAAGAATACAAATTATTTGTAGTTGTCTTTTTATGATGCACTTCAGGTGTATGGTTAAAAATGGTAAGTTGACAGCGTATGATCTATATATTTTCCAATACTTAATTCTTAAAAATATAATTTCACTTATCATTTTCAAAGAGTATAGCATAGAAGTCACAAATGGAGTCTGCCTTACCTGCTTCCCATGTGAGGCCAAACTCTTATGCAGTTCCTCTAGAGAAGCAATGCCGGAGGCGTCAATGCTCACCAAATCTGTCATAATGTAATAGAAAGTTGCTTATAAGGGAAAGCCCAACAAATTTGCTAGAAAAAAGCATCAAGTTTTGATATAATTAACTTATAGGGAAAATTACTACTAAAAAAAACGACAATCACGGAAGCAAACAAGAATTTAACATAGTTTGACAAATTGCCTACATTCACAAATAAGAGATCATCAACTACAATATCATAAAGAATATTACAGGATAGTGTCAGTGAGATTGTAAAATTATTAACCCCACAACTACCTCATCCCCATTCATGCATTTCTAACAAGTTTCCTTTCTCACATACAAATTGGGATACATAGCATGGCTTCCCATATCCAAGCGTTACCCAACCCATACTTCTACTGTACATGATAGTTATCAGGACCAGGTATATAACAGTACTATGTGGACCTACCCAATCTTACGAGATACCCTCTTATTAGTCTCTCTCAAATATTATCTCATGTATATCTCAATGTACTCTCCATATGCAATATTTATTACTCAAAAGACTTGCGAGGTGAAAATTTAGAAAGTGTCTCAAACAAAGGAAACTAAAAAACTTGCATATCAAGCAAATTTAAACCAGATCACAACCCATGTACTTTCCCAATGATGAATTCTGGTCATATTCAAAAACATGTCAGTTATATGATTTCATCAGTAAAAGAAACAGGTGCAATAAATTCTGTTGATTTCATTTTCTTTTCCTGGAAGGACTTTCAATTTCCTCTGTTTTCTGCCACAGTCAGAAAAACTTACTGGAGGTGTCAAGAATTACGAGCTGAATCGTGCTTTTTGTGTTTCTCTTGTCATCCTCCGATTCTTCCTGATTGGCCCATTTGATGATCCTTGAAACAAAAATTGAAGATTAGGTAATGCACGGTTCATACTTCATACTTGTACATTAATTCTCATTTTATAGTTATTGTACGTGGCAAATACCTTTCCCTAACGAAATTGGCATTAGCAAAGCAAAGCAAGGCAGACTTGACGCGTATTATCATTACCCCGGGAGTCTTAACTGCCATAGGATACTGCTGGACATCGCAGAACAGATCAGTTCCAGGAAGTTTTCCTAGAGTTTCTGTGCCAGGTCGAATTGAGATGAGAATGATCTTTGAAAAGGATATTATCACCTGCGAATTAAGAGAATCCAAGTTTTACTTAGTGCGTCCTTCACATCTGACATCCCTAAAAGCCTAAGCAATTTTTTTCCTTTAATTTTCTTTGGAATTATGTGGCAAGGATTAGGATGCTTCTTCTAGAAAACACTGTAAGTTGGTCACTCAATAATGTGTATGAAAGTAACTGTAACCTCCAAAAGAGAAAAGACTACTCGATCAATACCACATATATAGAGAGAGAAACAACTTGACCTAACAGTTAACACCTTAAAGTATTAGGTGATTTGTCGAAAACTTTTTACATCTAATATCTCAATCAAATGAATACAACTACAAGCCCAGGAACATCATTTCAAATATAGAACTTACGACGCAGCTTAATTTTCATGATAGATGCGTCCCAATCCGAGACAGTGGAGTTTTTCAACGGTGCATATCCATTTTGCATCACACTTAGTGCAAAATATGTTGGTCCAGTGAGGTGGTGGGGTAGGCTTCTTATATAATGGAAAAGTCAGCGATTTGAAATTTTGAATAGTTGGATTTCGTATTTTGATTTTAAAAGAAAAAGAAAAATACTCATGAACAGTCGAACTAGGAAGCTAGATCAAAGATATCCACTCGTCGTGTCATTGCGTTCAAATAATGTATGAAAAATGATTGAAATAGTATTGCGTTTCATGATTGTTCAATAGTAAATCTTTGATGGGTGCTTGAACAACTAAGAATTTAAAATTATCTACATTTGTCTCTAATTTATTATTTCTGGTGGAAGGAACATTTGAAATGTGAGAGAACATATGGCATAAAGGTGCCAGTGTTGATTCTTCAAGAATATAGAAATTAATAACTTTAATAATTGAGAGGGCTGAAATCGATCGAAATTTGAAGACACTGTTGATTTATATATATATATATATATATATATATATATATGAATGGGTTTTAGAGTAAAGTGATAAGTGCCAATAGTTACCGCCACTAGCAGACCAATCTCCACAGAGGCAAAGAGGACCCCAAAGAAGGCTCCAAAGCAAGCAAGAAAGTCAAGTTTATCGACCTTCCAAATTTTGTAAGCTTCGGTGATGTCTATGAGTCCTGGGAGAGCAGAAAGGATTACAGAAGCAAGAATCGCAGTTGGGGTAAAATACAAGAGCTTGGTCAAGAACTGCAGTGATATCAAGACGGTGATGGCCATCACAATGTTTGACACTAAAGTTTCACAGCCAGCCGCGAAATTGACGGCAGTTCGGGAGAACGAACCTGCAACAATGCTTGAGTGATTGATATAGATGTAATACTTTGATGATCCACTAAGAGGAAATGATAATATTCCAACTTTAAAACAATTGGCTGTTTTGGTGTCCCTTGCCAAAAGCACCTGCATCTTCCAATAAAATTATACCTTGCCCTAAAAATGTATTCTTAATTTATTTTTTCCAACGAAGAGAGGTCAACAGAGAATAATGTACCTCATGAATTCAATTCGATTCTTAATGCCATTGAAATATCTCACACAGAACTATATCTTAATTATAGTTGATACTGTAATTAATTTTAATTCACACCACTGCCAATAGATCATTCTAATCCGTGTCTAAAAATGATTCACATTGGTGTTAACAATATGGTAGATGCATTTATGCTTATAGTTTCATTATAATAATCTGTTAAGTCTAATTAAAAATTAAAAACTCTTAACTAATTAATATGGTGCCTTCATGTTTTGAATTTTATAAACATAATAAAAGATTGATTTCAAATTTTAAAAGTTTATAAATTCAAAGGACATTACATTTTTAAAATTTATAATACTTAATTACTACCAAAATAATAGTTATCATGCTTTGAATTTCATTATTTATGCTTGTACATATAATTAATATTTTCTATACATTGGTTATATATAAAAAATAAAAAATCCAAACTGAAAAAAAAATGTAAACTTTAATTGTGTGCTTGATCCATGTAAAAACAAAGATGGGAGGAAAAAAAAAAAAGAAGATGCCTTATTTGATTTTTAGTTTGGTATGTTGCTCTTGCGCTTTCCAAAAGCAAATTTTATAAATTAGGTGATAAAAGACATAAAAGATTCCAAAAAATTAACAAACGTGTTAGTGACATTTCGTCATATAAAAGTATAAAATTGCTTTCGTATATTTTTGTGTTTGGAGGAAATTAAGAAGGCATAAGTTATGTTAGGAGATGCTCTTAAAAAATTCTTGTACCTTTTAAAAACGACTTGAACCTGTTCTTAAAATTACAGTCAAATGTCATTCACGTATCGATTTGTTTCAACTTTCAAGTTAATTTTATCATTGCAACTTTTAGAAGCAGCTTTGAAAAGCATATATAAATAATACCACATCTGCTACAAAAATTTGTTATTTTCAGCTATATTACTTAAGATTAGGCATACTTTGATAAGAAAATAAGAGAATTATACCAGTTGCAACAAAGCAGGAGGTGAAGGATCCTATGATGTTCGTGAAGCCAATTGACACCATTTCCTTGTTTCCGTCAAGTCGGTATCCTTTCATGGATGCGAAAGATCGGCCAACAGCAACGGATTCCTATATATCATGGGTAAGGCACCAAGTAGTATATCAACTTTTAAAAAAGAAATTAATACCCAAACAAAAAACTTCTAAAAAAGAAAAGGAATATGGTAATTGGAACTTCATTGCCAAAGACATAAATTAAATTGGGTGTTGCAACCTGCATATATAATTGGGTACTCACAGTAAGGGCAACAACAGCAACCACCAGTCCAATTTTGGCCACTTCTCCAACATAGGGATTGCTGAAGTCTAACTGATGGATGGAGCTTGGATTCAGTCCCCCTTTGACGTGCTTCACAATCTTAACTCCATTTTTATCAGCCCGTGTCAGAAAAACAACTAGAGTTGACACTATAACAGATACAAGAGGAGAGATTGATGCCAACCAGAACAGCTTCTTCTTCCTTTTACCCTGATGGAATCATAAATTATTAAAAAAGCAATTAAACATTAATTTGAGCGAATTCAATTCAAACCAGAAAATTTGCAAAACAAAAAAAAAAAACAAAACAAAAAACTGAACCCAACCAGAGCTGCAGGCAAGAGGGAAAGGACCAACTGCTGGTTCACTCACCAGAAATCTAGTGGTTAGGATGAAGACCAAGAACGAGCTTCCGATGACTAAATTACGAGGATACCACTGTAATTCAACAAATGCTAGCGTTAATATGATGAACTCTATTTATTAGTTCTTGCAATTTTTAATTAATTTCATCTTATCGTGACCTGACGAGTTTCCTACTACCTAGCTGTTACGTTGGAAGTGGAAGAGATGAAATAATTATAAGGGGATTATTTATTTATTATATTGTTATGGTTATTACTTCTTAATTAGAAAGAGAGAACGATGAAAGTTAACAGAAAATCATTTCTAAAGTTTTCCTATTTTATTCTTGTCCTCTTTTATATATTAAATATCTTTTAAAGAGTATAATAAACGAGAGTAATACATATTAAAGGGTGAATTTAAACATGACTTTTTGAACTAACATGTTTGATAATCGGTAACAACTAATTCATCAGATTTTAAAAAGCAAATTAATTGTTTAAAAAAAAGAAATTAAAATATGTGCTCATCGTTTTTGAGTTATAAAAAATTTATGCAACCCAATAATGCAGTACTATTGTAATGATATACTGAATAAGAGACCGTTGAATCGTCCCAAAACATGTCATCTTTATGCTTAATGTTCCCCACCAGCTCCCAATTTATAGGGGAAAAAAAAGAAAGTAAGCGGATAGGGAAAGTAATAATATACGGGATGGTGAACTGCTTCCCAGACAGCTTTCATGACAGAGATTATGTCTGTTTTGGTCGTAAAATGAGTGATCCCTAACAGTCCCTTCAACTGTTGAAGCCCAATCACAATGGCTGCTCCTGCCACAAACCCAACAATAGCAGCGTGGGAGAGGAAATCCACAAGGAACCCCAACCTGACAAAGGTGAAAAAGATTCTCAGTTATAAATAAGCCTTATCTAAACTACTCCTAGTTATCTCACATCACACAGTGACACACACTTATGGGAAAAATTTACTATACTAAAGGGAAGATAGATTACTATACAGATATTTTTCACCTGAGGAGTCCGAACCCTGCCTGAAAGATACCGGCAAAGAGGGTGGTAAGCAAAACCAGCTTTGTATAACCCACTGGATCAGTACCAGGGTCTATTAGTTTCTGGACCATTGAGGATAACAGCAGTGAAACCACGGCCACAGGACCGATTGCTATCTCTCTCGAAGTCCCCATTACAGCATAGATAAGCGGTGGTACAACACTTGTATCTGATTCGTCTTATACAAATTAAATTCATATGCCAAATTCAAGTACTGCATCTAAAAAATAAATCCTCAGAAGTAAGGAAAAAATTAATAAAGAGAAAAAGTGGCTTACAGAGGCCATATTGAGGAGTAAGGTGTGCTAAGGTCGCATACCCAATGCTCTGCATTGAAAGTTAAAACCCACACTCAGAGTTAAGACTCCATGAAAGAGAAGAGAAACCTTTTTCACATCTTAATGCTCTGAACAAGGTTGGTATCAGCTGTAAATGGTAAGTGTTAGCTTTATTAATTAGAATTACCTGAGGAATACAGAGACTTGCAATAGTGAGGCCTGCAAGCAAATCGTTCCTGAATTTGGTTGCCGTGTAGTTGCGGCCCCAATCAAGAATGGGAAAAATCCCCTGCAAAACTGAGAGCAGGAGTGTGGTGAAGGGTTGATCTCCGAGAGAGGAAAACTTCTCTCGGCACTGCGAAGTGGTTTTCGTCACAGAATCTGCAACCACACGCCAGGGACTTGGGGGATCAGGAGGGTTGAGTACCCATCGAGACCTTGCATCCACAGCGTTCTTCTCAATGTCCACCTGCATATCCTCCGATTTGCAGGTCTCCACGGCTGAAGAAGCCATATTGAAGTGTTTGGGAGAACTTCTGCCCGAGAAATCTGACTAGTCTCTCATGAAACTTACCTCAGCGCCACAGAAGGCTTTGATTCTGATCAAATGCTCGCCTATGAAGTTGAAGGACTTAACGTTGGAAAGCACCTTATATAGAGCAACAGAAAGGTTTGGTTCAGATTATGGAAGAAATAAAATATATTATTTGTCACATTTTGGCATATATACAAAAATAGTAACTAGGTTAGATTCAAATATGTAAATGTCGCATATTAAATTAAGAATTTTTTTAAATAAATGACATTATATGGTCATTGATAACTAAAAATACATTATTAATTCATCAAAATTAAATTTTAATAATTTTAATTTTCCATTCATATGTAAGAAGAGTATGAACAATATTCTAACTCGTTGAGAAATTTAATTATAAGACCCGATTATTATTTAATAGTTTACAA
Source organism: Castanospermum australe (assembly GCA_019955255.1). Taxonomy (NCBI): domain Eukaryota; kingdom Viridiplantae; phylum Streptophyta; class Magnoliopsida; order Fabales; family Fabaceae; genus Castanospermum; species Castanospermum australe. The sequence continues at coordinate 473,651 of NSJW01000002.1, forward strand.
AAGAAAAAAATAAAATAATGCAATTTAAGAATGTAAGAGTAATGCTATTTTTAAGTGTAAGAATGTAAGTGTACCCTCCTCTTATTTAAATCCATTGACCACTTCTCATTTTTATTCTCAATTTTTATCTTTGAATGGAAAAAGGAAGAATATATGGATTAAAAAAATTAGGCAATACAAATCCTTATTTTAATGGTTTTTTAAGTAGGAGAAGGGGGAGGGGATCTTAATTTATCCTTCTTCTTAAAGTCCTAAATTTTTTTCTCCATCAAATTGGAGAATAAAGGGAAGAAGAATTTATTTTGAATTAAATAAGATATTTTAATTCTTATTGCAACTACTTTTATTTTAAATAATGGATAGAGTTCCCCTTCATTTCTTACTAAAATATCCGAATGGAAAGTAAGTCTCTCATCTCTTCCTTTCGCTTCCCTTTACATTCTTATCCCTTGTGTACATTTTCCTCTCCACAAATATTTCTAAGCATAACATATAAATCCCTTTCTAACTTTCATCTTATCTTGCCACTAAATATAACAAGCGAATTAATTGTTTACCAACTGTTTGATCTAATTAACTTTGAAGTTTTAAAAAATTCATATATCTATATCGTTCTTATAAAAATGAATTTTATAACACACCCTATATACTTTTAAAAGTGACATAAAAAAATAAATTCTATCATTTACATAATAACATTTGACAAAAAAAAATGATGTAATATACTCTCAAAAAAATATAAGGAGTATAACTTATAAAACACATTATAAATAATAATAATTTTATTATTATTAGTAATTTTAGAATTGAAAATAAATATATAATTGTGGGCTAAATTTTTATTTTTATTTTACATAAACAAAATTAAATTTATACTCATGCTATGTATAATAAGTTGATTATAGAAAAATAAATAAAATTATTATTAATTAGTAATTATAGCTACATGCTGATCATGATTAATAAAAAAAAATCAATAAATAATTTTGTTAAAATTAACTAAAACTAATAATTATTATAACTTAAAATAACATAAATTAATATTTACAGCATCGATATTTCTTCGCACCAATAGTTTTTGTCAAATAACCTGCATAAAAAAATATTCTCTGTTATTATAATTAATGACATATAAATATTGATTAATTAACTTCATCTATTAAAAAAAAGTCAAAGTCATAGTAAATAAGATTAATCACAATATTATAGAAATCATATAAAGTTAAAAAACTAAACTGGCAAACCCTTGAATGGCCAAACACACGAATTTGATTTAAAAAGAAAATATGAAAACTAATATGTGTAAACAACAACTGCATATAAATGTTAGTCATAGTGTGTTTGGGGCCGAGGTTGTGTTACATAGAAGCTCGTTTGGGGTGGAAAATGTGCCTCAAGTCGTGCAATTATGTTGGACAAATTTAAGAGAGAATTAATTTTGAATCTTAAATGAGAGTGTATTGACAGAAATACTTTTATAAATTAATATTATATTATTATTCTTATATAAAAGTGATATTATTTTAGTAATTATACATGTAAAAATAGTTTTTTATTAATACTATCTAAAAAAATATTTATTTTTACAAACTCACTTTTTAAATAAAGATTTTTAAGTATAAATTATTTCACTCAAATTTACTTTAAACTAAAATTAAGTTTACAAAATTCAGTTTATTTAAAATTAAATCTGCAAAATCTAATTCAAACACAAACTCAATATTTTCTTACCTTAATAATTTTATTCAACTTGTAATAGGACATCTGTAGTGAAAAAATTGGACTGCTATCTATTAAAACTGTCATCAATTATTATCAAATTTTCATTATTAACTCTCTTTATAAGTGAAGAGCATTCACTAAAGTTATATCAGTATTATTTTTTTTCTTGAAATTAAAATTTTAATCTTTATTTTACATAAAAAATTTAGATAATAACAACTTGAAGTCTTTTAAAATTTAACGAAATTAAGACTCGGATCCAAAACATCATTTCCAACTCTTTTAAAATTCTTTTTTTCTATGTTTCCTTTTGGCGCAACCTCTTGCAGGATCTTTTGACTTTTTTTTTTTTTCTTAATTTGCATATATTTGGACTCTCTATAAAAGGCAAAAGGTAAGTCAAACGCTTTAACACCCAATTTCGGTTGTGTCAATTTTAGACAATGAGATCTAGTCCTTTTTTTTTTTTGATGTCGAGATCTAGTCCTTTTGAATTAGAAAGTACGTGAGAGCCAAGTCCTAGATGTGGATTATATTACTCGAAAAATTGTTACTTCTTAATTATTTCACTTTTTTTTCTTTATTTGCATCGTTTTTTATTCTCTTAGTAAACGCGACATTGCTTTAATTAGCATATACGTCACGTGTCTACAATATTATAAATTCAAATTCTCTTTATTTATTAGTTATTATGAAGTGAATTCGTGTATGAAGAGATTGATATATATATAAATAAAATTTGAGTTTGCACCTAAAACTTTATATTTTTAATAAATATATGAGTGTGTACTGTATCTCTTAATCTATTTTACTCAATATAGAATTTCTTTCTTGCACATTTTATATATCACTTACTCATTGCATGTGAATAACCCCAATACAAGAATTTTAGTGGCTTCTTTAAGAAAAAATTTGCACTCCTACTATTATTGAGCAAAGCAACCATTTTAGTTGGGAGTCAGTTACTTTAGTTTACATTCTGTTATTTCAATTAGTTCACTCACGTAAGTATAAATTAGCTTTTGGCTTGTAATTAGCCCAAGTTAATGCAACTTCATTTTTCACACGTATCAGAAATTTCCTCTGTAATATGATATCAGTGAAATTCCTTCCACATCTCTAAAGTTCATCGTCTTCTCCTTGAAGATCATAATTGGAGCTTCGTTCTGTATCAGCAATGATAGCCATATATTGATGATGTTTCAAGCCCTTTCTTTCTTCCTCATTTGGATAGTCCTACTCTGGTTCTCGTTTCTCAACCATTGACCGGTGAAAATTGCAACTCTTAGTGTATGTTTGACATGGAAATAAAAATAGAAGATATTTTGTTATGAATGAGTTTAATTTAAAGCAGCATCTGCCTAACAACTAGGATTGGAAAAAATTGTTGGCTGAATTACTCGCTAATCTCTGAATTCATTTTTCTGAAATGTCTTACCGGATTGTACGATTCCTTGTCTTCCTAGTGCCTACCAAACATATTTAAAGGAGTTCTGCGCAAGCTTCTGAGCACTGAGAGAATTGTATTACAAGGTAACAGAGCACTTCTTCGAAATGCTAGTCCAATGTTTTAGTGCAAGACCCTATTCAAGTCACTACAACATGCTTCGGACACTAAATGCTTACACGCTTCAAATTTAATACTTTTTTTTTTTGAGTGAGGTGTGTCAAAATAAAACTTATTTTTGAATTTCACTTAATAATTTAAGCCTTTAAAAAAATTAATTCTCCACACTTAATTAGCTCATGACTTATTTTCTTTTTCTTTTACATGGAAGAGAAGAATAGTGGTGGTGAAGAAGGCAAGCCTGCAATATGGGTTCAGAATTTATGCAAGGTACAATTGGGATGACCTAAGGTTATCGAAATGTCAATGCTACAGGTAAGTAATTAGAAAACAAAGAAAAAATTAATACTTATGTCAATTTTAGAACGAATTTGATAATGTAAAAATATTTAAACGTATAAATTTAAAGGTCAAATTTTACTTTTCTCATCAAAGAATATTAAAAAAAAAAGATAAAAGTAAAAGTAAGTTGTGCTAGATAAATACCAACCACAACCCATACCATATTTTTTAGTTTTCTCTGGAACTCACAAATGCTACTCCTTTTTCCTCCCTTAATTATTTTTATTTTGTCTTTATTGTTCTTTTTAAAACCAAAATTTTTCTTTTATTTTTACTAAAGTCATAAAAAAAAGATAAGGTTTTAGGTTTTACCGTTTTACTTCCAAATATTTGGTAGTCTTTTGCACTGTTTTCCTACATTTTCTTGTGTTCGACAGCTAAAATTTTAACCATGACATAATTAATTAGTACATAAGAAACAAATATACACAGTTATATATAACTCATGAAAAAAAGCCCGAGTGCCTAACAAAATAGTTATAATCAATAATGGAAAGAATTGGACAAAGGTTCAATAAACTTCTAAAGGTGATGTTATTTGATTTTGTCCATTATTTCTTTCTTGTGTAGATTCATAGACATATATATGATAAGGATCCTTTATGCAGAATAGTGAAAAAAAATTTCTATAAAAATTAAAATAATGTAAAAATCACACAACATTTGTTATGTGTAAGTAACATATATATTCATGTCTGATGGTGCCACCCATTATATACTTTATAGGGCGAAAAGTTGAGCGTGTTTTCGCTTACTCTACCCTTTCCGGGTTCTTTTCCAACTAGTTTTGAGAGTAAAAATTATTGTAACTTTGAAAATACTATGAAATATCGTAAAAGAAATAATATATGAGACAAAGATATTGCAACTAATTTGCTACATTGTAGTCCATAAATCTATGCTCCACTAAGATTACAACATCATGTACAAATACAAGTGGCGTAAGTGCAAGTGTGAAAAACGTTAAGAGACTAATGCTATATTTGAACGAGGAATTAAGAAGTAAAAATAAAGAGAGGCTTCCTTATTTTGAAAGTTTTAAAAAAGAAAGAAAATAAAATAAGAATTTTAAAAAAATCATTTTAAATTAATTTTAATAAATATTTTAAAGTTTATCTAAAAAATTTAAAATATTTAAATAAAAAAAATAAAATTTGTTAGTAAATTTTCAATTCTCTTTCATTTTTTTTTTTTCGTTCTCTTTAAACTCTCAAAGTTAAACTAAAGAAAATCTTTTGTTTCTTCTCTTCTCTCTCCTTACCGCGATCTCACCTAATTCATCACTTGTTTGCTTTCTCTTTCTCCTCAGGACAATATGGGACGCGCATAACATAATTAGACATGATGGATACTTTAATTCACACAGAATGGAGTAAGGACCAATAGGTTAGTTCCACCCCCGAAAAGACGCAGTCAATTTAGACCTTGTTCATTTTTTGTGCTTAAATTAGACAAAGTTGGTGAAAACTGGTTCTGTCCAATTATATGGTGTCAGATGCAGTACTTAGAATGAAGAAATTAAAGCACCACGATAAAGGCCAATCAATGTCCTATACCAGAAAAGGCTAAAAGTAATTGAAAAATAGATACAAAAGAGTCTCATTTAAGAAAATTTCTTAAGTAAGTATTATTTATTTAAATATTTTATTTAATAATTAATATGTATAAAATTTAATAAATTATATTATAAATATATATAATTTTTTTAAAAAAATTAATAATATATATTATCTATTAAATAAAGTGTTAAGTAGGTACGTTCCTTTTCTTATTGAGTGAACGCCATTCACTTTGAATCTAGAACAACCAAGTAACTATCAATGAACTAAATAAAAGCATCTTGTCCTTGTGTTTGGTCCACTAATAAGTAGTAAGCAACTAATTAAGCACCAAAACCAGAGGCTTCCGATAGAATGAATGTAGACGGGTTTCAATCAGAAGAACACTTTAATTAATTCCTATCAAATCCATAGACTGGCATGGGCGCAAAACAAACCCACACAGAATGGAAGAGAACGAGACAAGAGAATAACATGGAAGTCATAGATGTAATGATGCCTATGGATTGCGCTAATTAGTGGATTTGGATTTTGATTTGGATACACTCTCTCCAGAAACAAGTGATCAGTCACAGTAATATATATTGAATGTATATTTTGAGTATAAAATAAATTAATTTAAATATTTAAATGATAAGTAAAATGTTGATTATAAATTATTTTAAATACAAAATAAATTAATCTAAGCTTGCACTAATATGGGTAAATAGTTGTTCTTTTTTTGAGTTTCGGTCGCTTTTTGCACGTGTGGTTTAGTTTATACAAAATGTAAGGTGATTGTAGATATCTAACTCTTTGAAGTTTGAACTATCATATTTGGTTTTAGAACTTTATACATTGGTAATTTCATCAAACATAGAGATGTATGCGAGCGCACCACACACGTACGTGCATACATATATATAAAGGTAAGAAAAAAATTTGAACATATAATTTCTTATAGAATGTCCAAACTCTACACCGTTAATTTATTTTTAGTGGCTTGAATGCACATATATTTTAAATACTCAGCTATTGTAAATATAATGTAATATAATATATGAAAAAGATAAAAATTTAATAAAATATAAGTCTAATATAATATTTAAGGAATATTTGTTAATTAACAGCAGAACTTGGGGAATGGCGAGGCTTGCAAGAGTTAGACCCGCCATGACATCGTACTTGAATTTTGCTACGTTATAGTTTCGTAAAGAACTAAGGATGGGAAACAACTCGTGCAACAACGAGAATGCGCGTTTTGGCAAAGGTTGATTCCTGAGAGAAGAGAATCTGTTTCGATTTCGACGAGGTGAAGGACGGTCTCCTTCAGGTTGACCAAGACCTGACGCCACTGCATGGTGGCTCAGGAGGATTCGGCACCCGCTGAGCCCTGTTGTCCTGGCAATTCTTCTCAAGGTCAGCACCTCTTCCAACGTGCAGCTCACTGTGGCTGTGGCGGCGGCGGAAGCGACCATCTCTTAAACTTGAGCACAGCACTGCTGTCCAAGAACCTAGTGCTGGCAGTGGCAGAGAGAAGATGGACCCCCTTTCTTACACCCTAGTTTGTCCATCTTAACTCGCTTAGGACATTGTAGTTATAAACACCGAGTGTGACAAAACTGAATTGGGCAAAATGAGAAGTTGATTCATTCACTCAGAGACCTATATTTATACTGTTCACTTACTGACTAACAGTAACTAAATTGACTAACGGAAACTAACTAACTTTGTATAAATACATTATCAATACATGAGCTGGTATATCTATCCCTTGTCTGATTGAATATCAAATTTCGTTGATGATGTGTTATCTGGTAACACCAAGGGTAAGTGTGTATTTAAATTAAATTTTGCATACTTAATTTTAGTTAAATATATATTTAAATAAAGTGATTTAGATTTAAATAAAAATTATATTCAACTTAAAAATAAAAAATAATTACTTTAAATTAAATAAATTTTTAAAATAAAAGTTACATTTAAAAAATAATAAAAATATCACAACAAACAAGATGAAATAAACAAAAACGCATTTAAACATCTAAACCCACACTTCAAACAGTCGTCCAACCACACTTTTTTTAAGAGTTTCAACAAGGGGGCCCAATTGTATGGTTTTGCTTAATAAACAAAATGGAGAAAATTCAGAATCATCATGGCCTCTGTGGCTTGGTATACTTACTAGGTCAGGCCCACACATATAAGACCCATTCCTTTGACTGTACGTGTGCATATAGGCCCTCTGTGGCTTGGGTGTCCCCGTAATGAGTAACTTACGACCAAAAACGCCAGAATGTATTGTGTGCATCTGTCTTGGATATGCAGTAATTCTCATATGGTTTAAACTGATGCAATGTAAATGAAACAACAAAAATAAAATATCAACTTGGTGAAAATAACATCACCTTGTTACTATGTTTAAAAAATACAATATAGGACTTCTTTTCTTGTTTTTATTTTTATTTTTTTAATTAAATATTGACAATTTAGTAAAAAAATATTTAAATTTTAAAAAATAAATATTAATTAAGAAAAATATATATTTTTTTACTGAATTATTAGTATTTAATTAAAGGACAAGATTAGGAATAGAAAAAAAAGAAAGAGAATTTGAATCCTTATACTAATTGTGATAGTAAAATATGAACCTACACATTTAAGGGGGAGAAAATTCCGTTCAAGAGAGTTTGTCAACTTGTAATTAGAAGTAACTAAAATCTCTTATTCTTAAAGATTCTTAGGTACACTTTACACTGAAATATTAAGCATATGTCACGTTAGTCGCATTATAATAGCTCATAAATATGATATAACATACTCAATGACTCAATAAAAAAAAATTGTCTTTGTAAATTTAATAACGCTTCTTCCCCGTGAAATAGGGATCACAATATCTACTTGTCCTGCCTGTATCCCATCTACCCCGTAATTTGCCTGGTGAGCTTTAAGCCAACTCACCTCCTCCCGCCTCAATCCAATGCCTTTTTATTTAGATTTTTTAAAATAATTTTCTTTTATATAAATTAAGAATATTCTCAAATTTAATTCATTTAAAATGTTTCATAGCCTATGATGAAACTGTGACGTAGCATGTAGGCTTTTGAGGTGATGGGCTTCAATGGCCAAGTTGCCAGCCCACACATGGCATGAAAACAACCCAAACGAGGGCTGCCCGCAAACTCGTGAGTTCGTGAGATCACAAGATTGCACAGTGCTTCTACTGCACTCTTATGACAAATATGCATGTATCATTATATAGTATAGGGGATCTTTATCTAACTTGAATAGTGAATTATACGAGTTTAATATTGATTAGTTATTCACATAAATTTTTTTATATCATCACCTAATTATATGTTATCACCATGTTAAATTTTAACTAGAATAATAATTATTGAAAATTTTAAATTCTTTATGATCGAGAAAATTAAATCCTAATTCTATTCTACTGTTTTGTTTAATGTTTTAAATATTAAAGTAAAATTTATTTTTTGATATTTTCAAATACCTTTTTATATATTCTCTTAAAGATTTATTTTATTAATTTAATTCTTTAAATTTTAAATTCATAACATTGTTGTTTGTCTAAAAGACTAAATTAATAAAATTAAAAGAAATAAAATAATAAAATTTGTGAATGATTTAATTTAAAATTTAAAAAATTAAATTGATAAAATTAATTTTTAAAATATAAAATTAATAAATAATATATCTCCTAAAAATTAAAGATGAGTTTTACTCTAAATTTTATAGACATCAATTCAAGCATTTCCGGGAAATGTCAATCCTTGTATGCATATATTTAGCAAGTATAGAAGAAAAGAGACATTATTATTTCCCTCAAGATCCACATCTAGATTTTACTGAACATCTTGTGGATCATTTGCACTAACTTGTGCTTAATACGTGGACAGTAATTGCAGAATTACAGCATGAAAATTTGGAAAAACAGAAAGAAAAGAAAAGAAAAGCCCAGAAAAACATTCATTCCAAACTGTCTCCCAATCTCTCTTTCCTCTTCATTCGGACCCTAGAGACCTTTGTTTGAGTCCACAAAGTTGGCTTTCCCATACTTGCTTGGGAAACTTGAATCTGGTTCTCCCCAACTCAGAATCGTGCAATTTACGCGAAATCGGGTCAGAAAGTGTCTCATAAGCCTTTTGAATCAGAAGGAACCGTCTGGTTGCCTCGTCTTTAGCAGAGGGATCAGGACAAACATCTGGATGATATTGAAGAGCCAAACTTCTATAAGCCTTCTTTATTTCAACGAAGCCTACGTTCTCAGAAGCCAGAGAGAGCACTTGGTAAAAGTTGGTCGTAGTCTTTGCTCGCTTACCCATCTCTTCATCACCAATATATGCGTTACATGACATTCTTCTGAGCTTAAGCTTAGCTTGGCGCTGTGGCAAGCAGCAGGACCATGACCGCGTCTTGCACTTCAAATGAACCATTTCTGCGACATTGAGATCCAACGGCTAAAACATTGTTCTCCGTACAAATTCGCTACTTGGAAAGAGATAAGAGCTATAGCGCAGGGTTTACGTGGATTGGAACGGCAGAGGGACCAATGTATATATATGAATATTAATATTTCTAGTTATCTCAATGATCTAATTGTTAATCTTTCTTTAAGAAAAAAATGGTCAGTACTATTAGTCAACCTTTAATATATCTCCAAAAGAAGTGATAACGCTAAAGTAAATTTGGATAAATTCTTGCTTGGTATTTTCTTATAAACATAGAATTGACTTTGGCATGGAAGATTGTCAATGGTTTATGATTGGTTTATCTTCTGAGTCATGCATGGTTGGCCAATGACCATATCTTCTCCTCCAACATGTATATATCTTCCCGGCCCCATGTTTCATTCGTAATTATAAGGAAAATCCACCTTCGTCAAACGTCATCACGTTTCGATTATTTTTTATTTCTTTAGTGATAATGTAAACATCAGTAATAGATCAAATTTAAACTTATAACAAAGATTGAATTTCATTTCACCTCATTAACAATGTAAAAAATTTACGTAATCAACGGATGTCACTATATATGATTGAGATGTGCTAAAGGCCATTGGAATTTCATAAAGCATTGAATTTGAAACCCAAACCATGACCATACAAGCGATTTCTGCAATCAAATTGGAAGGCCGAGAAAAGGTGCGCCTTCCAGTTTAATTTTACCGATCCAGAAAAGATTTTCCCACCAAATTGTAACATCATCGTCAGCAGTCAGCACAATCGCAGGACACGTGACAAAAGGATGAAGAGAAAATGAGAATTAGAAACTGTGGACTGAGAAACACACAACGTAGAAGTACTAGAATTTATAGTTACAGATCCCGCACATTCTTCTTCGTATCTCCATCAACATGGGATCCCATCATTTCCTGCTCTCTTTGGAAGATCTCTTGCGAGGGATGCATTTCCCTTTCACTCCTCCCTTTGTCTCCCTCTTCTCTTCCTCCATCGCCTTAAGCTTCACCTCGTCCATCCCTACCTTGCTGCTCCTGCATGTATATTCATATAATAATAAATCAAAGGGAAAGGAAAAATAAGAGTTTGGAGTGTGGAGACGTACAAGAAGACCGTATCACAAACCTTTCTTCGTTATAGGAATTAGACTTCTTCAGTACTGGCTCGGCATCGGAACCAACCCGGTTCGCCTTCATTGACTCGACCAGGCTCCCACTGAAGTATTCCTTCTCCTCTGACAGAAAATTACCGAACCTTGGATTCTCCGAGACGTAGTTTATCATCTCATGAGCCTCTGACGACAGCTTCTCTGCTCTCTCAACAACGTCGCTCTTGCTCCCCACATTACTCATGCGCCGCGGTTCGTTTTTGGCCCTGAAATCCACAGCTGAGCTCCCGCACGCGATCAGTTGCAGCAGTACCGAGTTACGACTCGGTGCTGACCCAGACCCAGACCCAGTGCCATCTTCGAATCTTTTGGAGTAATTGTTTCTTCCGTTTGTTTGTACTTCTTGGTTCAGTTTGTCAGCGAGAGTGGACGTGGAAGGAGGCGGAAGAGGAGGAAGAGGAGGAGGAGGAGGAGGAGGAGGGTGCACATGGTTAGTTGTAATTACCTTAGTAGTTGTGTTGTTCTTGGTTTCTGCCCCTGACCTGGTGTCGTGGTCTTCATCAAGAAGCTCGTCAGTCGATACACCTCTAGAGCAACGAGAGTGGGGTGTGGTGGTGGAACTCGTATAGCTTGTTTTCTCTTCATCTTCATACTCCTCATCTTGCTCTTCAAGTTCTTCGTACTCTTCAGCCTCTCTCTGTGTGTTGGGGCTGGAATTGAATGGCTTACGCTTTAAACTGTAATTATAATTTGGCTCTGGCTGTTGATGAATTGCTTGTTTGTTGCTAACGTGAAGCTGTTGAAATCTTTCTGCAGCATATATGCATATGTGTATAAATTTTTTTAAAAAATTAAATGGCAAATCAGAGGACCAATTACTTTAGACTTGGGTTACCTTATGGTATTGTAATAATAATAACAATAATCCTTACGAGAAGAGACTAACCAGAGCAGCCTTGCACTAGTTCAGATCCTTTGAGTATATATTCTGCTCCTTCTGCGGGGTGTATTATATCATTCAGTGCCAAATCGTACCACACATAACCGCTCTTATAGTTCCTAAAATTGGCAAAGTAAACTGTTTATTCGAATTGAACAAGATCCAAGTGTAAATGCAGAACAAAGAGAGGCAGGAAGCCAAAACGCAAGCAATTAACTTATGTATACCTTTTACAAGACCATGAATATTGCAAGGGCATGCCACTCCCTCTGAACGCTATGAGCCGATCGAATACATCTTTTATCAAATGCAAATTTAAAATTACAAAAATAACAATTTAATTTAACGTCTGTCATTGTCAAACGAGCATCTAGTTGATGAAAATAAGATAGGTTTTTCTGTGTGTTACACACCTTTCAAACGAAGAGGCTCGTTGGCCAAAAGGGTGACTTCCATGTAATGGGGATGCTCCAAAAGGCCATTTCGGGACAGGTAGTAAACAACTTGAACCTTTTTAGCGGGCCTGACCTTTTGCTGCGTCCTGCATATTTTGGTACGGTCTGGGCTGGTGTCTCCAGCTCTCTGTGAGTGTGAACGAACGTCCATACTCCTACTGAACAATTCTTCCCCTGATTCACTCTGTTCTTGGCGTTGGTGTGGCCGAGAAACGAAGGGACCCCAGAAGCAGAGGCCTACTTCCTCCTTATACTCACTCGAGAAAGGAAGCGAAGGGAAAAGGCGAGAGAATAGAAAGAGGGGCGATCAATGCAGCATGATAGATAGGCACAGTGCAGGCCTTAAAAAAAAAGCGTAAAAACAGGACGGTACATGTCGATGCAGAAAAGATTCCTTTTAAAAAAGAACCGTTAATTAGAAAGACACAGAGGGAGGAGGTGTGGGTGAAAGTGAAAGGTAAAAACGCAGTGTTGGTATGGAATGGAAAAGGGTCATGGTCTCAATCAGGATCCCATTAATGAATTTAGTTTGACTTTTGTTCGATCTGATGCTGATTTGAAACAAGAATCATCATTATCAGAGATTGCTTAGTACGTAGAGCTTTTTGCGACTTCTCCTTCCGAGGAGATGTAATGTCGTTCTATAACTCCGTCAACATTATATATATATATATATATATATATATATATATATATATATATATATATATATATATAGGGAGAGAGAGAGAGAGAGAGAGGAGTGTCTTTCACTCTTTCTACTGGATAATGAACAGGACATAAAAGTCAAACGTAGAATGCCACGTCAACCCAAAACCCAAAACGATGATAAGGTTTAACAGCAACGATGTGCACTGCAGCTGGTGAGCCTCTCCTGTGCCTGGAACTCTCCCCAGAAAATTTAAAATTTTTGATTATTTATATAAAAATTTTCTATATTTTGACATTCCAAACAAAGTCTTCTTTTTAATCGGTCCTGAACATGAGTAATTTTGCTCTGTCATGCTGATATAAGTTAAAAGATAACTCTTATATAAAAATAAAACTTGATTTAAATTTAGAATTTAATTTTAATTTATTATTAATGTAAAATTTTTTATTAACATTTAATTATATATTATTAAATATTTAACTTTTTAAATAATAATTATCTTAATTAAAAAATTTTATTGATTTAATAATTTTTAATTAGATAATAATGTAAAATATTTTTTATTAACAATAAATTAAAATTAAATCTTAAATTCAAATAAAACACTTTAATCTAAATTGAAAGAGAGACATAAAAATAAAACTGTGGATTTGTCATTCACAAATTAATTTATATTAAAATTAATTGCAAAGGAAGGCTTGACATTTAAATGAGCTTTCACCTTTTTCTGAAGAGCATCTTTTACAATACTGGCTACCGGCAAGGGCCGTGCTGCAAGACACCAGATCATCAAACAAACAAGTGACTATTCATCCCCGAATTTTGGGTTCTTGCGTGATGCTTGCACCTTGATGCTGCTGATGATCATGTCATCTTGCTTTTACCCACGCCAGGTAGTAGTTACGCACTGACTAGAAGAAGAATTGTACATTTTTCGTAGCTCAATACACGCGACGAAACCCACGACCCTTATTCTTAAAAATAAATAATCACATCAATCTTCTTTTGTTTTCTTTTTCGGCTTGAGAAGAAAAGAAACAAAAGGGAAATTCGTGTCATTTGAAATTGTAATTAATTGTAAATCACATTATCCATAGGATACAAGATTTTGTTTTTGTGCGCCAGCTGCAAATTGCAACGGAAGTGATATTTCATACTGGTAGCACGACCCACGTAACATGTTACGGACGGTAAGTACATGGTCCTGTTCAGTTGGGAGTGGCTATAAATTTGCAGAGTTGCAGAGGGTGAATTGAATGAAAAGTGAGAAACAAAGGGTAATGGGCAATGGGCGAAAGTGGCAGTCTCTCAGACCTCGTTGGGTGGAACTGATGTTGGTATTTGGAGGGTCGTGTCCTGAGTTGGATGGACTCCTGCTACTTTGCTAGCAGCAGAGCAGGTCTCGTCATGTCGTTTCCCAGCCACAGCACTGCACGACGTAGCCTTTTCCTTTCTGCTGCTTTGCTTCCTCCCTTTCTCCAATAAGTAAGTGTAGTTACACCTAAAAAGGAGCAAAATATTTACATCGGGCGGTATTTTTTATACATTATTAGATTGGACTATTGACGAAGTGTATTAAAATCACAATAAACAATCTAATAGTAAAGTTAAACTAAATTAAATAACAATAATAAAGGATAAATAGTTAAAAAAAATAAAACAAAAATTATATGGTAATATTTTTTATTATATAAATAAAAATTAAGTGCAATTTATTTAAAAATTTGTAAATATCATAATTCTTTTCCGCTTGTCCTTTCTACTATCTCCTTGTTTTTATAAAAGATTATATTTATACCCCGCCACCGTTATTGATAATTAAAGCACAAAATTTTTTTTTAAGAGGATATGCATAAAATTCCATGATAGGAAGAAAATTCTTTTTGATCCCACAATCAATTTTTGTTTCTTCATTTTTGTCTTCTCATGTATAGAAAGAAAATTGACTTGAAAAAAAAATAACATTTTTAATTTTATTCATTTTAACTTTTTCATTCATTTCATCAGAATGAAAATATATTTATTATTTTATGTAAATATATTTTTTTATTTACTTTTTTATACATCTAAATTAAAGAAACTTTTTTTTATTTTTTTATTTTTTCTTTCCATTCAAATAATAAGAGAAAAATAATGTTTTTTTCTTCTCTTTATTTTTTTTATTTTTATTTCTTTTCATTTTTTTTCCTGATCCTAGCAAAGGGCAAACGTCATAATCGCATGTGAGGTTCACATAGTCTAACTATTTGTTACTCATTTGTTTTAGATTTTAGAAGCCTCAAAGGTCCGTTTGCGTTTCCTTTCATCGTTTTGCACAGTGTTTGGCAAATAACAGGATCAATTTTGCGTACTTTTCAAAGTCACGAAACTAATTTTATTTATAGTGTGTTGAGATTAGCTTTTTCGGTAGAAAAAATTGATTCTACTCACAGTGATTATTAATTGGTCTTATTATTCTTAAGATATAATAATAATTTTTACAAAACTATTATTTTTATACTTTTTTAGTAATTTAACATCTAAAAATAATTTTATTTTGTACTATCTAAATAAAATTAATTCTTTTAAACTGACTTAAAAAATTTGATTTTTAAACATACATCAATTTTTTTAATATTAATTTTTTCAAAATCAATTTAAGTAAAATCTAAACTAAACATACACTTGATCGTTTTACACTTTAACTAATATTTTAATAGAAACAAATTTAATTACTATTGAAAAATATTTAAAAATTTTCAAAAGTAAAAGCTTATATCACATATTCATGACAAAAATTAGGAGCAATATGAACCTCATATGTTGATTATGTTAAGAATTTAAAATATAGCACAATGTATTATTTGCACAATAAAAAAAAAAACTTAGGGGATTTGCCACAATTGATCGTATAATGGATTATTTGAAATAAAATTTACGGAAATTTTGTGCATTTTACTCATGTTAATATATATATATATATATATATTATATACTGCAAGCTTTTTTGTTTGGGTCTTCATACTGCAAGTTTTTACCACGTCTAATGCCATGACTCATAATTGTGATTGTCCTCTTTAAGCCCATTTACTAAAAGAGTTAAGTTGGCTTTTGCTAAACTCTTTTATGAAAAAAAAATATATATAATATTTTTTCGTGTAGCCCTTGGCCCTCAAGTGTGTAAGTTAAGCTTTCGGCCCTTTAAAAAAAATTCATATAAATGTCACGAAAGTTATGGGCCAAGCGTTTTAGTTACTTTACAACTCAAGCGTAAGAGAATATAGCAACATGGGTAAAAAATAATGTACTTCATCATCACAGAGGCAATCCAGCCCAGCTCGTTTATAGTAAACCTTTCGAAGGTTAAGAAAATCCTAATTGCCTGCTCTACATTTCACACGCAAATAAGAGCACTTATCCATGAATTTGGATTATCTCCCTTTTCTCAAGAAAATGAGAGTAAATTTGTATTAAAGAATTAATCTATCTATGGCTAACATGTAAACCGCTACAAAAAGCCTAACTATTGCCTGTCCTACGGGCATAGAGGGAACACTTTTACACCCAAACTGAGCCCTGGATTCAACGTTGCAGAGAATACTTAGGTCGCTCTTCAAACACCAATCTAAGGAGGCACCATTCGTAGTTGATACAGAGGAATGAATAGCAGCTCATTAATTGAAGTAATTTATGTGACTTTATGTGACTTTATTTTTTAGTTGTATTTGTCAAATTTTATATATTCTTATGGTTGTTAGTGATTTATATTTAATTTGTTATTTTATATATAATAACGTTTTTTTATTATTTAAAGGTTAAGTTATTAAAACATATCAAAAGTTATTAAAGTTAAAGGCAAACATAAAAATGTGCAATAATAAGTGTAAGAATAAAAATGTGGAGGTAATATTTTTCCGTTGTCACAAATCTGCGAAGGAGACCGAAAATGATTCACTTTGACGGGCCATTTGCAGTTTACTCATATAAAGAACTAGTAGAAATGCGCCTAATAAATCTGGGCAAGGATAATAATAATTCCTAAACTTTGTAAACCGTTCAATTATTTTCAGACTCTTGGGCATAACACTCATTCCACACAAGCAGAGTGTAATTAACTGGGCAACCAATTCTTCCCCGCGCGAACCTTCTGTTTGCTTTCTAGCTCTCATATCACACTGTTGCTGTTGACTAAAAATTCCTGTTTGCCGCTCAAAGCTGTGAATCTTGGAAATTGGCTCGTTATTGAAGGGTGGATGAAACAATAACCATCAAAAATCTTTTGGTACATACGCTACTAATCATTTATCTGTTTATCGTTGAAATTCCCAATTCCCAATCCCTTTACTGAAGCGTCAATTTGCTCACTTCAAGATAGAGCTCAAGTGCAGTTCATTTCTACAAAGTTACAGAGGTATCTCTGCAACAAAAATAAAAAGGGATGGGGGGGGGGGGCAACTATTGTAGCCAACTGCACCACAGCTTCGGGGTGGGAAACTTTCAGGGTAGGGTCCTCAACCTGTAGAGGATCCAAATGTTTTACTAAACGAATTAGTGGCAGATTCAGATTCACATAACTTGGAAACACTTCAGATAGTAACGATGATGACCCAAACAGGATTCGCATTAGAGCACCAAACATCTGTTTTTACTTTTTACAGTTACTGGGGCCTTGTTTATCTTGTTGATAACAGGAAGTGCATCCTTCTTGAATCTAAGGTTATGGAACCGCAGTGTTAGAAATGTAGCTAATTCTCTCCGCGCGCACGAGTGCTGTGAGAGAAAGATCGCTTTTCTGGTAATTATTGCATCGAGTGGCCATGGTAATTGCTTCCAGAACGTGTACCTGGTGGACGGGGATCCTCTTCGGCTGGGGAAAGCAGGAGGTTATCCTGTTCCAAAGATCTCACCCTTACATCTATATTAAAATTTCATCTACAGTTCAGGTTATGACACAACAACTTTCTTAAAACACACCGTTTCATTAACCCATCTTAATTTTGTTTTTCATCTCAGACTCCTGCTTACTTTCACACTATTGCAAAAGCTGAGCAACTTTGCTTTTCATCTTTTAATGGTTTATAAGATCATTTCTTTCATCCTCACTAGATTTTTAAATAATTTTTATTCCTTCAATTCAACCCTACACCCAGACCCACTTCAAAGAAGTAAAGCAAATTATTGTCATGCAGTGAACTAATTTGTAAGTGTTTTATGGCCTTTTTTAATTTTTCATAGATATTTTTCTTTTTCGTTACGTACACCTGTGCTAATCGTTTTTTTTTTGTCACCTACATTTGTTCATTATTAAATATTTTAGTCATTTATACAACATATAAGCTGTTAGACTTTTGGGTTTGGAATTGTGGTTTTAGGTTTATTGTTATTTGTTAACGTGGCTAGATTTATAGTATTGAGAGCACTTGGAACCTATCTCTTATCCTTTCCAATCTTAAATCTCTCTTATGGCCTTAGGATCACTATATCGATCATTAGTCAAAAATCAAATTTTGAATATAAAAACGAAAAAACAAAAAGAGCAAATTCAATAGAAATGGAAGGAGTGAAAAGCAATAGAGACAGAGGAAAATGATATTGAACCATTATTTAACAAATAACCCAGTTTCGTATCCCATTCTTTCGCACAGGCAATGCGATTTCTTCTTACTTGATGGCAGTTGAAGGTGATGGTCTCTTGCCTCCGTCCCTTGACCCCATTGCTACGTCCCCCCACAGCCACCGTCGACAACACTAGATGATGAAGTCGCACGCAGTGATTGGAACTGCCTCAGTTGAAGCGTGCTTCAATGTTTTGAGTTTGCTCTTCATCTTCTTCTTCAGCGAGAGGACATCGAGCTCCGCCAGCAGATGGAGGATGGATGAAAGTGGACGGCGCAAGAATGGCAATTGGTCATCGTCCAAGGTCAGAGATCCCCATCCATGTCTTCCTGAACAGCACAAGAATGGGATGAGTCTGCTCCACATTTGAGATTTCAAAAAAAAAAAAAAGGTGGGTTAGTGAAACGATGTGTTGCAAAAGAGTTTATGTGTCAAAAGCTGTACCGTAAATGAAATTTTACTATAACTGGAAGGTAGAGATTTGTTGAACATGATATTCTCCTGTTTTTCCTCAAAAGCAGAAGATCCCCACCCGTAGCTGGTGGTGTTTCTATATTATAATATTGTTTATCAGGCCATATCAGAGACTCTGATTGCAGACTATGAAGCGTCTTTAAAGAGAGAAATCATTATATGTTGTTAGTATAAATAAATGTATGTTTTAGAAAGAATTGCTAACATAAAATTTATAAAAAAAATTTTAAAATTAGTAATAAAAATGTTTTTTAAAATATATATTTATTATATTTTAAAAACAAGGAGGATATATAGTGACCCATCTGCCTTCAAGTTCAAAATGACTGTTTTGACTGACAGCATCATTAAAGGCGAATACCAAATTAAATTACCAATGGTTACGCCACAGAGAGAGAGCTCCCAAAATCATGCGGGAAGAAAGATATATTTTAATCAATTAATATAGCAGATTTTAATTGATTGATCAAGCTATGCTGGACATGCAGGATCAGTGGGAAACGCATATCATTGAAGACGATTTCAGATTCATGTCAGCAAATGGCTTGAATGCGGTCAGAGTTCCAGTTTGGTGGTGGACTGGCGGATATGTAATGAACCAACACCACCAAAGCCATTCGTTGGGATCCTTTGGAGTTGGAAGCATTAGACAATACCTTCACGTGGGCACACTAGTAAGACTAGTTAAGGGCTGAACCTCTGTCCATTTTTCATTCGAAAGAAAATGAAAAACCCACTTCATCTACCTTGGTTATAAATGTCTCATGACTTGCTTTTCAATGTAATTGTAGAGAGTATGGAATGAAGGTAATTGACTCAATTGTGGAACTGCATGCGGTTTAAGGTTCACAAAACGGCAATCACTGCGATATGCAAGAGATAAATAACGGGAACGGGGAGATTAATGCATAACATCCCTGACACTGACACTCGCTGTAGACTTCAGCTCATTTATTGCAAATTTGCAATATAAATAAAAAAAAACAAAAAAAGATTTTTTTTTTTTTAAAAAGGTAAAACCTGTGGCGTAGGCGGGTGAAAACGGTTTTTCAAATTTCAATATACAGTATTAATGCAATGCATGCAACAAGAATGAAGGGGGGGAAAAAAAATAAAATTGGAGGTGGGTTGCGTTTCCATTCGAGTCAAGAGTCTCTGAGAATATATATGTACTTTATTCATTCGGTATATATTAGGAAAAACAAATGAATTGAGTCTATATAAAGACAAATATTTGAGAGAGAAAATAGAGTGTGAATAAATTAAATCTTTCTTTTTTTTTACATGTAGGATGCAAAAAATACAAATATTAATTTCAGTACTAGTAATGTAATAACAGAGAATTATAGTATTTATAATAAAATATTATAATTGTTTACTACTAGTGTAAGTGAGAACATAATAATGTATTTAAAAAATATATTAATGTAAATATCTTTAATATAGTGAGGATATAATATTGTAAATTTGTAATATAGTGAGTAGGAAAACCATCCAACAAATCCTGTCGCTAGAAACTGAATAGGAAAACTCTTAAGCCTTTGAATTTTTTTTTGCCCAGAAATTTTAATTTGAAAACAAATATTAAGAGACATCTAGCGAAAACTGGAAATGAATAAAAAGAATTGGGAGAAAAAAAAAGGAAAGAAATTTCACCATGCAGTGATTATATACACACACAGACACGCACATTTATCCTCTTGAATCCTGTATTGTAGAATTCCTCTTAAACGGTTGCAGCATATATATAGCTTTTACCCCTACTGCTAGAGCAACAGAAATTAAAGTCCCTGAGGCCTCAGGACTAAAAACTCGGAAGACTAATATACAGCCAAAACTAACGAAGGTGCTGAAGTAGAAAGTTTAAGGAAATTAAGGAGAAGAGAACCGGCTGGGGGCGTTATGGTTAGAAGTAGAAGAAAGATGAGAAGAAATAGAGAGAGATCCCTATCGCAAAAGAAAAGAAAAAAAATGCAACGCAGAGAGACAAACAAAGAAGAAATGCATTGCTGGGAGTGAGGGTAAAAGGTAGGGCTGAATTTTAGAAATTATTGCATTGATGGTAAATTTTAAGCCCATGAAAGCTAATTTTTGAAGTTAATTAACAATATTTTGCGTTACATCGTTGGCAGATATAGTGAATTAGTGGTATACCAAACAGAGCGAGCCTATGCCGTGAGGAAGCACAAGTTGAAGCGCTTATGTGATCATGTCAAACCCATTATGGTGATTCAAAAATCAAAAGTGCTGCTATCGTTTCCTGGAGGCTCCAAACGCACTAGTCATGGATGTGCATTATTACTACAATCTTTAGCCAACATGAAGGTGCACTGTAACAACAGAACATGGATTACAAAAGAAACCATTTGAGGTTCAGATCTTAGTGACCTCACCTCAAACTCAACCACTCAGTTTTGTCGGGAAGTAAGTTCCATTAATTCCACACTATTTGTTGTTGTGGGTGTCGGAAAAATGCTTTTTTCTGTGATGGGCAGTTTTGCCTTTTACGCTGGGTTGGGTTGGCAGGGGACTGGAGCATCTAGGGAGGATCACCAGAGATTTGCCCAAGCCCAACTCTCGTGTATTCTCGTGCCACTTTTCATCGGCTATTAGGCCTACGCGTGCAAAATACACAAGGCATTGCCTTTGCTTAGCTTCCTAGGAATCATGAAGCTTCGTGACCAAAGATATATTTATTGTCGGTTTCAAATATTTTATTGTATATTTAAAATAATTTATAATTAAATTTTTATTAAATTTTTTTAAAAAAAAGTGATTTTTTTTTAAATTATGAAAATCAAACAGACACTTAATACATTACTTAAGTAATTAACTAAGCATATACCTAAACTGCTTTATTTTGTAGACAGAGAATTTAAACTTTAACACAAGCACCATGTTTTCCCTAGTATATTTGTTGATAAAAACTTCACAAACTTTATTGAAAGATGATTTAACTAAATATTAAATAATATTTTCACGATTATTTGCTTAAAAAAATGCAAATTAGGCAAACTAAAACTTGCTTCATGTCAGATACTTCTTACACCATTTGGTTTATTGATAGTCTAAAACTTCTTTAAGAAAATATATAACATTCTATCTATAAATTTTTTTGAAAAAAATACTTAATTTATTCATGATTTTTCTAACTATTTTCTTTAAAAAATAATATAAATCTAAATATAAATATAAATTAAAAACCATCTGATAATCATATCCTACTTTCTTTCTATCCTTGTTTTATTTCTTTACACCCTTATATCAATTACTTCTTTTTTCATCTCACTCGATCTCCACATCTTCACGTCTAGTTCTTTATAGCAAACGTTCCTTTCTTTGTATCCGAAGTATTCCAGCCTGTTGGCTAGATGCAGATAGGAGCAACTAGGAAATAGTTCAATTTTCCATTATAGAATTCCACTTAAAATCATCAAATCAGCAAAACTTTTCCATCCTTTTCCACTAGACATCCATGTCAAACATGGCAAAACTAACCAATAAAACAAGCTAAGAATTAATCTATGATGGATAATGCATATCATTGATGCATGATGACTAAGAACCAACTTAATGACACAATTTAAGGTCAGGATCTATTATATCGAAAAAAAAAAGAGGGGGAGGGTCAATTCTTAGCATATTTAAAAGGAAATATGATACTCCAGACCCAGGTCTATTATAATTCAGAAACTATCGTGTAAAAGGGCTTCTTTTTACTTAGATCGTTAACTTGAATGCATTTAGAAGTCAAATATTGGTACGAAGAACTGTTCCTTTTTTTCTAAGGAGACGATTACGGCAGATGCTTATTTAGATGTAATTAATTAGTGTGTTAATGAGGTGAGAAACTGTAATGATAACGACATCAATGGAGATATCTTGGGAAATTATATTGTTTTGTTGGTGTCCCCACAGAAAAATATAAAGAAATAGCACATGACTTGGGGCAACCATTCAATTTGTTTTTGGTGCAACCATTGAAAAATTTGAGAATAAAAAATGTGTGACAAGGACCCATCACCTATTAGAAAAGCACACCCGTACATGTAATTGACGCAAATGATGTTGATGGGTCCATCTCATGACGACACCACATACCCAAACTTGGGTGCTCGGCTTGTCAATATTATTACATGCTTGCCCTTTTCCATTCCACTTTTATACTCGAAATACCCAAATTAACAAAGCACCCAATAATTGAGACCAAGAGGCCAATAATTATTACCGAAAATGATAACATAAATTTTTTTAGACCAAAATAAAAAATTAGTTTAAATTAGGAAGAAAGATGCTGAACAAAATACATTAAACAACGAGCAGTATCTTCATACAAACTATTCCACACAAATTATCGTGTGATTTTATTTGAATTTTAACCAGTCTCATTCAATTTCTAAATAAATGAATTAAACTAAAATATAACCACTCAACAATTTGTGTAAAGTATATTATTTTTAAAATAACCAAACAATCTATTGTAGGCAAGTAGACCAATTCATATTTCATCCTCTTATAAGAAAGACAGATAATGGACCGTGGAATATATTAACATTAAAAATGAATTAGTCATTAATATTCTAGGTAGTTTGGACTTTTGAACTCTAATCCTGCTAGGATAATAATTGTTATTGTTATATAAATATAAAAGACAGAAGATATATATATATATATATATATAAAATTAGGAAAGTGAGTATAAAGCACAAGTGTCACGCAGTGAAGAAATTTTTACATAGTATAAGAGTATTATACTAAATTAACAAGAACAGAATAAATGGCACGATATATGATATATATTATGGCATCAAATTTATAAATATTGTTTAATACAAGTTTGAATTGCTGAATATAATATTTTAAAAGTATTTAAAATTTGTTAATAAAATTTAAATCGTTAAATATAGTAACTTAAAAATATTCAATTTTTTTAATAAACTTACATAAAATTTAAATTGATAAATCTAATACAATATTTAAAAATAAAATGGTGTTAAACGACAGACAAGATGAGGAGCTGCCAGGCATTGGGCAAACAGAGTAATTGGTGTCAATTTGTGGTTTGGTTCATTAAGTTGAAGCCGTGTGCTGCGTGCATCATTCGCCCAGTGATGTACGGAAAATGATTCATGGACACTTATTTATATATATCATTTTTTATACTTTTTAAAAGTTAAAGAGAGTATATATTAAAATAAAAATTTTTTTTATGTATTTTAAAAGTATTATATTTAATTTATTAAAATTATAATACTTAAAAAACATAATTATTTATATGATTGAATTAAATATAAAATATTAAATAATAAATTTAATTTTAATTTTAATTACTGAATATAATACTTCAAATTTATTTTAATATTTTTCGTTAAAATATATATTTATTTTGTTTTATTATTTAAAACAAAAATAATATAAAAATATATAATAAAAATAACGTACAAACAATATTATGTATCATGTATTGCCTGCTGCCAGAGCTCTAATTTGTCCACATTCGCCGGTTAGCGTCACCACCGCCACTCGGTTTGGGTCCTACAATTCCTGCTTTTGCATTCTCTTCCACAGATGCACCGCCGTGTGCCGAAGAGGCAAGGATATTGATATCTTACCTTAAACTTTGTTTATAAAAAAAAAATAAATAAATCTTACCTTAAACTTTTCTCTTTTATTTTCATCTGGTATCTGTATTTTTTGAAGATATTAATATTTTAAATGGTTGATAAAATATTTATTAATTATTATATAATAAATAGTTCATAAAATAAAATTAATAATCAATAAATATTTGCAATTTATTAAAAATTTTAGTATTCAAAATACTATAAGTATCGAAATAATGAATATAAACTCATTAACCAAAAAAATTCATTGAATGAATATGTACTGATTACTAGGTCTATGAAAAAATTTTCCCCATGCATGAACCCCTTCATAGTAAACATAAAGGGCCTATTGTTCCTGATCACTTCACCAGTGTCCTTTAATTTCTTCATTTCTTTTAGTTTCATATAAACTGAAATGAAACACGTATTGAAACAATTTATCGATCATTTTCCTTTTTGTTTTGTCTTTATTTCTTTTATGTTGGCTAAACTGAGAGATGTAATAACAATAACAATAAAAATTGTAGTGAATTGTTTTTGTACAATAATTTTCTTTAATACATATGTAACTTTGGTGGATTTCGGCTCATATTCATATAGTAAAGCCCCCTATACAATTAAAAAAATTACATTAGAAAGTTCATGAACGTTTTCTCATTGGAAGTTCATAAGAAAAAAAAAAGTGGTTTTAATAGAATATAAAAGCATGACGTTAGCACTTGTCATCCAACAATATATTTGGCATATATGAAATTAAATTTGTAATATATACCACTCGCATACATGGTTTGATTTTTTATTCTTATAAAGTATGTTACATTATTTGAGTATGAAACTAACTCTGGATTGAGGCATTAAAATTATTTTTTCCCATACAAGTATTTTCTAACAGTGCATTCGTCCCACTCTAAACTGTTGCTCCGTTCTCTAAAAAGTAGGCACAACTATTATAAAACGTTACGGTGTGTGCGGAAAAAATTTAATTCAAACGCGATCACGTTTATTTTTAAACTACTTAATTTTGGGAATTAATGAATTTTACTTAAATCATTTAAGTTGTACTTTAGTCAACTCCCTTTCTTCTTACATCAAATCTTAAATCTTCTTTATAATAATAAAAAAAGATTACATTATATAATATGAGTTTAATGTTGATTAATTTTTGATCTAAAATATTATTACCTAATTAAGTATCATCATTATTAAAAAAAAGGTTTAATTTATCTTCTTGAATAATTATTGTAATATTTAAAATTTTGTATTAGAGTAAACTTTTAATTTAGTCCTTCAAAGATTAAGTCAATATTACTTTAATTTTTTAAAAATATTGACATTAATTTAGTTATTAAATTATGTATATAATATTAAAATTATTTTTTTACGTATAAATAGGAACTAAATTAATATAATTTTTATAATTAAATGATTAAATTAATGTTAATTTTATATAATTAATGACTAAATTATTTATGTTTTTTAATAATTAAAAAATTAAATTAATATTAATTTTTTAAAAATAAAAATAATATTACATATTTAATGACTAAATTAATATTAATATTTTTTAAAAGATTAAAGTGATATTAACTCAATTTTTAAAATATCAAATAGAAAGCTTACTCTTTGTGTTGTGTTAAAAATTTTAACATTTTTGGTGGATGAAATTAAATTCATATAATTTAATGTGATCTTCCCACATCCGGTACAGGTAATATTATATAATTAAAAAAATAATTAAAATTTTTGATAGAATTTAATTAAAATAAAATAAAATTATTAAATAAAATTAAATAATAAAAATTATAAATTAATATGTTAAATTATTCTGTTAAAAATTTTGATAAAAAATTTAATTATATAATATTTTTCATTAGCTATTGTTTATTCGCTAATCCTTTAAAATGAAAACCTCCCTAAAATTTAATTCTCTCTTTTTTTAAAAAATTATATTATATGTTTTTAAAATGTTACGTAAATTTATTGATATTTTAATATTTTAATATTTAATAATTAAAAAAATATAATTACTAAAAGAAATCAATGCGAGTGTGAATTACTTTTACTTTTGCTGTCTTTATCTCTCGTGCTTGGCTGTCAATTACTTCTACTCTTTTGCCCCTTTGAAACACAATGCCAGCCGTCTAACAAGCAATTGGGCATTGATTAACATTGAATTGAGATTTGACATATGCCACTTAAATTTGGCCCAATAATACTGCAAGCGTGTCAAGAGGGAATAGTCAAAGAGTCAATTTGATTGGAATGCCAATATCTCGATTTCATAGAACATGTTACGTCCAATCAAATTGATCCAACTTGCATTTTCATGTTCATTAACTGATCTTTAGGTATAGGAAGAAACGAAACATATGTGAGTGAGGTCCAACGCAATACATCAGTGTCACCGGCAAATATGAAAAGATCAAGGCATGGAAGTGGACGCAATTGTAAACTATCGTTTTGACACCAACCCCAAAAATATTCACACATCCCATATTAATTAGTTTAATTAAACAAGTAAAAATAAGTAGTTAACTTTCAGTAATTATTTACTATTTTAAACTCACACCATATATATCACAGTGTGATAAATTTCACTTGTGTAAAATGACCCAACACATGAATAAAAATTTGTTATTTATAGTATCATAAAATCAAGACCTCATATAACTTTGTTACGTAACTTTGAACATTAAAAAAAATAAAAATTAATAAAATTGAATGTCACATACCTTTTATTCACTTTTCATGTACCAACAACTTTTACTTAATTCTTAATTTTAATTATTCTTTTAAATTAGTTAAATTTTAAAATTACTTAAATAAAATAACTTTTGCATGGAAGGTACTAATATGAGAGTTAATTACTAGTGAATATATAGTAATAATAGTAAGACTCCAAAATGCTATATTCCTATATATCATTTGGCGTACAAAAGCTTTTCTTTTCTTTTCTTTAAAGTTTAATAAATCAATGGGAGAACGGGCAAGGAATGCTTAAAAAACAATTACCGCGTTATTTTCACATTTTAATATCATACCTATCCTCATATATTTAGTAAAAAAAAGAAAAAAATAAAAAAATTAAGTTTTTATCTTTTTTATTATCATTCAAACTAACTGTATAAAAACATTTAAAATTAAAATGCAAGAATAACATTTTTATAAAAAAAAAAAATCTCGGTTACTTACTCTTTTTTTTTTTGGAGTTTTGAGAGAAAAGATGCGTGACGTGGTCAAGTTGTAGGTGATGCCCGCAAGCAACGGCCCAGATTCGCTGTGATTGTTGTTGACACATCCCCGTTTATCTTCCACGCCCAGTTTCACCTTCGCTTCTCAGTCACACAGTCACTCTCTCTCGCCCTCACTTTGTGTTTGTGTGAACGGAAACTCCACTCCTTCCGTCGCCGATATAACTCTCTCTATCTATTTGGATTTTGGAGTGGAGTGGCTATCTTTATTAATTCTATATCTATGAACCGTCTCTGAAACACAACACCAGAATTGACGAAGAAGATGCTGCTTGGGAAGCGTCCTCGGCCGCCGGTTATGAGAAGAACAACGAGCATGAGAGGCGGGATGGCCGTGGACATGCAGGTCAGCAGCTTGGAAGCCCACGAGGAAGTACTCTCTGATCCCCTGAACCTGCAGGATGCCACCAAAGATCCGCCGATGGGTCCAAACCATGGATCGGTGGCTCAACCCGATATGAATATTTTTGGATGTGAATATGATGAGCATTTGGTGGGCATGGCCATGTCCCCTCCCCCCACAATTAATCATCGTCAAAACCAAACAAGCAACTCCCCCCATCTCATACACACTGCTCCCTTTCTCAGGACTTGTGGCCTCTGTAAACGTCGTTTGGCACCTGGTCGAGACATCTACATGTATAGGTATATATCTCATGTGTTTAGTCTGTTACTATCATGTTTTCATCCTCTATAAGGTTCATTTGGTTCCTACTTCCTAGTTTTTCTTTTCCCCTTTTTTCAATGTTTCTCGTACTTCCTCTCTCTCTCTATATCGTTTTATATATTTAGACTTTAGAGGATCTCGTTGATTAGTGTAATTTGGTTTCCTGATTGAAACGAAATCATTAATTACAGGGGGGATACAGCATTTTGCAGTTTTGAGTGTAGGGAGCAGCAAATTAAACAAGACGAGAGAAAAGGAAAGTGGAAGCAGGTAGCCTCCGAGTCCGACAAAGAAGACCACCGCGCATCACCACCCACCGCCCCCTCCAAGGCTTCCGCTAAAAGCGAAACGATCGCAGCTGCTTGAACGCGAAGGGTTGGACACTTGCAAAATGAAAAGTGAAAACCAAATATTTGATTAGGAAACAAAGAGAAAGGTCATGCTAGCTCATGCCTCGTGCACTAGGACAAGGCAACCCCATTTCTTCCGTTGCTCGTCTCATCATGCTCCACGGTTGTTTCACACCTACGCAGCTACGCTTGTGATTCTTATTAACATGATTCTGCTGGAAAATTGTACAAATGGTGTCGTTGCTTATTCCGTATGTGAACGTTAATCTTTGAATCTAATTAAATTTCCCCATATATCTACATATGTTATCTATGCATGCCCTTTTCTTCTTCTTCCCACCCCTTTTTCAGCCCCTTCATTAGCTAGGTTTAAAGTCAGGACTATAATTAATGTATCTTGTTTCTGCTTTGTGATCTTTGCAAATGAAAGGTATGTACTTACAATTTAAAGTGCTTCAGTCTATGCGTAGCCTATATTCACAAGCAAAGATAGTATAAAGATTAAAAATTCTAGAAGAAACTTGATTATTATTTCATTCTCATGCCCGATTTACTCAAACTCAATATCAGTATTACAAGAAATAGTAGTTCAAAGTCCAGCTTCCTCGGTCAATAACAACGCTGCTAATGCTCTGTAGTTTGAATTTTTCTCTAGTGAAAATTTGATTACCGGGCAACACTCACCTGATACTAATGAAAACTAACCTTTCCACCGAAAACAATAGTCATTTTTATGCCCTTGTAATGATAAATCATTCAATTATAAAGTTTATGAAATTATCTGTTACTGTTGCAGAAAACTATATAATACTGCCTTTGTTTCCCCCTCCTCTAAAAATCACACACCATTAATATATTTATTAGTTTTATGACGTACTACGTTAATAGTAGTCTAAACTTCTGCCACTTTTCTTGCAAAGTGGTAAGCGTAATAGGAAGGTAGTTGACAAAATTAAATGCAACGAAACTAAAACAAATGTTGGACCCACATTATAATCGTAGAAGACGCGGAAATGAGCTACAAAACAAAAACAAGAATCTGCAACTTTAATT
The DNA here is from genome assembly GCA_019955255.1 of Castanospermum australe. NCBI lineage: Eukaryota > Viridiplantae > Streptophyta > Magnoliopsida > Fabales > Fabaceae > Castanospermum > Castanospermum australe. Next base: position 503,449 of record NSJW01000002.1, read on the forward strand.
TATTTCTTTTTTGGGTGTAAGCAACTTTAATTTATTTATTCCAATACTTTATCGCCCTCTCATTGAATGGTAGATATTGTGGGCACGCAGGCAAGCATGCACAGTCCCTTCCCTTTGTGTTTCCTCCCAAAAATAATTAAAAAGCTTAATTAAGGAAAGGAAAGATATGAATTAATGAAGGAATGAACGAACGAAAGAGACTTAATGGCACTTCAACTCATCACCATTTAAAGATTGATGTGGGAACTTGGGAACTTGTAAGCCTTGGTGATGTCAAGGAGCACCCACTTTCTCTTCTCTCTTGAACTGTTTTTTTTCTCCATTAACCTTATTTATGTACTACATTTCTACACCTCTCTCTTTACACTTTTTTATTATGCTTTTTTCTTCCCCCGTGATTTTTAATTTGGAGCCCTCACATATGGCCATTTACGTTTTGGAATCGCTGTGGTCCCCCCATTTCATTCTGTAATAGTTAGTATTATTTTGTTTTGATATTCCTGATACTCCACTCTCCACTGATGCAAACTGCTATTAGTCTCAAAAAAACTGTTCCCTGTCCGTAAGCATGCACTTTTGAGTGTTCATTCAAATGGAAAAGAAATTAATTTAATTCGTGATGCCAAGAAAATTCAGTTAATGTTGGCAATGGAGGATGCTGGTTGTTTGAACTTTGAAGTTTTATAGATAGTGGGACAAGAGATCCCCAATTATCATTATGACTGAAACGGACCGATTTGGGGTTTTGTGGTGAAAGCCATGGCCGTGGGTCCTTGAAATACACATAAAGTCACCACTCTTTCGTCACGCCAGCTGGGACCACGTACAGTACTCACTTCAATTGGCCATCGTCTCTCTTCGTATACCTCCATTTCAAGAGGTCCCCCTCATACGGTTTTGTTCATTGAGATGATTTTCCTGCATCAATAATGGATTGCCGATGCTTAATGCAGATTCAAACAGTTATTTTTCATCTTGCTTTTGCCGCAAAGTGAAAAAGATGAGATCTCTGAAGCAACAAAGAAGGAAAAATAAAAAGATGTGACCGCGAGAAGCGCTAGATATGGGCCATGGTAAAAAATTGAGCTGGTCAATTTTGCGTTCACTTTTTGGGAGGCCCACAGCATGGAGATAGAAGATGAAGATACCTAGTTGGAAAAGCCCCATGATATGAGTTTAAGCTGGGCTCCAATCATCTGATTCTGGAACAGTAACACACACAAGCTCATAATATTCTGGTAGATGTGGACTTGGGGATCCGAGTTTCAACATCCCGTTCAGATTCTCACTTACAAGGTGAAAGAGAATTCTGAGCAACAACTTTCTTCCTTCAAAATTTTACCTCTTACACAAGTGATAGATACTTTAAACTATAGGACGAGTCGTGTGAGAAATGACTGTTCCAGGAGAATTAACATCTCTAAAAGACAAAAATATTAATTCCTGTTTTTCTTATTTATCGTTATTTATATTCTTCTCTTTCATTATTTTCCCAAGCATGGCATTATTCATCTAAAAGACAAAAATATATTTCTGGTTCATAGAGTATCAATTAATCTTATAGGGTGCTAAAAAGAGATATAACCTTACAGCATGTGCAGAGGGGACGTTCATAGTGTACAAATCAGTAGATGCTCCTCGTGGGCATAGTGTTGGACCAAAACCATTCTAACGCGTAAGGCCAAGGCCGATGGACCCAACTAAACTTTTGGACCTGTTCACAAGTCATCAAGTTATTTTGAAAGTTCGTTTTTTATGGGCCCACAATCACTCCAAAAACCGAGCTTAAAACAAAGACATTAACGTTTATTAGAGTTTTAAATTTTTATGCTACCATTTTAGCAACCTTTGTTCATCCAACCTCGGACGCAACTAACAGTAACTATGCTTGCTCTCCAGGCTCTGAAAAATTCCCACCCCACCATTTGTACAGATAGACTCCTTGCTAAAATACGAAGCAAATTGGTAAAATATTTCACTTTCATAGAGAGAGATGTAACAAATTGAGGCTCTTGGATTGCAATAAATTGAATAGTAATTTCGAATGCACAAAATATGAAGATGGTGCCTTTCCACTTCGATTCTGCACTCATTTCAGTTTCCGATTATATTGGGCAAGGCCTTTTCTGGATAAGAATAAATGGAGTCACAACTCTAATTTAATGGAATCGTTTGTGCTATGACTCCTAATTGAATTGCCTTTACTTGAAAGGGAAACCTATAGGTAGAGACCGATGAATATTGATATTTAAGAAAAACATACATATTAATCACGCATTTACATATAAGTTATCAAAGAGAGATTGCTAACATGGAAATTAAACCTAATTAACAGGTGTGTGTATATATATATATAACGTTGTTGCAAAAGGGTTGAAACTTGAAAGTGAATCCTTTCCTTACCATTAAAAATCTCAGAAAAATGTTCCCAAGTGTACAAATAACTACCCATCACACCAACATGATTGAAAGGATGTCCATGTGATGCCTTAGAAATGGTCCAATTATGGACGGGTACGGTAAAGAAAACAGATGAATGATGGATCATTTATCTCCCAAGGTCTATGCGTTTTGGCTTTTGGTGTAGTGATGTTGAAACAAGGGGAAGAGCCATAATGGTGTCTCAAAAGTATTATTGATGTTGGTACGACGTGGCTTACTTCACCAAATAATTCAACTCTGTCATCGCTGATTGCGATATTGCTGTTTCCTTTATATTTCCGACATTACCGGAAAACCATTGTCATCTTTACTTTAGCAGTTTAACGGCAAGCTGATAGATACTGCATCCCAGAGTAAGTGTAAAAGAATGGATCAATATAATTCCTGAGATGATCTATTAAAATTCCAGGGTAGTAACAAGGTAACATTTATAAATAGAAACTCCAATATTAACGGCCCTCCACAATTTGATAAAACAGCCAGAACATTGCAGGATATATGTAACAATGGGAAACATTGAACCTTGCAGCAAGAGAGAATCTCAAATGGTTCCCTCCTAAATAACAGTCAATATCAGTTTTCTTGATGCACCGTGCATACCAACGTTTTATATTTATATGCTACATGCTCCTTTGGGGGTTGAATGAAATCACATACAGGAAACAGAAATGTTTCTTGTTCATTTGAGACGTAATGCTCCACTTCAAGAAGCAAGTCTGAGCGAAGGCAACATAATGCATCGATAGTTCAATGCCTAAGAGGAGGATTAATAGACCACATGAAAGCAAACCAATTACAGAGAGGGAAACCTTACCCTGAAAAGATTTCCAGGGTTCATTATCACCGCACAGTTCACCAGGCAAATAGGAAACAGGGCATAAGCTCGAAGCACCAAACTTTGCGACTACAATTTGATATTTCACAGTTAGTCCAGCCCAGCGCCTAAAACGTAAGGAGATGGCCATGGTGTTAGTGGCAGCACATGGAGTATTTCTCTGGTTTAAATAAAAGCCGTAGCTTTGCCATTCACAGCTATTTATAATTGACTTGGGAATTCGTACAGGAGCTCATAGAGGAACGGTTAATCGCAGGGAGATTCAATTCAAATAATTGATATCAGTGGAGAACTATTATGATTATTATAATTCATTGTAATCTTATCTCTGGTTCTCGAGATTTTAGAGATTACTTGGAGGTTATCCACTCCAACATACACAAAATGGAAAAGGGAAGGACGATTAACAACTAAGCACAAAAGTATATATACGTTCATGTACTTGAAATACAAAAGTTGGCTCGCTCTCAAATAAACCCGCTGGAGCAAGACAGTAAAAAATCAAAACACCACATTTGCGAAATCATTAGCAAACATATTCATAACAGAAAAGAGGGCGAAGGGGATAAGTTTTCTGAGCATTCAGCTAGATTATCCCAACCATTACTCTAATCCCATGCTTCACTTGTACTCCATAATCATGTTATTCTCGGGAGCCAATCCAACACAGGCTCTCAGGATGTTTTCCAGCATAGCTCGCTGCTTGGACAATGCATTCACCACTGGGGTACCCGGTGGAACCTGTGAAATGTTACCTAATGAGTCACCTCACCAACTTTTGAGAAAAATAAAAGTAATATTTACGGGATGAAAAAGAAAAAAATTCATTGAACAATATGACTTAACAGAATAATTGGAGCAGTTGTATCTCAATACTAAGCTTACTGGACATGTTTTGCGAAGCTTAAGCTTATTGAGTTATTTCTACATGAAAATAAGCAAGTGCATATATAAGCCACCCTGAATTAGTTAGATTGGACTCACCAGAGGGGCCTTGGTTAGATAACTAAGGATGGTCGCAACCGGGTGGAATGAGTGAAACTTGCCCTGTAAGAACCACAACGCAGTGTGCCTCAGAAGGCTGAAAATAATAAAAGGACTCGCATATTCAAGCAATTAAATGATTAAGTAATGCATACAGACCTCTCCTTCAGCTTTAAACTGGATTCGAGTGCTAAGCTCAGCAAGAAGGACCAAGTCCAAGATGATAGGAGCAGCTAATAGGGAATCTTCGCATGTGTTGTGCATCACGATCGTGTTCTTTCCGCCCATGAATATCTCTGAGGTATACTCATCCATGGCTCTCTTGCTGTCGGCCACGTAAGGCACATACTACGAAAGCATAAACCAGAGAGAATAAAAGACCCGACATATAGAGAGAAGGAGAGAAACAGAAAAGGATGGGTGAAATAAAAATTACCTTAATAACGACGACATGGTCTGGATGTTCGCCAGGCTCATAGAGGATGGCATTGCTATTGACCATGTCGTCAACAACGTTGCTCTTGGAGATTTCCTTGGAGCGGAAGGTTTGTGGGGCAGAGAGATTCATACCATCATTGTTTCCCAGATGGTTGTAACTTACTATTGATGTTGGCTGTCATTTTTTGCCAAATAAAATGAGCATAATACATAAATTAAACATAAAACAAAAGATATGCTGCCTTGAATAACAATAGCACACATGATATGACATTAATATAAAAGCAATGTACCTTGATACCAGCCCCTACAAGGAAATCCACCAACACAGATTTCATTTTGGTCTGACCACTCTTAAAGTCATCTCCACCAATCAAACTGTTCCTCTTGATGGCCAGATCAATCAGCCCTGATGACAACAGTTTTAAAATTTAGAACTCCGACAAGCTTCTTTGCATACAAAATTAAGTGACTGAGAAAAAAGCGCAAGCAATAAACCTGGGACAAAAGTGTTCTGGGGGCTTCCATTGATGAAGGGAACATTTTCCATAACACAAGCCACGGCATACAAGGTGGAAGGAGAAATCTCCGCCTCATTCCTGTCCACGGCAGCCAAGAGGTTTTCCATGGTGTCGTTGAGTCCCACAACTACATTACTATACCTCTCTGTGTTGGCAGTCCACAGGACAACGACCTTGTCCACTTTGTTGGCTTCCTTAAACTCCCTAAATTCATATCACATAGGGGAACAGATTCGTTAAGTTTGTAGCTGAACAGGAACAGGTATACAAGCCAGTAAGTAGATAGATTGAAGTTGGAATTACTTAATGTCTTTGATGATTTTTTTCAATTTGTTCTTTCTTTGTGCCCTTGATCACGTTGTTAGCACGGTCTCCTTGGTTCGCAGCAATGAAATCCGGGTCAAAGATTCCAGGGAGTGGGACCATAGATTCCATGTAAGGCCTCAATTGCTTCTGCAGATCGATGTCAAAGACCCTGGCCCTGGCCATGGCATCAGCCAGGTTCATGTCACTGATATCCCATCCCCCAAAGACAATGTCGTCCGGGTTTACCTGCATACAGATTTAAGATTAAAAGTTCAAGTTTATGAGAAAGTGCCAAACGTCTAGGACTATAATTTATGGATTTGTTTTTGGCACATTAGTAATTGCAATCAAACTTCAGTCAAATTTACACCCAACCCATCCTAGTCTAATTAAATTAGATTAAGACCGAGGAAAATGATTAATTAATTAAAATAAAAGGAAAAAAGAAAAAGGGTAGCCCGGGTGGGGTTACGATGAGATCACATACCATTGGAAGCAGGCTCTTGAATGGGGCATAGATTTCCTCTCCCTGGAAAGACCCCACTCGGATAGCGGATGCCTGGGTCAGCGAGCCAAAGTAATTGGCTTGTTGAATCTTGTCCTTTGTTGCCCATGAAATACCCCTAAGAACGATAAATACAACAACTCATTAATTACCCATAAATGTTTGGATATGATTCTTTTCGATTACTACAGCTAAAAAAAAAGGGAAAAAAAATAGATTTTCTGAGACCCAAAGGTTGGGTCGGAAGAAGAAACTCACTCTCGGTTGGCAATAACACCGCCAGTGAGGGTTGAGCCATTGTTTCCACCCCATCCCACAAGCATTACACTGACAATCAACCAAAAAAACAGAATCCCAAATCAACGAACCAGGAAAACGGGAACAAGAAAAAAATTCTATTCAGAATCAAGTTGGGGAGGAAAAAAGAAAAAGGGAATGAATTTGGAAGCCAACCCTAATTTAGGGACATGGATGTTGGTTTTAAATTCGTATTGGACGGTCTTGGGCTTGACAATCCACTGGTAAGTGCCATTCCTGTTCTCGTGAACAAGTTCAGTGGTTTCATAGTTGTACACGGACTGAATCTCAGTCTCCGTGTACTTAACATTAGGACTCTCGACCTTGAAATTCTCGATGAACATTTTTTCCCCAAATATGAAAAATGGAACAACAGCGGAAGAAAGAGAGAAATGTTTTGGAGAAGAAAGGCGTTGTTACGTGTTGCTCTTCCTCTCTTCTCTCCAATATTTTTGAATGGCTGCTGGGTGCCCCTTTCCGGATCCTAAGGAGGCTCCATTTATAGAGGAACCGCGACTTTGGTGTAACACGTGTCGCAACTTGAGTGGGTTGCGGGTCCCAGCACATATAATTGATTCTGAAATGCTGAATTTAACTGACTCTCTCGAGAAATTTGTGTATTGGGATTAAATTTAACTCTTTAAAATCTTTTTAAAAAGTATTATTTTTAGAGTAGCCAAAAATTTTTCCCTCCCTACCTTCTTAATTTATACATTTTTTAGTTTGAAAGATGTTATTCTTGCATTCTAATTTTACATTACCCTTTACACAGTTATTTTAAATAATAATAAAAAAAATTAATTTCTTTTATTATAAAAGATAAATATACAAAAAAAATATGTGATTGAAATATAAAAATAAAATATTTTTTATTTATTTTTATTTATTATTTAAAATAATTACATAAAAATTTAAAAAAATATTAAATAATTTCAATTATAAAAAAATATAATTTAATATACTTAAATTATTCTTTGTATTTTGTTAATATTTTATTTTTTAATTTCAATTATTTTATTAATTTTTTATTAAAAAGTAAGAGTGAAATTTAAAAATTAATTAATAATTTTTAATATTTTTAAATCATAAATACTTTAAAACAAAAAAAATTGACAAATAAGGAATTATTTTGATTTTATCCATCTCTTTTCAAAATCTCTTGATCACAAAATGACTCTGAAACGTACGCACGTACGAAGGTGACACGTGCGAGGGAGAGGTTGCAATGTGGTTCGTGGCAGCACCGCGAGGGGCCAGGTGTGGGAGCTGTTTCTCCCCGGGGATATGTGGGGCCACCCGTGAAAGGAAGAGGCTCGAAGGTTAAATGAAACCAAAGAGTGACCGCGACTCGTGAGTACGAGACCCAGACTGGTGCGTTTTGGACTTACTATAATCCCCGAGGCCCACTCGTACATTGTTGGCTGTGAAAGTCTCCCAAGTGTCCCAACGGATACGTGGTTGATTCTTAAATGCATATTTTATGAGACAATGATCTTATATGATTCTCGTAACATATCATTTAAGTTAATGTTATTATCTTGAATTAATTAAAAATAAATAATTAAATATAGTCATCAAAACAATAATAATTCACCATTCATTAAAAGTGTATTTAGAAACATATAAATTAAAATTGAAGTAAATTAAATTAAGTTAAAAAAAATTTTAATTTATTTTAAAAATTATAATTAAAATTAATTTAAAAAATAATTTTTATGTTTGAAATATATTAAAAAAATTTAATTAATTTTATTTTAAAAAATTTATATTTTTACACTTATAATAATATAATTATTATATCTTTATTAAGAGTATCATAGTAAACTTATATAAAACCTACTATCAATCCACCTAAATCTTTTTATTTTTAAGAAAACTTATAAATTAACATAATTAAAATATATTATATTTTCAAAAAATTTTAAATTATATTAATTATCAATTTATAATTTTTCAAACAAATAATTTAATTTACAAATGAAACTCAATTATAAAATTTACATATTAAATGATATATATGGGAGTTTTGCTAAGAGTAATACTACATAATAAGAAAAAATAGTCAAAATTTTTTATAAAATTTAAGCAAAATAAAAGAATATTATTAAATAAAATTAAATAATGGGATACTAATCTAAAGATTAATAAATATATCAAATCATTTTGTTAAAATTTCTGATAAGAAAATTTTGATTATATAGTTTCTTTTTTGCTAACTATTACTAATTTCTATATAGTCTTATAAAATAGTTTAAACGAGCCGAACATTATAAGATATTTCTAGTTCACATTAAAATATTGTTAACCATTGCTTTTAAGACATCAGTTAATAAATGTCTAATACTTTGTATTTTAATAAATAATTATTACAAAAATTATTAAATATTTTACTTTTTATTTAATATTTTTATTTTTAATTTGTTAATCAATGCAACTCAGATAATTTATCAATAAATATAATAAAAATATTATTTTACATTAAATATACTATTGTGATAAAACAAAGTATTCTCTCAATTCGTTCGTATTTGTTATTTTAAAAAATTTATTTAATTTTATCTATTATTTAAAAAAAATTAATAAAACATTAATTATTTTTTAATTTTATTATTAATATTAATAAAGTAAAAAAGAGTTAATAAAGTAAATAATAATATTTTAAATATTTTAATAAAAAATAATTTAATCAAATGTAATTTGTATTTATAATTATGTAAGTTAATAATTTTCTTAATTTATATGGAAAAACTTTAAATAACATATAAAAATGAGTTGAGCCCAAACATCCTTTATAATAAAAAAAAAATCAAAATGACAACATCTGTTTTTTTTTTTTAGTGCTATTGCTGGGTACCTGTTTCGTTTGAGAGGTTAAAAAACCTAACATATTAACTAGTCATTTGCTACTAACTAAACAAATTAGTTCAACTTAACAAAAAAAAATATACAAAAATATACAAAATTTTTATCAAATATTGAAAAACATTAACAATAAATAAAATTAGTTGTCAAAATATATATATGAAAATAAAAAAATTAAAGAAAAAATTAGTGGCCGACTCGTCCAACACAAGACTTAAGTAGAATCATGTTATTTAATCTTATATAATTGGAAAGCTAGTTTCACGAGTTTCATATTTAATGTATTTTTTAATTAACTTATTTTATAATTAAAATGTTAATAAAATATTTTCAAAAATAATTTTTTTCTTAAAAAAAATTTATCCCAAATATGAATTTACGGCTCCAATCAAAAGTAACCAGAAAGGTGACTGCTGCATGAAATGCCAACTTGCCAAGTTAAAGTAGGAGTGTAGGACCTACACACGTGTGACTCTTTAAATCACTCCTTGGTTTCAAGTGGAACATTTCTCTACGCATCTATTTTCGCACCTGCTTCTTCGCCAAATTAATTAATCCAATATAAATAAAATAATTAACCTTCATCTTTTATCTCGCCTAAAATTTAAAAAATTAATTTATCCTTATTTTTTTAAATAATTGATAAAATAAAACAATTTTTTTAAATAACAAATAAAAGTAAGCAATAATAATAATAACTATCTAATAAGACATTAAAGTATTAATAAAAAAAGTAATAAAGTAATTAATAATTTTAAAATTTTAATATATTAAATACTTCTTTTAATTTAATACTTTATTAATTAGATATAAAAATATTATTATACTAATCATATATAAGAATTTAACAGTAATTGAAATAAAATATGTTTTTAAAAATTAATTAAAAGAAGTTAACACTGTGTAATAATTTTATATTTTGAATAATTATTGGTTTACATAAAATTAACAGAAAAGTTAACACATGTATTACACAAGAGTAATGTTATAAAAAAAATAGAAATAAATTTTAAAATAATTTAATTGAATTTAAAAATAATTATTAAAAATAAATAATAAAATTATTTATTTATTTTAAAATTAATAAATACATTATATTACTATATAAAAAATTCAGATTATATAATATTTTTTATTAGACAAACCAAATAAAACATAAATTCTTGTTTATCAGTGCGGTCGTTAGTGAAAGCCTGAAAGGTCTCCGATTGATGCTCCGGGATCCAGCTACGCGAATGAAAATGCAAACGCTTTTAGCCTTTTACATACAAATTAGCTGGCCCTCCTCACTGTCAATTCAGTGTTTTATAAAAGGTAACTGCAATTTGCAGTTTTTTATTCTATAATATCTTATATAATACCGTGGAAATGAAGGGTTTGGCTAATAATAAGTACAAAAAAAACGTGGCATATTTGTTTGAACCTACATATAATAATTCATAATTTCATATACATAGATACAAAAGAACTACTAGAGAATAGAGCATTTGGAATTCAATGAATGCATCCCTTTCTGGCATTTCCTTTTATAGCAGGTAGAGCAAAAGGCCCAAGAAAGAAAATATAATTTAACTTAGTGTGTATTTAAATTAAAATTTATAAATTTAATTTTGTATCAACTTGATTTTATAAATTTAATTTTACATAAAAATAATTTGTATAACTGTGATTTATATTTAAAAATATTTATCTAAAAAGTAACTTTGACAATATTGATGTTATTTGAATATTATTTATCAAAATTACTTTAAAATATGTAATTATAAAAAAAAATATGAGTTACGTTTTAAGTTAGATTAAAAATAAGAATATTTTTATCAATATATATTCAAATAAATTTTCTCACATAAAAAATCAAACACACCCTTAGAATCACTTTCAAATTCATACTTAGCAATAGCAGATTCTAGTTGACGTGTAAGATATCGTTCTCAACGTGATATGATGAAATCGAACAAGATTCTGATCTAGCGCAAGCCTGAATTATTCTCTTGCGGCTTTTAGTTATATGATAAGGTACAAATGTGATTGGATTTACAGTAAGGGCAGTGTTATGTGGGCAATTGTGGGAAAATATTATATTCTTAACTCGTTGGCAATTTGATAGGGGTTAAGAGAGGCAAAGCAAGTGGGGTTAGGCGAGCCATGTGAGCGTAGTTAAAAAGTTTGAAATAAAAACAAAGTTTGAAAGTGTCAGAATCATGTGATGTCCAAAGGACGAGGCTTGGCGTTTCGCGATCATGGTTCTGTGGTCTGCATGCGTGGGGTGGTTTTTTTGTTTTTTGGTCATCGCATACGTGGGGTGGTTAAAGAAGGGGCATTGCGCATCGAGTGGCCCTCCAACGCCGAAAAGGTACAGTTCAGAATTCGAGGAGCCAAATCCAAATTTGGCATCAGCGTGCAAGTCACTTCTGTGTGCTTGGGGCCCTTCGTGTTTCTCCCTCCGCTAGTCCGCTCTTCCGGAGTTACCATGCAGTCCTAATTAAACCGGACAAGATCCCTTTTTAACGAAAAATTTAATTCAGTCGGGGTTTAAAAAATTATATTTAGTGCATTTTCAGGTCGAATTCAAATCATTTTTGAAATTAATCTAATTTGATATGAATATTTATTTTTTAAAAAATTATTTTTTATTTATTTTTAAAATTCATATAAATATTATTATATTATCATTTAAATATTAAAAAAATTACTTTTAAAATTAAAATTTTATTACTTAATTTATTAATTATATATATTAAAATATAAATTATATTTAAATTTTAATCTAATTCAGTCTGAACCTAATTCTATTTGAGACACATAAATCCGTTCATGATTTAAGGTCAAGTTTAAAAAAAAATTATCCCAATTAAAATATCAAATTATAGTCAACTGATGTTAAATTCAATCTAACTCAACTTGCCCACGAACACTTCTAAAATTTATACCGTTCTAACTTTTTACGTGTTGTTGGAGTACATGGTCATATCCTTTATAGTTTTACATTGACAACTCTGTTTTACTTGTAATGTGATTTAAATTATTTTAAATATTTTATAAAAAAAAATATTTTTTAATATATGAATAAGAATTAGTCTCATATTTTAAAAATATAAAAATAACTCATTAAAAAATTGTATATGTTAGCCACATTTATATTCATAAAAAAAAAGTGTATAGGTAGAGTCCACAAGTCATATAATTTGAAAGTTTTAAAATTGAATAAAAAAAAGATAAATGCAATTTGGTTAGAATTTTCTTACTTAAATTTTTGATAGAATAATTTAATATTTTTATTGACATTTAAATAAATAGATAATTTTTATCACTTCATTCCATTTAATAACCATATTTAAATATAATTGAATTATATTAAAAATTTTAACTATTTTTTTTATTATACAGCATTGCTGGTAAAAAAAAAAAGGAAGGGAAGGCAAAAGTGAATGCCGAAAATATACTCTTCATTATTTGAATTTCAAAATGATAAATTAAATGAACTATTTTTCGGTACTAAATGAGATGAAATTTATTTCTTTTATCTACTAGTTAAAATTAAAATAAATAGAATAAATAAGTTAAAAAGCTAAATTTTTAATGTACTTGTCAATGGCAGAGGCAAAGGGGGCCGGGGCATACGCACAACCTTCAACCCTCAAAACTTTTCTTAAAAATTTTGAAATTTGTTAAATATTTTCATGTAATTTTATATTTAGTATCCTAAAAATCAAATTTAGTCTTTTATCTCGATAAAATAAATTTTTTTGAATCCGTTCTTGGTGCTTATGTCTTAATCTTATAATAACACATGAATACATGCTTTAATAAATATTTAACTTAAAATAAGTTGTTTTTCCTTGGCTAAACCATAATTCGGTGGAAGAATTTTGTGATTTTGAATTTTTTATGGGCAACGCATGTTCTTCATTTTTTTCTTCCCTTCATTTTTCACAAAAATTCCAAACAAATATTTGACACTTTGAGTATCCCTTATATTCTTCCTAATTATTTCATATCTAAACATAAAATTAGAGTACATCAATCTTATATTGGATCAAAACCCTTTTCATTAAGTGACATGTTACAACTCAAATAGTAAGTAAATTTGAGTTGAGTGGTTAAAAGTGCTTTTGTAATGTCAATAGTTTAAATCTCGTATGAAAATATGTTGAATATTGTTAAATAGAAATAAGAAATAAAATAACATAAACCAATTAAAAGGTTTAGTCCATGGACTTCTTTTCTTTGAAAATTTTAAACCATGACTTATTAATTATCTGAGATAATAAATATATTATAACATTTAAGATTCATATCAGTATTACTTATTACATTACTATTGCTTATTAGAGCCAAATTCAATTTTTTTTTACATGACAGAGTCAAACTCCACATATCAAATTCATATCATATTTCTCTTTTCAAATCACTTGCGCAATGCACAAAAAAAATGAAAGAAAATTATGAGAATAATAAGTATAAAAAATAAAAAAATTAGAAGATTAAAAATGAGAGGAAAAATATTGTTAAATAAAAAGAAGAAATAAAAGATAAAGAAGAAGGAATAATTATAGAATACTAATTAAAAGGTTTGATCCATGCACTTCATTTCAATGGGAATTTATAACCATGACTTATCAACTACTTGAAATAATAAATATAATATAATCTCTTCGTCTACTTTTATCTATCGTGTAAAAGATTTTTTTTCTAACAATATTTGTCATTTGAGAATATTGAGGAAGTATTAATTAATTTTTTTAAAATTTACCCTTATATTTTAATAGAAAGAGAATTAGTGAAATAAGTGAGATTAAAAAAAATATTAATAAAGTGAGAGAGAGAATAATTTAGTTATTTTAAAATATATTTCTCTATAATTAAGACTATTTAATAACTTTCATAATCTTTATATAAAAACCTTAAACAACAAATGTAAGTAGACGGATGGAATAATATCTAATATCTATATTAACATTACTTATCATATAATTATTATTTATTAAAGTTAAATATTAATTTGTTAAATAATAAAGTCAAATTTTACATGTCAAATTTAAATTATATTTTTTTTAAAATATTATATATAGTAGATAAAAAAAGTTTAGACACTCACAAAATAATGTACTCAACGGTTTAAATTTTACTCAAAGTTTGTTATATAATATTATAAATTTGATGTGATATGCTCGTGTAGTTTATATATAAAAATACATAAGAATATGTAGTTAAAGTTAAAGTAAAGAGAATAATGATTATTTTTCTTCATTTATTTGAAAATAAATTATTCAATTCTTCTTGTCCTTTAATTTGAGGAATTGTTTTATTTTGAAATTTGATGCGAAAGAAAAGATAACACTTTATAATCTTGTAAATAAGGCCTTTTGGTCGTTTTTTTTTCCCCCTCTCGTCTAATCATAGCAAAAAGTAAAATACTATATAAGCCTACGAAATTTTTCGTTATAGACTAACCACTGTTAGGACATCCCAGAATGAACGGATATCATACAAAAAATTCGAGTTCCAGCAAATTCGGAGGACCAAAATCTTTCCGGAGTGAGATAGGGTCACCCACATTGTAATTATTATTGTAGTGACTGATTGGGTGAGTGGCATGCTTTGAAGTTTGAAGTTTGAAGTCCGAGGATTATCCATTTCTAATTTGACCGATTCAAATGCTTTGAGCGCTAACGTGAGGTGGGACTACTACGAAGAAACTGGGCCACGCAAAATCTGCTGGATGAGGATTGAGGATGCAAAACCTTGGATTGTAATGATAGCAAATAGAAATAGAAGAAATTGAAGAGTTGGTTTAAAAAAAAAAAAGGTGAAGAATTGTAATGGTTAATAAAAAAATTAATAATTGAGATTATAATATATATATATATATATATATATATATATATATATATATATAATTATAAAACTTATTTAAAACTTATTTTTTAAATATTTTTTATCATAGGTTACCATAATTTATTTTTTCTTCTAGAACGAATAACTCAGTTTAAAGTTATAAAATTCCTGAATAAAATCAAGAAATTATCGAATTTCGTGTGATGTTTATGCTTTAACGCCTCTAGTGTCCGCACGCTGCAACAAACTGCCGAGCCTCAACTTCCCAATCCCAACCACAAGGATTCTCAACTAACCAACACCCAAAATTAAACCGAACCAAACTTTTCAAAATGTGTTTGGATTTTACCCCAAAAAAAAAATGCGTTTGGATTTTGGAAGTTCACGTTCTTTCGGCAAGAGTGGCTGACCCATAACAGTCTTTCTTTTGTATCCTTTTTCCTTTTTCCTCTCAATTTTTCTCGTTTCCCCGAAAGCAACGTTTTGTAATGTTTCTTCTCAACTCCTTTTCCCTTTACATAGAATTAATACACTACAAATTTATCAAAAAATATTAGATCCATACTAATTAGAATAACTAGTCCTTTTTAGTACTAAACGCATTTGAAGAGTATATACTTCATAAGCTTACTGAAAAGACTAAAATCAGTGCTAATTAAGCTTGAAGCTCAAATTAGACTTAGGTTCTGATAACAAAAAGTGAAGCTACGAACATTTTCTCCACATTTGGGTCCATTTCATAATGCTAACTACAGGTCCGTGAGCCCACGAAACTTTTGCGGGCCCGTCAAATCATGCATGCCCACTCTCCACTATCTAAGTAGGGACCATACTAGTGGTTAGTAATTAGTAGATAGTACGGTCCTCAATCATTCTGTCCCTACTTTTATGCATTATTATATCCTTTTGGCTAACACATTATTTTCTTTATATTATTTTTACATTATTGTTTTTTAAAATAATAATAAAAAATATATATCTTTTCATAAAATCTGTCTCTATTATTATTATCCAAACAAAAATAGTATCAAAGTGATAGAGAGAAAAACAGTATGCAACTAATATTTTTGTTTGGCTGATATGTCATTTTGCTGTTGAAGACTGTTCCTTTTATTAAAAAAATAATAATTCATTTTCCATCTAAATATTTAAAAAATTATATATTGAAAATATTATACTCTCAAATTGAAATTTTATTTTAAAATTTAATTTAATAGTATAATTAATGTTTAAACCGCATATTATTGCGATGTTATTACCGTTAGATAAGGGTATTGCATATATTAAGTATTAAAATAAATATGAGAGATCATGTATTCAATTAAAGAAACTAGAACTTTTGAACACTACTTACTTGGAAGTGAAAATGACTACACCACGGATTCAAGAGTTTTCAAATATTCCGTTTATCTATAGTAGTAAAAAAAACCTATTTGTTTGAAGTTTAACAATATTTTAAAACCTTTCCGACAATAGAAATGATTCTATACCAATTTGGACATGGAAAATTCGAGATCCCATTCAGCATATATTGGAATACTAACAAAATTATATAAGAAGGGTGGGAGAAACTGTATCCACCACAAATTTTGTTCATAATGCATTTGTTGTTTTCTTCTTTTTTTACTCCTCAGGAAAGCAGGGTTTTTGGACCTCAAATTTGCAAAAGATCAATTATATCGAGGAGCCTGCAAAGACAAAAGCTCTGCCTCCTTCCAGAAATAGCGTATAGTAGTGAGTGTGGAAAACGAGCGGGGTTTCCCGGCACAAATAGAATGCTCTAGTGTTTTCTTTTTTCATTGAAGTTTTGGAAAACATCGTTGTTATAAAACAAGTTTCTGGAAAATGTCCATTACCAGAAAATTATGTAAGCGTTTGGCTTTTTAAAGACTAGTGTCCATAAATACCTCCTATTTTGTGGTCTTATTAGATTTATTAATATAATAAGCTGTGGCTACAAATTTCGTACTCCTCTGTTACAGTAGAAGAAAAACGACAGACCACAGTCCGCAGAGATTGATCCCAAATTTGCTTATCAGACCGTGATTTCTTTGACCGCGAAAAGTCATGGTTCGGTGGTTCGATGGACCGGTTTTTATAATTAAAATAAATAATTAACCGATCATACAGTTTTGTTCTACTTCTGGAAGTTAAGCTGGAAGATGTAAGGTTTTGTTAACCTTAAAATCGCATGGGTTCGAACAAATCCATGGCCTCTGCGACTTTTCGTTTTTTTTTATTTATTTTCCTTCCATGATAAAGATTATTTATTATTTTCAGATTTATGTATTTTTCCCTCCACGAACACTCATTTTTTCTTATATTCCTTTTTTTTTTTTTCCTAATAATGATATTCTTTCGATAGATGCAATGCGAAAGAGATCGGTGCTGAGACTATGAAGGCCCAGTTAGAATGTGATCCGTGTCTATGAGATGTTGTTGGCCCAGGCATCACCTTCGATGTTTTGATGATTTCTGGTCTACCAAGGCCCGTTTAGTATGCGATCCAAAACCCGAAGTCATTCATAATAACAGAATAAAATTTTGTTAGGTATAAAATTTTATAATTTTTACTCATGAGGTGTTAATATAAGAAAAGTAAATTATATTTTTAGGTATGAGAATTTTATTTTATTTTAGATATAAAAAGATTAAGTTTATAAAACGATTTAAATGATTCGAATTTTGTAGAATTATTCTTAATTCATACAAAAAAAATTATAATTCTTATTATGTTGTTTGTTGTGGTTAAATTAGATACATGTCCCTGAGTGAGGGTTTCTTTAACTAAGGTGAAACTACGAAGAGTGGGTTGGAGAAATGATGGAAATAGGAGATGCATAAAAGGTTAAGAGAACTACATAAAGCTATCATAAAGTAAACTCAGGAACTGAGTGTATATTGAGCTTAATATGGAAAATTCTAAACAACACGTACTAACTTCATTATGTTGTCCCTTTGGCTTTTGAAAATGGAATATTTATTGGTTTTAATAATTTTAAAGGCAACTAAGCTATTCCATAAATTTCAGGGAAGTGGGAGATTATTCCCCGTGCATGTATGTTATAATGTTACAATATAACATGTTTATTGGTGAATCGTCTGAATTTCACGTTTGCTCCATTCTTCTTGTTAATTTTGACCCTATGTTGATATAGAAACCAAATTATAAAATCAAGTAAAAAGAAAGAGACGTGGAATATCCAATAATCTCAGCATCTTATAAATGAATAAAAAAAAGAGATATTTTTTGATAACAGGGTAATGCTTATACAAAAAGAAAAAAAAGGAAATGCTGGTTTGCACGAAAGGGAATTCATGAAATGACATTCGAAATATAAATATTATAGTTATATATGCACGTTTTGTTTCATCTGTATGGTGAATCCGCAGGCAGTGTCCTTAATTATTTTTCTCTTTTATCATATTCAACTTCTTTCTTTAAAAACTTCGTAAAATTCGTTCCTGACAAAAAAAAAAAAAAACAGGGTAATGCCATTAGGCGTTCAAGTGCCAGACAAAAATGCAGTGTATGGGAAGTGAATGCCACTCAATGCAAGGATGCACTGTATCCTACGGGTGAGGCAGTCAAACATTTTGGTGTTTTTTTTTGGTGGACAAACATTTGGGTGTTTAATAGCCTCATATCTTCACCTTTCGAAGTAAAATATGAAACTATCCTTTCATAATTTCTGCATTATTTTAAAAAATCATTTATAATAAAAAAATAATGTGAATAAAAAAAATGTAAAACATCTGTTGCAAAAATTCTTATAAAAAAATAAAAAGATGTAGTTCCCAATTCCCAAACAGCACAAGAAGAAATTGTGTGTGCAGCTACGGCAAATGTGTTGCTTGGCTGTGAACCCGTATATCTTCCACGTATTATGCCGAGTAATATTCAGCCATTATTGGATTCTGATTCATTGGGATCCATGACTTTTATTTGGCACTATGTACCATTAATGGATTGTCGGTAAACTCCTATAGTCCTCCCCCGAGTTCATGCTCCCCCAAGTTCAGTCTTTAAATGAACTAATTATAAAGGTGCATTAGCTTTTTCCACTCATTCAACTTTAGCTAATCTTAAATAAGAAACGAAGCGACGGAGAAGGAGCATGTGGATGGAGTGGCACTGATCCCAAGTTGAGACTTGAGTTGAGACAGGATTCACTTCATATGGCGCACTAGACGCGCGCACTCGAAAGATCCACAGCAAAGCTCAAATCCTCGCAGTATAAGAAACCCAACCCCTCCCATTCTGTTTCCCCTGTAATCCTCACTCATTTTGGCATCCCATTGATTGCTCAATTGTTCACAAATTAGTCATAATCATGGCAACCAGGGTGGTGTTGTTGATGGCCCTCTCCCTCTCTATCCTCCCTGCACTTATCCCCGTTGCTACCGCGGAGTTTCGCGTCAAAGGCTGCGTCTATTGTGATACTTGCCGTGCTGGGTTCGAAACCAACGTCACCACTTACATTGAAGGTACTCACAGTCTTACACACTCTCTTTCTCTTTGTCCCTGCGTTAAAATCACTCCTGTTTTAGGGCCTATTTGGTGGTCCATGTAAGAAACTAAGATTAAAAGTTTGTTGCGTTGCTTGTGGCGCTACTTTGATTAGGTGCAAGGGTGAGAGTTCAGTGCAAAGACAGGAAGAGTTTGGAGATTGTATTCTACGCAGAAGGAGTGACAGACTCCACAGGAACCTACAACATTGTGGTCAAAAACGATCACCAGGACCACATTTGCGAATCCGTGCTTCTTAGCAGCCCACTGGCAGGGTGTAATACCCCGGACCCAGGACGTAACAAAGCCAGTATCGTTCTCACACGCTACAACAATGGTATCCTCAACGACCTTCAGTACGCAAATGCTATGGGTTACTGGAAGGATGAGCCCTTGCCTGGATGCCGCGAGCTGATCAAATACTACTTGTCAGATGTTTGATCACTAATTCAGAAGAATGAGTTGCTCGTTTGTTTTATGTTTTATGCATTAGTTACACTGATGTATTGTTAAGCATTTGTGGTCAATCGGAGTGGGACTAGGTTTTTGTTACTAGTAAATTTTGCTTCATCTATATGTAATCAAAGTCACTTAATTGTGGCTTTCTATGCATAATTTGTTGAATTGTTGTCCAAGTCTCCACTTTTTATTTTGTCATATTAAACCAAAATTACATATTTTCGGGACAAAGATTCGTCGAAAATAATTAAAATTCCATATGTTCTTCTTTTCAATTTATTAAAATACCTATTGTAATGTACCCAAAAAAAAAAAAAACCTATTGTAACGATGAAACAAGGGTAATCCCGATACATATAATACAATAACTGTAACGAAACAAAATATATAGATTTAGATTCCGCTCAACCCAAGCTCGTTCGATCGCTATTCGGTGCTCGTTTTCTCTCTTTACTTTTCTCAATGGTGGGTCTCTATAGTTTGAATCTCTGTAGTTTCTCTTTGAATTTTGTTTGATTCTCTGTTGTTTCAGACTCATTAAATTACACACTGAGTTTATCTCTGCTGTCGTGCAAAGTTCCTTGCCCGTCGCATATGATTTTTCCGTGAATCTTATCGCTTAACACTTCCTCTCTGTGATAGATGCTCTGGAGAGTCTCTTTGAACCATCTGATTTCATTTCAGAACCTCAAATTCAATGTAGTTAATTAGCACTTAGCAGGAATTTCGAGTTTCCGTTTCAACGTGGCCTGGTTCTAAGGAATTGAGTTTGGTTTCACAATTTGAACTTTGGGATCCCTTTTCTTGGATGCATCACGCTGTTATTGCTGTCTATAGGTAATTTGATTGCTATGTGGTATAAACTTGTTGTGCATGAGTACATTGAAATATGTCTCAGCTCTGGGTGTGTATTTTGGAAATTCTGACTCATAATCAGGTTCTAGTTTTGCATAAATTTTTTAAATAATGGAGTGTTGACGAGAAACTCTCTGATATGTACAAGGCGTGCTGGAATGCTATTATGAAACGCCCTTTTTTGCCTTCTTTTTTCTTTTGCCATAAATTAAATTTTTTAAATTTCTAATACATATGTGAACCGAAATTTGATTGCAAGGGTAAATGTATATCAACCAACATATCATTAAATTACACATCAAACAAGCTTTTGTTTCGTCTGTAGTAATTTGGCTTCTGGGGAGAAAGAAGGCAATGAGCCGAAGAGGAGGACTGATGTGGCTGAGATCCTCAAAAGCACACAATTCCCTGGTATTTGCAAGAACCCTTACCATCGAGCGCCAAAAAAGATGTTGACCACGAGTAAGTTACTTACTGCCTATGCAATTTTCTTCTTTCATCCTCTTCTGCCTACGTCAAATAAATTTTGTTGTACCTTCTAAATTCTAATCGCTTTAGCTTGTTCTGCATTCGAATGATGTGGCTGGGAGATTTTTGAATAATGGGGGGCTATGAGTAATGATGAAACAAAGGTCTTGTTTGAGGATAATGACATGTTTTCGTGGAGAAATATGACGTGTGTCCCTCCATTCATATATAATAATAATAGATTGTCCAATGCCACTACTTTCATTGTCACATCAGTAAATTTATTGATCATTTATTGTTTATTACATGTAGTTGAACATGGAAAGAGAAGCAAGAAGTGTTTTTACTTTTTAGTGGGTTCAATTAATGAGACAAATCTTCTTTGCCCCCTCTTACAAGTATTCACATAATTCCGGCTAAGAGTCTGTTTGAATATTTTTTTTTTAAAAATATTTTTTTCAATGTGTTTGAATGTAATTTTTTAAAAAAAAAAATAAAAAAAATTAATTTATCTCTTTTTTAGAAGTTAATGTTCTTTTATTTTTTAAAAAAGTAAAAAGATAAATAATTTTTAATATAATTTTATGATAAAAATATCTTTTATCTTTATTAAAAATTATATTTTATATCATTTATTTTTTCTTCTTATTAACTTTATTTATATAAATATTTCTAGATAGTTCTATAAATTACATTTTAAATAATATAACTTTAAGTCCGTGTGACTTAATATCTTAAATTAAATTCTGATTTTAATGATTATACCACTTAGATAAAGTAAAATCGAACAATATTAACAGCATATTGTTAAGTCTTTGAGTACACAATTAGACATATTATTACCTTATGTCTTATTTTTCATGAAGCTGTTATCATGACATATTTAAAAATCTCACCGTCCCTCTTATGCTAGTCAATTTAATCATATCTTACATATCATAACTCATCATATCTTGTATTTAAATATTTTTTTTAATAATTTTGATATAAATTATGTATTTTTATTCTTTTTTATCCAAACAAATTTAATTTTTTTTTATTATTTAAAAATACTTCTCAAATATTATATCTAAATATAAAATTATTTTTTTTAAATTTTTTTTTTATTAAAATAAGATATATAAAAAAAATACTTATTTTAAAAACTTATCCAAATGGGTCCTAAATGGAAGAAGAAACGCATATCATACGCGTGTTATTGCATATATCTCTTAAGATTATTATTGCAATTTGAATAATTGTCAGGTGTGACATGATGCTATGGTGTGGAGACAGCATTGAACACGTTATCTCTTGTGCTGAATTTTGATTCAAGTCCCTGTTATCTCTTGCGCTGGATACTAATGAGAAGTCTTAAATTGAGGTTGATTCTTGGTCTTCTCACTCTTGTGGGATTTCTTGCGCTGGATTTTGATTCAAGTCCGCGTTCTCTCTTTGCATCTCCAGTGCAATTACCAAACCATACATACCCAGAACCAAAACCAGACTGATACGTTTCGGGTTTCCCTTGACGGTTTGGATTTGATGACTCCCCACCTGCCCTCATTACAATTTTTCACTTGCCACAAAGGTTATTCTCTGACTAAAACCTCATGTTTCACTTGTGGTTCCGCTGAGTAAATCTCAAATCGCTTTGACTGGGTGTGTCTGTGTTGTGTTTCTTCCCCAGTGTTGGAAAAGAAGAGCCGATATATGGGTCAATGAGCTGGGCCCAAGAAGGAAGTGGAGCCCAGTATGTTGAATGGCCTCCATTGGTGATTGGATCGAAGAGGCAAACTTTTGGAGGCCCTGCACATTTAAGACTTTCAAGCACAAAAATTAAGACAGTTTACAAATGAGTGCCTGGACCAGTGGCATATTATCAACTCCATAGGATGGCATGCTTAATGGAAACAGTATAAAAGAATAATTTTCTACCTTCTTAGAAAGGAAGGTGGCGGGTACGGGTAAAGTTTAAAGCACATAAGCGGGGCCCCAATTTCCAAACATGGGTTCATGAGCATCATTGACCTTGTGTGGAAATTGAAAGTGAGTGAGTGACGAGTGACTCGCTCCTTCCGAATTCTTCCTCTCAAACCAAACAAAAATTGAAATTTTCTACTGTAGCACCTCTTCCTCCACTTCTTCATCTTTCGAGGTCAGTGTCTCTTTACTGAATCTCGCTGGGTTTTCTTCTTCTTTGTAATTTTTTTTTTCTCTATGCTATTGCTTGCTGATAATTTCTCTTTGCATTTTCTTTTACCCTTGTCGGTGAATCCAATCATTCGTTCTCATAACCGTTTATTGTTTTCTAGCTTTCCTCTTTGTTATGAATATATAGGGTTTCCACCGCTTTGGATAAATCTGCGCATAGCGTGTCGTGTTTCTTTGGGAATCAACCACAGTTACTATTCGCCAAATAGGTGAATCTCTGGGTTTCAAGTCAAGGAATTCCCTGATTTGTCGATGAATCCCTCCCTCTCCTCCAAATGAATTCATGGCGAGTGGAAGTAATTTCAACGATGGGTTTTTCGAGACCCGTCCCGTTCTGAAGGATGTCACTAATAGGCCAGGGAAGAGGCCCTTTTCTTTGATTTCGAGTTATTCGCTTCACCAATCTGCAGATGGGTATCGTGAGATGGATGCCCACGATGGAGATTCACAGTTCGCAAAGCAAGTTTGTTTGGGGTTAGAGAATTTAGTCAAAGAGAAATGCAAATTACAATTTGGTGTAGACTCTAACGACAAGGACAAGGTTTTGTTACGGACAAAGGGCAAACAGTCTTGTGCCATGTTGCCTGTTTGCGATGTTGCGGATAGCTTATTGCTCAATGTCTCGTCTGATCAATCAAGCTTGCCAAGTGATGGAAGGTAGGAGTCCCATTTGTTGGATGGCGACGGTGTCCAAACTACTTGAGGCAACGCAAGAGATGCTGTTTCCACGCCCACATGCTCAAGAACGTTAACTGAAAACTCTTTTGGGTTTAGGGAGAAAGGTCAATGCAGACTCACTCCTGGTGTTTCACAAACCCAAGGATTCATCAATCATGCCTGTGAAAATTCAGTTGTTGGCAGATTGGCATCATCCAAATGCGGGCTGTGGAATGCTCGACAATCTCTGCTTCACAAGATTCTAAATTTCTAGGACTGGAAAGATGTGTGGGACTTAAGGGCAATGCTGGTGCAAATTCAGTTGTTGGGGGCGGGGGCCTTCTGAAAACTTGCTCTTGTTCCCTTTGCTCCACAGGTGGATACAATTTGGATGTCTGGTTTGTGATTTCTAAATCTTGCATTGTGGGAATTATATGTTTCATTTTAGGATCTGATAAAATGGGTGTTACGTATTGATCACTAGCTGCTCATATCTGGTTGGATCTTCATTACCAGGATGTCAAGGGTAGATTAAGTGGTAAGCTGTTCTAGAAATTGTAACTTCTGTGTCTAGGCACTATTTACATTCAATAATAATAATAATAATAATAATCTTCTCTACTACCATATAGCTTCATTCTTCTTTTTTCTAACCCTTCTGTTTGGCTAGCATTGAGGAAGAGTCAGAAAGAAGCAAGCATGTTGGTTCAGAAATTTTCTGGAGCAAAGGACACTGCAAAACACGGGCCAACAAAATTACACCGAATCATAAAAGTTAGAATTGTACCTTATGGATCAGTGGAAGTCACTCTTTGTTCATATGGAGAATACATTTGCTCACGAAAGTAATCAGCTTGTGAGTTTCAATGCTATTATCTAGGCTCAAGATTTCAATCCTATTGCACGTTTTGACTTTCGTTGCCAGTGAATTCTCTAACACTGGGTAATGGTTTATAGTTTATAATTTTTAATTTTCTCCTCTAATGCTTTGAACAATTCCATTCTGCTTTCAGGAATCAAGCTTTGAAACACTAAAAGATTTGAGAGAGAACTGCAAGAATGATCTTGAGATGATCGACAACAGTCATTTTGACAATCAATAGTATTCTAGTACTTCTTATTTATGTAAGATTGCTTCACACATCAGTTTTTTAGTTTCGACTTTCAATTAGCAGGCATGCACCCACCTGTGATCACAAGTTATTGTGAATTTGGTATCTGCAGAGTACCTGGAACTGGAAAGTATATGTGAAAATTTGTCACATCAGCTGTTTCCATTTATTCTAGCATGAACAAAATCAACGTGCTTTAGACCAAAACTGCTCTGTTTTGTTTTTACCTTCTAGGATGTTTCCAAGGGGACTGGAGGATGACTATGCTGCTTCCTGTTCAAATTGTTTGATGCGTAGGTTGGCTTGAATGGATTTTTATCAACGATTGTAGGGACTGTGTTTAATGATCTGCATGTCTGTTGCTGGAGCTGCAAAACGCATGAAATTCATTCATTCTTAAAGTAACTTATATCAGAACATAACCATTCATTGCAACTCATGGGGCGAATCGTCCATCAAAACGAACGAGTCAATTGAGCTAAAATATCAGCAGCTTTTTAACTTCCCATTTTACATGAGCTAAAACCAACACTAGTTATCATGGGAATTTTCAAGGCATGTATGGATGCCAAGTTTCTTTATGTCATGCACTTGAGTGAACTATGAACGCTATAGCCACGTTCTTACTCCCCTACCAAACAAGTTGAAAAATAAATTTGAATAGTTTTTTTTTCATAAATACTTCTTTTATCAAATTCGTTCCTAATAAGGTATTAATTTACAGGGTTGTTATATATCACAAATGAATTTTGGGAAACGATTCACGAAATGTGATAGTGTGATCGTGCAACACAGTTACACCTCACTTTTTATTTTCAGTCAATAACAAAAGCTAAAACAGCAAATAAAAACAGAAACCAGTTCCACTCATTTGTAAAAGTTTTAGGAAATAAGTTTCGTAATATTTATCATTTCTGTTGATTCTAATGATTTGATTTTTCAAATCTCAAGTTATCAAGGAATCTTATATCTTTATCTGTCTAGGCTTTTAATTTTATGTATTGGGACAAAATTGATAAAAAAAAGTATTTATACAAGAAGAAAAATAGATTTTATGCAAATTTGTAATCTCTTAAAAGTATTCTCTATGAAAAAAAAAATTCTATCTTAATTTATTTTATTTTAAAATTTAAGAGATAACAAACACATCCAAGTATACTCTATGAAAAAAAAAAAAATGCGCCAAGAGGAAGGGATAGACGGGCCTGAACAACAAGAATGGTCAACAAAAGCATTGCCCTATCCCCGTCAATAGACTAAGCAACTAGGGTGGGCCACAAATTTGCTTTGCATTTTCTTAGAAGTTCATGGGATTCGCATAATTCTTTATGAAGATGTCTAAGAGTTCAGAGAAAATAAAAAAAATAAAAAAAATGAAATATTAATTTATAAATTTTATTTTTTAAATAAATATTTATAAAAATTAATAAAAATTATTTAAAAATTTTCGTTATCTTTTCTTTTTTTTTTATATAAATTTTTTAAAGAAAAAACTTATGATAAATATTTTTTTTCATTTTTTTCTTCTTAATTCCTGTCCAAATATAACATAAATGGGCCAAATTTAAATTCTCATCTCGTCCAAGAATCAAATACCATGTTGACCTAGAACAAAGACCAAACAGAAAGAGAAAAGGATCTGGTCTCTAATATCGGCCATGCTTATTAGAGATGGCATTTTGACAAGATGGTTTGATGCCCTGAGGAAAGATCAAGCCACCAAACGGGGGTTTCGTCCTATCAGCCTAAGTTCGAAAATGGAACCCCGGATTGCTACGGCAACATTGCTTTCAATTTATCAAGTTTTATAGCCCCACATTTGAACCTTGGCATTAAATAATGCACGTCATTCGAGTAGAAATTTTGGTGGATGATAACTTAGTGTCATCTTGATTTTCGTTGAATTGGTAAAAATGAAAAAAGTTGTAAATTTAGAATCATAGATAGATTCATAATCACTGTAAATTTATTCCATATAATAAAGATATTTGAAGTATAAAATAAAATATTTTGTTTTTTTACTTTAGACAATAATCTTGATTGAAAATCATTTTTACTTCATACTCTATTTTTTACTGTTATATTTTCAAAAACTTAAACAAATATTAACTATTAATATCTCATATAAAATAGGTATGTTTCAAATAACTTTCGTTTTAACTATATAATGACATTGCATAATCTCCATCGGGTCGGAGTTCTGCTCACTTCCTTCGCTATCCGGAAAAAAAAGCAAGTATGAGGAGAAATGTCTCTTTATTTTGGATCAGTTTAGGTAGATGGTTTTGTCTTGGCGTGCCAGAGACAGTGTTCCTTCCCCATCCTCTGTATTTTATTATTGAGTTTTTTTATAAGTATTTGAGTGATTTGAGTTTTTAATAAATCTTATACGTGTAAATATATTTATAAATTGAATATTATATGTATATGTATATAAATTATTTATAATAAATAAACTGTTAATCCGAAATTATAATAACACAAGTTGGTTTAATATAATAGATGAAACACGCCGCCTGGGCCCATGGCCCATGTGATTGAGTCTAACGGTAGCTCCTACAAATGCAGAGCTTATCATTAGCGTGGACCGATGAGATAAAAAGAAGGTCATTATTAGCGCTTAATGGAGGACATCAGCCCCTCAATACATTGTAGTGTTGGATTCCATCGTTGACAATTTAGAAGGTCTACGACATTTAGATAATTCACTAACATCATTACTCATTAGTGCTCCAATTGTGATTCAGGTTGGCATGCATTATTGAATAATTTAAAATGAAAATATGGAAGAATAACCATTTTAGTTCCAGTGATAGATCGTAGAGTGTTTATCGTAGTACAAGAAAATATATATAAATCAAAACTCTAACATGGATTGTGAAATTAAGTAAATGTTTAAAGGATAAGATCGACCAAGAAGAGGACGCATAGCCTAACTTTTTTTATTTTTGGGGTAAAATAATCCAATTCTAATATAGCTAACACCCTGCCATGAACATTCCAGAAAATATAATTACAATTAAACTATATAAAATCATTCGCAATAATTAAAAAATTATATGAACCTCTCTTTTGTTCTAAAAAATAGACATACATCTCCTATTTTAAGTTTACTTGTAACATAATTTGTTTCCTATAAATTATTTCTATTTTCATTATTTAGGATGTATTTAGGTGGACGTTTACCTACTTAAATTGGCTTTTAAAAATTTAAATGGATTTTTATTTATTTTTTATTTTATTTATTTTGACGTTTACATAATTTCTTAAACGTAATTCTAATTTTAGAAGTTTGTTTGGCCTGAAACAATTATTTTTTACTTTTAAGTTGAACATAATTTTTTATCAAATATAAATTATTTTATTCAAATTTATTTTTAATTAAAATTAAATTTATAAAATTAAGTTAATTCAAAATCAAGTATCTAAACTTTAATCCAAACATATACTTAATGATCATGAAAAAGATTGAAGGTACTGAGTCAATGGTGGCAACCAAAGAGTAATAACGTATATGAGTTATTTTTTATGATAGATTATTTTAATTTAGAAATGGATCACTCCGCATTTTGACAAACTGCAAAAATCTAATATCACAAATTAAAACATGATCCTTTTTAGCTGATAAACAGTTGTCAACTTAGCATTTTGTATTCAGAATACTATTTCATTGGTCTGTTATATTATTATGTAATCACGTCAAAGTCACTATCCTTTTTCTTTTTACTTAAAAAATACACAAAAAAGTCTTGGTCATCTTTGCGAATTGTGATTGACGACGTACCCATCCGGTAATGAGAAGAAAATAAAAATAGTAACAACTGAAGCAGAGTCGATAATATTTTTTTTATAAATTCATTATGTATATTAATTTATAACTTAACGAGTAATATTTGAATAAATAATAATAAAAATTATATGTTAATTATTTATAATTTTAATTATACGAACTAAATTTATAGAAGAAATTTTTGCAGCAGGAGCGATTTGTAGCGAGGAATTGAAGAGGATGTTATGCGTTGCTCGGAAGTGATTTCCACGTAGGAACTGACGTGTGAGGGCGTCAAAGAAGGCAGCAGTGAAACGTTGGAATAGAATCATGATGATGTGGCTTGCTTCTTACGCAACTTTGGCCGCACCCACACGCATGCTGTTTTCAACTGTTAGACCACGACTCCTCTCGTTCTTTATTCCATTTATTTTCTTCGCTTCTCGCTCATCACGAGAAAATTTCAACGCTCCCTCCAAACCATAATCAGTACTCAGTGGAATAGGCTAGTTAATTGAATACTAAAGTAAACGCAGATAAATAGGATTTAAAATAAATCCTAGGAGGGGTTGAAAAATATTTATGTTGAAAATAGATAGAGAAAAGCAAACGGGCTGCTCCAAATAAATTGATTAGGTAAGAGAAAACAAAAATAGAATGAAGGAGATGATGCTAACATCACAATTTTGATTAAATAATTAAAAAATAAAAAAATAACATGACAATTAATTAAAAATTGAAAATACTAACATCACAATACCATATACTATGTTTTAGAATTTATGTTATTATAAACTAGTGTCATGAAAGGCACGACAGTGTTTCTTAATTTATAGTTTTTTTATTTATATAATTATTTTATAGATTAATTAATTCTAATTTTTTATATTAATTATAAATTAATTAGTTAAATAAGAATAATTTTATAAAAAATAAAATATATTTAAATTTAATTATTGAAATATATTTAAAAATAATTATAACTATAAAATATAATTATCAAAAATTATTTTTGTTTATAATTTTATCTTTTTTATTTTTATTCAATTAATTATTAATAATTTTTTGAGTAATTATAAATAAATATTTGTAATTACAATTTAATTTTTTTTATTTTTAATTAATTATTAATAATTTTTTAAACACTAAAAATTTTAGAATAAAGTGGAAAACTCTTTTATAATAATATGAATATATCAGTTCATTCAAAACACAATTTGTTTATGAAACAACTCAAATAAAATATGTTTGGAGTTTAAATTTGATTCATGCGTGGATATAAAAAGTTTTAAATTATCACTTAATTATAAACTATTAAATCATTAAAAGTGTTTGATTAAAATAATAACTGTTTTATAAATAAAAAAATATAATAACATATAATTATATAATAATATAAAAAAACTTACACTAATAATAAATTAAAATTAAATTTATATATTTATTTGACAGACAACTCATATTGATTAATTTCCTAACCCTTCTCCGTGTTTGAATTAGGGATAGAAATATAGACCCTTCTTCGTAGGTACCCAATCCATCCTACTTTAAGTTTAGAAGGCGGTTAAGGTTATAAATTGAGGCGGGACGAGACAGGATTTATATATACATACATTTAAATTTTATTTAAAATATGTAATAATTTTGATATTATTATATTAATTTATTTATTTAAATTATAAATAAAAATAATGAAAGAAAACTCTTTTTAAATAAGTTATATAATTTATATAAAATAATAATTAATTTTTAAAATCATAATTAATTATTATATAAATTTATATAAAATATTTATAAATACAAGACATATAAAATGTAAGTTTTAAACATTTTTATACGAACAAATCTAAATTTTGATTCTCAAAACTCTGAATGAATAAAAGTGAATTGTATTGTATTTTTAAAATACAGAGTAAGATTAAGTTGCCCAGAACTTTGCCTCCACCGACCCTATTGCGGTCCCTGGTTCGAACTACGGCTGAGCGACTTTTGTGCATCTAACAACCAATAGGAGCAAAATATAGTTGATGAATCAAAATGGCGCTTTTGCGAACCCTAAGGAACAGGATCCAAGGATGCTTGCCCTTGCCCACTCCAAAAATGTGTGTTATTTGTATTGGGACTTGGGATTCGTCCTCATTGTGGCGCCGCAATTGACGAAACATTGTCCCTCTCCACTGTCTCATCAGCACCATTTGATTGGGACCCACCTAAGATTCACAGGATGCTAAGCTAACCGTGGTTCAGAGTATAACAATCACAATACAACGTATTCCACCATCTTCTTGACCTTATCTTCGCCAATAAATAATGAAGTGAGATTGGAGTAAAATTTATAAATTTAATTTTAAATAAAATTTAAATTTTATAAATTTTATTTTGTATATATCATCAAAAAAATTATTTTTTTAAAAGTGAATTTATATAATTGTAAATTTTGTTTAAATTTTCTTATAAAAAATTAATTTTTATTTAAATAATATTGATAAAAATTATTTCTAAATATATAATTATCAAAAAATAATAAGAACTTTTACTATGTTTATATTACTCTTATATTTGATTTTATTAGTTTTAAACTATACTTTAATAAATGATATAAATGTATTTATAATTGTTTTTTATTTTGTGTTATTATAAAGTTAACAATATAAAGTATACATGATAGTTTAATTTTTTTAAATTATTATTTTTGGAAATCTATAAAATGTAATATTTCAGAAAATAAACAAGAAAATAATATCGATATTTAATTAAACACTCAAAGAAGCTCTGTTAATATAAGCTTCAATTACAATACCAAAAAAAAAAACTTTGATTAAATGCTACTAAATCATCCAATTAAAATAAGTATTTTATATAAAATGGACATTTTGAAAAATACAAATTAAAGAAAATAAAGACAGAAAAAATATTTTTTAATTTAACCCATAAAATTGATTTGCCTTAAGAACCTTCGAGTGACATTTCTTCTCTACGATTGCACCTGTTACCCACCAAATCAAGTAGCCCATGAGCACCATAGCCATGTGTCTTGCCTTGCCATTGGGGAACAAAAAAGGGGCATTACACAAAAGCTGAGAAACGAGAAAACAAAGGCAAAAACTCAAGAAACATCTCCTACAAGCTCGAGAGCCATGACTAAGAGTTTAGAGGGAGCAAAGTCCATGAGTTCAGAGGGGTGCTAGGAACTAAGGTGGAAGCCAAGGTAATTTGTTCCTTCCATTTTACTCCTAACAAATTTCCGTGATATTGGATTGAGAAAAATCAATGTAACTGGACTTCACCCTTTGAGAATTATGACATAATGGGTGACCCTTTGCTCTTATTATTTTTCCTATATCAAGGACGGAAGCGTCATCAACTACCTTGCTTCCAACAACCCATTGAAAAAATGGTTCAAGATATAGGAATAGAAGTGAAGCGTAGAGTTGCAAGAAGTAAAAGAAAGGTAGAATTGGCAAGGGATAATCGGGAGTTTCTAAACACAAAAGCAAGTTGGCCTTGCTAATCTCTAAAAGCGAGTTTGAGGCTCAAATAAATTTGGGACAATGCTGAAATGTGTAGCCAAATAAGGTGCTTTTAAGGTAAAATTACTCCCTGTTTCTATAACATAATAAATGCATACTTCAAAAATATTTTTACTATTAATTTTACAAAAACTTATATAAATATTTTATCAATAACTTAAAATCAATAACAAATATACTTTTCTAAAACATACATTTATTAGTATTCTAAAAATATATAATAATTTTTCGCTTTCAAGGGCAAAATCATGCTTCATGCTATAAATCATATTAAGGACCATATTCATACTATCCATTTGTTTTAGATTTTAGCTGAATTTATTTTAAAATAATTAATTAAAAAAATTAATGTTAATAAAATTAATTTGCATTTAAAAAAATTTAAAATTTAATTTAATTTTTTTATTTAAATGGTGTATAATTATAAAATTAAATCATTTTTAAAATTAATTATAAACATATTTTAAAAAAATTTATAAATCTCATACCTTGAATCATTAAAAGTATCTAATAAATTATATATATGGCCGTTACTAAATGGGTTTTAACCTTTTTTTTTGCAATTTCTTTTATCGTAAAAAGTATTATTTACATTTTGTGGAAAACCTCCACACAGCCGAACTCGCAACTCATATAATTTCATCTAATATCGTGCCAAAAAGGCCTTAATTATAATTCACGTAGCATTGTCTTATTAATTTTTTATTTTTATTTTTTTCGCGGAGTCATATTGTGAGTTGTGACGCTGCCACAACCTGGACGTTTGTGCCACAAAATTTTCTGATAACGATGTTGTCGCAGATGAGAGGGTCCCACTCCCGTCCCATGATAGAATAGAAAGGACAAAGAAAAGCATTAAATAACAAAAATTGACAATTCGATCGCAAGGTGTCAGCTAAGCTTGGGCCAATATCGCAGAGACACGTGAATGACACCGCTCTCAGGTGGAGATCTGCCCGTCTTCATGCGGAAAACTCTAGTTAATCTTTGCAATTCTATATTAATTCAATAAATATCTTATACTCCCTTCGTTTTTTTTTATTTATCATGTAATTTTTTTTATTTAATAATATTTATTATTTAAAACTATTAAAAAAATATTAATTAATTTTTTTAATTTTATTCTTATCTTTTAATAAAAAAATAAAATTAATAGAATAAATAAAATTAATAAAAAATTAATAAAATAAAAAAAATAATTTAATTAAATTAAATTATATTTTTTTATAATTGAAACTATTTATTAATTTTTTTAATTATTATATAAAAATTTTAAATGACAGATAAAAATAAATAGAATAAATATTTATTAATCACTGGATTGAATTTAGAAAAAATTATCAAATTAATTTTTAAAATATGGTGGCCTAACAAATTAATTCTTAAAAAAAACTAAACGATCGTGTGGTTTTTGAAAATTTTTTTAATAACTAAAATTTAACATGAGGGATTAATTTGCACCATTATAAAAAAATTTCAAATAACTTATGAAATGTTAATATAATAAAAGTGAATTACGTTTTCAAGTATAAGAATTACGGTTCAATTCTTAAAACTAGTATCTCATTAGGTAGGGGTGTTCAAAAACGATTCAATCCAAACAAAACATAAAAAATCGATCCAAAAAAATTGAAAACCGATTAAAATTGATTGAACTTAATTTTTTTTAATTTTGTTTCAAAAACTAATCGGTTCGGTTCGATTTTTAGTTCTAATTTTAAAAATCGAATTAAAGGTAATAATATATAATTATAAATTATTTTTTATATGTAATATTACACTTATACCACTTAAAAGTTAGAACCTAAATTATTTTTTATATGTTATAATGTCATTATTATATATGACATAGCATAAATTTATTTTGTCTAAATGTCATTCTCACAATTTTAATATTTAAAATATAAGTTTGAGAATATTATCAAATCATACATAAAATTTATGAGATTTTCTTATGAAGACCATTACTGTAGCATAAACTTGAATTAATGTTTGACAATTGACATCATATTTATTATAGATATTTACTGTTATTTAAGTTAGGAACTTCTTTAAATAGTGATATTGATTCTAGTTTATATTTTATTTGGGTCAAATTCAATAAAAAAAAGACAAAAACCAATCAACCGAACTGAATTAATCGATTTGGTTAGATTCGATTCTTCAACAGAAACCAAACCGATTAGTTTGGTTCGGTTTGGATTTCTCCCCAAAATCAAATCTAACCGAATCGTGAATACCTCTATCATTAGGAGGACAATATCTTTATCACTCTTAGTCTAAAAAAATTAGACTTTTAAAACAATTTAAATGAGCTGAATTATGTAAAGATATTCTTAATTCATACAAAAAAAGTGATTTTAAAATTAGAAAGTTATGGTATAAATATTTTTTAAGGGCTAAAATGTATCCACCACCATCTTTAAGAAATTAATTTAATAATTTATTCTTAAATTTATAATTTTAAATAATAAAATTAAGATAAAATATAATACTTTAATTTTTTTTAAGAGTGTTACTTTCATATATTTAAGTTTTGAATTTGATTCTTTTAAAATAAAAGAGTCTCACTCTAAAAAATAAAGTGAAAATTTATAATTAATAATAAAAAATTAATTATTAAAATTATAAATATATATATATATATATATATATATATATAATAAATTATAAATTTATTAAAATTTATTTTTAAATTTTTTTATTAATAATTAATATTTTTTATTTTATCTTTTAAAGCAAGCTCGTCGCATAGGAGTCAAATCCTTGATGCCGCAAGGGCATAATATACGTGGCATTTTACCATAGGATAGCCCCCATCGAATAAAGGTATCACTGAAGTTGACGAGGCAAGAGATTAATTAAAGAAGAAAGAACGTGATCGTAGGAAGGCACTTTGAGGCATGTACACACGGAAACCCGGGGGCAACAAGAAGAGTATGTAGTATATAAATCAAGAAAGAGTCACCGCGAAAATGCGAGAGTGGAGCTACCAAAGTGAGGCCCCCAACAAAGAAAGTGAGATAGCAAACGTTTCTCTGTCTACTTCCATCTTTGATCTGATCTGAGCTTCGTTTTGACACTTTCTTCTTCTTCTTCTTCTTCTTCTAATTCTCCCCTCTACTTCTCTAATATCCCGCTTCTCATATCCCTCTCTGTCGCCGTCTGTCTTCGAAAATTAATCAGAGTTTTGTGAAATAGTTAAAGCAAACCCTGACCTGAAGTGCGATTTGGAAAGTCAGGCGATTCAGGTATAGATCCAGGTTTCCCGTTTTCATTTTTAATTTGGTAAAAGTTTCAGTTTTTTTTCTTTTCTTTTCTTTTTTTTTTTAAAAAAAAAGATACGGAAGAACCGAGGGCATTGGTTCAAAACTTGGAGTTTTCTTCTACCTGTTCTGTAGTTTTGGAATTGAGACGGGTTCTCTTCATCAACGGATAGTTTAGTTCCTTTCTTTTTTTTTTTTTTTCTATTTTCCTCTTGGATTTCTTGACTTATTCTCGTCTTGTAAAGCATGGCAGCAGCTATAGATATCTATAATAATAGCAGCATGGCACCAGATTTCTTAGACCCGGGTAGTGAAGAGCTGATGAAAGCACTTGAGCCTTTTATGAAAAGTGATTCGTCCACCTCTTCCTTAACCTCGTTCTCTCTTTCTTCCCCTTCTTCACCTGCACCTCTCTCCCCATCTCCTCCTTCCTCCTCTCTATCTCCTTTCACTTGTTCCTCCCCTGCCTCCTCTCACCCTTCCTGCAGCTCTTACGCTTCAGTTTCTTCTTCTCTGCCAAATTTGTATCCTAACGTCTGCTCATCATCCTCGAGCACCCAGATGTTTTCACAGGGCTTCTCGAGCTATAAGCGTCCGAGGCAGACCAGTTCCATCGGTCTGAACCAGCTCACCCCATATCAAATTCTTCAGATACAAGCCCAAATCCAGATTCGGCAACAACAGCAACAGCAGCATATCGCTAACATGGCTGCAGCTTCGCTGTTGC
Source organism: Castanospermum australe (assembly GCA_019955255.1). Taxonomy (NCBI): domain Eukaryota; kingdom Viridiplantae; phylum Streptophyta; class Magnoliopsida; order Fabales; family Fabaceae; genus Castanospermum; species Castanospermum australe. The sequence goes on from NSJW01000002.1 coordinate 540,023, forward strand.
ATCAGCAAAATCAACACGCCCTCAGCTTCCTTAGCCCCAAACCCGTCCCCATGAAGCACGCTGGCACTCCTGCAAAACCCACAAAACTTTACCGTGGGGTGAGACAACGGCATTGGGGCAAGTGGGTCGCTGAGATCAGACTCCCCAAGAATCGTACCCGTCTCTGGCTTGGCACTTTTGATACCGCGGAGGAGGCAGCCCTGGCATATGATAACGCAGCATATAAGCTTAGGGGTGAGTTTGCACGGCTTAATTTCCCTCATCTACGGCACCAGGGAGCTCATGTCTATGGTGAATTCGGCCATTACAAGCCTCTCCACGCCTCAGTCGATGCGAAGCTCCAAGCTATTTGTCAAAGCTTGGCCAATTCGCAGAAACAGGGGAAAGCAGAGAAGCCCTGCTCTGTCAAGGACACAAAGCCGAAGATACAGGCTACTGCGAAGGCAAACTTCCAGTTTGATGTGGCACAATCCAACAGCGAATTCGGTTGTCTAGAGTTTGAGGATTATAAGGTTGAGAACCCAACATCGTGGCCCATGTCCGATGAATCTTCTCCTTGGTTCGTCTTCGCCTGAGTCCGACATTACTTTCTTGAATTTCTCGGATTCTAAGTGGGATGAAAGAGAGAACGTTGGGTTGGAGAAGTATCCTTCGGTGGAGATTGATTGGGCAGCTATCTGAGTCATAAATCATTCACTCACGCTGTTATCTTTGTTAAATTATCTCAAGCTTTACTATGTTTTAGGTTGAGTTAGTTGAGTATGATTTGTATTTTGTAATTTAGGTCTGGTGGCTCTGGCAGCATCTGCAATGAAATTTTAGACATTTGCAGATGTTTTGCTGAGGCAGGTTGCACAATTTAGGGTACAAAATCAGCGAGTCATAGTGATTATGGTCTACTGGTCTTGGTCTTGGTCTGCTGGTGTTTTTTATCCCTTGCATGACCATGGGAGCTTCAACTTGTGTCTTTGGCTACTTGTTGTAGCTCGAATGTAAATAAAGTGCCTTCGAATAAAATAAAATTTGCAACATGTTGTAAAGCAGTGAGCATTTGACGGTGTTTGATGCTATCATCGATTATTATTATTATTATTATTCTGTAAACTGCTTTTTTATCCCTTGCATGACCATGGGAGCTTCAACTTGTCTTTGGCTACTTGTTGTAGCTCGAATGTAAAGTGCCTTCGAATAAATTAAAATTTTGTAACATGTTGTAAAGCAGTGAGCATTTGATGGTGTTTGATGCTATCATCGATTATTATTATTATTATTTTTCGGTAAAGTGCTTTTATCGATTATTGTCATGCGCATGTGATGTCAAATTTTGTACGTTTGCTTGGATTTGAATCTCCAAAATTTACTACAATGATGAAAGAAAAGAAAAATAAGTCTCACTAATTTAAAATGGCAAGATTCACTTCATTCATGCGAAAGAGGGGTTAACAAAAAGCCTCCTGATTTAAAATTGTCAGGTTTTTAGATGTGAGACCAAATAAATTATATTATTCTATTTGGAAAAATAACAAAATATATAATATAACGAGGACAGGAGGAGAGTATTTCTACTTTATTTTCTCTAATATTTATTGTTTAAAAAGAAATAAATCTTAGAAAATCAAAAAATAGTTTATAATATTTATGGATAGCATAATTATTTTTTAAAAATATTCTTTTTATGTCTTTACCCTCTTTGTATTATTATTGTACTCTGCTTAGAAATTCACATTGCCTTCAAATAATAGGATACAAAAGTCAGCTTCAATTTTTTTTTTTTTAAGAGAAAACGTTTGGCTTAAGTCAAGGTAGTTAAAGGGGCGAGCACTTGAGAATATTTGATTTGATCAGCTAGCAGCCGGTTGAAACATGGGTAAAGTGCCTAAAGAGATGGGATGGGGGCAATTGGAGGTTAGCCAAATATTTTTTTCATTCTGTTCCAAATAAATTTATGGAATCTCAGTGTTTTCTAATTTTATCATATTTTATTCTAATTACATAAATATTAATTTTCATTTTGAAAATTTACACATTGTTTTTAACTTTTACAAATTTAACTGCCTCGAAATGTTTCTAAAGTTTTTCAAATAAATAAGAAATGTGGACAATAAAGACAATCGAAGCATGAAAAACTAATTTACTCTATTTTCTTAACTCCACGTATATTCTTTCTCCACTTTTTTTTAATTATTTTTAATTATTCTTTATTTTTTCCTCTTTATTAATTTTATATTTTTTGAAAAAAATTTCCTCATTCTTTTTTTTCTAATTATTAATCATGTTAACAATTTTTTAAAAAATATTATTCTTTATAAACATCATTAAATAAAATAATAGAAATAACGTCTTTATAAGGATAAATATAAATAGAAATAACAGATTTTGTATTATGATTTTTACAAGATCCAAGGACTAGCTCAGGAATTGGAAAAAAATCTGAAACTGTAGCAACTAGTTAAAAGTGTATTTTAGAACGAATTTTTTTATTCGCAGTGATGGAGATAACGTGGATTACCACGCATAATTAAAAATCTGCAGAAAATTAGTTCCTGTATAGAATTATATATTGTGAATTGTTTTTTTTTTCAAGAATTGAGTCAATTTAATACCTATGTAAAAGTTTAAATAATGTAGAAAAATATGATGTTTGAATCTCATGGCCAATTGGCCATTTGTCCATTTTATCGTCGGCATCTCAGCACGCGAAGACCAAGCCAAAGCTGCCAAGACCAAAACGAATGCAGGCTGAAAAAGACCCCCAAAAAACGGATATCTCTTCATTTGTTGGGCTACGAGTATGACCGTGAGCAATCCTTTTGGATTTTTTTGGAGGAATCCTTCCAGAACTTAATCGGCAACGCATCACCTCTCTTTTTTTTTTTTTTTTTCTCAGCCTCGGCTATCAAATATTGCCTTTTGGGAGTGGTGTTGAATGGCGTCGAAAAGGAATGTGAACGAGATCTGGAAGTTGCATCTTAAAGTTGGAATAAGCATTTGGTGAAGAGGTCATAAAGCTCATCATCCCCACTTGTCACATTTACTTTACAGGCTTTAATGATGTGGCTTCCCAAGCGCCCATGCAAATGCAATGCTGTTATAAGTCAAGAATCTTAATTTTTCCTGTACACGCACACAGGATGAATTGCACTGAACGTCCAAACCCACGCATACTCGAGACTTGAGAGGTTCTCTCTCCTTCTGTACCGTGCAAAAGAGAGATTCTTGTATAGAACACTAGTGATGTAATCTTTCACTTTCATTACAAAATTTATTTATTTTTAATTTTAATCAGTATTAATATATATGGATACCAGAAAATAAATGGATGCACTGCGTGTTGTGCTCTACATGTGATGGACGACGAAGTCACATGACAATAATTAAACATCTCCAACTAACTATTTGGTGTATGTTTGGATTAGAGTTTACAAATTTAATTTTAAATGACTTTGATTTTATAAACTTAATTTTAATTAGAAGTAGATTTGAATGAAGTGATTTAATTTTGATAAAAATATCACGTTCAACTCAAAAGTAAGAAATAATTACTTTAATCCAAATAAACATTTGAAATCAGAATTATATTTAAAAAATGATATAAACATCAAAATAAATAAGATAAAAAATTAATAAAAATCCTTTTGAACCTTTAAAAATCAATTTGAGTGGAACAAACGCCTATTCAAATACATCATTAATTTGCCCGTCTTAAAATTTTCTAGGTCAGTTAGGGTAGTTGAGATTCAACCAACAACAATAGGAATAACAGGTTGATCTCTGGAATTTGAATTACTTTCGAATTATTAACAGTAATTAGTATCTTGAGCATGAAGCTGCCTTGATCATGGCTGCTAAGCGTAGATTAAAGCAAGTCGGTGTTGTTTTCTAGGTTTCACTGGTTGATTGTCTTGTTTTCCTTTCAAGTAAAATGTGCATAAGATTTTTTTTTTCTGTACGCAGAATAATTTTGGTTTTAACTTTTTAAGACATATAAACAAAAAACTATATATTTTTGGAATAAAAAAAATTATATTCCTACTTTATTTTGCATATCTCATAATCCGCAATTAAGTTATTGTAACTTACAAAAATCGATCTTTTATGTTGTTGATTTATATGTTTTCCAAATTATTTTTAGCTATTGATCTTTCCTAAAGTCTAAATTTTTTTTTTCTTTATATACTAGCATTTTAACTTTTTCCGCCAATCGTATTTTTTTCTTTATTTTTAGCTATTGATCTTTCCTAAAGTCTAAATATACGTGATGGGAACCTTTTGGTCCTTTTTTTTATTTTTTGGTCCACGGAACCTTTTGGTCTGAATATGCCATTAACAGGTTTGGATATCTTTTCAAGTTCAAATAACTGAGGCCTAGCTGGTGAGTCAGGAAGTTCTTGGAAGGGATATTAGGCCCAAATACAAGAGACTAGACCCAGACCAATAGTGAAAACTTCTGAATCCTTTTAGATGGGCTTATTGTTTTACTGGAAGCATGAAAGCATCGTGGCCCTGTTGGAGGCCCACCGTTTTCGATTTGGATAATTAGCGGATTCCAGTCAAAAGGAAAATATGCCAAGTCCCACTCCCCAGATAAAATGGGAAAAAAATGAAAAATGTAAACGATCATTTTTTATTTTTATAAGCCAGGAAGAAACAATTAATAATTAAAATAGATGCGTTCTCCTTAGGGAAAAAAAAAAATTCTCCTAGAGAAATAGTTACTATTTGATGTTATGGGAGTGCGAGAAATATTTTTTTTATAGGAAAATTCCAACTTTGCTTTTCATTAATTGTCAATTTTCTTTTATAATATTTGACTTTAAAGTTCCCTTATTAATGCAGTCAGTAGTTGGGTTGTACCTAAATAAACCGGTTGGGTTGTACCTAAATAAACCGGTTTTCTTTAATGATCATGTTTTCTTCCTTTTAGGTATTTTCTTTCTAATTTCCAGATGGTTTTTGACCAAACAATTGGATAGTGGGCTCAGGTATATATTACAGCTGAAAAGTGTAATCAATCCTACCACAATTACCTTTTTTTCAGGCTCTCTCTTTCTCTCTCTCTCTCACTCAAATTTGGCATTATTCAACGCGGTCATTTTCTTTATAATTATCATGAACACAAACATCTCTAGATAATAGTCATTAAGTTGGATGCTGTAACATAATGTTGAGGGTATCATTTTTTTCAAGTTTCAACCATGAATTTTAGATTCCATTTGACTAACAATATAACCTTCAAAAACACATTATTATGCATTCTGAGACTACAAATTTAAGGGTCCTATCAATAAGAATAAATAATATGTATTTGTAAATGTGAAAATCATGCCACTTTGGTAGTACAATTGATGTTGCAAAAAAGAGTTGTTGGATTCTGTTGGAATTCAGCAAATGTGTCTAAATTCGACTTAAACATCATTAAACATAATTAATTAACCTCACAAGATTTTTTCACAAAATATTCTCTTATAAATTCAAGTTTTATTTTACATTTAAAATCTCACTCAAAACTATAATAAGTTATATAATATTTTATTATTATGATTTTCCTTACAGGATTACACATTTTCATAATTTAACATATATATGCTATGTGCTTTTCTCTCTATTTACAGCGGCCGCATCTTCAATTATATAATGCTCTCTAGTGGTGGTGCTACAAGACAATAGTAGCATACGCACCCAACTTTTACATCGATTTTTAATATTTATGTTGCTATTAAATTTAGTATTCAAGTTATATCACTTTTCTTTTTCTGTAAACAAATTATTATTTTTATATTTTAATTTAAAATTAATTAGTGTTAAGCGAAGTTGTCTAATAGATATATAAATTACATCCCAAAAATTGAAGCAGGCAATAAAGGGTTTTAAATGTGTCCATCGCCTATTTCGATAAGTATCTGTGGAGAAAGTGTGTTAAAGCTCTAGATTACCTACCTTAATATCCAAAATGTAGCTTATATATATCTATTAAACAATTTTACTTAATCTCATTTGATTTTATATTAAAATTTAACAATTATTATTTAAAAAATATTACATTAACATATAAAAGAAAAGAAACAAATGATGAAAATTCTTTTCATGAGGAAGAAAATCGTTGCAGATGCATATATTCTCTATTGTTCAAGATTTCCCACACGAGGCTTTCGAGATGCCACTCGTGTGTCCCCCACTTCAAGTTGATGGCTCTCGTCTCCCATTGTAATAAATATTGTAGTAACTAATTATGTCCATCTGACATAGAAGTCGAATAAAGTAACACTTAGAATCAGCCTCGTGTATTACATGTATCAGTAATATACTAATTAAACAATTAATCCTTTTTTCTAACTTTTACATGATCAAAGCATGGGAGAACTGAATCTCTCTCAATCTTTTTTGTGCACGCTGATTTGACAGTACTGGCATAAGCCTTTTTAACAAACTTGCATTATTTATGAATAAATCTTTCTTGTGGCAGATTGTGGGTTGCTTTGTGCGGTGTGGAATGGAAGTGATTTTGAAAAAGAGGAAAAAGAATCCCAAGCTTGCGGTCCAAGATGTGTAGATGTCGCTCGGATGATTCATGATTTGCCAACATGAATTTGGTAATCTGCTAAGCGCACGTGGGCTTGCAGTTCTCTCGTTCACGTACATACCTCCCCATTTTGTGAAGCATCCTAACTTGGTTAAATAGGATTCCATGCATGAATGCTGCTTGCATATGTTTAGTCACCAAAATTTTCTGCTTGCATCTGTGGGTGAAGGAATATAACACCAACTAAAAGAACCACACATGGCTTCCAAAGCATTGTGTGCTGTGTGGTACTGGTTTATTCTAAGGCATGCAAGACGTACGATCGAGCAAGAGAGGGGATCGAGGGAAAGAATCTGAGAAATTAAAGTGATGTCGTCATGTCAACCTGAAATTGGCATTGATGCAGGTTCTTGATTTAGACAATTCCCCATTTTCTATAATCGAAAAGGTTTTATTCTCATTCAAGTTCAACGCATTAGCAACAGATTTTCAGCATCCTATTTGGAATTGGAATCTCGAGAGCACGCTAATAGGGTGATAGACTTTTTGAAATCAATGGAACAGTGGCACAAGTAATGCCCTAAGTAGGCGTAGTTTGCGGCCGTAAACTGCAAATAGTAAGTAATTATTGGCCTCGTGCGTTTGGAATGAATTTGCGGTTAGGTTTTATGAGTCAAATGCCCACTGTTGGGTTGGTTCTCTTTTATTGAGACCCAAGTCTAATTTTTTTAAGTATGTCACTTACATACTTTGAAGAGGATTACTCTTTTAACTTAATTAGAGTGGCTGCCGAGAGTGTGAAAAAGAAAAGGAGGGGAGACGTAGCTTTTTTCAGCTCTGAGCAGTTTTTTTTCTAACGAGCAATTGAGTGGTCAAATCTTGTCTGATTGAGCTAAATTTTAACTAGAGATTCGTCACTCATAGTTCTTCATAGTGACGATGCGATTTGCGAGTAGAGCACTAAATAATTCTAAGAAAATTCATGAACAGACCCTGTTTTTCTGATGACGTTTTGAACTCTTCTTTGATATTTTGATCTTGTTGATGACTTTGGACCCTTGTGGGTGACCATTTGATATTGTGGAAGGGTTGTATATGTGTGTCCAGTGCTTGTAAGACTCCTTGTATTTCTGTTTGTTGATAGTGGAGATTTTACCGTCCCGTAGGTTTTTTAACTCTCTCACGTTGAGGAGTTTTTCCCACGTTAAATTTGGTATTCATATTTTTTGCCATATTTTAATTTTTGTGGTTGTGTTTACTGCTATAATTGGTATTGGATTACTGCCATATTATTATTCCAGGAGAAGTTTCGTTGTTTCTGTTGCCAGTTTTTATCAAATTGGTATCAGAGCGCCTTTAATTTGTGGAATCTGTGGAATTTGTCTTGTGAATAATGAAAGCTAATACCAATAGAATGATTACTCTGAATGGTCTTAATTATAATGTTTGGAAGGCAAAAATGGAAGATTTGCTTTATGTCAAAAATTTTCATCAACCAGTGTTTGCTACCACGAAGCCTAATGATAAAAACTGATGAAGAGTGGACTTTGTTGCATAGACAAGTTTGTGGATATATTAGGCAGTGGGTAGATGATAATGTATTGAACCATATTATTGAAGAAACACATGCTCGGACTCTATGATCTAAGCTTGAAGAGTTGTATGCTTGGAAAACTGGGACTAATAAGATGTTTTTAATAAAATAGTTGTTGGCTTTGAAATATATTGATGGAACACCAATGACAGATCACTTGAACAACTTCCAGGGAATTATGAAATATTTATCTGCCATGGGTATCAAGTTTGATGAAGAAATTTAGGGGTTATTGCTTCTTGGCTCCTCACCAGAATCTTAGGAAACTCTCAGAATTTCATTCTCTAATTCTGCTCTTGACGGTGTAATCTCTATGGATCTTGCCAAGAGTAGTGTGTTGAATGAAGAAATGCAAAGAAAATCACAGAGTACATCATCTACACAGTCAAATGTTTTGATTTTTGAATCTAGGGGGAGAAGCAAGAGCCGAGGTCCTAAGAATAGAGACTAGAGAAAAAGCAAGTCCAGAGATAGGTATAAAAATGTTGAGTGTCATCATTGTGGTCAAAAAGGGCACATAAAGAAATTCTATTGGAAGCTGGAAAAGGAGAATGGCAAGGCTAGTAAAGACGAGCAAAAAGAAAGATGATAGCAGTGATGAAGATAGGATTAATGCAACTTCTGATGATTCCTTATAGTTGAAGAGTATGAATCTGTGAAGCTTGCTGATAATGCAACCAGTTGGGTGGTTGATAGTGGAGCTTCCATTCATGTTACATCTAGAAGGGATTTATTCACATCATACACTCCGAGTGACTTTGGTGATGTGAGAATGACTCATAAAGGTGTAGCAAAATGTATTGGTGTTGGACAGGTTTGCTTGGAGACCTCCAATGGTTCCAAATTAATTCTCAAGCGTGTGAAATATGTTCCAGATATTCGGTTAAACTTGCTTTCTGTTGGTATGTCGTGCGATGAAAATTATGGCAGTTTGTTTTTCCGTGATAACTGAAAACTCACTAAGGATTCCATGGTTGTCGCTAGAGGTACTAAGCACTCTACACTTTTTCTTGACTCAAGCAAAAGTTATCAGAGATGTTCTTAATGCAGCTGAGTCTGTTGATAGAACTGACTTGTGGCATAAGAGATTGTGTCATATGAGTGAGAAGGGGATGACTATGTTAGCCAAGAAGAATGTGTTTTCTGGTTTTAAAACTGCACATTTGCATAAATGTACTCATTGCCTTACTGGAAAACAAAACAAGGTTCTTTCAAGAGTCACCCACCTTCAAGGAAGTCAGAGATTCTTGATTTGGTGTACTCTGATGTCTGTGGTCCTATGAAGACAAAAACACTTGGGGGTCTGTCTATTTTGTAAAATATATTGATGATCATTCCAGAAAAATATAGGTTTACACATTGAAGACAAAAGACCAAGTTTTGGGGTGTGTTTAAGCAATTTCAGGCTTCAGTTGAGAGAGAAATTGGGAAGAAGCTGAAATGTATTCGCACAGACATTGGTGGTGAGTATTCAGGGTCATTTGATGCTTATTGTAAAGAGTACGGAATCAGACATCAAAAAACTCCTTCAAAGACTCCTCAGTTGAATGACTTGGTTGAAAGGATGAATAGAACCTTGGTTCAAAGAATTAGATGCTTGTTATCACAAGTTGGATTGCTAAAATCCTTTTGGGTTGAAGCTTTGAGCACAGTTGTTTATGTCTTAAATCGATCACCATGTGTTCCTTTACAGTATAAAGTGCCAGAAAAGGTGTGGTCAGGTAAAAATGCCTCTTATGATCACTTGAGGGTCTTTGGGTGTAAAGCCTTTATTCATGTTCCTAAAGATGAGAGACCCAAGCTTGATATGAAGACAAGACAATGTATTTTTATTGGTTATAACATGGATGAATTTGGCTACAAGCTTTATGATCCTGTTGATAAGAAGATGATCCGAAGCAGAGATGTTGTGTTTGTTGAAGATCAAACATTGAAGAGCATTGACAATGTAGAAAAATTAGTAATTCAGTTTGGTGATGATCTTTCTGATCTGGATATTGTTCCTCTTACACCTAGAAAAGAGGATGGTAAAGCTGAAACTCAAGATGATCAGCAGGATATAGGTGCAGGTGAAGATGAAACAATTGATCCAGTACATGATGGAGTTGATGATGATACTCATGAAGAACAACCAGCTCTGAAAATCCCTGAAAATGCACTAAGAATGTCTACAAGAGACAAGAAGCCTTCATTATGGTATTTTGCACGTGAGTTTGTCTTGTTGATTGACGGGGGAGAACCTGAGTGTTTTGAAGAGGCTATGAAAGATGAACACAAAGGTCAGTGGATTGAAGCCATGCGAAAGGAGATGAAGTCCTTGCATGAGAATAATACCTATGAGTCGGTGAAATTGCCAAAAGGCATGAAATCTTTGAAGAACAAGTGGATGTTTAGGATTAAGAATGAAGAACACAGTTCCAAACCTCATTACAAAGCAAGGTTGGTTGTCAAGGGATTTAGTCAAAGGAAAGGTGTTGACTTTGAGGAGATTTTTTCTCCTGTTGTGAAGATGTCCTCCATTCGAGCAGTACTTGGTTTAGCTGCAACTCTTGACTTAGAGATTGATCAGATGGATGTGAAGACAACTTTTCTTCACAGTGACTTAGACAAAGAAATTTATATGGAGCAGCCAGAAGGTTTTCTAGTTAAAAGAAAGGAAGATTATGTGTGCAAACTTAAGAAGAGTCTTTATGGGATAAAGTAGGCTCCAAGACAATGGTACAAGAAATTTGAATCAATTATGGGGGAGCAAGGTTACCATAAGATAACTTCAGATCACTGTGTGTTTGTGCAAAAATTCTCTGATGATGATTTTATCATTCTTTTACTTTATGTGGATGATATTTTAATTGTGGGTAGGAATGCTTCTAGGATTGATGGGTTGAAGAAACAATTGAGCAAGTTTTTTACCTTGAAAGACTTGGGTCATGCAAAACAAATTTTGGGCATGATGATTACTCGATACAGAGATTCCAGGAAGCTTTATTTGTCACAAGAGAAGTACATAAAGAAGGTGTTTCTAGTCCTCTTGCTTCTCATTTCAAGTTAAGTATCAAACAATATCCTACCACTGATGAAGAGAAGCAAGAGATGGAGAGAATTCCCTATGCCTCGGCTGTTGGAAGCTTGATGTATGCCATGGTGTGCACCAGATCAGACATTGCTCATGCGGTTGGTACTGTGAGTCGTTTTCTTTCTAATCCAGGTAAAGATCATTGGAATGTTGTGAAATGAGTTATGAGATATCTTAGAGGTACAACCAATTTGAGTCTTAGCTTTGGTAGTGAGAAATCTGTGCTAGTTGGCTTTACTGATGCAGATATGGCAGGAGATATTGATTCTTGAAAATCTATTTCAGGTTACTTGGTCAAATTTGCAAGGGGAACTATAGCATGACAGTCAAAGTTACAGAAGTGTGTTATTCTTTTTACTACAGAAGCATAGTTCATTGCAGCAACTAAAGCTTACAAAGAGTTGTTATAGATGAAGAATTTTCTCCATGAGCTTGGTTTCAAGCAAGACCGTTATGTGTTGTTTTGTGACAACCAGAGCGCTATTCATCTTGGTAAGAATTCTGTCTTTCATGCAAGGTCCAAGCATATTGATGTTAGGTATCATTGGATACGAGATGTGTTAAATTCCAAGTTGTTGGAATTAGGAAAAATTCATACTGATGATAATGATGCTGATATGATGACGAAAGCATTGCCAAGAGAGAAGCTTGAAGCATGTTGTTTGATCGCTGGGATGGTGAGGGCCTCCACCTAATCGAGAAGGGGGAGATTTGTTGGGTTGGTTCTCTCCTATTGAGGCCCAAGCCCAATTTTCTTAAGCATGTCACTTACATGCTTTGAAGAGGATTAATCTCTTAACCTAATTAGAGTGGCTGCTAAGAGTGTGAGAAAGAAAAGGAGGGGAGGCGCAGCTTTTTTCAGCAATGAGCAGTTTTCTTCTAACGAGTGATCAGGTGGTCAAATCTTGTCCGATTGAGTTGAAATTTTAACTGGAGATTCCTCACTCATAGTTCTTCATAGTGACGGTGCGATTTGCGAGTAGAGCAATAAATAATTCTCAAAAAATTTGTGAACAGGCCCTATTTTTCTGGTGACGTTTTGAACTCTTCTTTGATCTTTTTATCTTGTTGATGACTTTGGACCCTTGTGGTTGACCATTTGATATTGTGGAAGGGTTGTATATATGTGTCCAGTGCTTGTAAGACTCCTTGTATCTCTGTTTGTTGATAGTGAAGATTTTACTGTCCCGTGAGTTTTTTAACTCTTTCACATTGAGGAGTTTTTCCCACGTTAAATTTAGTGTTCATGTTTTTTGCCATATTTTGATTTTTGTGATTATGTTTGCTGCTATAATTAGTATTAGATTACTGTCATATTGTTATTCTAAGGAAAGTTTCGTTGTTCCTGCTGTCAGTTTTTGTCACCCACTTCATTTAAAAGAACGAAAAGTTTACGACCAATATATGGCCTCTAATATATTGCCCATGTGGGTTGGTTCCACGTTCAAATTTCAAACCAACGTTGAAAAGACGATCGCACATTTCGTGTTTGTTAGAGTTGGCTCTGGAGGACTTCTATAATCAAATATTAAGTCAAAAAATCAAGGAGAAAAGGAATGGTATTGGAGGAATGATGAACTTTCAACAACATGACTAAGGTCCTTTAATTTGTGGATTCGCCACAAAACTAAGGTCCCAAAACAATTTTTATTGTTGAATTTCTAATTAATAATCTTACTCGACATTTAATTATTTTCAAAATTTATATAAGTCCTGGATTCATACTCAATATATATGTATTAAATTTATTACAATTTCAGGAACACAAATAAAGTTTGAATTCTATACTTAAGAAATAGCTTTAAACATTGTGCTTCTTATTTAAAGGAATGAGAACTCCTTCCCACTCTTTCCTTCATAAAAGATAACATATATGTATTAAATTAATTATTTTTTAAATTGAAATAAAATTCATTACCAGGACTTTATCTTACAACTTTTACCAAAATTCTACCCCATCATTATTATCTAAACTATAAGCCATATATATCACCATATTTCTCAACTTTTGACACATTACTCTATTTTAAAATAAAAAATGAATTTTATAATAAACCATTCCAAAGGTGCTAAAAGGTATAACTAATTAATTAAATAGGAATGTTGATGTGATCTTTAAGACTTTAGCTTACGCTGATTCTGTTTTTTGGTATATAATAGTTGGTTTTTATATCCAACTTTAATTCTTAAATAGTGTTCCTAGCCTAGCATTTTTAGGATTTTTTTTTCTTCTTATTTTCCTTTGTGTTTTATGTTTGAAGTGTAATTAAGGTTTTTCTACCACTCGAGTTTCTATACTTGCATTGCTTATTTAGTGATTTTTTTTTTAATGTTTCCACCTTAAACACCTTATTTTAAGGTGGGTACGTATTTAGATTTAATTCGGCTCCTATTGTTTTAAAGGCTTTTAATAAAATTAGAAGACTTTAAATAAATCATACACACACATATTTATAGGAAGTTATATGTGAAATACATAACATTTTTACTACATTGCGTGTAATACATTTATACATTAGATAGAAAAATAAACTAATGGAGTTAGCTCATTTGGTCAATATTTCACTTATGATAATTGCATGCTTTAAGTTTAAATTTTGAGATATTAATAGATGATTTGTAATTTCATTATAAATGTTTACTAAAATTAATATTGGCTTTAAAATAGAAAGAATCTCTCCTGACCTTAAATTTTTAATGTACCATAAAAAAAGTAACAATTGAAAGTTTTTATTTTCTATTTTGTATTGAAATAAGAAAATAAACAATGTAGAAGTTGATTGTTGTATCTTAGAGACAAACGTGTTCGTACTGCGCGAGAGGGTAACAGGAAATTGTGAAGCTTTCACTAAACTTTTTTTTTTCTCAAAAAAGAAAAGAGATTATGAATTTTTTAATAGCGACAGCGATGGTACCCACGTCGAAGTCCATTATGCCGACGTGGACCTTAGTAGGAAGGCCCCATTCCATCACATCTCCAACTGTTTCAGTTGGAAAATAGTTGAAAAATTAGATAGAGATATCGTGATAAACCAAAGCAAAGATAAAGGGGATTAAAAAAAGGAAAAGCAGAGTTTATATTTTTTATCTCTTATTCAACATCATCCATCCGCAACCTTTTTGCACTAAATCATGGCAAAAGAGCCTCGTCTCTCTAAAGTCTGGACCCAGTTGAAGATAAAAAGTGGTGGACGAAAAGAAAACACAGCCAAGAAATCAATTTAACGCAGAAGCTTGGAGACCCATCTAGAATTCTAGGTGCCAAAGAGGTCGCCTTCCCTCAACCTCGACACCGAGTTATGGTTCTCTTGAGTGCTGACAAAACTGGATGGATTGCCAACCTCTGTTTCTGAACGGTGGTTTGAGATAAGGCAGATTAATTGATGATGACTACTATGTCGTACGTATAGGTGGTTGTGATTAAAATCGTGTTACTAATAATTTGGCAATGAATTAATGAATGCGTTGATCAGCAATTAGAATTCTGCATCCATGGAAGGGGATAAGCACTGAGCAGCTTTAGGCTATTAAAGGCAATGAGGATATACATCCATGTTATAAATTAATTAATGATGTCTCGGAGAAATCTCTTGGTAAAGTGGTAACTTTGCATTCTTAGTGGATCCATAATCAATTCAGCTAGCGTTTTCATCTTCCCATTGAACATCGTTTTCCACGTCTTCCTTTACATGGGTCTCAAGTGAAAGAGGAAAGTCCACATCAATGTGATGGCAAAAGCACTCTTTTTCTAGTAATATCTTCGGCTTCAAACCTCATTGATACTATTCCTTTCGAAGGAAAAGGGTTTCCGGGTCATTAAGGAAAAATTCACTTTCTTTTTCCCAATTAGTAATTGTCTTTTTTATTTCTTTTCTTTTTTGTGTCCTAACAAATCATTTTTATCGCTTATGTCCAATAATTACAATAAGCTGCGATTCACAACTCCATCTTTCTGTATATTTTGATGTTAGTACGTGTATGCATGCATTTATAAGAATCAATTTAATTTACGAAAATATGGACTCGCGATTTATGGTACTAATCAAAAGAATATTTTCAGCATTAGTGTATGTATATATGCATATATACTGTAATCCGTACAAATTAATCTAGATTAATTAATATACAATAATCACTAATCAACCGCTATAACAACTCGAAGTGCAATATCGTTGCTAATCATAGTCATATACATAAATATATGCAAAGCAGGATAGAAAAGTATCATTATAAAAAATTCCGGCCTTTCCTTTTTTTCGCTTTCGCTAGATAAGAGACCATAAACAATTGATGAAACAAGAGGCAAATTGTTAATGCACTAATTTATGAGAGATCGTATCATAGTTGTGTACTTCTTTCTGTGTTAGTAAGGATCTGTCTTGATAGTTCTAATCATTAAAGCACAATAAAGAGGGTTTGACAGATAAACCGGAAAATTAACGAAAAAAGTATGAAGACAAAGGAAGGGTAAGTATCAAATGATGACTACAGATAATATCATTAAGACCATGTTTGAAAGTTTAGAGGAGAGTAGAAAGAAAGTAATTCAAAGAAAGTGAAAGGGAGGGTAAGGAAAATGAAAGAGACGTTAATTAAATTTTTATTTATTTATTTATTTAAATGTTTTAAATCTTTTAAAATTTTTTAAATTGAATGAATTTTAAATTATTTATTAAAATTAATGAGGTAGAATTTGGAATAATTATTTAAAAATCATTGTTTTTTTTCTATTTCTTTTAGAAAGCTTTTAGATAAAAAAAGAATTATGATAAATATTTTTTATTTTCATTTCCCTTCTCAAAATATAAATATTAAACAAAGACAAGAATAATATATACATACAAAATATAAATATTTAAATATTTACATTTATATATAAAATAATTAAGAAAACTATATTTATAATTATTTTTATGTAATTTCATATTTTAAAAATATTAAATAATGTTTTAATTATCAATATTATCAAAGATTACTTGAGGGAGGGGAATCCTACATATATATATATATATAAATATATATATATATAAATATATATCACTACCGAACTATATATGGACAGAAACGAGTTACAATCATCTTTGTTATCATCCTGGTCCTGGCAATTTGGCTGTCAAGTGTCAATCCATACTTGATGTCCAATGATTACTTGGTCTTGGGACATCATTATTTCTTCAAACTTTATGATCAGGGAATAGTTGTACCAGTTAAGACACTCCAGCTTCAAAGCCCTTTGTTTTCATTAACAAAATAAACAAGCCCTTTGTTTTTATCTTGTTTTTTCAGGTTCAAATTTGGGACTCATCACCCGTTCCCAGGCTGGCGCCAAGGGAGTCTTACTGTGGGCCAACACACCGAAGTGCGGTCACTCGCACGCGCAAACACAGTTTTGTTTTTATTTTTAATAATTTTCTTTAATTATTAAAATTTTAAAATAATAAATATTTTTATTTTTATTTATTATTTTTTATAAAATATTAAAAAAATTAAAAAGATGAACCGAAAAGATATAGTAAAACCTTTTTTTAAAAAAAATTATATAAATTATTATATATCATATTAATTTATGAGTCATTATTATTTCTTCTATTCTTACTTTAATGCATTTAATATTAAAATTAAATCCTTTCATGTCATAGGACCATTCTATTATAGATGAATAAACAAAATTTAATATGTAAGAACCTATCTTGATGTGTTGTAGAGTCCTTTAATTATAATTTAAATTTAATTATATTTTTTTTAACAAAATTTTCTCTTATTATTTAACTAATAAAAGATAATAAAAAATATATTAATATTATATCATTGAAGTATTGTATGTCGCTTTAATTATATGTGTGAGAAATGAAATTGATGCATGCATCAGCCAAATTAGTATAAAAACATCAAATGAAAGGGTTCGTTTTTATATTATCGATCGCTCTGGAGCTTAATGTTTGGTATTGATTATCCCAGCTTCAAACTAAATATCTGAATGTGGAATATATTATCGACTTCACTGTACGGCCAAGAGGAATCGAATAATCGATATGTCACTGGTATGGTAATATATATAATATATGCAAATCGAATAATCTATATATTTATATAAGAAAGCCAATATATACAACTGGAATGAATTTGTGGCGACAAATCAATTAAAACCTAATATATTGCATACTTTGGTTTGGCACTCATTCACGAAGAGAGTGAAAAAGAGAGAGGGTTAATTAATCAGTATGGTACATTCAGGCATATATAAATACTGGGTGCTTTTAGAAAAGATGACGTCTTTATGTTCTATTTTCTGGTGTCCACAGATTGACGTCATGCAGTTGCGAGCCATGTGCTAATTTATTAAGATGAAAATCAAATCAAATGGCATATATACTTATAATGGATGCAAGGAAACAAAATAATACTACTTCAAAAGTCTATACAAAATAATAAATATCAATCCTCGGCCTAAACCCACGTTACGTACGCATCATCTGATTTTTGGTTTATATTCATTTTCACAGAATCCGCATCCGCCGACAAATTCTTGTGTATTTTAAAATAATACACTCATTTAATAAATATATAACATATTTATAATCATTCAATCATTAAATTAAATATATAATTTCATATAATAAAATTTAAATCTTTAATATTTTTTTGAAGAATATTACTCTCACAACATGTAAGAATTTTTTCCAACTCTACGACTTTCGTTTTCGTTCTTCCACGATCGATTTACGCGTTGTGTTATATATGTGGCCTCCTCCATATGTATACCTTTTTTTTTTTTTTGAATTGAAGTATATACCATTCATTTTGTTATGGTATTTTGTTATCTAGACTAAGTTTGCGTGTCTGTTTCACCGATACTGAAGATACCCTAACCTAACACACGTGCGGTATTTGGGATTTAGCGCAACATGGTGCGTGGGTAATATAATAGTAACATTATTGAACTATTGATTTGTCTTCACTCTCCAGCCTCCGACCGTAGCTCAGGGCTACGAGTCCTCACACTGCGAGACACGTTGACAAGTCGTCCGGAACATCAATCAAGAAGAAACCTGGTTTCCTTTTGTATATTATATTTTAAAATAAAATATAATTTTAATTTCTTAAAAATAATTTTTTTATTAATTTTATTTTTTATAAATTATTTTTATCAATTTATTTTTTAAATTTTTAAATTTATAATAATTTAATTCTTTTAAAAAATTAAATTAAAAAATAAAAAAAATAAAACAATATAATTTATGAATAACTTAAAATTTAAGAAATTAAATTAATAAAATAAATTTTTTAAAAATAAAATTAATAAATAATATATTTTTAAAAATTAAAAATATATTTTATTTTATATTTTATTAAGTTATTAAGTATTTTAATAATTATTAATCTTATAAATAATATTAAATAATTTATTAAATATAATTAATAATTAATAAATATTTTACATATAAAAATAATTTTTAAAAAATAATAATATATATCATATAATTATTTTCTACGTACCAAAGACAGCGTCTATATTATTTTTCTTTTGTAAATTTATATAATATTATATTAAAAGTTTTTAAAAAATTTATAAGTAATTTAATGACTTATTTTATTTATTATTTTTTAAGAAGAATACAGAAAAAGATAAAAGAAAATTAAAAAAAAAAAAGAGAAAGGAAAGCCCTACGTACTGTCGTACTGGGTTGGTGAAATAAAAAGAAGGAATAATATACAGAAACGGTGAAAAGTAGAAAAGCAAAGACCGAAAAAGTGGGAGGACGACAGGAGGGGTCATATTGATCTATGCATCTGGACTGTAAATTCGATATGTTAATTTCTTTTTCTTTTTCCTGTGAATTGGAAAAGATTTAGATACTCATCTTTTAGCTAAAAATATATAAGGAAGTTTATAAAAAAGATAAATACAAATTTTATATTTTAAAATCTATTGTGATTATTAATTTTAATTAAAATCACTTTGTATTTTTTTCTTGTAATATAATATTCTTTTGATATAAAAAAAAGAAAAAAGTTCTCATATCAATAATAGTGAATTCTTTAAATATAAAATTTATATTTATCTTTAAGAATATCTCTTTTTATTTTCAGGTAAAATTACAGAATCCAAATTAAAATCTAATAGTAAATGCAGTAGAATATTACCTCAGGAGTGCAAATAGCCAACAGCAAACTAATTATACCTCAGGGTTCCTGTTTGGCATATAGAAAATGAAATAATCATATGAGTAATTTAAATAGTACATTTCTCATATCAGAAGATTCAAATCTGTGTGAAAAATAGTTTTTCTTTAAATAAAAATAACTTCTCCCATTAAATTAGAATTTTTTTTTAATTTTTGTGCTTGAACAAATTAAAATGCGTCATACATCATGGCCAACTCCAGTATTAGGTCTACCACGTAGTTTATGTAAGAGACGGTCTAAGCCCAAACGGAGGGAGAAAGAGATCGTATATATAAGAGCTGCTTAACCTCAGTTTTACGCAATAATGGTGCCACACCTTATTCCTCCAACCTTGGATGTTCAAGACTTTGTGCTATTGATGGGAGTGGCACATTTCGCTAATATTAGCGACAAAACAAGGCCTTTTTTTTATTTATTTGTTGTTGATGAGTTTCTATTTGATCCTTGCATCATAAAATTCTGAAGGGAAAACAGTCAATCCGATGTGCTATTTTTTTCTTTCTTTATTGCTGGGTTCGCCCAAAGCCAAGCTTAGCTGCATAAACACCAATTAAAGTATGGTTTCTAAAAAGAATTGGATATCTGATTGAAATTAAAAAGCGCAGATTTAGGCGAGGTACTCGGAATCACTTTTATTTAGTGTAAGCAAAAGGTTAATTTCTTGATAATTACTTCCTTAGCCCTTTTTCTTTTTTTCTTTTTTGCTGGCTCATTGAACTTAAAGACTCGTAATTTTTATATTTTTATGTTAAAAAAAGACTAATTTTATATTTTTGGTAAGTGAAAAAGAACAAGAAGAAGTTCTTACCTTTTTAAACTGAGAATACAATGAATACAGACAACTTGTGAATTCAAATTTTATTCGTATTTATGTGATCGTAATATTACGAATAACAACTTGTGGGTAAAATGACTAATTTTATACTGGACAGTAACATCTCGAACTCGGAGGCCTCTGGTTTTGACTAGTAAATTATTGTGAGGGGAAACATCTCCTACACGTGGAAGGAAAAGTTGTACTTAAAACAAAGTATAATAAAAGAATACAAAGATTAAAAGGCACATACGAAGATAGCTGGGGAGTTTCAAAAGGCCAAATAGAATTAAGAAAGGATAAATCTAAGCTTCGCATGTGAAAAAATCTGCATGGGACGACCATAAATCAAGTAACTAGTAATGGAATCTTGTGCTTTTTAGTAGGGGTATCATATAATTAGCCGGACATTTTAAACCCGAATATTATGAGATACTAATAATGCCTCCCTCTCGCCTTTAGTTAATTTAGAAACATCTGCAGTCAGAAACTTGGCATGCAAGGAAACCCCCATCGGTCAACAGATTCCTTGGGCTTTCTCATACTATATATAGGTTGCATAACTACCATGCACGCGACGCGACTTGCATATGGTGCCTTGAACCTTTTATTAATGTCTAGTGTCTACCCTCCTTCACTGTTTCTCAGCTCCTTTTTAAATTTCCTTTCTCAGATACCAACACTCAGAGAAGGACAATTATCTGCAAAATGAGACTATAAATACATTTAATATTCACTTGCTTTTGACAATAGAGGAGAAGTGTACAAACCAATATATATAGCAGTCATGCCATTTCCATTTCATTGAAATAATTACAGGGCCAGGTACAGAGAAGGGAACCAACGACTTGAGGACAAATCGTCCTGTAACCAATCACAGGAGAAGAAGCTGCGTACGAAAATGTCTGTCCATATGAATTGTGTCCCTCACCTCATTACTATTTCGAAACGCCGAAACACTCAATAATGCCAAAGTCCATGGTTAGAACTGTAAGCCAGGTGGCTGCTGCCCACTCGTTTAGGTTCTGCCAATCTTAAAGTCCACAGGACAAGCCTCTCTTGATTCATGGACACGTGTTCATGCTCTTTATTTTCATCATTCGACTCTCAAAATCCATCTCCCATCACGTGCTTCCTTCCTTTAAGATCATGTAATGTAATGATCAATAGCAGATGGCTAGATGGGAGACTTACAGCAGAGGGTAAGGAGTAAAGACTTGCTGCCGGACTGGTCCTGCCTTTGAAAACCTTTTGGCAAAAAAATTTACACTCGTACTTATCCCTTCGTTTCTTTAAATACATGTATCTTTCTGCAAATTGATTCAAGAAAAGATATTATCAACTTTCAGCATCATTTAACTTTTATTAAAAAGAGAGAAATCGGAGAAATCATGAACTAATTTTAGGAAATTGATGCATCCAAACATAATTCACAAAGTTATATATTTTAAGAGATTAATTTCTTACTTAATAAACAAAAAATAATATGAGAAACCAAACAAAAAAATTATTTTTATATTAATAAAGTAATAACAACAAGAGAAAAGGAAAATGGGATCCTTGTCTTGCCCATGCAAGCGCATGCAAATGAGATTGATGTGTTGCCCTACCGAATCGGCAAAAACGCGCATGCAGCTGCTAGTTTTGCTCTCTGCACGATTGGTTTTTGGTGCGAGCTGCTTGTTTTGCGCGGCAGAGCTTTTTCAATCGGCGCGTCATTCTAAATTCTAAAGACGGGACTCTACATGCTATTTATATCAGGCCTAACTTAGTATTAAAGGGCCAGTGCAGCCCAATCAAAATCTAATTAATACTATAAGATCATACCATTTTCTAAAATAAGAAATCTAAAATAAAAAAATAACAGTCCTGAAGCATAGCAATAAGATATGATTAGATAATTGGGTCATCGATTTAATCTTAAATTAAAATAAATAATTAGTTATTTTTTAAAATTTAATTAAAAGAGTCAATTTTTTATTTTTACGTAATTTAAATTGATTAACTTTTTCAATTTTTATTGTATTCACTGAATTTACTCAGAAAGCAATTAGAATTTTTAATTTAAAGAGATGCATAAAAAAAAATTTCGGTTTTATAAGAGACTTTATAAAACAACAATATTATTTATATACTATTTTTATTATTTATTTTTATATTGTTTTTTTATAATAAAATAAAAATATACATTTTAACACACTCTTTTTATCATTTTTTTAAACAAAAAGATCAAAATGAGTGTAAAAAAAATTATATGCAACAAACATTTTTCTTTACCAAACTTGCGTGAGTATGACGGCCGGTGAAAGAGTTGAATAGAAAAAAAGATGTTAAAGACTGGGTGCACTCTTCAACTTTAATTGATCGCCGCTCATCAAGCAGTGATTTGTCAACGTGGCAAAAACCCGTTACGAAAGAGTCGGCCAAGGGATGTCGGCCACGTGGAGATTTTTTTTTAAAAGAAAAAGAGAAAGAATGAAAGTAAAAATAGAAAAAATCTTATGTAATCAAAACATTATATTCAGTATACTTAAATTATAACACTTAAAATATATAATTATTTAATAATTATTTAAGTGATTAAATTAAATATAAAATATTAAATAATAAAATTTAATTTAAATATAAGCATTTAATATAATAATATAAGAATACCCTAGTATTTTTTTTTGAGAGTGGGTGCCTGTTACTTAGGAGAGATGACTGGCTGTTCTGGTTTTGGGTTTTGGAATTAGAAACTTGACGGCGGGCAGGGATTGAATTGCAAATTGCCATTGTGAAAACACCAACACCAGCGCCAGCACCATTTCCCTCTGATATGGCGAAGGAGAGGAGAGAGAAGAGACGAGACGTGGTGGGGACCTCTAGGATATCGGGGGCGGGGCAAAGTTGTGGAGCCTCCTTTCTCAAACCTGGGTCCCCCCTGGGAGTTTTGGAGCTTCTGTTTTTGTTAACTATAAAATGATGGGAGGGGCAGTGTCTCCTCCCCCACCCATACTTTCTTGTACTCTTCCTTTCCCACCCTTTCCTCTCTGCCTCTTTCTCTTTCTCCTTCTTTTCCTCTTCAAACTTCCCTTCCCTCCCCACCCCCGGCCCTTCCCATTCCATTGCGGTTCTTTCTTTGCTCTGCTTCATCTGCTAAGCAAGAGCATCTCTGTTTCTTCATCATATCTGCTCTGCTGTAAAATCACACAATTCAAACATTGTTTCCTTCCTCAACTTCCTCTGAAATCGTAAGCTATATATCCATTTGACTTTGTTCAATACCTTACCCTGCCCTGTCATTCTCTTATTCTGCGTACGATGTCTGTCCTGAAAAGATGAGTTGGGTTTGTTTTGCAGTGAGACTCGGTGAAGATGACGCAGCAGAATGTGGTAGTGTCCGACACCAAATCTGGACCCAACAAGGCTGGTACCATTGCCGTATCAATTTTCTCGACAACGGCACAAAAGCCACCGGCGGCACCAGGAGGGCACATTTCCATTTCAAGGAGGAGGATTTTGAAGAACCTTGAAATCAATGGAGGACAAAGAATTAATGCATGGGTTGACTCCATGAGAGCCTCCTCCCCAACCCATCTCAAATCCACACCTTCTTTGGCTGAAGAGCACAGCTCTTGGACTGTGAGAACCAGCTCTTTCAAATTTATATTCCACATACTGGATCTGATTTTGCTCTACGTACTTATTTTATGTGCTTCATCAAACAGCTTCATCACCCATCGGCATTAGACATGTTTGAGCAAATTATTGATGCGTCAAAGGGAAAGCAAATCGTCATGTTTCTGGACTACGATGGTACGCTGTCACCTATAGTCGACGATCCAGACCGTGCTTTCATGTCGGATTCGGTTAGTTTCGTTGCTTTAGATTACTTTGTTCTGTTTTTCATCTTTTGACACCCTTTCTTGCATAAATTGGTTGCTAAAATCTTCTAATGTTACATGCCAGATGAGAAAAACAGTGAGGAAACTTGCAAGGTGTTTTCCTACTGCTATTGTGACTGGCAGATGCAAAGACAAGGTACACTTTTTGATTTAGAGGTTGGTTATTCAATTCTTCGGAGTTAGTCTCCATACACTTATTTTGTCTGCCCTCTTTCTTTCTTTTCTTTTCTTTCATATTTTGGATTAATTTGGTATTGCTTTGCAAACAATAGGTATACAATTTTGTTCGCTTGGCAGAGCTATATTACGCTGGAAGCCATGGCATGGATATTAAAGGGCCAACAAGAAGCTCCAAATACAACAAAGTGAGTGAGCTAGCTGTAGCGTACGTACAGCATATCGCATGGTATATATAATCCTAACTTTTTCTAGTTCTAAGAAATCTCCTAATTTTACGTCGGTTTGGGCTCTGCAGGATAGCAAAGCAGAGCCAGTTATGTTTCAACCTGCCAGTGAATTTCTTCCCATGATTGATGAGGTTCGTTTATTTTTCCCCTTCCTTGCCAATGGTTTTCTTTTTTAGAAGCACGGTAAGTAAAACTTAAAAACTTCAAAAATAAATTTGTATTTTTTCTGTGGGTACCAATTTTCAGGTGTACCAACAATTGGTTGATAAAACGAAATCAACACCTGGAGCCAAGGTTGAGAACAACAAGTTCTGCGTCTCTGTTCATTTTCGTTGTGTTGATGAAAAGGTATAAACTACAAAGCCATCTGTTTATATAGGCTATTGCTCTGTTCATGAAAAAGTCACTCATATGCACGATACACAGATATGGAGTGAACTGGCACACCAAGTGAGATTAGTGTTAAAGGAGTACCCGAAGCTTCGTGTTACCCAAGGAAGGAAGGTGGGCCATGGTTCCGTTTTCTTGTTTTTTATTATCTCCTTTTTTTCTTTGGTGGGGTATTTGTTTTAGTTTAAAGGTGCCTTTGAGATCAGAGGAGGATCAAGAGTGAGAGATGTCTCACTTTCAGTGTCATCTGTTTAATACAGGTATTAGAGATTCGTCCAACTATTAAATGGGACAAAGGGAAAGCCTTGGAATTTTTGTTAGAGTCACTCGGTGAGTTTTAATATGTTACATTACGTTTTGGTTTCTCGTTTTATTGTCACAATTAAACATGTGCTAAATATATGTTGGATATCTTTAATAGATAGAAAGAAAATGAATAGAATATAAACCAGAATTAGATATTTTTTTTTATTTTCTTTTAAGTATTAAAACGAGAGAATAAATGTTATTTTTTTATTTTTAAAATATTTATTTTAGTTTTATATTTATTTTTTTATATTTTTATTCTCATTTCATTTCCTTTCTTTCTATAATACCAGACGCCCACGTTATGGAACATTCATTAATCGCACAAATATATAACCCTTTGCTCTTTTTGGATAACTCTTCCGAATTTTTTACTATCACAGATAGTCAAAAGGAAAACACCCACGCCTTGCGTGATTAATTTATTCATTGAAGATTGTTTTCTATCCGTGAGCTTCTTAATTTATAATAAATTCCGTTTTAAATTGTCCACCAACATCTAAATAATAAATAATTTTCAACAGGATTTGCCAACTGTAGCGATGTCTTTCCTGTTTATATTGGTGATGATCGAACCGATGAAGATGCATTCAAGGTATCCAATGATCTTAATTGATTGTTTGGTTATTTAAAGTACTCTAAAAGAATCCCATTTAGCTTATTTGGAGGCCAAGTGTCTGTGTATGTTAATTGTTTGAAATAATTTAAACTAACTAAAGGGTTTCATCTGTTTTTCCATAAGCAGAAACTAAGAGACAGAGGACAAGGTTTTGGGATTCTTGTCTCGAAATTTCCAAAGGACACTAGTGCATCTTACTCTTTACAAGAGCCCAATGAGGCAAGTAGAATTTGATTTCATCTATTTTTGTACCATCGCATCGTATGCCTAAAATATAGTAGCTGTTTATCATTTATTGTCTATGATAATTATTTATTTATTTCATGCAGGTGATGGACTTTCTTCAACGTTTGGTGGAGTGGAAAAAACAAGTATCCCTGCGAGCACGTTCTCCGGTGTAAATGAGTAGATGAAATGAATGACATGTACATCCCCACCCTGCCAAAAAAATGAAGTT
Source organism: Castanospermum australe (assembly GCA_019955255.1). Lineage (NCBI taxonomy): Eukaryota > Viridiplantae > Streptophyta > Magnoliopsida > Fabales > Fabaceae > Castanospermum > Castanospermum australe. The sequence continues at coordinate 566,277 of NSJW01000002.1, forward strand.
CAGCTTGGGTAGCATATAGGACTTTTTGTAGTTTCTGTTCAGGTCAGAAGAAAGAACAAAAATGTACGGAAAAAGAAAGGCAAAAGTGTCTTTCTCAGTTTGAAGCACGTCTACATTGATGTAATCAGCTAAGTAGTGCGAAGTACAGGGAAAAGTCTATTAGGGCATTGGATGTACTTAATCCGAATGGATTAAATCTGTGTTCTTCCTAATTTCCTTTGGTATGATTAATTATAGGTTCTCAATCTCAATCGAGCTCCTACCAACTGGTTTATTATTCTATTTTTATGGTAAAAAGAACCTTGAAAATACCATCGTTGACACCATTTGTTCGCGAACATCGGAAAAACTTAATTGGCTGTCTCTACGATACACTACATGGACAAAGAACGAAACGGATTATGACATCTCGAATAAGCGTATGAAGTGATAGGCTTTTCGCCTTTGGGACATGAAATGTAAGGGGTAACTTCGTTTCACATCAATCTAATCTGCTGCTTTAATAAATGGGAAAACAAAGAAAGAGGAGGAGGGGTAGGGGCACGGGTGAAAAGGTGAATTGAAGCTGCTCTTTCGTGTACTGAGTCCATTATTTGTAGTTAACAGAGAATGCAAGCTGCTGCATAGTTGACGTTCTCTGTTAGTAGTGGCAATTATTTAGCCTATAATGCTCTTTGTAATTCTTGATTAAATCTCAATTAATTGGTTTCCTTCTATGCGAGGATATTTTTGGTGTCTTGATTATACAAATAGTAATGGACATTCCTCTCTTGTCAAGGTAAGAAAACTCTATCTTCGGTTACTGACACGGAAAAGTAGATTTAAGTAACATGCTAATTAAATTAATTGCTGGTTAAAACTCTATATCTATTACACGTGTAAAATAAGCAGAACTTACATGCAATAACAGGATAAACAAAGACTTCACTGTATTCCGCTTGATCGGTAAGATATCCTTAATTGGAGATAAGATCGCCATAACCATTAAGGATTGGATAATTGGAGATTCAGGTAACAAGATGGCCCCTTGTCAACTACCTTATTAGAAGACTTCTATCCAGCATCTGAAGCTGACTCAAAAGTTGCAGTTGTGGGTTAGGCCATTTTGGTGCTCAAAAAATGGCATGCTATGTCATCATTAAACGTTTGAATCAATGTTTCTTTGTCCGTACCCAGATACACTTCCATGGTTTTCACACTGTCAGGCAGTACTGACATTTCCATGCTCCTTTGAGTCCTGGAAATTGAGTCATAGATTCATGTACTGCAATAAACTAAACACAGTGAGAAGCATCAGAAACGGGACCAAAACTCGCGTGGTCAGAAAGTTGAATACCTCCTGTATCGCCCCACCTAGATGTCTGCATACTATATGTAAGTTGTTTGATTCTAGATCAATAATTGGTGAAGCAAGAGAATATTTAAGTAATGGTTCAGAAAGTTTGGTTGGTTTCGGTAGTCACACCAATATGTTTAAGTCTTTGTTTGATTCTAGCTAACTAAGTTTGAAAATCACATGCAGCTTGGTGATAAATTAGGAAATAAATTTTCGTGTCCCATGTATAGAAAAGGTGCTTCATTTTACAAATTGATAATAGAGACCGATGGCCAATCTTTTATGAAGGAAAGGGGAGAGAGGGGGAGAAAGGTTAGGTATAATTCCAATATACTTTGGTGTCCCACATTCTTTCGAACCAAATGCCGGCTTTGTTTGAGTAGAAATATGAGTTGGCACCATATATAATAAGACCTGGCCGCGACTAATATAAAAGATTCAAATAATCACGACTCATGTGGATTGACCACAGATATTATACACATGCAAAAAGTTGTGCCCGTGTTCTTGAAACAAGAAACATACGCAAAATCTACCTTATAATGTAATGAGACTGTTAGATAATGGCTTAGATTATGCATTTTATGCAGATAGCAAAGTTGACAAAAGAAAAAGAAGAGAGAAATAGGGGCTGACCATTGGGTGCTTAAGTTTGAAGGAACCCACTTGGAATGTGCCAAAAATGAGATGGGGAGAGGGGTTTCAAATAATTTGTATGAAAAATGAGGGAGGGTAATCATTTGGTTAGGTTAGTGAAAGTGAAACTCAACACCGAGTTAGGGAATCTATATGGTTGAATGAAGAGTTGGAATCCACTCAAAAGGAGATGTTTGATGGGAAGAATAGCATAGATATTTGGAGTAGAGACACGAACATGGCTCCATCCTTTGACAACCCCGGCTGTTAATTTGTGTCGGACGTGGAAAGATGGACTCCACTGGATTTCTTTCTATGATTGATGTCTTGGCTGAATTAAAGTATTAAAACTGAGTTTTTTTTTTTGTTATGTTTCAATTATTGGCGAGAAGGAAAAGTCGAACTCCATTTCTCTGCCATTTGCCTTTCTTTTTTTTTTTTTTTCACTAACTATAGATTTGTAATAATTTACCCCAAAAAGAAAAATATACTTTCAACCCGTTTTTCGTCTCCCCCTTTTCCTACTCTAGTCATTGGCTCGTGATATTAGGAGAAAGCAAAACGGTAGGGTACGTGACTATAAAATATACTTCCATTTTAATAATAAAACTTTTACTTGTATTTTTTTTGAGAAAGTGTCTCCCTCTTGGCTTGCTCCCACCAACCCCAATCTTAAAATTGAAAAGCATTAGCAGTTAATACAGAAGCCCTATTATTATGGGAACTGCAACAACTGGATCATATCAGCACGTATTATTAGGGTTAGGATTATTTTAGTTGGAAGACATAAATATGTTTATGTCGTTAACTATATATTTAAACTTAAATATTATTAATTTTTTTTAGAATAAATAAAACTTTTTTATAAATTTTTTAGAATATTATTTCAACGAACTCTGGTTTAGCTTATAATAACACAACTCAATTTTTAATTAACGTGCATAGTCTGTTTAAACCGAAGTATAATATTTAATTTCAGCACAAAACAAAAAAATCCCTTGACAGTATTAATAATGATCAAATTATTTTACCTAAATTTTGATACAAATATTAATTATAAAAAATTAGAAATTATCGAAAATATATAAAAAAAAAAAGAAGAAAAACTTCCTTAGATAATTGGATCCTCTGCCATGCTGTGGGCAATTGGCATTGGCATTGGAGGTGTCAGAAGCTGTGTGCTGGTTAGCGATGGAGAAGTGGTCCTTGAGTACACGTGTTTGATTCTTCGCAGAGAAGAATGCAAATGTCTAACACCTGTGTTGGTTTGGGGAATCGGTCCCCGCTTTGAGGGTCGAGCCCACAAATGGCTGCAACTAAGAAACTTATTTATATTTATATTTTTACATTTACATATTAATTTTTTTTATAAACTTACATATAATTTATTAATTAATTATGTACTTATTATCCAACTATATTCAAATAATATTATTATTATTTTATCTTTGGAACTCCATAATATGCGCATACACGCGCACATAATAGTAATAAATTGAGCCTGAGAGTAGGTTATTAGGTTGAGAGCAGCACTGGTTGTGTACGCCAAACTCCTCGGTCACATGGGTTCCCACGTGATCCCCATATGCCATGGTTATGGGGAGCAAAGTAATGACACTAGTTTGATGATGGATCCTGGTTAGAACTTATAATATAAACTGTTGCAAACCCTGAAACCTCTGATATAGGGTGCAAATATAAGGAGTGATATAGAGAATGTGTTGGTACGTGATTGGTGGTGTACCAATACCATATGCATTAAAGCAATTATTTTCCCACTTTATTTTCTATTATACACACACAAACGTACACACATTACGTGTTGATAAACCAATGAGTTCGAGATTAAAAAAAATGCATATATTCACTATTTAATTATACGACAATCCAATATCAATTTCAAAAAGTATTTGATGAATGCAAATTATTGTAAGAGGAACACGACGATATTCGGAACTGATTGCAATGTAAGACGCATAATGCTCGCAAATCAGTAAAATAAGAATAAGGCATCAACCATGACTTGTGTGAGTCTGTATGTGATTGATAAAATTTGCAGTTATGTGGTGAAGGAATTTGGCGAAAAATCGAATCATTTAATTGTGTGATAATTTTTGGAATAAAGAGCGAGCTAGAAGAAGGGGAATAATCTGTCAAATGTAAACACACTCAACAACCAATATGGACATGAATGAACCCAAAAAGAGGGTCACTCAGAAGTCCCAGAGAAAAGGAATAAAACATTGTTTCTTGTTCGTTTCCTGTTACAATGACTTCTTCCACTAACCATTAAGAGAAAAAGAAAAAGGTTTTCCAACTAACCATGTGCTTGTGCTAGTGCAAATAACAGAAAAGGTGAGAGGCCCCATTGCCAGAAGAAAGTAGGTATGTGTTAAAGTTTATTTAGTTCAACTTTCTCAATAATAACACTAATCTAAACTTTTAAAGTGTTACTCCTTTAATCCAACACTCTATTTTGAGTTTACTGCCCTTCGTTAAAGTGAATTACTTTTTTATAATTCAAATTCCTCTTCCACAAGGCTTATCTGCTCTCGCCCACGACCTATTTGTTCTTTCAAGTACGTATATGCAATTAATTTGATACATGCATATGATGATATTAGTTTTTCATGTAGTGCAGCTGGATGAAACCTAAAAATAAACATGCATTCATTTTAATAAATACGTTTAATGAAAGATATTTTTGGCTCAGCTTTAAAAAAAAAATCTTTTCAAGAAATATCAGTACTTAAAATCAATTTCTCCCTTTATCACAAAAAAAAATCAGAAAATAAAGAAGATTTTATCAGAAAATGGACGGTGAATAGAACATTTAATCAGTTATAATTTAAAGTTCAATTTTATAATTATATTTGTGATCAGATTAATTTCGACCAATGAAAATCGTTTAAACAAATTGATTAAACTATTTGAACAACTAATCATTATTTTTTAAAAAAATATTTTTTTATATTTTATTAATATTTTTATAAATTTTATATTATTATACGTAAATTATTTTTATTATGTTATTAGATTCGACTAATCAATTTAAATTATTAAATTGATTAAAATTAAACTAGAAATTTCACCAATTCATTACACGATCTCATTTTAACAACATTACTATTAAGAGAATATTAACCGTACCACTAATAATTGTTTGAATCAATTACTCCCCCGTTACCCATTCGTTGACTGTTTTAGTTAATTTTTCCTTTCAACAGGTATATATATAAAAAGTCGTTGCCACGACTTAAACCTATGTACTTTTCTTAAATTTCCGACTTACTCCAGCCACTTGAGTTAGAATAAGATAAGAAAAGGAATAACACCTTTACAGTTCTAAAATACTCTAGAATATCCACATCCACTTGCATGTTGCTTCTAGTACAATAAGGCTTTATTTTCCTCACCACTGTGTTCTGCTTTTCTCATTATATCACATGTAGCATTTTTTTTTTCGTAATGGAAGTTATTGTCATGTATATGCGAATTTACGCTAATGCTCAAGGCAAAAAAACAAAACATAATAACAATAACAAAGAATTTATAGTAATGTTTTATTTTATCACCTTTTTCTTTTTAAATAGGAGTCTTATATAGCGTCCAATGTACCTCGTGTAATCCTCCAACTTTCTTTAATGCGTTGCAATGTATTTTATTATCATCATTATTATAAAAATGGCAGTGGTTGTTGAAATCAACTCTTGGAACTTGAACTCTAGGCAGTACGTATCATGCAACTGCCCTTTTGTTTGAGATTATACTTAATGTGGCATGACTTTATATGAAAATTGTGTAATTATAGATTAACTTGGCACATATTCCAACAGTATTTGTCAAAAGATATAATATATTTTTTTCTCTCAAACATTCGGTGACATTGAGAACCATGTAAAACAAACAAGCAACTAAAGACCCAAAGTATTTATCAACTAATTAAAGCAGTTGGTGAACTCTAATCCATTATCCGGCCAAGTTCTATGAACAATTTCAATTACCATGATCAGATTGTCCTGTTTGACGAGTGCATTTTAATTAATAAGAAATAAGTTCTGGAAAACGTCAGAATAATGTTATCAAATATATCCACACACACTGCTAATGGTAAACAAAATGGGAATAAAAGGAAAGGAAAAAAAACTAAATCTAACCAGTGATTTGTTGAAAGTGAACACAACGAGAGTCTTGATTTAAGGAAGTAGATCTAACCTTTTATGACTATGATTCTAGATTTGGATTATTCTTCAGAGAATGGACAAAGTTTTCCAGGTCAGATAGTCTTCATAGCCTAAGGTCTTGGCAGCCCCAGGTTGAATATGTATTAGTAAATTATTAATAAAGATTATTTTATGTCAACTTCAGTCAATTATCTTGATAGCTTTTTATCCCACGCTTGATTTGTACAAACCAAAATCGTTTTCGAAAGGCGTATGTTTAATTTTGCGATGACTAATTAATATAATAAATATAGTCAATTTAAATAGTGGGTCAATTACACATTATCCATGTTTGTAGAATGTTCGTCAAACAAGACAGTCTTTTTCGTAACACCAACTTATATCTAAACAATTTTCTTGGGTTGCGGCCTAGTCAGTAGTTAGATGAGCTATATATATATATATATATATATATATTAAACACCACTTGTTATGAACTTATACTACGTCGAAAATAAATAAAAATGGAAACAGTTACGTAATTAAAGGAATTTCCACAAAAGCAGCTCTCAATCTCAGTAAATAATCCATCAAGTTGGCCCTAGTTATTTAATCGCCAATAAAGTTGAAGGAGCAGTGGCCATATCTCAAAAAACATATATTCTATATTTAGAGGATCCTAATAATTTTATTTTATTGTAACAAGCAAAAATCAATCAATCGAAGCGTCATGTGTCCAAGTTTCTGTAATTTTGTGGAATGGTTTACTGTTACTGTGCAACGTTTTCAATTAGAGGTAACAATCAAGAAGGAATATGCCACAAGCTTATCCCCATTCCTCAATTTTACAAATTGGGATATGATAGTAAACTATTACATAGCTTGTCATATATTCATGGTTTGTTTAATATATGCTACATAGATGTCCCCACCAAAACAATGCTACGTAGATGTCATGTCACGATATCACTAGTGTAGGGCTGGGTATCTCAGATACTGTTTAATACTGTTCACTAACGAGCATTAATTACTAAAATAATAATTAGTACTAAAAAATTGACTATGACTACTTTACATGATATATCCCTAAAGTCATTCGTTAAATTAATAAATTGCCAGACAGATGTCTGTAGACATTAAAATTTAATTCAATTGAGAATATAAAAACTTTTATTTTTTCAAAAAAAGAATATTGATTGAAGGGCTTGTTCACACGACTTAATCCGTTCTCGTTACTCTGTAGTCTATATGTATATTTCAAGAAAAATTAGTTTTTCTAAGACAAAGGTATCTGTCACAAAAATTATGAAAATTGTCACTTCAAATACGGTGACAAAGAAATTGCCGCAAAATGCTATCATTAAAGTCAAGACTAAATTGAAGTATATTTTGGGAGTTAAGTAAAAAATTAATTTTACCTTAAAAAAAATTATAATGAAAGTGACTGGTAATAATTTTTGTAGTGAACAGAATTGATTATGATTTTTTAGTCAAGACTAAGTATATAAAAAAAAATTATGATTAACATTATCAAATTAACTGTAAAAAGTGAGACTCTATAATATTTCAAAAATATCCTTTTAATTTCACTTTTTAAGAAATTTATAATTATTCTATACAATATGCAACAAACTTTAAAATTTTAAATTATTTTATAATATAATTTAAACGGATCCCAAGTTGTAGTAAATCAATTTGCTGCCCCAAATAAATATATATCATTCTTCTAGTGAAGTATATATAGCTAATTTAAGTGTTTTTTGCAATGTACTGAAAAAATAAAACTCTTTCTATAACCAAGATAACTGAGAATTTAAGTAATATTATAGGTTAAAAGTTGTATAAATTTTTTTTTATAATTTCCTTTTTTTTTTAACTTGAGGATTCGAACTGAAACTAAGAAGAGAGAATATCTACTTATTACTATTAGAATTACCACCACAAAACCGATGGCTTATCGCTTGTTTAGTAATAATATCACTTCAGCGCATAACCCAAAATGTGATTGGTTTTTTTTTCGGGTGTTAGAAATAAAAGGTACAAAGGTTGATTTTCGTTGGAAATATCACCTGCTTATAATTTGAATAATTGAGATGAATGAGAATTTAAATAAAAAATTTATCAACTGGTTCATAAATATATTTTAAATTTCTCTTTGGTTCATAATATCCCTACTAGTTTGGGCTAATAAAAGGGGAAATTCAATGGGTTCATGTTTTTAGAGAGGCGATTAAAAGTGCAATGCCTTAGCCAATCATGGACAATCTCTTAGTTGGGCTCTCATGCCTTGAACCAGGTGCTCCTGTTACTTTCTGTTATTTTGTCCGCAGATGTAGTAGTTGCTGTGCAGACTTGTTTTTGGGTCCTTTGACCCCGGTTGTCCATAAAAAAAATTTGTATAATTTTCGTTTGCATTGCTTAGTAACAAAATTAAACCAGAACCGCAACGATGCCGAGTCGCCAACACCTAACGGTGAATTACCTAAACAGGATTGGCCCAGTTTGATCTAAACAAGGCCCAATCTAAGCTTTCGCTTTACCTTATGAACGTATCAGAAATTCAGAATGTTGGTATTTCCGAATAAGCCCTTTCTTTGTCCAACGTCTTTGTGTTCCGATACAAATTTCCAGTTCTATCTTTAAATTACCAAAGGCAGCAGGTAGAACAGGAAAGCTTAGGGTAAAAGAAATCAGTAAGAAAGACTCAGAGAACAGAAGAAATTAAGTTTAATTTAGCAAAAAAAAAAAAAGAGCGAAAATGATCAGAGTTTAATTATAGTTTCACTGATGTGGCTGCTGCCATGTTTTCATCATGGAATATCACTGCTACGACGTGCATATATCTATAGACCATACCTTCCTAATAAATGTTCAACGTTGTTTGAAATTGGTTTGGCATTCTTGTGACAAGACTCTGGTGACGTTCCTCTGAGTGCTCACCTTAAACTCACACGCTACATCGGACTTCATAACCCATGTCTCTAACCCTGCGACTCTGATCTTTACCCTGAGTTTCATTTCCAAATCGAAAGCAACGGGTGTGTTGGATTTGTTGTCATTCATGCTCTTCTCCATCCGCGGAGGCAATGGTCCATCGGATCCTGTTAGCTCAACCACGACCTCGGTGGAATCATGTGGATCTTGGTCCAACGGTGGGAATTTCCCAGTGGCCACCCATTTCTTCTCGTAAAGCAAGCTAACCTCCGCATCCCTCTGGTACTCAACCACCAACCTTTTATTGGGGTTCTTGGCCGTCAACGAGATTTGATATTGGGGTCGTGAGGTTTTATTCGCAGACCCAGAGGATGGTGAGGAGTTCTTGACCACAAAATTGGTGACGGAAAATGCAGGTCCCGTGGGGGTGAAGATGAAGTATAAGATAGCCAGTGTTATGCCAATCAAGGCAACAATGGCGAGCACGACGAGGGAGATGATGAGGAGGAGGCGAGGGCAGCCCCGGCCCGGCTTGTTTCTGACATGTGAATTGCGGTGCCTTTCCACAATCTCGGCATTCTGAGGTGGTGGAACTCGGAAGACTTGGTCCTTGGGGACTTGAACGATGTAGGTCTGACGGTGGTCGCGGCCGGGTGGGAGCGGCAACAGTGCGAGGGCGCGGTCGCCGTCGCCTCCGGCATCGTCGGTGCCGTGCGGTTGGACGCACCCTTCCATGAGTAATCGCGGAATAGGCTACGCGCACGGCACGGGTGAATGAACCCGTTTTCGGCTTCTACAAATGCATGCATGGGAATAGGGGTTGTTTTGGGAGTTGAGACGTTGAAAGAGAGAATAGGGTGGTTACAGCTGGATAAACACAAGCCAACAGCGCATAGGATCAATGTTTTGGTGTTAGTTTTGCTTGGAGTTTCAACCAGCTACATTTTGACGATAGATAGGAATGCTGCATATGAGCATTTTTTTTTGTAATTCCTTATGCTTCTATATATATGCATTTTACACCAATTTTTATAATTTTGTGAAACATTGCAAAAAAAAAAATTGTTTTGTCAAAACCTCTATAATTTGCTTGGAAAGGGAATTTTCTTTGTTCTGTACTTTGAGCATAATTACAAAAATTATTTTTAATTGATTTAACGAGATCAAAGTGCTAATGAAACTAACTAATTATATGGAGCAAAATGTCAAAGTCAAAATCATATGGTGACAATTTGATATAGTCTTAAAACAAAATGGGAAAAAATGAATTTAACCCAAAATCAATTATAGAGAAGTTATATTTTAAGTTCTAAAATTTTGTCTCAAATTTATTAATTGTGTTTGTTTGTTTTGGCTCCAAGCAAGCACAAACTAACTTTTGCATACTTTTCAAAATAATTTTCATCTGTTATATCTGTTATTTGATAATATTAAAGAATTATTAATTATTTTTTAATTTTATTATTATTTTTTAATAACGAGAAAATTAATAAAATAAATAAAATAAAAAAAAAGTATTAATAAAGTGAAAAGAAAATTTAGTCATATTAAATTATATTTTTTTATAATTGAGACTATTTAATAATTTTCTTAATCTTTATGTAAAAACTTTAAATAATAGATAAAAGTGGATGGAAGAAATAAAAAGTAAATATTTTTTGTTTCTCAAAATATTGTTTGAGCTTCTTTAAGATGTAAAACAAACATGGTATGAAACAACTATAGATATGAAAAATGATTTTTATCAATTAAAGACTTGGGTTGTGGTATCATTGTAATAAAAAGTAATAAAATAATATAAAATGGAATAAGCTAAGATTAATAAATTGTTTCAAGCAAATATATTCATATATAAATTATTACCATAATATATTGTTTCATATAATAATATAAAATCAGTAAAATGGAATAACCTAAAATTGTTATAAGAGATCTGCGCATTGAATAACTGGCAGGAAACTAACAATCATGATTCATGTCTGCCTCTACCATTCAGTACATTAGAAATTGAAACCGCATGCTAAAAAACTTTCTGATACAAAAATGCCTACTGTCCAAAAATGCCTATGGCAACTATCCAAATGGATCTATGGAAAAGGCATATTGGCACAGAAAAAATTGTCATTGTTCCAACGCACAGCGATGACCAAAAAAAAAAAACGCGTAGCAACATTGGCATTCTTCTCACTTTATGATTTTTAGTCTGAAAAACAATTTGTTCAGAATCTTCTTCAATCTACGGAAATATTTTTTGAAAAATATTAAATTTCTTGTGATGTATAATCATTTAATAGATTAAAATTTTTTCCTGTATTAATATGAATTATTACCATTTAATGCGAATAGCGTTATTGATGAAAACATTTATGTTATGTTCAGTACAAAGAACGAAATTTCAGCCCTATTTAATATATTATATAAATAATGAATAATATAATATAATTAATATAATATTTTTCATATAATATTTGAATAAAATATTAGTTAGCATAATATCAATCAAAATAATTTTATTTAACTTTAACTTATAATAAATAAATATCAAATTATTTTATCGTATACAGTTAAAATTAAATTAAATAATTTTGATCGAATAAATTACTATCCATTATCTTTTTTAAATATAAATAGTATTAATTAGACTATGTTATATATCATTAAAACAATGTGCCAAACGGGGCCTAACAACAGGAATAGGAATGAGAAGGTAAATTATAATGGAAGTCCTATTTTGATTCTACATGATACAATGGAATACAATATAGATTGAAAAGCAATTTCAAAGTTTGATGTATATGATACAATATAGAATGAAATGCAAATTAAATATAAATAATATAATTATCAATAATGAAGAAAATAATTATATTATTAATAATTATATATATATATATACACACACACACACACACTCATTTTTTTAAAAAAATATTCAAGATTAATTTTTTAATTTGAAACAAATATTTTCATAAATTTTAAAAGTACAATAATTATTTCATTTTAATAATATTATTTATTTATATTCTTCTTTATATTACATTCTCCATCCTAATATTAAGGTTAGTTAAATTATATAAGGGTTAAATTTATTATTTTGTAAATTGAATAAGGTTATAATAGGTAAGAAATGTGGAATCCTATTCCACAAATTTATAAAATCTTAATCTCACCTTCTTCTTTTTTTTTGAGGAATAAGATTTCACAAATTTGTAAAATAGGATTCAGAATAGGAATATCATTTTATATTTTTTTTCATTAACAAACGAGAAAACTCTGATTCCAAGACAGAATTTGAAATATCATTATATTCTTTCACAACAAATATAACATTAGAGTATCAAAATATGGTTTAATTTCTATCTACTGATAGTGTAAAGTAATATTACACTACCATTCAATTAAGTTAAGACACGTAATTATTTTTTTTCACGTCATTCTTTGAATAATTGAAATATTTTATTTAGTAAAAATAAAGCATAATAGCTGAAGAAGTAAAATTAAGGGTTTTTACTTTTCTGTTCTACAGCTGACGTTGTACCAGACTCCTCATTTTATTGCCTCTGCACATCTGTTGCTGTCTCAAATAAATCGATAAATAGTGATGTAAGCTTACTCTGAAGAGAAGAAGGTCTTTGATCAAATAAAGCCAGAGACCGGGCATTGTAGCCTTTCAAAAAAGTACTTCTCTTCTTTTATTCATGATTTTTTCAATTCTAAATATGTTTTATACCTTTTGCCCATGAGAGATTATGCACGATTCTCAATTAGGTGACTTTTTTAGAAATCCAATTAAAGTAGTATATTAATAGGTTTTTTGGAAATAAATTTTAGTTGTTTAGATTTTGAAAGTATAGCCATCAAACATTGCAAAGTAAAAAACGTTAAACAAGTCTGGGTAAAAAAAAAACTATTTTTATTCATAATTTAGAATGTTATTAACTTTATTTTGATCGATTACAGCATGCTTTTAAACTAATATTTATTGTTTTTTTTCCCCTTTTTTATGCTTATCATAGAATTAAGATGATAGATGTGGCGGAGGAAGATTCTATTGCGGCAAATTGTGGAGAGGAAAACAGATTTTCAATTGCTCTTGAGGTGGAACATCATCATAATGGACTCCTATCAAATATGGAACCATTAGATCCTTACGAAGGAATGGAGTTCTCATCAATTGAAGATGCAAAGGATTACTACACCAGGTATGCAAGGAGAAAAGGATTTAGTTTTCGTATGAACCGTGTCACTAAATCAAGAACAAATGGTGTAATAATTGGTCAAGAAATTGTTTGCTCCAAGGAGGGCTTTCGAGCAACAAAATATATGAAACGGCATGATAGAAATCAAGAACCACCTAACGAGACAAGAGTAGGATGCAAGGCAATGATATATATATATATAAAAAAGAAGATAGGTGGATTATTACTAGATTTTTAAGAGACCATAATCACAAGCTTGCTTCTCCGAAGAGTTCACAATTTCTCCGAGTCCATGGAAAGAAGACTAAAGTGCAAAATAAACTTATTGATGTGCTTGGTGATTGTGGTTTAGGTCCTAACAAAATAACATCGGTTCTATCTATTGAGAGTGGTGGCATTGATAATGTTGGGTTTAGTCAGCAAGATATTATAAATTATTTAAGTGGAAAGAGACAAAAACAATTTGATAAAGGAGATGCCCAATTGATGCTTGCATATTTTAAGGATTGTCAATTGAAGAATCCTGGATTCTTTTATGCATTTCAAGTGGATGTGGAAGGACAATTAGCAAATTGCTTCTGGGTTGATTCAAGGTCTAGAATGGCTTACAAATATTTGGGTGATGTGGGGACTTTTGATCCAACCTACATAACAAATAGATACAAACTGCCATTTGTTCCATTTACTGGAGTTAATCACCACCAACAATCCATTCTTTTTGGTTGTGCTTTATTGTGGGATGAGACAATAGAAAGTTTTGTTTGGCTGTTAAGTACTTGGTTAGAAGCAATGTCTGGGCGTCACCCAAAAACAATTATCACCAACCAAGATGCTGCTATCACTAATGCTATTGCAAAGGTAATGCCAGATGTTAACCATCACTTTTGCATGTGGCACATAGAGAAAAAAGTTTCAGAGCACTTGAACTATATTTATCTTGAACATAGTGAATTTAAGAATCAATTTTATAAGTGCATTCACCAATCTATCACCATTGAAGAATTTGAATCTGAATGGGAAGCAATGATAGATAAGTATGAGTTGCAAGATAATCAATGGCTAAAGATATATTCTGTTCGAGAAAAATGGATTCCTGCTTGTGTACGCCATTCATTTTGTGCTGGAATGTCTACAATTCAAAGGAGTGAAAGCATGAATAAGTTTTTTAAGGATTTTTTTAATTCAAGTACTCCATTGAGCAAGTTTGTAACACAATATGAGAAGGCTCTTGATGCACGATATAACAAGGAAAGAGAGAAGACTTTCAAGACAATGAATTCAAATCCTGTTTTGCGAACTTTATATCCAATGGAAGAGGTAGCTTCTAAAATTTATACAAGAAAGTTGTTTAAGGTGTTTCAGAATGAGTTGGTTAGCTCTCAAAAGTTTATTGCAGAAAAAATTAAATTTGATGCAGAAGTGTACACATACAAGGTTCATGAAATTTGTCAAGAGAAGCCTAACCATTATGTAACATTTCATGTCTTGTCAAAAGAAGCAAATTGTAGTTGTCACACGTTTGAATTTTTGGGCATACTATGTAGACATGTGTTGACAGTATTCATAAAGAAAAATGTGCATACTCTCCCTTGTCATTATATACTATGTCGATGGACAAGGGATGCTAAGAAGGAGAAGGTTAAAGGATTATTAAGTGAACAATTCCACGAGGGTAGCAACAAAGCTTCTAGTACTTTACTATTCAATAGTGTTATGATTCACTCTCTTGAACTTTCCGAAAGAATTTCCCGATCAGAAAAGCATCATGATGTTGCAATTCATGGTTTACAAAAACTAATTGAGGAACTCGATTTATTGGAAGTTGAAGAATCAAATGAAGAGTTTAATAATTTGACAAATCAAGTTATTCCAAAAGCCTCCAAAACTGTTGTAACTTTGCGTGATCCTCCACGTGGCAACTAAAGGGCGCCCTCGAACTTTGCGAATGAAATGTAGTATGGAATTGCTAAAAAGATGTTCTGTTACTTGTTCAATTTGCAAGAGAAAACGCCATACCAAACGTACCTGTACAAAATTAATGCAAGCAAGGTATATTGAAATCTTGCTCTTACTCTATTTATTTGCTTGTTTTCCCCTCTTGTCCATTTATTTGCCTTTATATCTATGCTCTAACACACTATGTTTTTCAGGTGTGATATCATAAACGGTCAATTTCCAAACTCTAGTGCAACAGAATCTTCTAGTTTGGTTGAAACAAAGGTAATGGAACTCTTATTATATCTACAAAATTAATATTTAATCTATGAATTTCTATCATAATAATATATTTGTCAATACTTTTCATTGTAGGATTTTATGGAAGCATGATTGTCACTTCTGGCGAGGGTCTTAACATAACTAATTGTAATGAGAGATCTATTAGATTACCACTAGTTTCTGTTATATTTATTTAAGATATGATAGAACAATTGAATTATTTTATTAGATTTACCAGTATTTTCTGCTGGTTAACTTAAACTTGATTGCTATTATTGATCACGTTTTTGTGAATGAATTTTTTTGTTATGCTTCTATATTGGAGTTTGCACAACCCTTAAACTGATTACCCAACGTACCTCTTTGAATTGGAAGAGTTTAACTTTTATTGAACTTAATAAATTGAAAAGTTAAAATCTGATTTCGGATTACAACTTACCATCTGCATTTTGATAATGTGAGCAAAATTGAACCAATATTATTCAAGAGGAAGATACTTGCAAAACTAAACTCCAGTTAGCAGTTGATGCGCGACTTATTCAGAAAGATAAGATGATTGTAATATACATTCTTGGAAGTTATTTACTTCTGAAAATTATTGGCCAAAAAAGTATTTGCGAATGTCCTTACATGCGTACACGCCATAGTTGGAGCAAATCCTTGTCACTTGTCAAACACATGGGTGACAGTATATTGGAAACATTTCAAATTCCAAGTGAATTTGTCTGGTTAGCTATCAAAGCTAAATATTTGTTTTATTGTTCAAAAGAGAAAAACTGCTGTTCACCTCATGAAAATGAATATCAAACATTTATTCAGTAGAAGTAAAAAAAAAAAAACAAACATCTAGAACATCTGCAACTCGAAGCTGAACTATACTCATGGTTCATGACTGCCATGGTTGGTACTTAGTCCAATGTCTCTGCCCTGCATTAAGGGCATGTCCCTTGGAATGATATATACTGTTAACTTTCTCCAGACAAATTTTCTGTGATCCCATACCTCATCTCCTGTGTGATCTGTTGTGTAGTAGAGCCAACCATGCCATTTAGATGGGACCGTAGAAGCATTACCCTTTTCTGCATATTCAACCCAACAGATTTTAAGAAAAAAAACAATATTAGATTTACAATTTAGAAAATCATTAAAAGAAAAACATAAGCCTATCAAGGATCATAACATAAAATTGTTAGCATAAGCTAAATTGATTTACAATTTGGTTAATGCTAATAATTGATTTAATAAAATCATCGCAAAATCCAATAAAAGTAATTAAATTAAATTGCTCACAGGACTTAAATTTATACAAAAATTATTCAACATTATTTGTTCTTTTTAAATGAAAAAAATATGATCTTATATAGATTTGGAATAATATATCAATCTCAATCATGTAGATCTGAAAAATATTACTACATTCAATTTGGTTTAAATTTCAATTGTTTACTTCTGAGGTTTGTAGCAACTCCAATATATACATATCAGTTCTTTATTAGCACTTCTTCTTTGTGCAGAAACTATTTTGACTTTTAATAGCATCTGACAGTATCTTTTTTTTGTTCATTATGTCATGGTCAAATAGCCATGTTTAATAATCAGAATGCTTGATGGTTGCCGTCCAAGTGCATGGTAAACACCTTCACTCGTCTTGGGCTCAAGGGGTTAGTTTTAACTCTTTCCAGCCATGTGTAATTTATTAGACCAAACCACACAAAGAATGAGACACATACAGCTGGGCACTAACCAAATTGCATGTCGTCAAGTCTCTCATAATACTTGTTACCAGATTTATCAACACCAACAAGCCTTGCCCCAATATTGTGGATCTTAGTTTGCTTACATAAATTCATAAATTCAAAAAAGAATTAGAATGGAAGAGGATAAATACTGGTATCACGAGAGAGAGTTAAAAATCTCAAAGTAAAATAACAAGTAACAAGAGAGATATATCAACACAGCCCCTTCACCAACTTCATATGAACTTGATCTCTATTCTGACTACTTTAGATAATTCATTATAATTTTCTTTTTAATTTTTAATCCTATATGCATTTGATAGTTGATTTATTTTAGATTTTCCAAGATCAAGTTTTGCCTGCACATCAAAGAAAACTATCAAGTCATTGATTTTGTACCCCAGTAGAAACCAATGATTTCACTTCTAAAACACAACATGCTAATAAAAATCACCTAATGAACAATGAATTGGAAGTAGTAGGCTCTCCTCAATATACAATTCCCCCAAACTAAAATTGCGTAATTCAATGTAATCCCATAAAGCCAAAGAAGAATCTATGGATTGTTTTCTTTTACATATCTGACCAAAGTCAGTTGCAGCATTTCAAGTATAACTTTCCATCTTCGTTTACATTCAATTGTTAGACGTAAATTAACTCAAGTCCAAGCATGAAAATATCCAATCAAATACACAGAAAATGATGCAGCATCAGGATGGAAACTCAAACTGTGTCACAACATCATATTTTGAAGTATAAAAAGTTTACTTTGAAGCTCATCAAGCCAGCAATCGGCGCTGAAAGTGGTCCTTCAACTAATTTCGTCGACAATAACCGCACCGACAATGCCTCTGAAGTAGGCAGAGGCGACAGCACAGAAGCGCTCATAGCCGGTATTTCTTGAACCCATCGGAGATTGGATCACAACTGGCAATGCCACCTTCCTCTATCGGGCAATTGCCGATGGAATTTGTTGGCGACGACGTCCGTGGCACTCAGAATGATGTTGATGGCTGTGAGGTTGTTGAAGTTGGAGGAGAGGGCCACGTCCTCTATCTGAAGGTTGTTGAGGTTGTTGATGGCCTTTAGGTACAATGGCGACATAGTCGATGGTAACAGGATGGCGGAGACTGATAAAAAACCTGACAAGGGAGTGCCGAAGAAGATGATGGGAGGCAACAGATGCGGCTGTAGACAAAACCCTTTCAGTTTTACTTCTTCAGCTGTTATGTTTTAATTTTATTAATAAAATATTTTCATTATTTAAAGATAATTAAAGTATCATTTTAATTTTTTAAATATTTATTTGACATTAATTTAATTTTTTAAAAATATGTAATATCAAATTAATCATTTAAAAATTTAAAATAATATTAAAATAATCTTTTAAATATATATAACATCAAATTAATTTTTAATATATTTAAAATAATATTAAAGTAATCTTTTTAAAAAATATTTTAAAAAATTATTTTAATATCACATTAAATCTTTGAATGATTAATTTAATGTTATATATTTTTAAAAGATTAAATTAAAATTAATATTATTAAAAAATTAAATTAATATTAAATAAATTTTTAAAAAATTAAAATAATAATTTAATATTTAAAGAATGACGTGACAAAAAAATAATGATGTGTCTTAATTTATTTAAATAATATTATAAAATTATTTTATATTATTGATAAATAAAAATTAAACTCATCAAAATATATTAAAGAGTTTTTTATTTATTTTTTATTTTTATTTTTAGTTAATATATTTTTATTTATAATTATAAACATATTTTATTTTATTTTATTTTTAAAATTTTATTAAAATGAAAATAAATATTTTTTATTTTTACTATTTTTTATAAAATTTTAAAAATAAAAAATATAATAAAAATAATATGAATTTTTTATAATTATCAATAAAAATATATTAATTAAAAATAAAAATAAAAATAAATCAAACACCCTCTTAAATTGACAAGCTAGTTTTTTAAACAAGTCAACATAACGAAAGCTCTAGCAAAGTTCTAATGTTTCGATATGGATTTTTTTTTTTTGGGGGGTTAACGGTATGGATTCATTTAATTCAATTTAAAATTAAAAATTCAATATATATATAATATTATATATATTATATATATATATATATATATATATATATTATATATATATAATATATATATATATATGCCCCATTTTGGCCTAAGGTGAAACCGGCCACCATAAAAATTGGATTAAATCATTAAACAAGTACACTCATGTAGGGCGTGCATATTTTAAATTTTATCACTTTTCATGTAAATTATTTGTTTAGATATTTAATTAAATTTTTTATTTTAATATTAAGATTTTAAAGAAAATATAATTTAAAAAATTTAATATAGGTGAAAGATGTAAAAATAAATAATTGAAATAATTATATATTTGTGTATTTTTTATTTAATTGATGGACCGTGTCCAAGTTACACTTGGCTGATAAACTTCCCTCGCTGAGGGTCGAAATTTTCAAACTTCACTCTATAAAATTGTGTCAATAAGAGAAAATAGTATTAAGACACGTAATATAATTATTATTAAATTAAAATATGGCATATAAACTAATATATATGAATTCTTTCTAAAAAAATTATGATTCCCAATCATCACTCTTTGAATCTGATATGAATTGATGTCAATATTGTATGTTAGGTATACCAAAGGTTAATTATTTAAAAAGTTTAAATTGTATTAAAATTTAATTTAATAATAAAAATTTTAATATTATATCAAAAATTATTATTTTAAAAATTTAAAGTACAAGATAAAAATATGTAAAAATAATTTTATATTATAAGAAGCTTTTTTATATAAATATAATAAAAAAAAATTTATTTATTAGTATTTACTTTTTTGAAATTATTTATCAAAAGTTAAAATCTGATAAAATTAGAAATCACATTAGGTTAGAGTAATTTTTGACTTGAACAAAATAATTTTTTTAAAAAAAACTAGTTAGGAAATCTTCGTAAGTTATGATAACTTTCTAATCTATTTTTTAAAAAATGACTATTCAATTAAAAAATTATCTTAACTTAGAATAACTTTTTAATTATAATTAAAAAAATTTAAACTCTATTGAAAAGTTGTTATGACTTCTTAAATAATTTCTAAAAAATATTTATTTTATGTAGATTAAGGTGACTTTTGATCTTATTAAATTTTAATATATTTTAATAAATAATTTTAAAAAGCTTATAATGACTTTTTAATTAATTTTTAAATTAAAACTACTTCTGATCTTATAAAATTTTTGTATATTATAATAAATAATTTTTAAAAAAATAAATATCAATAAATAAAAATTTTGTTACTATATTTACATAAAAAAGTCAAGAAGGTCATTGCCTACTGCACAACCTGCTTTCTCACGAAATGCTATTTTATTTATGTTTTATTAAATTTGATAATTATAAATATTGACGGAACATTTTCGGTCCTTTTCGCAACGACCAGAAGATGCTTCTGTCCCAAGATCCAGAGATTTCATTTATCTATTGTTTATCTTTCAGTTATTGTTTTTTATTGTATTTTTTTATGTTTGTATTTTAAACATCAATTTTTTAATAAATTATCAATCATTTTATTAATGTATATTTAAATTAAATTATTTTATTTTAAAAAATTTATAATCAAGATATTAGAGTTTTAATTAAAAATTATATAAATTAAAACATTTATTTAATTATTAATTTTATAATAAATATTTGAGATTCGACTAAACGCATGTAATGGTTAATAAATATTTGATTATTGATTAAGTATCCACATCTATAAACATACGAGTATCGGATATTAAAAAACATATAAGAATTGAAGATATCATTATTATTATTTTTGCCATCAAAATATAGAAAAGACAGGGACAGATAGTTATGATTTTGTTTTTTCATCAATAGTTATGGTAATTAAATGGGGATGAAATTCTGAGCAAAGACAGAAGCCAGTTAAGTCCAACCCTCTTCGAACTCGTGGGCCTCGTGGCCTTTTCGGTGGGGTACGTACGCACAAATTTTAGCTCTTGCTGTCACAATCACTCACCCCCACGTGGCACTCTATTTATTGCGCTGTACGGACCAACTGGCTCCTATCCTACCCATGGCCCCCACCGTCCCAGTTCAATCAAACTCTCTTCTTAATCTCATTCGTCACCTCGAATAAAACACTCCCACATTCCCTATAATGGTTGCACTTAATCATTTACATTTTTCAAAAATTCATTTTAGATACCATACTTAGCAAGAGCAAGCTGCCATACATTAGTGTATATTTGATATAAAAATAAAATTATGACTAAAACATTTATAAATAACTTTTATATAAAAAAATTATGTATAAAATTTATTTATAAATTCTTTTACTTTCAGTTTTATCTTATACAAAACATACACAAATAAGTAATAATATCTCAATTTTAAGTTCAGGTGATATGAAAATTTATCATTTGTCTTTAATATGGTATCAAATCTATTGTATTCTCTTAATCTTTTTAATTTATCTTCTAATAAAGCTTTATTAATTTTCTTCCAAATATTTTTTTTCTTAATTATAGTATTTTATTAAAAAAAGTAATAATAATTTGTGCGGATAATTTTTCTATTACTGGTACACATAATTTGAATCCCTTTAGTTATACCCTCTCACCAAATTTATCTCAAAAATTAAAAATGCCGTCAATCAAACAAGATACCACAAATTGAAATTATCATAAAAATCCCTTCCTTTGACTTTTCTCAACGCGTGTTTGTTTGTTTGTTTGTTTGTTTTCCTTTTTGCTTTGGGGGTTTGTTTTTATTATTGCGATGACGATGAAAAAGAAGAGACGGTATTGTAATTGACCATCTGTCCTTATTCTTTATCAAATGAATAAAAAAGAGGAAAGTAATAGTACTAAATTGTCCCAATAATTTGTCTATTACATGTACACATAATTTCATTTATTTCATATTGCCGTAAGGTAAAACCCGATCGAAACTTTACCAATTCGTTCCCCCATCATCCCCATGTGGCGCTCCTCTATTTATGAAGGCTTGTTGTACTGAACTTACCACTGATCGAAGTTTAGCCCACTCCATCTCCATCACTTGTCGCAGATGGCACCCAAATTCGAGTTCCTGTCTCTCCTATTTCTGCTCTCACTATGCTTCACCGGAACCGTTAGATCTGTAAGATACGCTCTCAATTTCAGTATCCTTCATCTTTCTGATTTGTTGCTAGTAAACAAAATCTCATTTGTTTATGTGTGTGTGTGTGTGTGTGAACTCTGAAATGCAGGACGAGGATTGTGTGTACACGGTCTACGTACGGACCGGGTCGATCATCAAGGGAGGGACCGATTCCATCATCGGACTCAAGTTGTACGACACCTCCGGCTACTACATACACATCACCGACCTGGAGGCTTGGGGCGGGTTGATGGATCCGGGTCACGACTACTTCGAGCGGGGCAACCTGGACATCTTCAGCGGCAGGGGACCTTGCCTCGACGGACCCGTGTGTGCGGTGAACGTCACTTCGGACGGGTCGGGGCCCCATCACGGGTGGTACTGCAACTACGTGGAGTTGACCACGACTGGGGTGCACAGACCCTGCGCTCAGCAGCAGTTCACGGTGGAGGAGTGGCTGGCTCTGGACACATCGCCCTATCAGTTGTGGGCCGTGAGGAACTACTGCGAATACAGCCTCGACCATGCCCGTCCAAGTCCTAAAGTCGGCCATGCTATCAGATTTGGTTCTCGTTCTGGTTCTGTCTTCTCTATTTTGGAACCAAAAATTTAACTGGTAGTTACAGTTAGAGGTTACTACATACTAGTGCTTTTGTTTGAGTTCAAATGTGGTTCCATACATGTACTGTTGTTTGGAAACCTTTTTTTTTTTTGGGTGCCTTTGTTATGGGTTGTATTTACTATGAAGGGATACGGTCATCTATATCCTTAATTGGCCTTGTTCTAGATCGGCAAATCCGGATTGGCCACCTTCATTTGTATTGTTGAATAAAAGATTCGGCGTCACCAATCGATAGGTGTCATGGACGATACCTATGTTTATGGTACACGGCTACACAATTTATTATTACTCCTATTGATATTTGAGTACCACAATGATACAAACGACAGTTTTGGTCAACTCCTCAGCTTTCTTGAAGTCAGTACTGTAAACACGTAATTGTTTAATATAAAATGTATAGTTGTCTAACTATAATTAAGATGGATGAGCTACACAAAATTGTCGTTCTTTCGATAAAAAACGTATTTGGAGGGCATGTAATATACAGGGCCAATATAAGAAACCTATATATTTTTTTGTTTTTTTGGTCAATTACTAAGTTATTAACTTATGAATAATTAAAACATTGTAGAGATCCCACAGATAAGCAACATAGTTGCTCTATATTTTATTCATTTAGTTGGTTCTTAATGGCATGCCGCGGGTCTAGTCCAACATTGAAGAACACAATGTGGAGAAGACATGCGTAGCAAAAGAGAAGACGGGCGAATCAAGAAAACAAGAAAAACTAGCTGGGAGTGTCAATGAACAAATCTAATATACATTTGAAGTCCTTCAAGAACAAGTACAATGCGGTTTTACCAAAACAAGAAAAAGAAAAGTGACACAAACAAGTTCACATTAACTTTTTTTTTTTTTTGGATAGCCTACAATGCATTAACTTGGAGACTTTCCATTAGCCCATAAACAAATTGGGCCTATTGTTTCATTCGAAAGTGGACACCGATCGTCCTCCCCACAGTTACTCACCTCACAGTGTTTTTTTTTTTTTTCTTTCCACAGGGATTGATCATCCTGTGTGTTCCTCTTTGCCAGCACAGATGAGGGCTCCTTTCCCCGTCCTAACATTTGTCACACTTGAGATGACTGTTTCCTAATTATCTTCATCTTCTCCGTGTCTATTTCTCCCCTCTAACTACGAACCACCTCCACCATATTTCAAGTCCTTCACGTCTTCACCTCGCCGTTTCTTAAGCTGTGCTTTGGCCTCCATCAATGCCCGGATTATTTCCTCCTCTTCCGGTGTCTCTTGTAGCAAGATTTCGTAGTCTTGTATTGAAGCTTCCCATCTTTCCAACTAATATTTTACCATAAACATAACACAAATCACATAACTAGAAAAGCAAAGTTAAAAAATTCTTGAGTTTTAACACTTGTAATTATTATAGACCTCTACAAAAGTTTTTCTTTGTTCAAAGAGCGTTACATTAAGTAAACAAAAGAAGCTTAGGTGGGTCACCTTGGCATTACAATCGGCCCTTCTCAGCCTAGCCTTGCTGTAAGATGGGCGTAAGTTAAGGGCAGCAGTGCAATCTTCCACAGCTTTCTCAAATTGGCCTAATTTTGATCGACAAGCAGCTCGGTTGCATAGCAAAACTGAATTATATGGATCATGCTCAAGGCCCTCTCCATAGGCAATGCAAGCCTCATAGAATTTTGATGCCTTGAAAAGCTCATTTCCATTTGATCGAGCAGCTGCAACAGCTCGAACCCTTCTCATCACTTTGTTCGCTTCCCTGTTATTTGAGTCCAGCCTAACTGCACGTTGAATTGCCTCTAAAGCATCTTCAAATCTACCAACATATTGAGTGGATATAGATTACATGTTAACCAATGTTTAATCAATACTTACGATTATGGAGCATATTATGCGTTTCAATGAGAAACAAAACACTAACCTGCCAGCAGCCATATCAACCTTTGCCCGTGTCACCAGCAAATTTGCATTGCCAATAGGTCCAAAGAACTTGGTACATTCATCAACATCAAAATTAGGGCCCCTTGACATTACTTTGTCTGCATCTTGATGCTTGCGGAGTTTCAACAAGGCTTCGGCTTGCAAAGCAAATATCTTCGGGTAAGGCCAAAACCAAAGTCATATGAGTACGATTGACATATGTGTATGTATGTGTGTGAAAGCTACTTAAAACAGAGTTCGACACGTGATATAGGCTAATAACTCACTTGTGGAGCAGAATCTGCACCGGATGATATAGCGTTATTGGTCTCCACGATCAGGGTGTTCCAATCTCCTAACCTACGAGCCTCAGTGCACCTGTTTAGATGGACCTGAAGATTCTTTACTTTAGCAATCTCATCAGGATCGGCCTCTGGTCCTGCCTGTTTATAATGATACAAGGCCTTATCTGTTTCTCCTAATCTGTAGGCAATAATGCAGAGGTAAAGTAAAAAAGCCTATGAGTGACAATACCAAAGAAAAAAGATGGAAGAGTAAGAGATGCAAGTTGGAAGATGCATATGTAATCCATTTGAATTGGCCCAACTAGATCTTTTCTAGTGAAGGTGTAGCATTCCTACCTAATGTACAAATTTCCCAATCGATGATGAGCTCTATGGTAGTGAGACTCAATTCGAATGGCTTCTCTGCATTCAAACACAGCCTCCAGAAGCCTACCGAGAGCCGTTAATGCTGCACTTCTGTTGCTCCTATAGGAAGCCTTATTGGGGTCAATTGAAATTGCTGCATCATACAGAGCCAAGGCCTCCGCAAATCTCCCGTTCTTATAATCCTCGTTGCCCATTATCTTTAATTGCTCGGGGTCCATTCTAGTAGACAAGGCCCTGCAAAGAGAACCCGATTGCTCTTTGTTGCGTTTAACCTCTTTACTTCGATTATTCGCATTTTCCATCGTATGATTTGTGTATCTTCCATTACCAACTGGGCTTTCCTGCCTCGGCTTGGCAAGGTAATCCATTGCGTTGTGAGAATTGGTATTTCCTCCTGCTCCTCCTTGCCTCAGGTTACCCAAATTACTAAACAGCATCACGTTGCCGGACGAAGCTCGAACAAAGGTACTGCTTCCCTTGGACTTTTGGTGATCGGCGATCATACTTTCAAGCTCACCCGAAATGCCAACGGCTTCTTTTGGCACCCTTCTTCCCTGGTTGACATAACCCTGGGTAGATGACACTCTTGATGCGCCTCCTGTCCTTGGCGATGGCATCGCCATTGCTGTTTCGCTGGGTTGTCTCCTTTGGTGGTTTTGGTTTGCAACAGGAGTTGGCTTCTGGGGATTGGATGAAGGTTTTGTGGCATTAGATGAAGCTGTTCCAAAGAAAGCGTCATCGTCAAAGCCACCTCGCCGCCTTTTTGAATCGTGGGTGTTTGATGCCTTTCCGAAACCATTACCACCGTTGGCGGTGGGAGAATAACCTGCGGAGCTTGTTCTGGGTGACGAGACATTGCGTCGCCCGAATACTGCAGTTAATAAGCCACACCCAGATTTCCTCTCTGGCGAACTGTCTCCCATTTTGTGTTTGTTTTGCTTGTGTTACAGAATGCTTTGTTATGTTGATAACGATGACAATGAATGACCGCTATTTCCCTAAGCTAACCAAGACAAGATTGATTGCTTAAATCTCACAGTCTATTTAAATTCGAGACATAAAAATTCATGGAAAATGAAGAATGGTACAGAATCTACAGATAAAGACTGATTTTACATAATCGTGGCTTTGAACATCTCCAACCAAACCATGTGAAATCGAACATTTCAAATTGGAACACATCACCTTGGAACCCAAAATATAGAGAGATTGAATGCCTAGCCATTTGAAATTCAAACAGGCCTACCCCGGGAGATAATCTACAAAGCCTCCTGAAGTGGCTGCTAGGAAATAAATTTTGTTTCTTTTCTGTTTTCTCTATCTTAAAATTGGAGAGATAAAATCAAATGGCATTATCAAGAGAGGAAATTGCAAGAAAAAAGAATAATGCTGGACAAGTAAGCTGTTTTATTGAAAAATAAAAATATGCAATAGTTGGCTTGCAATTTTGTTCTCCTCTACACTATTTTTTTCTTCTTATTTTATGTTTTTTCTTAATTGTTTATTTGGTTACTTGTTTGATAGAAACAGGAAACCGAAAGACCCGGTCTCGGCTGAATAAGGAACTCTACAATTTTGGAAATGACAATACTGGATTATGTGCCACCCTCCGTTTCTTGCATATCCTTACTAGTTACTAACGACCAGGGCTTTTTTGTTTTGGTTTTTTTGGAAGAATATATGCATATTTATTTCATTTTAAAAATAATTTTTTATTGAAAAGTAAGCAATTTACACAGTTTATTTTTATTAAAAAAATTTATATCTTCCTAATAATCAAATTAATAATTACGAAGGAAGTGTTAAATGAATTTTATATTTTTAATACATTAAATGCATTCAATTTTTAATTTATAATAATTTTATATTTTTTTAAACAATCAGTCTAATTATCTTTTTAATTATAAAATAAAAAAAATTAGATATGTTTTAGAGTTTCAAGATATTAAATATTTATGTTTTTTATTTAATATTTTTTATTAAATATTAAGAGAATTATCTCTTACTCTTTGATTTAATACTTTTTTATTTGATATAAGGAGGATTATTTAAGAAGATTTAGCATTATCTATAATAAAAAATATAATAAATTAATTCATACAAATTTTGTTTCTGAAAATGGTCACGAATGAAGTGACAATCAAAGCTCTTTTACTTCTATCACAAACAAAAGTTAACCGTGAGACCCTCTTTTCAACGTGGCAATTCCTCTTTCTTCGGGTATATAGCAACTCTCTTGAGTTTTGCTTTCATACTATTTTTCATTTCCCTGGTTAAAATTTTGACAGTAGGATTGCGTCAGAAAAATTTGAAAATGGAAAATAATAAAAAATAATTTGTAAATGATAAATGAGTAATTGTCAACAAAATTCATAGCTATAGAAGAAAATTAAATAAGATAGTATACATTCAGTTATTTGAAAGAAATACATGCGTGATGTATATTACTATATTTCATTTTCTATTTTTTTATAATATATTTTATTTTCTTTTTATTCGGTGTAAGGTAATTGGTTTTGACAACCTAATCCAATGGTCCTATACAGTTTTTTTTTTCCCTCTTTGTCATTACTTTTGTGGCCGTAGCTAGGGATGGATTGCACCATCAACCTAGTGGGGAAGGTTACATTTGATTTCATTTTTTGTTTCTTGACAGATACAATACAATTATCCATTTGACTTCATTTTTTGTTGTACGTCCACTTAGTGGGGAAGGTAAAGTCAGCTCCAACAAAATTTACAATTTGGAGGCTAAACTAAGACTATCAAACTTAAACGTGACAGGACGAATTAAAACACAATTTAGAGGAGACATATTCCCCAAACAAATATTTCAATTGCTTCCGCCATAACTTGGACTTGCTCTCTCTGTGGCCCAAGATCTGGGGACCAGGTATAGTCGAAGTAGAGGAGGACCCAATTCCCATGGAAAATTATGTTCCGTGACTGTTTGTTTTTGTGTATTAATTAGAGTTAAAATTGACAACATTTCTACAGTGGCCATTACCATGTTGATCTGATCCAACAAGTAGAGCAATTAACACAATGCAAACGAACATCCTTTCAAATTTATACTGGGAGGACACATTGGATACAAATAAAATATCCTTTCAAATTTTATATTCCTCCTCTACTTTTTATCTTTTGTAACGATCCAGGATCACAGTTTGATAGGTAGACTAAGTGCGAGTGGACGTGGGCCTTACTTTGTTGGGATGCCAGGGCTTCTGCATGATCTTGGTCCATAGGATAGCCTTCCAATACTGGAAAACTTGCTTCTTCAGATTAATTTGGGTTGGAACACCAAAAAAGCCAAAAAGGATTAATTTGGGTTGGAGCTTCACTTAAGGGAAGTTATTTTCGTAAAGATAATGGTAGAGAGTTGTTTGCAGAGAGAGCTTTCACACAAGAAAAAAAAAAATACATACACACAATTTATGTGCATACTTATTAAATTATATGTAAATTTATTTAAAAATATTAATAATTCTGCGTAATTTCAGATAAAAAATTAATTTATATGTATATTAATATTATATATAAAATTATAAATAATAGAATTTTTTGAAAGTCTTAAATTAATCATATATTAAATAAAATTTAATTTTAATTTATTATCAATGTTTAAGCTTTACTGTAGTGTTTAATTATATATTAATAAATTATTAAAAAAAATAAATTTTTATATAATTGTTGATATAATCAAATTCTTTTAATAATATGTTAAAATATAATTGATTGATAGTGTGAAAGCTAAAAGAAAATTATATTAATAATAATCAAAATTAAGTTCTATCAAATATTAATTATGTAAATAGATTTAACTCTTCTAAAATAAATGATTTATTTTAGAAAGTAAAGTGTGATATATCAATAGTTGATAAAAAAAATAATTAATTAATATCATAATAAGATATATATATATATATATATATATATATATATATATATATAATAATAATAAATAATTATAAATTATTAAAATTATTTTTTTAATTTTTTTATAAATAATTAATACTCTTTATTTTATTATTTAAAGTGAATATTTCACTTTAAAAGTTAAATTCTATGTAAATGCCTTGTCTTTAAATTAAAATATGCACGGTTTGGTGTTTTATTTCCATTCTCACAATCTCAATGGCTTTCCGCCGCTATCATTTCTCCGAGGCCCAATGGATCCTTTGTATTTCTCTTTACCTTTGGACAATCTAAGTCAGTAATTCCTCCTCCGTTAAACTCTCTTACGTGCAATTTTTGTTTTAAATTTTATTTCAATTTCAATGTTATCTGACTAAAACCTTAAGTCCATTTGCATTCAAGCTCTCGTCGTTGAAGATTAATGATCTTAATAAAGAGTTCTGTCTGAATCATCCGGTCTTAACCATTAGAATAGACTCGTAGATTTGAGTCCTTATTTCTCTTTCTCTCTCTCTCCCCCCTAGTCATTGCATTGTTGCTTTATTTTGTCCAAAATTTTGTTTCCCCTGTTAATATTAGTCAGAAGTAGGTGAACAACTGAACATAAAATGTTAATGACTTTTCTTCTAAAAGTTTAGATCTTTTCCATCTATCAATATTGCAAATGCATTAATGTGAAGTTGTTTTATTGAATTGAGCTTTGTCGGGTTGATGATCCATCCAGCCATACTATTAAAACTTATTTTTAACAAATTGTTTAAAAATGAGATAAATAACTTATTCCATTTCGGCTGCAAGTTAAGGTAGGTTCGGACCATGCTAACAAAGAAAATTTTTTAAAAATAAAATTTTATTTATTTTTTCTCAAATAAACAAGAGGTCTAACCTTAAATCCTTAAGAAACTGAAAAAGTTGAGAAAAGGAAACTGAGTCTGAGATTAATATAACAATGTAATTTCACATTAATAACGTATCATCAATTGGTATTAGATATAATAATAAGAAAATTATTTTTTCTTGAAGTAAATTAAAGTTTAAATTTTAAAAATAGATACATATAGAGATACTTTTTTCAAAGACAAAATAACATTCAC
Source organism: Castanospermum australe (assembly GCA_019955255.1). Taxonomy (NCBI): domain Eukaryota; kingdom Viridiplantae; phylum Streptophyta; class Magnoliopsida; order Fabales; family Fabaceae; genus Castanospermum; species Castanospermum australe. The sequence continues at coordinate 596,897 of NSJW01000002.1, forward strand.
AACATATAAATATTAAATAAATTATCAAAATGTTAAATATATAGTTTCTTTTATCCAATACTATAAATAATATATATATATATATATATATATATTAAATAATGTACGCAAAAAAACCAATTAAAAAACGGAAAACAGTCAAAGAAGCGAAAAGGACAATTCCAAAATTTGGATTGAATGACCGTAGTAAATTAATGGCGAATTTCATCAACGTTTTGTGAAGTACTCACAAATCATCAAAGCATTGCGAGTTGGTCAGAGTCTGGGATCTGGTGCAGATTGCTCAACATGACGAAGACAAGTCAATCGTCAAATTCCCCCTCGGCTTGTTTCCTGGGCACCATGCCCCTCCGCACGGACGCCACCATACACACCCACTACGTAGACTTGTGATGTGCCTTTGACTCACTCCTACTCCTACTCCTATTCCTACGCCACCTATTTTCTCTTTCATTTTTTGACACTTTTTTTTTCTATTTTTTAATAATTACAATTAATTATTTAAATCTAAATATCCACAAACTTGGAGATCCTTGTTAAAATTCTCTTCGAATTTTGAGAAACGATTTTCTTGAAAATTAGTTCCTTCTCAAACTCTCTGAGCACTGTATTGAATTTGGTTTTTCTTGTTTGTTTATACTTTAGTACAGTAAGCGTCCGAATCAAATCAAAAGGGAATATTTTAACTTGTGTAAGGAGAAGTGGCTTACTGTGCTAACCAAAAAAATGAGAAAGGAAAAATGTTAGGCCTATTAGGTAGCATTGGACTTGTCAAAATGGCGATTGGCATCAACTACTTCAATTTTCAGTCACATTAGATTCCGACTTGAAAATTATGTTTGTCTATTCACATCGCTATCTTCATATCAAATCTATAGATCAAGATTAAATCACGAAAATGGCTGTTGTCTCTTGTGCATCATTATTAATTAAGGTATCTCACCCATCCTTCACGGCATAAGCCAGAGGAAGAAAAAGCCTCTCAACAAGAAAAACACTCTTTCCTCCTAAAAAAAACCAGAGGAGCCAGATGATAGACGAATACGAGCTTGTCTGATGCCTCACGCATCAAAGACGTTCTGCTTTAAGCTTTTCATTCCTGTTTTTGCTCTAATTAATAAATATGGTCCAAATTTTGATTCTTATGTAATTGGAAAACTGAAAAAAAAAAGGAGGGGTTTATTATTAAATAAGAAATTAGTGACAGGATTTTGGACAATATAAATGCATTTATGTGTGCATTAATACAAAATTAAATAGATATCCCTGAAAATGGTTGTCACTAGTTTTTGGCTTCCGACCTTAAAAAAAATTGCCCCCTTTCCTTCTTTTTCTTGTGCTTTCAATCTTTACAAGTTTACACCCAGTCACAAGATTAGAGGAATGACAGTGTTTTTCTACAGGGGAAATTCAATAGCTATAATTAAGGACTCTCCGGAGCATTGTTTTTACGAGAACAAATTATGGGAACAGGGATGCTGACATACTTTGAACATTGAATATTCAAGACAATGCTTTCTTTTAGATTTTCCCAAACAGTACTCAATCACAGGATTCCTTAACCCAAAATCGATTAATTAAAGAGAATTCAAACGGAGCTCTACGTTATGTTGACACATTGCTTGACCTCCATGATTTCGTTTTTCTAAGCTTGGTTGATCATGTAGTTAGCCTGTGAACTGCAACTTGATTGACTTAAATGTAAGAATGTTATATAGAGTTAATTTAAATGTATCCTTTTTTATTAACAGTAAAGCATTATTAAACAAATTTGAAAAGTTAGTTAGTGTTGTCTAATCATGTGTTGAACTATATAGCACTTCATAACTTCAAATTGTTTCCGGGGTTAGGTTAGGAAAAATCACCATTGAGAACAAAGTATCCATCCCGGGCAGAACGGGAAAACTCTTAAAAAGAAGGGGGAAAAAGAATACTAAAACGACGAAATTAATAACTATCTTCCGAACATATTAATATCAATATTCAAATTCAAATAATAATATTGGAAGGTTCAAATAATTTAATTATTGCCTGGTGTGGTTGCTTATGCTTTTGTACATTCGTCCCATTATTATTATAAAAACTCTATTTGGCTCTCGCAGTACAGCTTGATCGCACCTCAGAAAACAACGTGAAATAAATAAACATAAAGTATTGGCCATTTCATTGACCAAATATTTGTTTTATTTTTCTTTTCCTTTGGGGTTGTATTTTTCAGTCTACATCCCTTTAATTTGTCTCGTCTTCCCATCTATTATTTCTTTTTCAGCTATTCTGGTAGGTATCCATCTTTTTAGTTGTTTTGATTCTTGACTGATGGTGGAGAATAACACCAGAGAGGAAACCACCGAAAAAGAGACGGAAAGCGAAATAAAAGGAAATTAAAAAGGCAATGCAAGAAAATATTCGTATAAGTGTTACTGAAGACTGAAGAGGCATTACGATTTGGGGAATATATTGGTGGAATTGGAATGTAATTTGTCTTCCTTTAATCAATAATCAACTCATTATTATAAGCTAATTATATACATATGGGGCATATTAAGTGAGAATACTTCTTTATTATAAGTCAGAGTATTAATTAAAACTTAATTATTGTATTACGCATGTTTAGTCATGATTAAAACATAATGAGATAATTTTTTTTAAGCGGCAACTTTGAGTAGTTAATCATTCATTCCAAAGGAAATGCACCCAACAATGCTAATTTGCAATTATCATTATTATTATATATACGTATTTGGATGTATCTTGTACCTGAAGCCGGTATACAACTTTATATGTTAAGGTATTACTGTATTGGATTTTTTTTAATTGATAAAGAAGAGCGTGTTTCGCATATATAAAAAGCACTTTTTGGTTTTGGCTATGAAACAAGCATAAGATTCTTCGTTGCACAAGTGCAGAAACTTGAAAGATTGCTCACATTCGCTCCTAATTTTAAGGACTAGTGGAAAAACAAAAGTTGAAAAGATATGGACGAAGACACAATATATACCTTAATATATGTATACCAATTTTGACGCTTTCATCTTTGTGTTATTTTTCTGCTAATCTTATTCATCTTTTGGGATACAGAAATTAATCTATTTCTCCTTTTATTCTTTCCCCCTTCTGTAAATGTTATTTGAGGCAAACAAATAAAAACTAATCTAGCCGATAATTGGATGTACCATCAAAACTTTCGGTGATTTATTAAATGAAAATTAAACAAAACGGCTCCTTCTACTATCTGTCTACAAAGAAATATAACTTAATTCCATTTCAGGCTACATGAATCATAAACCGGCATGGCTTTGTTTATTGGCCTCTTCAGATAGTATGAGAAAATTTTAATCTGCCCTTAAACACTTTCTCAAACAAAAAGGTGCACCATTATTTTATTTGCATCTGCCACTTACGTGACATGCAGATTACCTTTTTCATGTCCTTAATTAAATATATTAAGTTTCTATATAAAATAGTAATACTATTTGTCCCCTCGATATCCGGGATCATCTGAAAATATTAAGTTAAAAACAGCAATATTATCCCCATTTTAAATTAAGGAACAATGTTGTACGTCCGTGTATTGAATTTGAATCAAATATAGACGTCGCTGTATGGTTTAACAGGCATGCAATTAGGAGAAATTAGTGTATAAGAAAACAAAAAAAGTGACATACTGACATTACTGATCAATTTCTTCCTTTTTTTAAAATTACTTTTGTAGACTATACAGCTCATTAAAATGGTAAAATAAAGTACATGGTCCTAGATTACTTCGTTGCCTCGTGCATAGGAGGAAAAAGCATGGCACGTGAGATTTGTAAACAGGAATAAATGGGAAAAAATAAGTGCGGGCATTGACGTCCCCACATGTATTATTATGTGCCAGCATAAGGTACAGAATGCAGAGGTGCGAGGCCCCGCAGCACACGCCAAAATTTTGCAGTCTCTTCTCTTCTCATATTCCTCTGCAAATTCGAGATCAGTGATGAAGAATCAAAGGTGATCATCGCAGGACCGTCCATCAGGAACCAACGAGGGAATCAGACGGCCAGCACCATCAGTGGACAAGACAAGGATGGGTGATGTATGTCCAAGACTCCAACCATCCATTTGACAATAATGGACATTAGATTAGAGGTCCCATCATCATTGCCCAATCTTTCTTTGATTTACCACATATCTTTTTAGGTGGCGGGGACGGTGACCCCATCCAGTTAATACAAAATTAAAGTCGTTTTACATGTTCAAGTAACTTAAGCAATACATAATTAGTTCAACAGTTTTGGCCACATCAATGGAGGGCCACGTCTAGTTCAAGGAATAATTTAACAAATCCAGCCACGGTGTATGTGTATAATTTCATCAATTTGGACCTACGTAGTTCCGTAGAGTATATCACGATTGAAAGAAAGTTTCTTGGTAGAAACTTCAATGACGGTATCTTCCCCAAACACGAAAGAAACACAAAGGGGAACATGAAATAAAAGTAGCGGAGTCTGGCCGTGTTGCGTTTCCCTTTTTTACGTTCAGTTCTAGTTTTTCATATCATATCAGACTATGCGTTCGCTACCTGCAAATGGTTGATTTTAGTGGTTAATGCATCATAATTTTAGGATTATAGGCAAAATTTAAATCCTAAACTCACTATCTAGGAGAGGATTTTAATTATTACACTTTCAGTTTGAAAAGTGAGATTTTTTTTTTCATTCTTTTATTAAATAAAAAAAGAGACTACGCATTCACTAATTGTGGTAATAGGATCATCAATGTCTCTATGATCTTTTTTTGCTTTGATGTGCGTTCGTGGCATTCAATGACGGAACTTTCAGAAAATGTAATTACGATAAAAGTTGAATGAAAATTAAAATTTGAATTTGAAAAAAAAAAAAGAACAAGTTGAGGCCCATGTTTTTTATGTTAAAGGATTCTTAAAAGCTCGTCTTATTTTAGGTGTACCTAGAATATTTAGATACATATTTTATTTATATTTATTAAGAATTAAATTTTAAATATAATATTTAAAGAATTCAAATTACTTTTAATTAATTAACTCATATTAATTATTAAAAAATCGTCTTAGTAAGAGAACAAACAGGTTATTTTAAATTAAAAATAAAAAGACAAATAGGTTATATGTACTATTAATGGGCTAAAGTATATTGTGCCTCATCGTTATTATTACGTGTCTAGAGAAATCGCTAGAACCCCATTGTTTAGAATTGATAACAGATTTTCAACCCTAAAAAATAGATATATTATTATATTAAAAAGCTAAAAATAAGATTCCAACATACGTTTTCAATGAGGTAAACGATTCATTTTATGCGAAAAGAGGTTAAAATAGGTTTAGGAAGAGTGAATTGTAATATTGTCTACAAATTACGTGTAGACCTAGAAGACGTGAGAACTGGGGTGTTCATGTTTGGGGGGTATGGATTTGGTGATATAGGGGGGCAAATACAGACCATAGGTATATATCAAAAAGGAAAAAGCATATAAATATTACACGTAGAAACGATAAGGACCGCTATACCTATATATTCTACAAATCAAGTTGATTATTTTGAAGATTATTAAATTTCATTTATTATCGAATGGGGAGGGCCCCCTTCCAAATACAAAAGAAAAAAAATAAGTTAACATTTCGTTCCTATTTAGATTTCAGTTTCGGTGGTTGGAGCGAACTTTATATGTTGTTGAACTGACTCATCCATCTAACCATCGGGCAACGGGTAATAGAATTGGAATTTTCTTTTAATTTTTATTCTTCCTACTAGATTAGTATCAGCAAATTCGCATAGATGAATCTTAAGCACAAGAATGAAGTTACAGGAAAAAAATATCATGATTTTCCTCCTACATCTTTTAGCAGAGGAAGACTGTGAAAGATTCCTCAGCTTTTATGTTTTATATTTTATTTTTCCAACTAGTAATTTATAAATCTCTGTTTCTGACTGGGTCAAATCTACTAGAAATAAGCTCATGCATGTCTTCATCTTTGAAATTTGAATATCATTCATAGGTGAATAGTTTGTTGGGTTACCGTCAAAACAATATATTTTTTTGGGTTTAAATCTATATATTATATATGTAAGTATTTCTATTCGTTTCTTGAAGCGTTTGGGAAAGCTAAATACGATGCTTCTCTTTCCTCTATGCAATTCAACAACCATCACTCTAATTTGGTTGCTTGCCCACCTCATTATTCCAAAAATATCTAGATGAACAAAACAAAATTTAAACATTTTTTAAAAAAAATAATATAATTTAAAGAATTCCGTATTATTGAATATAACATCTCCCTCAACCTCATATCCCCCCCATTTCACACTGCAAATCAAAACCACAACTCTCACATACTTTGACCAGTTGGAGCCTGCCATCACCACCTCTCTCTTTCTCTCCCATGGCTACCCCACCCCTGATCTTTTCCAGTTGAAACCGCAAGCAGAAGCAGCCTCTCTTTTTAGAGAAGAAAAAGGGTAGAGAACCATCCCTTTCTTCTCCCCCCACACCCCCCTCTCTCTCACTCTCTCTCTCTCTCTTTTCCTTTTCTATTTCACTTGAAACCCTAATACAGGATCCTTTTCTCCATCTCAAGTAATCCAAGTTCAGAACAAAGAGTTAAGAGGGACAGCAGAGACTTCTCTATCCCTCCCAACTCTCAAGTCCCAACCCAAACAGAGTAACTTATGTTTAGAGCTTCTCTGCAAGTATTAAATACATGATCATCCGTGGGCTGTTTATTCCCTTGTTTACGTATATCCTTTTGCTCAAAGGCAAATTAAGTAAAAGTGATCCAAGCACTGTACTGGTTGCAGAACAGAGACTTAAAGACGTGGGTGGGTACTTTCTGAAGAAAGCTAGCTTTTTCTTCCGGAACCAGAAACACCTCTCTTTGTTTTTCTCTTGCCCCATACCCCATTCTGTAGCGTCCTCTTTAATGGGTATGTGTAAGTAAGCAAATCTCTCTGCACCCGCCACTTAGCTGTGTCCCTTACGTCTTTCCATTTTTTGCTCTCATGGATTCGGGCAACAGTGGGAGTTTGCAATCCTCCAGCGGTGGTGATGAAGAGTACGATTCACGCGCGGAATCGATCTCCGCGTTCTTAAACAACCCGCCACTGCCAAGCCATGTTGGTCCCTCCAGTACGACTGGTGCTAACCACCCACACCCATCGCCACTACAACCCCACCATACCCATATGTTCGACCCTTTATCAAATTACTTGGATCCGATACAAAGATCGCCATCACTCTCCAACCCAAATTCACTTCTAAACCTTGACATGGTGTGGTACAAACCTGCTAGATCCGAGCCAAATCCCGTCGATCTTGGTGGCTTGATACCTAGTTCATCCTCCCCACAGAACCAAGCTTTTCTCTCAAGTCAATTGGCGGGTCAAACAAGAGGAGCTGCTGCTTTTCCCACCACACACCACCCTCTACCTCCAGAAAGTGCTTCACGAGGATTACTTCCGGTGTCAGCCGCCAATGATCAGGCCCACAACACCACCACTACCACCAACAGCAACATGTTTCGAAACCCAAAGAAGCGGTCCAGAGCTTCTAGGCGCGCACCCACTACAGTGCTCACTACGGACACCACCAATTTCCGAGCCATGGTTCAGGAGTTCACTGGCATCCCAGCACCTCCCTTCACATCCTCGCCTTTCCCAAGAAGCCGGTTGGATCTCTTTGGTTCTGCTGCTACTTCGACTATAAGATCCATGTCCACCCATTTGGACCCTCCACCACCTCCTTATCTTCTTCGCCCTTTTGCACAGAAAGTTCAGCCTCCTCCTCCGTTTCCTCCGTCCACTTCTTCAATCCCATCCTCCTTTACACCCTCCTCCTCCATGGTGGATCCCTTAGCTTCTAATAATTCAACTAGTTCTTCTTCTAATTCAACTTCCATTAACTACCAACTGTCGTCTTCAGCTGATCATTTAGGCCTTCTGAAGCAGCCTCTCAACGCCAACATGCACAACCCAATTCTCAGCTTCCAATCCATCTTCCAAGCACCCCCGAAGTATCCACTTGGGAATTCTTCTGTTCTTGCTTCTAAAACTCAACCCTCCTTGGAAATTCCGCCCACTGCTGATTCTCATCTCAAAATGGGTGTCTTGGAGGAATTGGGATTGAACCATGCGCATGTTAACACCCACGTTAGTGGTCTACATCAGAACATGGTCTCATCATCATCTGATGGAGCATTGTCGAGAGGCAGCAATAACATGCGTAATCTTTCAACGGACTGGGCCCCAAGAACGGGTACCATTACCGACAATGATGGTGATCATGGAGGAGTTCTGAGGTCTCTTAGTGGCACTGGCAACTACAGCAATGTTCCAGAGCGAGTATCAAACGGCAACGTAAACTATTCGGCTTCTTCATCGGATTTTCATGGAGAGAAGGGGCCAGAGTGCGCAGTGGCTGCAAGAAGCGAAGGTATGGTGGAATCATGGATTAATTGTTCTTCTGATTAAGAACCTCGCCGAAAGGAACGATCAAATGGGAAAAGAATAAGAAAAAAAAAAGGAGATCCATATATATAATCTCATTTCATACTGTTTAAAGTAACTGATGCTAGTATAACGCTAATGCATGAAAGAGAGAATCTTGGTATCCTCATCTTAACCATGACCATCAAATTAATTAAACACTTTTGTTCAAATCTTCTTTTTTTTTCGTTTCTTTGTCCTTTCGGTCCCTTCAAATTATGTGTAAATAATTAGCAGCTAGCTTATCTTTCTCTCTATCTCTCTCTTCTCTTTTTTTTTTCCCTCAAATTTTCAATTGTGCTTTTAATCATATATATATACATCCATATACAAAATGATCCAGGTGATTTCAATGTTTGTTACTTGATTTGTGTCTCTGCTATACTAGAGCTATAAAATGGCATCAATTGGTCTCATTTTTTTATCTATGGATCTTGGTTTTGACTTGCGTGAGATTAATTAAGAGAATGCAGTACAAGTACTATGTGCAGCGCTCATAGAACAACACAACGAAACCCGTATATATATATGTATCTTCTCTCTTCCTGTTTCTGATACGCCTTCTATTCTGATTTTATATCTTTTGTCTGCCATTTTTGTCTGCTTCCTTGCAACCTCTTCTCTCTTCTTCTTCTCCATTTTTTTTTTTGGTGATTTTTTTAAATTTTTAATTTAACGCCGTTTATATAAAATTGTAGATTCTAGGAGTAATTGGTGGCAAGATTTGGGGAATCGTTAGCCGCCGCTATCTCGTTTAATTTTATCGAAGTCAAAGATATGTTCATGTGTTTTTAATTTTTCTAAATTATACCAATATATAAAACACAAGGGCATGTGATGTATGCATGGGTCCATACGTTCACACCTTCAATGGTACTTGTCTTTTTTTTTTTAATGTAAATTATTGTCATTAATCTTGATCATTTGATAAACAGTACCCATGCCAATAAATTTGTTTAAGTTTTTAATATATGATAAATAATGCGCGGTGATTTTAATTTTTATAATTGATAGCAAATGTTTAATTATTTTTAATATATTAAACGTTTAAGCGTATAAATTATTGATATTAAAATCATGTGTGATTATTTGTTATATATTAAAAGTTTAAAAAATTTAATTATATAAAAACGAAAACTATAAAAGATTTTTTGCAAATGACAAAATTTAAATTGAGTAATTTATTTATTTTTAAATAAAAACACATACATCACTTGACACAAACATTTAATGCTTGTACATTCACTACAAAAACGACATTTTTTTCTAGATTTTCTTTTGAATTTTAGAAATATTATAGGCATATATGTATGTAATCATTCCAAATTAAAACAAGCGTGCATCATTTACACTGGCTGGAGAATATGTAGCCATGATGTGCGAAAACAAAACTCCAATCTGGCCATTTGAGCAATGATCAAGGTATTTAAATTAAAATATTAGCTGAAAATAAAAAAAATTAAAAAAAGGTGCCCATTGATTTCGCTCTCCATCATTTTTTGTCTGTTTTCGATTTCGCACCCTACGCTTCGTCTGAAGGAAAGAGAAAAGGAAAGTGGTCCGCGTGCATGTTCTCTTACACTCATGAATGAGTTTTTCTATCTAGATGGATTTAATCAATGTGGGATCTAGGAAGTCTTCATAATTGTGGTTCAAAAGTGCATATGAAGTCATTGGAATGAGTTAATGGTGAGGGTTTTAAGTAATGTATAACAGGTTATGAATTTAAACTTCTACGTTGCTGTTGTAAAGAAAAATTGCAAATGAAAATGGATGAGGAGATCGAATGAGACTTTTCTAGTGTAATGTGTAGGGGATGGTTGGAGTCCATACGAATAGGTCCTTTTATCTCTTTAGCTAGAATAATTGAATTTGAATTAATTGATAATATTTTTAGTGAAAGGATTCAATTTTGCCAGTCCAGTCTACAGAAAAATGAAAGTCAAACACGATTTCGGCTAGAGTCGTCGTGTGTTTATATATGGTCCCTCTACGCCGAGCCAAGACGGAACATGGGAAATTCCAATTCAAAATTCAAATCATGGAAGAATAAATTTTTATAACATTGTATTTGAAACCTCATTGTTGTACATATCCCATTTCAGAAGAAAGCAAAAGAACAAAGAGTTAACCCAAAAAAAAAATGTAATTGCATGGACATCCACATTGTTCACATTTCAATCTATCTGCGGGATAATACCGAATACTGATCGAGTGATGATGGGAAAGCAGTACTGTTGGATTTTCTTTTCTAGCAATGAGCAGCTACCTACACTAATATTGATGAAGTTACGTGGTTTAATTCGCCTATACATATTCTTTAATGTAGTGCTAGTGGGATATTGCTTCCAAGTTCCAAATAAATCTCACTTAATTTTATATCCTGGTAGGACTTGGGAGGAATATGGTGTAGGACCCTATCTTTCTAATTCCGCGGTTCCAATCTACCTAATAAACTGCTTCATGTGGTCTTCTGCTGTGGTGCAAAAGGGATCTGCAACCTAGCCATCAAAGAGATTATAGCTATGCTTAGAAGTTAGAACCACTAGTGCCCAAAGCATGATTGTTGTTACTTTGTTAGTTCAAGCAGCGGCGATTTCTTTATCTATATGTCATCGTCTATCCCTCTCTTGGATAAGAGTGAGAAAACAATTAGGTTTTGAAACAGAGAATAAACAAGATCTGAATTCCATCTTTTTGTCGAACATCATTGTGACAAAAGAAGCCCTCCCTTGGTATGTTCACACATTGCAGCCACTTATTTAATGTTCAATTTTAAAAATATCAAAAGCACTTTGCCTAAAAAGAATAAGAGGATTAAAATTAAGGACGGGACATTTATCTGTTTCAATAAGCACTCCTCAGCTGGAATCGTTATAAGTTGTCCCGGGGATATACAATCCATATCCAAAAGTTAGTAATCTTTTTCATTTCATTGATTGACAGAAGATCATGATCTTTTTTCATTTCACCTTTGGGTTTAAAATTGAAATGATGAGAGGGAGATATATGCAGGGAATGGGATGGCTTTCAAAATCTTTTGAATCTTTTTTTACTAAAGGCGGGACACATGAATCAGAGAAAACCATGGGGGTACTTTCACAAAAGAGACACTTTTTACATCAACTTTTAAATTTATTATAAACTTGTAAAGACTTTATCAGATTTTAAATAAAAATTCAAATGATTAGGCATGGGATTTTGGGAGATTTGTTAGGGCCAGGCCTTGTGTGAGATTGGATGTCGTGACCTTTGACATTTCATTTAGCTTCATGGTGGTGGCCCATGCCAATGAACAACGTCACTTGCTCTTTGGCAATGATGGCTTTTCTCTCACACTCCCTCCCTCTGTTCCTGCCCCATCCCATCTCAGGCTACAGAATTGTCAAAGGCTCAAACAGTGAGCCGAACTGGCAAAAGCCGAAAGGCCTCTCTCTGTCTCTCTCTCTCAGACGCGCGCAAACACACAGTGCCCTACAATTTTGAGCCTAATCTCAAAAAGACGAACAACTTTTGGCATCCTCACGAAAAAGGCTGCACTATTTTCCCTCTTCGCTTAAATCCAGTCCTTCAACGGAAAAGCGTCAATTTCAAGTTCCTGATGCCAGAAAAAGACAAAGCTATATTCACACACTCAGACACACACACTCGCTCGATACCATTTAAATTATATAATAATAATGTCCTACAAATCTTGTTTTAGATTTTGTTACTCGTGATTCCATGCATTAACTAAGCAATTTACTCTTTTTGATCCCTGCGACTGTGTGGAACATGCGCGCAACTGTGCCTGTGATGCACGCATGCCGTTCATTTATTTGCATATTCTTCATCATGTGTGCTAGCTGATACCTGTAAAACATGTGAAAAAACAATCTCTACCGTTGCATTATTTTTGTCCTAATTTTTCTTCCTTTTTTCTTGCTCCTTTCAGGATTCTTCAAAGACAGATAGCATATATCCAGTCCAGCCTCAAAAGTTTTTGTGACAGATCGAATTGATGCATAGGAGATTTTCATTTTTAGAAACTTTTAGTCACATTCCTAAACTTGTTCCCTGTTGATGGATAAGTTAAAAGATGGCCCCCGCGGTGAGTTTTACTCGTGAAATTGGCCATTTTGGTCATTAGCCAACGTTTATTTTCCCTTTTGGTAAATACTACAGAAGAAGGGCCCCCATAAAATCACTTCTCAAAGTTGACAATGGTAGAAACTCCAACAATATTAAATATCCATGATAAGTTATTAAATATTTATTGATTTATAATTTTCATAATAAATATTTAAAATTCATAAAATATAATTAGCAACCAATAAATATTTACTAAGTAACGCAAGGTATTGATACCATGAAAAAAATGAGTATCAAAGTAATCCTCAAACTATAGACCGGACACAGTTCTGTCTGTCTATTGCAGTCTAGCTTAGCCTCACCGCACTTTGATAATTTATCTCCCTCGTCATTTAAAACAGGTCTTTTACAATGAGAACAAAACATTTATATTTATTTTAAAAAAAATCTGTAGCCTCATCTATATATGACATGACACTAGAAAATATATAGATATATTCATGAAACCATTTTGTATAAGAAATTCAGAATTAAAAGCTTTATTATTATTTGAAGGTGTATAAGTTATTTGACACAAATCAATTCCATCTTTACTAAGAAAATAAATAATTTTAAGGAGAAAAAAAATTACTTCTAGTTATATAACGCACACTTAGACAGAAAAATTCTTTTATCAATTTTCAGTTACTTTTGTTTGTTATAGCTTTTTTTTTATAGCGCTTGAAAATTCATTTTTTAAAATTAATAATCATGTTTCCTCGCATCCGAAAAAAAAAAGCGCTTTAGAAAAAACAAATGAGGAACAGCATAAATTTGATAAATATTCGTTATTTTATACCCAATAGTGAGAAGTTTATCTTTGATGAATGTCTTTTAAATAGAAAAATTATTGGTAGCTAAAAGTTTACATGGCCCTGATTTATAAAGAGAAATAATTTGATAATTTTAAGATATTATTAAAAATATTATTAATAATATTGAAATCATTTCCTAAACACAAGCTGAAAAAGTTATGCATTTCAAATCATGGAGATTAATTAGTTGTAGTTGTTACTTCATTGTGCAATGTTAGATTTTTCTCATCATCTTTTGTCCAAGTAAGTGGGTCAGAGGTGATTTTCATGAACCCTACTCTGTCTGCCACTACTGTTATTTTCTTTAACCCCAGCCATCGAAATAATGGGGTTCCATGCCAAATTGGCCTCCATTTATTAGAATTCAACCTAAAGAATCACCACAAATGTAAGGTATTGAGTACTATAGCTACACTAGCATGGATTTTACTTTACCGATTCACAATATTGCGTGGCTTGCGTAGATTATGATGCTCGACCAAATGCATGTAAAATCCACCACGATAAACATATTCCAAATGCGGATCCATTTTGCTTTCTTTCCTTTTCCATAATCTATTAATCTTAATATTATATAATTAGAATTTTTTAAATTTTTTTTAATAAAGTGATTCACTATACTTGTTGTTGACTTTAAATAGGTGAATGATATATGATATTTTATTTCATTTAACAATTCTTTTTAATTATTTTTTAATTCTGTCAGAGTTTTCAGTCTTTTTTTTTTATTGTGTAAAATTACTAGTTGAGAATTTTGTGCTATTCGAAACCAAATCTACTCTGAAAATACCCAAAAAGCCCAACTAAATTGATTTTGATTTGAATTAGTTGAAAATTTGTAAAAACAATTATTTCCATTATATTTGAGTTGATAAAAATCTTAACAAAAATAACCAAACCCAATCCAATCATTTATTACTTCCACATATATAGATAGTTATTATCAATTATTAACAACTATTTTTTTAGAAAAAAAATACTAATTATGATTAATAAACAACTTTTTTCAACTATCACAAATGCTTTCTTTCCTAAATTTTTATTTTTAATTCATAAAAAGTAGTTCGTATATGTTTGAATTAATAAACTAAACAGTCTCTTAATTGGTTATAAACTTTCCTAATAATTAATCTAAATATGCATTAAACAACTTATACGTGTTTTATTTTAAAATTAATTTTATAAAGTTATCTAAATAATTATAAAATATCTTATAAGTGTTACATATAAACTCATATAAGACGATATCGGTCTCATTTCTATGGCCGAAGGTATTGATACAAAGGAAAGGGGGCGGGCTTGTGGGTGGGCCATATCTATGGCCCACGGTCCTTTTGCTCATCATGCTCCCTCCTTCCTCATCGTGCCCATTTCCGAATGCCTGAACTCATATTGACAACATCACGACAACGGACCTAAGATGGACCCACCCCGCTTTTGTGGGTCCCACTTGATATTCTTGATTATTTAGCCCCATATTTCAAGAATTTAGTCTTTTAATTTGATATGATTAACACATGATAAGCCTCCTTATTCATCAGAGTAAATATTTTAGCATAGAATAAGAAGTATATATTTATAAAAAAATAATGATTATAAATTAAACGATCCGGTGGATTTAAAAATTATCGTCATTTAATTAGCCAGATCTAAATTTCGCTGTGTGCTACCATATAATGTATAATATATATATTTCGAAACTTATCATTTGTTTTACATTGCACTCATAGTTAAACTGCCCCACTAATGAATTAACACATTTGATAACATCTTCCATAAATTATAAATAATGTTTTATTTATGAATAAATATCTAAATTTTTTGTATTATTATTATTTTTTAATAAGATTAAAAATTAAATTAAACGAGTTCAGCAAATATTAACAGGAGTGGAAGCATAAGTAAAAAGTTGACAAAGTGAGACAACTCCATTGACTTTACATTATTAATTCGATAAAATTGAATTAAAGTATTTGAAATATATTTTAATTATTTCATATTACATTTTTCTTTGATTTGCCCATTAGTTTTTTAAAATTACAGTTACTTCATTTTAAAAATTATAAAATTCACCAAACATAAATTATATATTTTTAATATGCGCTTAGATTAATAGGACACATAAATTAATAGAATGCCAACATTTTATGTTATGGAATTTCAGATTATATACATTTATGATTAATCTATGATTGTCTAATCTTGCATTATGCTCTCGGTGAGTTCGATGTAATTATGCTGTCATATGTGCGTAACACTGTTATAATCATTACTCAGCTCGGCCCACCATAGATCAAACCAAATTAGGATTGGATAAAGTGAATAAAAATTAAAAAACATCAAATTAAAAAGGGGCTAGCCCGATTTAGTTCACGGGCCGACACTGGTTCAGTCATCAGAGTCCTAACCCATCTTACCAAGCCCATTTCGAAGACGATCATTGTTTCTATTTTTAAAATATTAATTTCTCGTCGCAGTTGGCTAGCGCGTAGGTCTCATAGCATCTGAGTTATCCTGAGGTCGAGAGTTCGAGCCTCTCTCACCCCATTTCTGTTTTTCATTTAATAATTTTAATTCAATCTCTTAAAATATAATATTGATTATAAAATTGCCACTTGAAGTAGGTGTATATATTACGGGTTAATTTGTCTTTCCCCAGCCCGTGGAACTTCCAAGTTCCAACGAGCTTCAATCCCTTCGTAGACTTTCAAAATATAAATGATGTCAGTTAGGAATACAATAAAGCAAGGAAAATCCAATACTAAAACATTTTTTGAACAAGTTGCCATGTGTGACACGTGGCCTTAAGATCGGGTTTAGGAACATTATTGTTTTCTTTTCTCACCAAACATTCGCTGAATTATGGAAATGCAGATCGGTCTACATCTTTTCGCGTTTCAACTTGCCAGTGGAGTTCTTCCCGCATCTCTGAGAAAGAAAGAAAATTAACAACTTGGGGGTTCAAACCTTAAACTATTAGTAGCATGTTTGGTTTAGCCTTCAAACTATAGTACGGAGACTTTCAAAAGCTAAATCAAATATGCTACAAGACTTGTAGACTTGTCGCGTTCGCAGTGCCAAAGGATGACTTTAGAATTTCGAATTTCGAATTTCGAATTTTAATGACGATAGCCTAAGAAGCACGACGTGTTCATTAGTTTTCAAGGTCCAAACAACAATCAAATAATAAAAAGTCTTGGGCCAGATAAGGCGAACATTTCATTTCATCTCCATTCTCAGTTTTTTCTTCTTTTAAAAATGCTTTTCTTTATCATTTCTTGGGCCGGTCCCAGATAAGGTTGATTTTTTAAACCTTAAAAGTCTTTGTGCTGTGCGAAAATCCATCCCGTGAAGGGGCCCGGGCCACTCGCTGATCTACTTTTCGTGCAGAGAAGCGAAAATGTGTCTCATAATTGGTAACTTCGTCCCTCTAATGTCAATCCCTCCTTTCATTGCTTCATCATTAGCTTCTCGTGTTGTTCCCCGTAAACCAAATCCTCAATGTTTTGCTCGCCGAGGTTGAGTTTCACGTTTCAACTTCCCACCAATGTTGTTAAAACTGGTCAAGCATCCACGTACGTACACTGCTCATAGTTTTATTATTCTAAGTATTTTTCCTTGAGCTGGAAACGCGATTATGATTTAGATAAAAAGAAAATAGTTATGCGAGGCTTTTATTTTATTGAGAAACTTCACCATCCATCGGACACAAGAAAAATATTGAAGTCAAATTCTTTGTTTGCCTGTTCTCAGCGCGAAACGAGTCAAAGCAATTAAGGAAAGTCGAATTCCATTTTGAGAGTCTACCGTGAAGGGAATCTCAAATGTTGGACCCTTCAATTCAATATTGTTTTAGAGTTTTTTTTTATCATAAATTAATTATCTTAAAAAATTAAATTATTAAATAAAAATATATAAATAATTTTATATTTCTAACATATTTTTTTACATAAAAAATCATTAGATTTAAAACGTAAATAATATACTGTCATTTTATCATAAAAATTTTAATATTATATTATAAATTAATAATTTTAAAAAATTTAAAACTGTTAAATAAAAATATATTAATAATTTTATATTTTTTATACTTTAAAAAAAAATTTACAGTCAGCACCTCTACCACCTTAGCGGTTACCACTGTAAACTAGGACTTCTCACTCGCTTACTTCAAGTTCTAGGAGCTCAATCCCGGCTCTTGGGCAAAAATACGAATGCCTGTATTAGGCACTGTGGGACCAGGGACCATGGCCCTCCCAATCCCAAGTTTTTTTTTTCTTTTTGGTTGAAAAGATATTTTATTACATAACCAAAACACAGAGTCTCCTTTAACAGCAAAATAAGAGGGCGAGCATTGTCGAACAAGATGCTACGTGGGCCTACAACATTATGTTTGTGATGGATCTTTTTAGCAATCCTAGCATCCAAAGAACAAGAGAACATTCTTAGATAATTTAGTGTCTGCGTAATAGAGATGGTTTAGCAGGCACAATTTTTTGGATCATTAATACTGGAGTAGTTCCTCCGTGTACCGTAGGACAATATAATAAGATTGAATTCAGATAAAATCAGCTTTAAATACAACTACTAGTATGGCTACTAAGGCCTCTCCATAACCTGGATCAGTGGTTTTTCTTTTCTTTTCTTTTTTCCCTCATCCATCACCCATGTAAAGATGACGTCTGATAAATGGTGGTCAAGGCCTACAGCAACTACCCAGTACTGATGCGATCGCACTGCTGCATTAAAGCTTATAGAACACCGAGATGGCTACTATTTGCCAGTCCCAAGTTGAATTTTTCTTTATAATGACTTGTAATGGAGCTGTCTACTATTTGCCTATTCAAATAATATATATTAATATTAATATGATAAAAAAGAATCTGCACTATTAATCTTCAATAAAATAAATGCTTGACTCTCTAACAGTACCTGTGGATAGCTTCACGTCCATTTCATCTCATGACATTATAAATTTTTAAGTATTTGAATTATTGCTTGTGTCTAATTAAGTAGCTAGGGAGGGTTTCGTGTGCTTATTAATGTGGAGGGGCCGCTATCCAAAGTAAAATAATTAGGGTAAGATTTTTTTTTATTAAGATATTCCCGTAAGCATTCTTACAAGACTTAGTTCTTAATTACTGATACTGTCACAATTAAAAAATCTTTTCAATAAATGTCTTCTCAAAAGTTTAAACTTTGGTGCTCTAAACTACACTATAAAATAAGAATTTTGTTAACATGTACAAAGGCACATATTCAAGAATAAAAAATAAAAATTATTAAATAAAAAATATAAATATTTAATTCAAAACATATTTAATATTTTTTAAAATAATTATGATAATTTAATAAAAAATAATAATTTTTATTTTTATTTGTTAATATATGCTCTAAAACATATTTAATATTTTTTAAAATAATTATGACAATTTAATAAAAAATAATTATTTTTATTTTTATTTTTTAATATATGCTCTAAGCACATGTTAACAAAACATAAAATTATAATGTCTAAAAATATTTATAATTCTTTTATTATTAAATTTTTATGTGGACATATGAATGTTATGATTATCTTAGTTTAATCATTTATTATTGATTACGTGTACACCTAAAAATTTTAACGGTGAAAATTTATAGCGTGTTAAAGAATAGCCTTTATCAAAATTGAATAAGAAGTGAGAATGTCAAATTTTTGTTGGGAAGATCAAAAGATAATTGCTAATTAAAGGTATGTTTAAGTAAGTGTTTGCATCATTTAATTTTTTAGAACTTAAACAAAATTTTGTTTATTTATCTTGATATTTACACTATTTTTAAAATATAATTTTAAAGTTAAAAATTTATTTAATCTGAAATAATTATTTTTATTTTTATATTAAATATATATATTTTTTAAAATATAATTCACTTCACTTAAATTTATTTTTAATTAAAATTAAATTTATCTAAAATTAAATTTATAAAATTTAATTCAAACTAATTAAATTTCTTCCGATACGGTTGTTACCTAGTGGTTCTTCACCCAGAAGAAAGAGAAAAAACAGAAAAGA
This sequence comes from Castanospermum australe, assembly GCA_019955255.1. Taxonomy (NCBI): domain Eukaryota; kingdom Viridiplantae; phylum Streptophyta; class Magnoliopsida; order Fabales; family Fabaceae; genus Castanospermum; species Castanospermum australe. The sequence continues at coordinate 616,373 of NSJW01000002.1, forward strand.
GAATTCACTGCCTGTCTGGCTCGGAAACACATGATGATTCACCAAGACTCGGCTAGTCCACCAAACGCTGGTAGATCTCATTCCACAATGCAATAGAATAGTTGTCAGTGACACGTATTCCGTTCAATGCCGGTCCCAACACCATTAGATTTTCTTCAAGTAATTGGGTCCCTTACCATTTTGCAGACCCATTGACCTTTTCTTGCCTTGCTACACAGACATTGGTCGCACGACTCCCACTGTCACAGTTAGTCTTAACGGGTCAAATGATTCGATCCAGCGCTGTATAATTGCATCACATAACATCACTTACTGTTCTTCTCCTTTTTACATCGTTCGGTTTATATATTCTTGAACGAAATCTCACGACTCTATTATAATGTAGAAATTAAACGAAATAAGTTATGTAACTTTTACATTATAAAAATATATAATGTGAAACAAATTAAAATCGGAAGGTAATTTTTGTTTTGCTGAAAGTTATTCCTTGACGCTTGAACCTTGAAATAACGTGGCAGCTGCGCATTTAGCTCATCGTGGATGTGGGACTCTTTATATCTGCCTTGGAGGATTGGATGTTCGTTGAAGTCCCACGCCTTCACAGCTACGTGGACTTCAATTTCCGTGTAATGGTTATGGGCCTACACTACCCAAAAGCCTTTTTACTTTTGTGTTTTCCTATGTATGAATGGATCTATGGAAAGAAGCAGATTCAAAGGATGAAAAATCGAATTTTTTAAAAGCAAATTGTTTATGAATAAAGAGAGAAGAAAGGACGTAGAGTGGAACAGTACAGTTGTGCATCCAAGTCAACTGTTCAGCCCTTGATCGCTCTTCTTGCTGATCATGATTGATTGTTCTTACTTTTTTTTAATTGATATATTTATTTTATGTTTAAATTATTTTATTTTATATTTAAATAAACTTATAATTAAAATTCTTTTAAATAACTTTTAACTTAAAATTATTTTTTATAAAAATTATTTAAAATTAAATATGTACTTAACATACGAGTTAAAAGAATTATATTGAGTTAGGCGCAAATCAACCTATTTTAGTAAAATAAAATAAAAAAGAATATTGTAAACATATTACATTGGTTCATATATTGGTTAAAATGGCCAAACTTGCATATTGACTTGTTTAATCTATAATAATTATTTTTTAAAGTTTTTTTTAGTTTTTTGTTTTAATGGGGGTGAAACCCGTTTACTCAACCAATCGTTTTAAGTCAAGATTTGTCTGTTTGTTAAATGAGTCAATTCAACTTGATCTGTTTAGGGCCAACTCGTGATTTGTCTAGCTAAGTTGAATTAGGAACTAAAACAGACTAGTCCAAATTTATTTTTATGATTTATGCTGGCCGACCCACTTTAGTTGATCAGTGCATTTGATCTACGTACGAACTATAAAGATCGAGTCACGTAAATATATGTACTTAACAGGTTTTCTATTGAAAGACCCCATACTTGCATTATTAATGAATAATGATTATATATAGTGGACCTCTCAATTAGAAAACAAAGTTAATTATTAACCAAGCGGACTCTTGATTTATTGCCTAATTTACGATATATGCTCAAAGACTCTGTCGTTTATGTTAATGTGAATACACGAGGCGAGAGGATCTCTAACAATGTCGGTTGGGTGTTTCTAGTCTAGTGCTCATTTTCACCGTTGCATAAATGCAATTAATTGCCCTATTATAATCTTTTAATTTTGTGCTCTGTCATTTTATCGGGATACGTACTTGTTCTCCCTCTTTTCTGGATCAATGAAGCATTTATTAGATTCCATGGTTCAACAGTCTCTATTAATTAAGTCCACAGCTATCAATCTCGATATTCATATCTTCCCTCAGCACATTCACCGCATTATTTAAAAGAAAAAGAGGAAAAAAAACTACTACCTTAATAAAACCTAATTATACCATATACTAGTTATCTTGCACTTGCGTTTGCACGGATTTATTTATATTTTATATATTCAATTTTAATTACAAGTAATTATAATTAGAAATTTTATTAATAAATAAATTATATATAACTTTAAAAAATATTAGCAAATGTAATTATTTATATGTTTAACATTTTGTCATATTCAAAAAAATTAAATATATTTATATTGAGGAAGTTCAATAAATAATTTACTGCACATAATATTTTTAGTATAATGTGCATACTTCTCATCTTCTTTCATGATAAAAATTTGAAATGCTTTTATTGAAATTACTATTGACAATGCCACATATCATTGTTCATGACAAAATATTGACTTTAGCAAATATAATCTAACAAAATTCAATTATTATCCTAAACTTTTGTTTATTATCATTGCGTAGTATACTTTTATTGAAAATTGCTTTCTTTCTCAAAACAAAAGACTACTGTGAGTCCTTTGTAGTCAAAACCATTCGTGGGATAAACACTTTTGCTCTAATATTACTTCTTATAATTATTTTTGTTCTATTGTCCAATCTCCAAGATGCATAATGAAGAGTTGTGTTTTATTGCACATTCTTAATGCTGGATTGAAATTTCTAAGTATCATAAGTGACATTCCTTCTTTTAATTGGTGGCAATAACTTGAGAATTATAAAAAATTAAGAGTATTAAGAAATTTAATTGGATACATAAACTCTTATTCAATAACATATTTAGTTACTTTGTCAATTTCAAATGAGCTTTTGTATTTTTAGATTGGACCATCAATCATATAAAATATACAATTATTGATCTCATCAACAGTATCATTTAAAAATGTGAATATTGCCTTTTTTCTAAGATATTATTCATCTCACACACATTTTTAAAAATTTAAATATGTACTTTCAACAATTCGTTTCACTAAATTACACATTGCATGAAGTAAGTATTATTGTAGTAATTAAATCATTGTTATACACGATATCATCATTACTTGATCATTGTTTCATTTTTTCATTTTTTAATTTTATTATTTCATTAATTCTCACTTCCAAATATTTTTTCTATATGTTATCACAATTACTTAAATAAATAATTTTTTTAATTTTATTATTTCATTAACACTTACTTATATCTAATATTTTTAACATGCTATCACCAACATTAGTGAAAAAATCTTAAAATTATTAATATTTATGGCGTAATATTAATTTCTTTTTGATTTGATTATTTTATTTAATATTTTATATATATTTAATAATATTATTATTTTTAAAAAATAATATTCAATAACACAATTAATTATTTTTTAAGATAATTTTACTTTTATATATATATATATATATATATATATATATATATAGATTAGCTGGAAAATTGCAATTTTTGGTCTTCACTTCATCGTGAAAATCAGTGTTTAAATTTTTGCGAAACTGAGGAAAATTTTGTGGAATTACTTGAGAGGAACTGTAGTAGCCCCTTTCTAGGCTGGTCGGCGGATTGCATTGCACTTTTTTGTCTCGTGGGTACCAAACCCAATGAAATTATTGACCTACGAAAGTCACTGTCCAGCTGAACTCAATGAATACCGCTGCTAACAACGAGAAATTATTTTATACTTATAAAACATAATAAATGCAGAAGTATATTTATAGTTAATTTAAAAAAAATTATATAAATTTTATATTAATAATTTAAAATTAATAAGAAATATATTTTTTAAAGTATATATTTAATTATACTTAAAAAATTCACAATAATTTATCGCTAACTAGGGGCTGTTTATCAGAATATAAAATTGATGCCCACTGAGCACCGAGCAGAGAAAAAGTTCCCTGACGCATAAATAGTTGCCCTTTTGGAGAAAATGAGAGAGCAAAGCGAGGCTAAAACCGCGTAGGTAAACTGTCTCCATGCGCCATGTGGTAGGCCGCCTCCTCCTCCTCCACCCTCACCCTCCCACTTTCGCAATAAACGCTTCCACTCTTACTCCATTTGCTTCGCTTGAATAAACAAGTACAAACTATAAAATCCTTTCACTACCATTAGTCTACTCCGTCCCTTTCCTCTCTCTCCCCCAAAATTGATATAAATTCGCGGGTAGGGGTTCAGGCCAAGCTCTATTTCTGTACATTTAGATCTTTAAAATTAAAGCCCCTGCCGGGCTGCCCCTTTAGATCTCGAAGGAAGCCAGTGGACCTTGGCTTCGCAAATGGCTCCACTCATGTACGTCGGTTGCAGAAAGGTAGTCCTGCTCTCTGTTCTTTTGTTCCTTTTTGTTTCTGTTAGCTTCAGCGCCTGCTCGGAACCTCAACTTGAGAGCAAGCGGTTGTCTAGTAGCAGTGGTAGTAGAAGAAGAATGTTCTTGGAAGCCGAAAAGGAAGAGGAGGGGCGGCCCTTGAAAAAGAAAACCAGCACCAGCCTTTCCACCAAAAACCAGACCAAGCTAATCAAGCCCAAAAACCTTTCTTCGAAAAACCAAACGAAAACCATCAAATCCAATAACTTTTCCACCAAAAACGAAACCAAGCTAGCCAAGGTCAGCTCCAGTTCATCATCCAAAACGATACCCACCTCCATCCTCGCCGACACTACTGGGCTCAGGAAGCTCAATTCCACCACCTTCAAGAAAAAGAAGCTGAATTCCACATCAAAATCCTTCACCAACTCCCCGAAACCCAGTTCCATACCCATTTCCAGCAAGAAATCATTGGATCTCGGGACAGCGAGTGGCGCTGGCGCCAAGGCCAAGAACAAAACGACAAAAGCCACCGCAGCCAAGGACAAGGTCAAAGAAAAAGAAAAGCAAACCAAGATCAAGGTAGATCAAATTGAATCCGAGATGCTAAACAAGAATGAGAAGGCGACCCAGAGCCAACAGAGCAAGAAAGACAGGAAACAAGCACCGCCGAGTTGGATAGAACAAGAAGAGGATCATGATTTGGTTTCAGAGTTCAAGGATCTGCCCACCAAGCTCCAGCAGACGCTAATCCCAGACCTCGAGCGAATCTCAACCACCTCGAGAGCTTACATTACCAAAGCCAATAAAGAGATCACAAAAGGGTTCAAGCCCTATGTTGGCAACAAATACGCATCTACCGTTGCCGCCACACTTTCTTGTGCTTTCGCATTGATCCCTTTGCTTTTAGTCTCTCTCCTTTTCAATAGAATCAAAGCTTACTTCTCTCTCCAGAAGCTCTTGATCTTCATCCAAGTCTACCTCTCCATCTACTTCTTCATTCTCTGCCTCTCCTCGCTGGTCACGGGGCTTGAGCCCCTCAAGTTTTTCTACTCTACTTCGCAGTCCACCTATCTCTGTCTGCAGGTGCTCCAGACTCTGGCTTACGTCTTGTATCTGCTGCTGCTTCTGATGTATCTCATCCTGGTGTTCTCGACGGATTGCGGGATGGGCACCAAGTTTGTGGGCCTGTCCCAAACCTTCGTGGGCTTCGCCGTTGGGCTCCATTACTATGTGACGGTGTTTCACAGGGTTGTGTTACGACAACCGCCCAAGACGAATTGGAAGATTCACTGCATTTATTCCACGTGTTTTCTCCTCATTTGTCTCCTCTCTGGGGCTGATAGAAGGAAGCAGACTTACTTGGAAGATGGCGGAGAAGAAGGCAAGAAGAATTAGGCAATAGCTCTTGGAAGATGGCGGAGAAGAAGGCAAGAAGAATTAGGCAATAGCTCCAATATTTTCATTTCCATTTTACTTTAAAACAAATTAAAATTATCCAAAAGCTGTAAACCAAGCTTGTTCATGTAATGCCGCAAGGCCATGCTCTTTGCCTTTCAGTCACTCAGAATTCAGATTCGTTCCATATCTCAGAATTCATCTTCGTATATGAGAAAAGTAAATTATGAATTGAAAACTAAATAATTACAATACGGTGCAGAGTTTATATACTAACTCTAAGTAGCTGATCTATGGGAATCCACTAGAAACAACTGGAACTAACTATAACAAATTTCTAACTAACTCTGACTAATTCTGGAATGTTCAGTAGCTTCAGTAGACTTGTTTGAAGGTGATACCATAAATAAGTGGAAATTATTACAATATAATAATAATAGTTTAATGAATCATTCGGCCTCCTTGTTTAGTGGCAAGCCTCATAACACTCCACCTTCTTGATCTCTGAACTGTTCTTTTGCTTATTCTCTTCATTTTATTCTATATTTTTAGAGTGCATAACCTATATTTCATTGTTCCCTTGGACATTTTAACACTATCATATCTTTTCTGTGTTTTCATTTGACATATTCAAAAATCACCTTGTCAAATAATTTTAAAACTGTTAAGTTAAAATTGGATTTGAATTCGAAAAATAAAGTTGTCTTTACGGAATCTCTCTCTCTCTTTTTTTTTTTTTTAATTCGAAGTATGAAATGTCTTCTGCTTTCTTGAACATGGTATTGGATACCATTTTTCTGTGTTTACGTGTTATTTCAATTTTCTTGTTGCTGCATTATTCTCTACTTAGTGCATCTTTAGAAAAGATTATATTTAAAAAAATTTATTTTTTAAATTTTTTAATAAATTTTAATTATAAGTTATTTTTACCATAACATAAACTAATTTAAACACATAATTAGTACCTTCCTTATTTGCTTAAAAACATTTCATTTTCATCAAATAATAATTCTTTCCAGTTTATTCTTTATCCCCAATTAAGAAGAGCAAGCATTGCACGGTCCTTTTCCTTATGATGTAACTACGTTTGGTTTATTTTGTCGGAGAAATGTAACATACACTAATAAATAAATAAACACAATAAAAATATCTTTTATTATGAAATCTTTTAAATGTAAGCATAACATTAATAATAATTTTTTATTATAAAATCACTACAATTTAATAACTCGTCATCTTAGCGGTACGCTAACATGCTTTTGTCTTGTTTTTTTTTTAATTCATTTTATCCGATGTCCAGGTCTCTTCAGCGGCTTAAGGAGAATGGAAGTGTGCCGGGCTGAGGCTATTATAGTAATTCAAATAAACCACCGACGGTTACCGATGCTGTATGTCGGTGCCAATGGGCAAGCGGCTTTGATCGCTGGGGAGATGGCAGCCTCAACCTCGAGAAAGATTTTTAACATAAATAATTACATAAATTCATATTAATTTTTATACTAAAAGATGTTATTTAATTAAAAATGATAATTTGGTGATTTTGCCATCCGATTAGATGCCAGTCGCTTTCTGTGGAAGAAGCGACTGTTGGTAGACTTGTAGTCATCGTCATGTGGGAAGCGGTAGGCACCTTCCCAACGTTTTCTCAATTCTCAACTATTACTGCTATGTCTTTCTGAAATTTCAAAACACGTGCCGACCCATAACCACTTGCCAAATACACTCTGAAGTCACTAATTGTATAATAGAGAATATTCAGTTCACATTCTTTAAACTGGTTCAGTTTGACTTAGAATATTGATTTATTTCTTTTCCACTCTCCTACTACAGGTAATTATTTTTTTTTTCAGTTTGGTAAAACAATGCTCAAAAGGGAAGTGAAATCAGAGTATTCATGTCCGGACAGTAAAAAATTAATCTTTCGATTTTCAGTTATATTTTTTGTGGGAGGTGATTTTTTAATTACATATATTCTATTTATATTTATTAAAGATCAAACTTTGAATATGATATTTAAGGGACTTAAGTCACTTTTACTTGAACTAACACATGTTAATAAAAAAAAATATTACAATGCACCGAGAATATCAAGGAACTAAACTTAACACCATCATTAGGATTTTTGTTTTCCTAGTGTCAATCAGGTCATCAATAAATGCACATTCTCATGACAAAGGAATAGGTACATCAGGTAATATTTACAGTAACACACTTATTTCCTATAAATTTATCGGAAGCCTTGAAAATAGAGACTTAAGAGTGTGAGTTGCAACAAGCAGTCAAGGAACAAGAAAATAGAGAATGCAAAGATGTGCAAAATGCTCTTTGGACAGATTATTTCCTCTCTTCATAAGGATGTCGATAACATATATCAGGACGAAAGAGAAGAATAAAAACAAAGAGAATGGGGGGGAAGGGCCCATCTAGCTTGGGGTTAACCTCTCCACATTATTGACGAGGCCTGACCTGTAGTAAGTTGCATTGAAGTATTGTCCAAACTGAGATTAATTTCAGCATATAGGCCCAGGTTCATGGCCTATACATTGAGCGGGCCTAAAAATCTTTAGCCCACACGACAATGTTCCTCGCTGGCTCTCGTTTATCGTTATGTGTCTCTTGGGAGCTGTTCTGTGACCTGATTTATAGGAGTGTGCTTGCTTCATTCAATTTGGTCTTTTCCACTTGTCAACGAGTTAGGCTCCTGGCTTCGCTTTGCTATAGTTGTTTCGGTATCTGCTGTATTACCCAAGTACTCAAACTAATGAACGGAACAAATTGTCGGCGAAACATGGTTTTCAACTTTCAAGCATCATAATTCACGAGAGGGGGAGGATAAAAGATACCTAGAGTTGTGATATTCAATTTCTGCTCTAAGCCTGTTTTTCTTTCAAGGACGCAGACAACAACTACGTGATAAACCGATAGCACAAATGTCCTTTTACCAACTTGATTGATTTCTCTCTATTATTGAAAGGTGGGTTAAGTTGCCAATGCCCAGTGCCATCCAGTGCATGTATGAGCATGACCAATGTTACATTTGGACATTTCTTATTGTTTGTCCTTGCGTACGTAGACATGCTTTCATTGCCCTTCTTCAGTGTCAGTGATATATCCGTTGGCATCGGAAATTGAAAATTTAAATGAGTGGCAACAATTTCGATTTTCAAGGACATAACGGACATATATCATTCTCACTGGATGTGGGAGTTGCAACGGATTCCAGTTCAAATGCCAATCCTTTCAAGTTTTCAATTCCTCTTCTGCTTAAATCTTATCACATTAGTGAGGGCAAATCAGGAATTGGAATCCTATAGAAATAGGAACTGCAAGACTGCAAAAGTAATCAGTAAAGTGAGATTGGGTTGGGAACTTGGAATTTGAAAAGGAAAAAAAAAACTACAAGAAAAATAATAAAATTGGTACGAATTGAAGAAATTAAAAACAAAGAAAGCTACTACATCGGTATTAACTAAATTATAGAACGGCAAGAACTGGAACCTGATTCATGTCAAGTGCCAGGTTCCTAATATATATGGATTCAAGCTCAGATTGCCATCACATGACGTGGATATCCAGCAAATACTCTTACTTTTTCTCCCCATGTAAGAGTAATCTCCAATTTGGTGGGTAGATATATAATAATTGCCGTAACTCTCAATTTTACGAGAAAATCAAACCAACTCTAAGAAAAGGTTTTATCTTTTTTATAGATCTTAGATGTTCCTTTATGAGTTCATTTATCGGCGTTTGTTTGGCCAAGTCGAGCTTGTAAGACCCATTTATTTGTTGATCACTTTCGGTGCAATTTTCGACCTCCATATACAATCGCAAATGTAAGTTTGTACGGAGAGTTATTGCTTACAATGTACTGAGTTAACAATTGAAACAAAGTTTTTTTATTTGGTAATTATAGTTGAAACAAAATTAATTAAGTAATCTATGAGAAATGAGTTTTGAAATGTGGATTGATATGACTGAATAAAAACCATGAAGGATATATATCATGGTAGACCTCGCTCAAATGGCCAAAGTAGAAAAGATGAAGTTAATAATCAAAATTAAAGAATTCACTTGTAAATACTAAATAGTAGTTTTCATGTTACAAAACTAACTTCTACGCACAATAGTGACTTTATATTCCTCTGAAGTTTAGAGAAGGGTCCAGTGATTTTCAAGGCTATTAAAAAAATGTATAAATACTTATCGATATAGGTTAGAGACATACAAAAGACCTACAAACTAGCCTCTAAAAAATATCTATTTGAGTTGTTCGTGGAAAAGCACTTGAAGACTGTAAAAATGTTTACATTTTGATTCTTTTGATATAGAGTAAATTAACTCAAACATGTTTTTTAGAGTTTTTTTTTTAATGAATTAGTTTCTTTTATAATATTTGAAATGACCGAAAGACCTTAATAAAAACTGACTTAATTGATAAAATAAAAAATAATCAATAAGTATCAAAATTTCGCACAATTTTTTGCTGAGATTTTGATGCACGCTTTAACTTCATAATGGAAGATTTCTTCCTCCTCTTTACTTTTTTCAAAAATAAAAATAAAAATAAAGGTCGAGAGACGATTGTGAGAGCACGGAACCGATATATCGGCCGCCGAAAAAAGAGAAAGCAAAGCAATTATAATTCATATGTCAGACACGGCACACACTGGCACAGTTCTCTTGCAATAATATTACAGAAACAAATTATAAGTGCGTGGGCCATTTAAGCCATTCACTTTCTCATTTCTCCCTACCATCCCTACGCATGGGTCCGAACCTCATTCGCCAATGACTATGATCTATCCAATATAAAATTCTATATCTCACACAAGTGCGCTCCTATTTTGGTAGGCCCGTTGATCAAGTCGCAACGCATGCTGGGGCCACCTGCTTATTATGGTTTATGAACAAAAACTTGATTGACAAAAAAAAAAAACAAAAACTTGAAATTTTTGCTGGTATTATTACTTAATTTCTTGTTTAATTTAACTTTTTACTCAAATAATAGGCTGCCCTTTAGATGAACTTTACATGTAACGTTAATTTTAAAAAAGAATTATTATATTATTTTTGATTTAAAATTATATAAATAATTATTTACACACTATAATGTAATAAAAAAAATTTAAATATTTTTTAAAATATATATAAATTGTAAACGTTAATTACAAAATTAAAATTTTAAAATAAGAAAAAATATATATATATTCTTTAAATTTTAAATTATTTATAAATAATTTTTTAAATTTTATAATTTTATAATTATATAATAATTACACTAATTAATTTTTTTATTTATCTTTTATTTATTTTAAATTAAATAAATAAATAATTTAAAATAAATAAATGATGAAAAAAAATTAAATAAATAAATAATAGATAAAAATATTAATTTATATAATTATTGTAATTTATGTATTAATTAAAATAATTTTAAAATTTTAAAATTATTTATAAATAATTTAAAATTCAAGAAATTTATATACTTTTTTTAATATATACTAATTTAAAAACCTGACACTTTGTGGTACTTTCTCAATTAATTTCAGAAATCACGAAAAACGCTGAAATCAAAATGAAAATATAAATGATTATATTATACGCTTACTTATTTCTTAATCCATTTTATTTAATTTGTATTTAAAGATTTTTTTCCCCAAAATATAAACCTGTTTTTTTTCTTCTTTTGGCATTAAAAACATCTTCTCTTTTACTCGAGCAGCAAACTAGTGTTTCCACAGTCTTCCCCCATTGCCCGTTCTCTTTTCTATGCAATTTTTAACCTAAATCAAAGTTGACAGTGATTCGAGAAAAGCATCCGAGGATCACTTGAAATTCGACATGGAATGGGCGAAGGTGGGTAGTGACAACGACAAATTCGGATCCGTCATCTAACGCCATTGCCGATCTCCACCCTTATCGACCATCTCCACCAAAACGCTGGTTCAGCGAGCATAGGCGACCTTCAGTAACACGTTCCATCTATTCTGAACCCAATTCGAATTACACCCAACTCACTCTTGTTCCGGATTTTCTTATCTATAGCGGGCCTCGATTTCGCGGCAGGTTGGCTTACTGCTTCTGAAGGAGTTGGCGGCCGAGGCGGTGGACTAGCTGAGGAAGGAAATCGGCGGCGGCGGCGGCGGAGTTGTTTCTTCACAGCTTGTATTCTGCGCTTCTGGTGATTGAGAACTCCAGTTACTACTGAGGAAGAAGACGGTGAGGTTAATATAGTAAACTCACCCTTTTATGCATGGTAGAATCGATTGTGGTCACCGGAAAAGCGAGTCCTTGCTTGCTGCTGCAGAATCGATTCTAAGAATCTAAGGTCCGGGAATCGATTTTCAAAATTGCGGCAAAATCGAATTCTGAAAGGCAGCCAAAGACAAAGAAAAAGTGATTATTGATGTCCGATTATTATTATTATTATTATTATTATTATTATTATTATTGTGTGTATTCGTAATTGACTTTAATTCACAATTGGCCCCCTTTATTGGTTGGTGCTACAGAGAAAATTTAAGCATTTTGTGTTTCAACAACAGAACAATTACTATTCCTTTACCCATACTGTTTGAACTGAAAATAAAATACATGCAAAGACAAACGTTATGAAGGTAAAAAATGTTGCTATCAAGACATTTGATGATGTGGGTGTTTGTCTCTATCGTTTGCGTAGGATATGTCGCATTCTCTTCTGTGAGAAATTTTGACTTTATATCTATATGGACCGCTATGAAATATAGACTTCTTATGATGTAATTTATGAATTATGTGGTTCAATGAGACTATCTTATTGACGGACACATGAATGTACATGGCCGCCAATTTTTGGACTTCTTTAGAAGATATCCAGTAAATTGGGCATTTTTTTATAGAATGAATTTAGTAGAAAATGCTTGTAAAATGAATACCTTGCATTTTGTTCCTCATAATCTAAATGTTATTTAGGGAACTACAAACAAGTCATAACCAATTCTTTGGTATCTTATGACGTGCATAAAAACTAGTTATCACGTGTACATTTTGAATCTGAAAACATATGTTTAATACACATGATGTTTCTCTCTTTAGTTGCAGTATAGTAGAGCATCACTTACCTCAATCTCCCCCACCCCAAAGCAAAACATAGAAAAAAAAAAGAGAAGAAAAGCTAGATTTAGCTATTATTGCAGTATTACTATTAGGCATTATGTGATTTTGTCTGTATCTGATGTTCTGCCCAATACTGATCCAATATGTCACTTCTGTGCAGTGTTGAGGTTGTTTCCTTGCTTCAGCCACCCAATGAGGAGTTGACTCATTGATCTATGAGATTATTGTTTTTAATTTACTGAGCATGGATAAAGTTTCATCTGACTGTCCGTACCCAGGATGCTTTTTTTGTGTCATGAAGGAAGGGAATCCAAGCAAGCGAAGAGCAAGTATACTGAAATTCTTTAGAGAACTTCCATCTCAAGATGATGATGGTCAGGTTCTTCCTATTAGTGGCCTTTGGAACACAGCAATGGCACATCCAAATGACCCTGAATTCATAGAGCTAGGAATATTTGAATGCATGGCTGCTCTAATATGGAAGGGACTGAAGAATCGTCGCTGGCTTTCTCATGACCAAAATATATACATTCCTTATTATGCAGCTCATATCATTGGTTCCTACACAATGAATATGGAAGAATTTGCCGAAAGCGCTGTGCATGCCGGGGTCATTCCTCCTTTGGTTGAACTTTTAAGTGGTAGATTAACTTGGGTTGAGCAGAGGGTAGCGGTTCGAGCTTTGGGACATTTAGCTACATATGCCAGCACTTTTCCTGCTGTAGCAAGTCATGGTGAAATTCTTGAGCTCTCCATCCAATTAGCAATGAGTTCACTGGAAATAGTTTATTCGCATTTCTATCAATATGTTGATAGAAGGCTAAGTTATCACTGTGATCTGCTTACACGTGGCATGGGTGGTGTTGAAATGGAGTCCAGGAAGGCTGAGGAATGGGCTAGTCAGTTGCAGTGTTGGTCCCTTCAGCTTATTAATTGCTTTGCTTTTAAACCAGAATTTCTTCCTACCCTATGCAAACCTGAATTTCTGATAAAACTACCTGGCATGTGGGGTGGACTTGTTAATGAAAATTCTCCAGCTGGTATTGGTTTATTAAGAACAGTTTGTCATAACAAGCTTGGTAGGGGACCTGTTGCTAGTTGCCCTGGTATCATTGAAGCATTGTGTAATATTGCCAGGTCATCAGATGATTGGCAGTATATGGCTATTGATTGTCTTCTATGGTTGCTTCAAGATCCCAATACATGTCACAAGGTAAAAACTTTTACATCTTTGCGATGTCACTTGTTTCTATTATGACAGGTAATCATATTTATTTTTTCATTTGTAAGAGTGAAAACTGAGGAATCTTGATTTCCTTGGAAAGAATGCTTGATTAGCATATAAATAAAAATTGAGTCTTATTCATGGAAACTAGCTTCAATTCAATTAAAGAAAAAGGAAATAAAAGTAGGAAGAACCAAAATGCTCAATCTCAAGGCCTTTCAAATCATAGTGCTACACGCCTACACTCAAGAGGCAGAACTTTTATTATGCACAGATCTTCATTTTGAGATCTATCGCACTGCTTGCACCTCATATCTGTTTGTTCTGCATTGAAGAGCTTTCCAATTCCTCAAATTTCCCCTACTAGTTCCATTCTTAAACTTAAATTGAGGGTTGAGAGTTGAGGGAAAGCTATTGATTAAAAAGGTTTTTGAATAGTTGAATGGAAATGCTGATTAGAGGGAAATAAAGAAAGATTTAAATGCTAAGTATTTTATTACATATAGCAAATTCTCTGAACATCTAAAGGCATTTCTGTAGGGCAATAATCTGTCAAGCTTGTGGTCATATGTAGGTTGGCAGGTTGCTTTGGACTTATTATCCCTTCCCATCATCAGTGTTCCCAAATAGAAGGTGCATGGTCCTTGTCAAGACACCGATAAAATTTCTAAATCAGATGCATGTAACAATGCCTTGTATCCACATGATTATTCAGTTTTACAATTTCTTCTTAATGCTTTCATTTATACAACTACCAGTTTCTAGAGGTTATAAGTTTACATAATTTGGATTTGGCATACATTATGTAGGTGATTGACAAAGTGGTACCTGCATTGGTAGACCTTGCGGAGATTACAACTCTGGGTGATAACAAAAAGCTTGGTGATTCTATTGTTAATGTTCTTCAGGATTGCATCCAGTCACAAGGGTCAGGAAGAAGCTCAGTTAGTAGTCGCACTAAAGAACAAATTGAGGATCTATTAAATTCAAAGCAGAGATTAAAATGGGAAAAGAATATGCCCAAGGAAGATCTACATATTAAGCAGGCTGCAGCGCTGGTGGTCAAGCTTGAAGGAAATTCCCTGTTCTCATCAGGAAACATTTCTGGAGCTGCATCAAAATACTCAGAAGCATTGGCATTGTGTCCAATGAGATCCAAGAAGGAGAGAGTTGTTCTATATAGTAATCGAGCTCAATGTCATCTTTTGTTGCAGCAACCTTTGGCTGCCATAAGTGATGCTACCCGTGCACTATGTCTCCACAACCCTGTCAATCGTCATGCCAAAAGCCTCTGGAGACGAGCACAGGCTTATGACATGCTTGGGTTAGCAAAAGAGAGTTTGTTAGATGCCATTCTATTCATAAATGAGTGCTCTCAGTCAAATGATCCTGATCTCTCACTGAGGCAAAATAAAGTTCCTGATTATGCTGAGCAATTAGTTAAGAAGCAGATGCGTGCTGCTTGGTTATTTAGAGAGGCAGCTATCAAGCATGGTGGTGTCCACAGTCAGGGTGATGGTGGCGCCATGTATGGCCCAGAAACTGATGATTCCGAATGGGAGACAGCAAGTGAAAGTGATATAGGAAATGATGGAAGGGATGATATGGGTGATGACGATGATGGTGATTGGAACAATGATGATGGGAGGAAAGATAAATATGACAAACCATCAATAAAAGGTATTTTCACTATATAATTTACTACCAATATGCTTTTATAAAAAATCTCCAATTGATATCCGATCCTTATGCATGCTTGTTATTATTATTCATCTTTGAAGTGGTGGGTGGGGATTGGCTAATATGCCAAAAATTTTGCATCTTTGAAATGAAAAGCAAAGATAATCTGATTATCATATGAAACAACCTGTCACTTTCTTCCTTTTTAAAGTGATGAGTTTTTTTGTGGCACATGAAATTAAATATTTGCTATCAGCTTGAAATATAGATATCTAAATTCTTGTGCATGACATCGGCCCAACCCAAAGGAGCAACAGTGACCTTATTCGGTTAGACAGCAACGGTGAACAATTCTTATCATTTTGAGATTGCCGAGATATATAAATGGTGGAATTAATGTCGGTTCAGGGTAATGTGTACCTTAGTCTGTAACTCTGTCATTAGTTTAGATTCCTTGGAAAGTATAGGTCCTACATTACTCTGTTTCTCTCTGGCTATATTTTGAGGGTGGACAAATTGACGTAAAAAAACCCTCAAACAAAAACATTGAGTTGCTGTCTGCGTTCTATTTATGGTTCTGACCTCACTTTCAGCCTGAATATTTGTTGTTACTTTACTTGCCAGCCTTTCCTTGTTGGTCTAGGTAGGTACTTGGGACTTTAGAGTACTGCAGAAATATAAAGCAGCATCACCCAGCCACACCACTTCACGTTGACCAGTAAGCCAAAAGTTTGTGCTACAGGCCATGCTCCCTATACTTTCCCTTTTGCTGCTAGTTTGATGAAACCGTTAAACTGCTCAGCTCATTGGTCCTGGTCGTGCTATATGGAGTTTATCATGTCAGACAAGCTTATTTGTCCTATTGAAACTGAGTGACTTTGATGGAAAAAGATTATGTACTCATAAAACGACCATATCCCCAATCTTAGTAAATCGGACCATGTTATCACTAAATGATATTTCTTCTCTCCAATATATATCAACTAAAATGAAAAAAGTAAAAATGTGTATAACCTGCAATATATATTTACAAAACAATTTATTTTGTAATGATGCAATGCCACTGTTTTGAAACTTTTGTTTCCTCCAGACATAAAGCATGGATACAATGTGCAACTTGCGGAAGAACCATGATTTGCACACGTTAATCCTTGCATTTGGTGCAATTGTTCTCCAGCATGAATGAAGCAGAGTTGGCTCCAGTGATTTTCTATCTCCATGCTATGTGGGCTTTAAACTGCAATTGTGTGTCGTCCGTTCTCGTAATTAGCAGGTTGAAAATGATGAAAGGGTTTTTGGTCTTCCCGTTTGAGGTTGAGATTTAATTTACATAATGTTTTCGATATTCCATATTTGTTCTACCCATTTTTCTTCTTAATTCAAGTGTAAAAATTGAAGATTTCAAGTTTGGAGAACTACATTGCACATTTGGAGGACACGAAGCTTTTTTGATTTATTGGGAGGTTTGTGTATACAAACTTTTGTGCTTAAGTTTTCTTTGAGTCAGATATGTTTTCCGTTGTTATTCCAATTTCAGTTTGCCTGATTAGCTATCAATTTGGGCCTCGTCATCCCTTCTTCATTCAGCATTGTTTTCTATATAACTGATTATTTACCTAAATTTTGCTATCAATTTTTTTTTTTTAATTTCGATTTTAGTATCCATGCAGTCAAACTCAGAACTTTGAGGGTTTCCATTTTCGTGTAATATCATCCTGACCATTTTGGACGTCTGCTAAAAAAAAACCGTTGTTCAGCAGTATGTCTATTTATTCTGATTTTTCTGTTTCAGGTAAATCCTTCTAATTAGGTTTGACGCTTTTTTTAGTCTGATATGCTTCATAGCTCTGATATGAGAACAACTGTGTTCGTGGAAGACAATGATGTCTGGATAGAATTTGGAGTAAACTATTGTTGATTAAATTGGTTTATTTGTAATTCACACCAGTTTTAAGGTGTATGTGCGGGCAGAAAAACTTCAAAAAGGATCAATTGTTTCAATACAGAATTCAATGAAAAATGCTTCTCTGCTCATAAAAATTATAGATATTGTTTATTTTGGGGGTATAATAAATTTTTTAATAGGATATAATTTACACCTTTAAAGTCTATCTTAATATTAAATTATCTCTTTAAAGTTTTTTTTGTCTCATTAAATTTTTTAAATTTGGGTTTGATTTAAAAATATTAATTTTACAGTTAAATGAAATAGATGTCATCTCTTCATGTACATTATGTGAACTAAGTGCACATTACGTGATAATTTAGTTAAAAAATTTTATAAGATAAAATATAATTTATATTCTTAAAATTTATTCTTTTATCAAATTATTCTTTTAAAATTTCTTTTATCTCACTTAACCTTTCTGAAGTTTTGTGTAACATGAAATTACATGTTAATTTTTTAATTTATCAGAAAAATTAACCTTTTCAAATGAAATTAAAGTTTAGGGAGGTTTACTGAGATAAAAAAAATTTCATGAGAGTAATTTGATATCTGAATAAATTTTATGAGTGTAAATTATATTTTACCTTAAATTTTTTTTAGTGTTACATTATTAATTTTTTTTTTAAATTTGTGTAGGCTGATTTGATTAAATTCGCATTAATTTAACGGTTTTGTATGCTTTTTTATTTTTGCATTTAGTTTTTTTTAATTAGTTGATTTACTACTAACAATTCAATTATTCAATGAATATCGACTTCAAAACGTCACAAGTAGCGCAAACTGTCGTTGTCCAGGTCCCAAACTGCATGCACCGTTATTAGCACACCAAGGCTGGACCCTATTCTCACGAGCTTCTGCCTGGCTGTGGACAAAGTTGAAACCAAATGTTGATTTTCTTTTTTCTAATGATGTTTGTATCTGATTGCTTGCATTTTAGCTTAGTTTTGTAGTAATAAACAACTCTCTTAATATTCTTTTTTTTTTTTTGCCGTTGTGTAATTAGCACAGGAGTTTATAATGATAAGGTTAGGGTAATTCAGAAAGTTTACTGTAAGCCTAAGTATGATTTAGTATCATTTGTTACTGTAAGTCAAAATGTTTTAATAGTTATATTTTATTTCTTTAAAATGAGGGATTTATTTTATAGAAAAAAGTAAACAACTAAAATAAGAAATATTAATTACTGATAAAAAAATTAATAATTAAAATTATAATAAAAAACATGTATTTATATAAAAAATTATAAAATTATTAAAATTCACTCTCTTAATATTCTTATCAATAGTTAATACTCTTTACTTTTTTCTATAAAATGAATATCTCATTTTAGAGAAGTGAAATCTAACTATTAAAATATTTTGACTTACAGTAGCAAACTATACTAGACCACACTTATGCTTACAGTAAACTTTTCGAACTATCCTAACCTTGTCATTAATAAAAAAAAAGAATATTAAGAGAGTTGTTTATTACTACAAAACTAAGCTAAAATGCAAGCAATAAGATACAAACATCATTAGAAAAAAGAAAATCCACATTTGGTATATGCAATGAGTTATAGGTATACACAATATATTTTTAGAGGGGTTCATAACACTTGTTATAGGTATGATAAGTAAACAACTAATATTAAAAATGAAATGGACAGCTTCACTTATTTCTATTTTTGTTATTTAATAAAGAATACATACCTTCTTAGGAAAAGTTTAAAGAGTCGTTAGTAAAGGATTCTCAGTTTGTTTAATTATATAGATATTCTTTTTATTAAAGAAATTAGTTAAGTAGTTAATATGAGAATCTAATCATATTCTTTAAAAAAATATGAATATAAATATAGATAAATGAGAGGATGAGGATCATATAATTTAATCTTAAAAAATAAATAATAATAATAATACTAATAATAATAATAATAATAATAATAATAATAATAATAAAAATAATCAAAATAAAATCCAATATTATGTTCACACGTACATCACGCACGCCATCTACAAGAACCCTGCAAATCGTGACTCACGAACAAGACAACAACTTCACGTTGCGGTAGGTTCATATTTGTTGTTCCTTTATTTTAATTGGTATTTTTTATTTTAATTTGCATGATTATTTTTTGGTAACTAATGTAATTAATTTTGAAATTAATTAGTTATTAATTTAATATATTTATAAATTAATTAGTTTAATAGAAATAAAAATAAAAATAAAAATAGCTTTAAATAATTTTTCATAATTTTAATATGTGTTTAAATTTTAAAAATAATTTTTTATAATTATAATTGACATTTTTATTTTGATTTTAAAGCAAAAGATCGAATAATAATAATATTTTAAAAAATACAAAATTAGATATCAAATCAAGAAATTTTCTTTATTTAATAGAATAGATAATCAATAACTTATTATAAATATAATATTATGTAAATAATATATTACCTATATAAAATTAATTTTTTTAATATAATTGTTGTTTTTGTTATCTCAATTTTACGTCCACAGATACGATACAAATAAAATATACAAAATCAATCTATCAAAAAAAATATATATACAAAATCATCGTTGAAGCCGTGGGTATCCAACTATCCGTTTATATCCAATGATTCTTTTTTTTGGTCGCCATATCCAATGATTATTTGCTCAATCGAATCCGTCCCAACGAAACGGGTTGATCGTTCACTCGGTGCGTATTCCGTCCAAAATTTCCAATTCCAACTCCAAGCAAGGTTACCAAGAAATTCAAACTCCGTGAACCCGACCCGACCTGACCCGACCAAACCCGACCAGTGACCGTCCTGCGGAACTCGTTCTCTTGTACTCCACCCTCTAATCCCTTGCATCTCAGATATCTTCCCGCAATCCCTTGCTGTTTTTTCTCAAACACCTTCTGTTCTGTTCCGTTCGGTTCTACCATGGTACCTCAATCTTCAAATCTCCTCAGTCCTCACCCTTGCTTGCGATCGCCATAGCAGTTTTCTATCTCAAACTCGTAACTTAATCAGGTATTCAAATCTTGCACGACACCGAATATTTGCTTCTTAAGCTCCTCTATTTCAATGGCAGTCACTTCT
This sequence comes from Castanospermum australe, assembly GCA_019955255.1. Classification (NCBI taxonomy): domain Eukaryota; kingdom Viridiplantae; phylum Streptophyta; class Magnoliopsida; order Fabales; family Fabaceae; genus Castanospermum; species Castanospermum australe. The sequence goes on from NSJW01000002.1 coordinate 636,954, forward strand.
TGCTTGCTTTACGCTTTACAGGCTCTTGGTTCTATGGCCAATTTCTCATAGCTTAAGGCAGCGACTGAGGATTATATAATTAGGTTTGTGCGAGTTCGGTGTGAATAATTTCTCTTACGTATCTCTGTTATCATTTGACATCCGATGTGCTTATTGAGGTTTCCTTGTTTACTCGGATGGCAGTGATATCATTGAAGACTCTGATTCCTTATTCTGATCGCTGCCATGGACTAGTTTTGACGACAATCGACATTGGCAACAAATGTTTGCTGGTATTGAGCTAGAATATTCTATTTTATAGGGAATATGCTATCTTGCCAAGCTTTAGACGTGATGGACCGTGGCTAACTTAACACTATCGACCTTGGAAGGTTCGCCATGTCTTTCGCGTTCGTACTAAGATACTACTGTGTCTGTCTTGTGGTTTAAGGTCTTCTGTTTCTACTTGCTTTATACATTCGGGTCTAGTATTGTAAATTGTTTGCCCGCATTTTTTTGTTTGTTTTACCTTGATGGACAAATGGGTTTTTGTCAGTGGTTGTTCCTTCATTGCCATGTTTGCTCAAACGTTAATTGAGCCCTGAAGTGAGCGGGCCGGGCACCGATTGGGTATATTATCAGCAGATTGGGACAACGTGCTGAGCATATAGTTATTGAATATTTATCCGTACGTTCTCAAACATTTTTTTTTTACTTTTAAAAATTTTCCAAAGATGAATAGGAATACAAGTTTTTATGACAAATTTGAAAGGTAAATGCCTTTAGCAGATTACATGGCTACCTTAGTGTTTGCACTTTGCAGATTTATATATGTGATCATGTGCACTTTGTAATGGTGGAAAATGACAACCGAGTACTTCCCACCAATAATAGAACACGTTGGGGAGTGGGGAACAAAGATAATTGATAAACTATTTTAATTTTCAGGAAATTTGTTTGTTTCTCATCTCTGCTTGGGCAGGTTTTTATACTTGGGGACTCTGGATGCATAAACATTCCATAATTTGTTTGTATCTGCCTTAAAATCTCTAAATGCTACTAAATATCAAGAATTAGCTCTTGCAACACTTGCCTTTTTGTTTCTAGTTCCAAAGCTGTAATTCTATAATTATGCTTTTGATCTGATGAGGTCATTGTTTGGTACCCTGAGAGCACCATGCTCCGTAATCTTCACACATAAACATTATGGTCACATAGTTTGCCATGTACCCTCATTAATGTAAGGAGCATGGTGGACCTAAAGGCCCTTGAGATTTCTGATTCCTGCTAGTTCTGGCTGCTGATCTATCATTTTGTGGATTTTAATGTCTGCTAGATTTTCTTGCTCCTGAATGTAAGAGGAGCAATCACGGTATTTGTTGCTAAGAGAGAAGTTGATCTTCCGCTATGTCTTCCCTTCAACTGTTGCAGCTAACTCAGCATGGCCGGAGTTTTCTGGCTTCAAGGAGGTATTGATTTTCGCTCTGTATGTTTCTGGTGATGTTTAATTTCATATCTGACTTTGACTTTAACTTACATTGACTAAATTTGTTTGCCTACTGACCTACTATATCAAGTTTATGATTTTGTCAGCTATTTTATTTATAATGCCTCTGAAACTAACTTTCATTGTACGGCTGTATGCCTTGGTAAGTTCTGAAAAGTGCATGGTATTTACCCAGTTGGAGAATCTTTGATTGCATTCTCATCATCAGAAATGGAATACATTATGCTCAAAAGCATGAGACCTGTAAAGGAATTGCAGCAGTACTCAATACTGATACGTTTTATCCAAAAAAATACTAAATAGATATGATGAGATAAGCTTATACTATATCGTAATCCATATGCTGCTATCGCAAGACTTCTAATACTACTTGAGTTTAAACTCTTAGAAACTAGTAATTATCAAGAATTGGTGTTAGAAGTTTCACCCTAAAAACTTGTATTCTTCAGGTATTATTTGCCACATAAAACATAAACTTTGAAAACTTATTGTTAGAATAAAGCGGGGCCAGGAAAGAGACAAAAGCTGTCTTGGTAGGACCATTGGTACAAAAAGTTTCTTTATTGATCTTAAAAATTCTTTCTCAAAGATTCTGCTTCTTTTTAAGAAAAATGTATGTTGTGGTGGGTGGTTTTACATGAAATGTTGATATATTCTTCTGGAGTTTATCGTTACTGTAATTCATTTATCTAAGAAATGTTTTTTCCATTTTGATTATAGCCTTGTTTCCTTGTATTAGTAATAGTATCCTTTTGCTAATTATACCTCTTATTTCGGTTGCTGACTGGTATTAATAAAATCATTAGGTTTTTGCACTAATTTTGCATGTATCTTGTAATCTTGTTGACGGTTTCTCCTTGTGGTTACTGGTTAATGACAGGAAAACTTTACTACTTGCAACTGGAATCTTAGTTGCTGGTGGAACTGGTGCATATCTGCAATCAAGGTATAGAGTTAATAAACATGATTTCTTAGGCCACTGCAATGGGCATGACAATGATAAAGAAGTCACAGAGGAGGAGGTTGTGAAGGGCACTACTGCACCAAAAAATAAACAGAAGAAAGGGGGTTTGAAGTCACTTAAAGTCCTTGCTGCAGTTCTTCTATCTGAGATGGGCCACTTAGGTGCAAAGGACCTTCTATCTTTAGTTGCCATAGTGGTAAGCCTATTTTGTTATGGATGATTATGATTTGTGGCTACCTTCAATATTTCAATGCAGAAGGAGGCATAATTTAGTACTTATTTGTCATGATATTTGTAATAATCATTTATCTCTGTGATTAAGGAATCAATGCCTGACTTTGTGAAGCCTCGCCTGCAACATGTCATGTATACTCACTTTTCAGATGAAAGATATTGATCAAAATCAAATAGTTTGCCACGCTTGTCAATTCATTTTTTTGGGACAAATGTGGAGTCTAATGTTTTGCATACCTTGAGTGGGTAGATATGATTCTCCTGCTGGTACTCATCATGAGGAGTAACAGGGCTTTTCCTTGTTGTATGTATACTGGGGTTTTATACTTGTTGGATTGGGAACTGTCATTGCAGTTGAAGATCTATGTGCTTTTTTCCTTTTTGTTATATTTCTGGATAAGAGGATTTTCTTTTTAAATGGCATGGTTGACTTCCTAGAAAGACATAACAGTCATATTTTAAGTCTATAACTAATAACTAAATTCTGTTCCCGACCAAAAATTTTTGATGAAGAAATTTACATGAACATTATTACATGAGTTACGACATTGCTTTGGAATTTGGAAATGTCATCTAAGCTCATAAGTTGAAGCATAAAGTCTCAGTTATCTATGTTATTTTCTCTTTTTTTTTGGGGGGGGGGGGTGGCAGTAGGTTCATAGAAACTACCTGAGGCTATGTTTGGAAGTTTAGCAGAATTGGAGAGGAGTGGTTCATAAAAGAGTTGAGTGGAAAGTGGTCTTTATTGTCTGTATGCCGAAAAAAGATAGAGTGGAATGGAGAGGGTTATAATTTTTGAAACATCAAAATAGCCCTCATAAAGATTAGATAAAGAAAGAAAAGCAACTTGCCAATAAATTACCATCATTCCTTTCACTGCAATCTTCTGAGCCTGTGACATAACAAAACTCACTAATTTCTTTACCTTTCCTCTACCTAGTGACAGCTGCATGGTCTAGAAGGAAAAGAAGAATACTTGTATAGCAGAAAGTATAATTATTATCTTATTAGCTTGAAGTTTTGATAAGACTATTTGTCTTTGTTTTTACCTCAAATATAGATATCGTTTGGCTTTATTACTATGTATGCTTTTATAGATATACAAGTTTGCTTGGAGATGTATGTACAAAAATTGCATAGGAATGCATTTTCTACTTGCCTGCCTGAAGGAATGTGAGTTCTTAGAATATTGGTATGTGAATACACATGGTTGTGCAAGTAAATGAAATTTAGAGGTAAAAAGATGAAGCATTTTTATTTGAATTAACAACCACAAAAGACTGGTCCGTTTTGTATGAAAACAACGGATATGAATATCAGAATATGTAAGACAAGGATATGTGTTGTTTGACACCCCCAAGAAATAAATAATAGAGGTTAGATCAATGACATTAAAATTTCACATATTTGCAGGTGCTGCGAACTGCTTTGAGCAACAGGCTAGCGAAAGTGCAAGGCTTCCTATTTCGTGCTGCTTTTCTTCGACGTGTGCCATTGTTTTTTCGGTTAATTTCCGAAAATATTCTTTTGTGTTTCCTCTTATCAACCATGCAGTCTACGTCAAAGTACATAACAGGGACTTTAAGTCTGCATTTCAGAAAAATATTGACAAAACTTATCCATTCTCACTATTTTGAGGTAGATATTGTTGAATTGCATTTGAATGCTTGTATCTATTTTAGATTGTCTCGTCTGTATTGAACTAGTGATCAATTTATGTATTGCTACTGTCATATGAGGTGTCTTTATTTATTTGTCAACTTCAATCCTTCCTGAATATGTTCTTTTTCTTTTTCTTTTCCTTTTTTTCATGTTTCTATGTCAAGTCGGTTTTCTTCTCTATTTGCAATGTTTGAAAATTCAATTTGCATTAATTTCAGAATTTGCCTGTTGGCCTTAAGGTCTATAGCTGCCCCCTACTGCTTAAAGGATAGTAGTTGATGTTACAGACTCTTAACCTGCTGGGTACATGACTTTGAACTTATGAATAATATTATTTAAAATGGAAAAAGGGTCTGATGGTTCAGCTGGTTGTTTGCTGGTATAGATTGGGAATCTTGGGCTGGTCCTGGCCAGGACCATTCCAGATGCTTCCTACATCTTGCATCAAGTGGAATTTTCTTCAAAAGGTGTGACAGAAAAAAAAAAGTTATCTTGACAGGAGCTTTGAAAAACTATTCTACCTTCTCCCTAAAGAATAACTGTCCAGTATGCAATAGATTCTTTAAAATTGCAAGTATGCCATGCCATCATGCATATTTTTTGTTGTTGTGGGAAGCGTAGTCTCAATTGGCTGAGTAGTTGCCTAATGAATGTGTTATGATGTTCGATTTAGTTTTTGCTATGGCTTTTATTTATCATTTATCTTGCTTTCAGAACATGGTGTATTACAAAATATCGCATGTTGATGGTCGGATAACTAACCCAGAGCAAAGAATTGCCAGTGATGTGCCAAGGTTCTGTTCAGAGTTAAGTGAGATTGTACAGGATGATCTAACAGCAGTGACTGATGGACTGCTATACACTTGGCGGCTGTGTTCATATGCTAGCCCAAAATATGTCTTCTGGATATTGGTAACTCTGTAATTGAACTGTACTGTTTCACAGATTTCTCATTGGCAGCTACTGTTCATAATTTTTGAGTTGTTGCCGATGGATGGAGACTGTTAGATCTGATGTTAGAAGCAGTGCCTGTCTTCTCAATATACTGTTGTTACCTTTTCAGGCCTATGTACTTGGAGCTGGGGCTGCGATCAGAAACTTCTCTCCTTCGTTTGGGAAACTTATGTCCAGAGAGCAGCAATTGGAAGGAGAGTATCGACAGCTTCACTCACGATTAAGGACTCACTCAGAAAGTATAGCGTTTTATGGTGGAGAGAGGAGAGAAGAAGCTCATATTCAACAGAAGTTTAAGACCTTGGTTAGGCACATGAATAGCGTGCTACATGACCATTGGTGGTTTGGCATGATTCAGGACTTTTTATTGAAGTACCTTGGTGCTACCGTTGCTGTTATTTTGATCATTGAACCTTTCTTTTCTGGCCATCTAAGGCCTGACAGTTCAACTTTAGGGCGTGCAGAGATGTTAAGTAATCTAAGATATCATACTAGTGTCATAATTTCCCTATTTCAGTCTCTAGGAACTCTTTCTATCAGTGCAAGACGGCTCAATCGTCTCAGGTATATTTGATCTGTCACTTTTAGAAGTCCATATTAGAGGCTTTTATTGGTAGGCATACCTTATATGCAATTCCTTCATAATATTCACTTTGTCTGCCTACATGTTCTGACCTATCTGTATGTTTTGCAGTGGTTATGCTGACCGCATTTATGAGTTAATGGCCATATCAAGGGAGCTAAGCTTGGTGGATGAGAAATCTTTGTTGCTAAAAAAAGGAAGTAGAAATTGCATAAGCGAAGCTAACTACATTGAATTTTCTCGTGTCAAGGCAAGTAAAAGCTGCTACTCTATCATTCAATCTTGACTTCTCATTGTGTTTTTCATGTTTTAATAGTGACAGTGCACCCAAATTCAGGTTGTGACCCCCACTGGTAATGTCTTGGTGGATAATCTGACTCTTAGGGTTGAGCCAGGGTCAAATCTTTTAATTACAGGTAGCCACTTAACCCCCACTGGTGTTTTCATTCACCCTATCTCCCCCTCCCCCCTTATCAAAACATGGCCTAGTGATGTTACTTTGAAGTAAGTTGTTTTTGTGAGCTTTTTATACTCTGATTTACACAGATATGGATTTGAAGGGGATGAGGAATTAGACATTTTGGAAATTGAATGAGAAAACTAGGGTTGTTATGTTATTTTTTTGTTTGCCTTTTATTTGACAGTCTGAAAGCATGATGTTTCTCTTGTATAAATGGATTTTAAAGTATGATTTCTGAAGGTTGTTTTGACATTTTATTTGATGATTCTTTTGCTGAAGGTCCAAATGGCAGTGGAAAGAGCTCACTTTTCCGGGTTTTAGGTGGTCTTTGGCCATTGGTATCTGGACATATTGTGAAACCTGGCATTGGTTCTGATCTTAATAAGGAGATTTTCTATGTGCCACAAAGGCCTTACACTGCTGTAGGAACACTTCGTGATCAGTTAATTTATCCTCTTACTTCAGATCAAGAGGTTGAACCACTCACAGATAGTGGGATGGTGGAGCTATTGAAAAATGTAAAGTTCACATCTAATCCTATGTTTTTCTCAATGTCACATAAATAAGTAGTAACTGTTGAGTTTATTTATAATTTTTATTGAAAGTTATGTATTAATTGCATGTACATGTATTCAAGGTTGATCTTGAGTATCTTTTGGACCGTTACCCACCTGAAAAAGAGGTAAACTGGGGTGATGAACTTTCGTTGGGTGAGCAACAGAGATTGGGCATGGCTAGACTTTTCTACCACAAGCCTAAATTTGCAATTCTTGATGAGTGCACAAGTGCTGTCACTACTGATATGGAAGAACGATTTTGTGCTAAAGTACGGGCCATGGGAACATCATGCATTACCATATCACATCGTCCAGCATTAGTTGCATTTCATGATGTGGTTTTATCCTTAGATGGTGAAGGAGGATGGAGTGTTCATGATAGAAGGTTGGAACTTTACTGTGCTGCTTATCATTGTTTTACTTTAGGGTCATGTTACTGTTTATAAGACAGATTTAAACTCCAGGGAGGACTCTTCTGCTGTAATGGGGATCGATACAATGAAGGCATCAGAGACAAAACGGCAGAGTGATGCAAAGGCAGTTCAACGAGCATTTGCCATGAATAAAAAGGTTTAGATATTTTCTGATTTTGGTTCTTGTGATGCCTTCATTGTTCATTATTTTACATTGATCATGAGGAATTCCACACTTCTTTTTTGGCCTAGGATTCTGCATTCTCAAATTCAAAGGCTCAATCATATATTACAGAGTTAATATCATCATCTCCATCTATAAATTATACCACTTCACCATGCGCTGTTCCCCAACTCCGTGGTAATACAAGGGTATTGCCATTGAGAGTAGCTGCCATGTGCAAAGTATTGGTGAGTACTGAGTACCTTCTGTAGATATGCTCTTTTGGACAAATTTTCCATCATAGTGATTAATTCTAGATGCTTCTGCACCCCTGCAACCTACACTTCCTGTATACTGGTCATTGATAGTGGCATTGTTGTGTTGGTTAGCTAAGCTTACTTGCAGCCGGTTTTGTTTTCGGACTCTGGTTGGTTGGGAAATTATTGCAATTATAATTTTGTCTTCATTTTTTTTGTACTGTTTTTCTGTTTGTTGTTTATTAATCAGGATAAAAGCTTATAGCTTTAACATATGGCCAATTGGCTCCTCCACTTTTTGGGCTTTCCTGTTCATCACTGATTTTCTTAATTTCTTTAAGGGATTAATGGTGGTACTCGCAACATCAATAAGTAATCAAGTTGTAATGATAAGAACTGGAGGAAAATTTTTCAAAAAAAATGGAGAAGCTGCTTTTGACTAGGCCTAACTCTTCCTGAATTTTATTTTTTCTTTAACGAGATCTCTCCTACTTATACGGATCTTATTTCATGTCATGTTGGCTGGAAAGTTCAATTTCTTGGGGCAGGCTACATAACTTTATGAAGATGCATACCAGCCTTAGTGATGTAGGTTTCAAATGTTGAGGAGGGCTTGTGTTGGTGGTTAAGTTACTTTGAAGTAAGCTGTAACTTAATGAACATTTATACCAGCCATTGTCTTGTTGGTTTCATACGTTGAGGTAGGCCTGAAGCTTATTTCATGAAGACATGCAACAATCATATGCCTGTGCTTTTTTTATATCTGGTTGACCCTTGAACTTAAATTTATGCAAATAAGTAATAGCTCCATAGTCCATACTTTGCTATCATTTAGACTTGATGCTGTCACGCTTTTCCCCAGCTCATAATGAACGCCAACCAGTTTGTCAATTGTTTCAATATTAGATTTTATCCAGTAAAAAAAAGAACTTTTGTTCCATATATCCAATTCCTGTCATGACCAATCCTTTTTCCTTCATGTTCTCTCATGCTCCTAATTTATGTTATAACATTCTGAGTTTATCAGGAGAGCTGCAATTGGGATGACTGCTGCTATTTCAGCTCATCTCTCAAGCTATTTCCCACCTAGTGAAACTCCATGAAAATCGTAATGTTTGATGGGCTGCTGACATCTTGATACTCTATTGAAGTAGGAGATCAGCCAAGATTTTAAATGCTACGGTTTGGGTATTGGGTTGAAATGTTGGATTGATGGTGGTAATGTGAGTGGATTAAAATCTGATGGAGGTTATCTTAAGATACGGGTGGTGTGCTAGACATTGGATGGTGTTTAAGGACCACATTGGTGGCTTTGAAGTTTGAACATTATCTGAGAAGTTAGGTTTTGAGGTAGGTAGATTCAAGCATGAATCAGTTTGGGCTTTGTCTCTGGATAATAGAACAAATCCGGGCAAGTTGTTAAATTGAGGAAAGCACATTAGAATTTGTAGGTTAAGACAAATATTACCCCACACCTACGGTTTGATTGTGTCACACAACCAAGACTGTGCATGTATGTAGATTTTCTGCTACCTATCTTGTAAAGATTTGGATTCTTGTTCTAATCTTTAAGTTTCAAGACTCCGTACTATTACTAAACTTGGACATTGAGATGCAATCAAGTAAGATCTAACCCACATAAATTCAAGCCCAAATAGAGCACGAGACCAGTGACTGCAAAAATATATATTATTAAAATTACTAAAATGTCCATAAAACTAAAATAAGCTGAGCTAGCAACTTTGTTCCATTTAATAACATAATAATGGGACCTTGAAATCTCTTACTTAGCTTATTGAAGAATTATGTCAAAGATCCACTTTCCCAAAAGCTCAAGTTGTTAGGTGGAGGCCTATGAATGATTTATTTCTCTAACTTGCCCTCATGCAAAAGCTATTTGGACTTGAAGTGTGGACAATACACAGGTGCACTTTTATCTTATGCTGAAATTTAATTCAATCATTCAGAATAGGAGTGGCAAGCATCGAATTCCTGACCATTTGGTCATAAAGGCTATGATACCATGTCAAAGAACAAATCTCCCAAAAGCTTAAGTTATTAGGTGGAGGTCCATTAATGGTTTATAACTTTAACAAATTACAATAAAACCTATTTAAACGAGACCATATCTTATGATTTCTTTCCTCTTCTTACCTTATCTTTCAGTGATGTATTTGCAATCCTGTGTCTCTAATGTGGTGAAATGAATGCAAATACATGGCCATTTGTGCATTATCTCCTTGATGACTATGAGCCAAACATCCTCATAAAAGCATGTGCAATGTATGCACATTAGTTAATCTATAACTACAATATATTTCAGGTGCATTGTTTTGATATGGACTATTTGCTTTCAGGTACCCAATCTACTTGATAAACAAAGTGCACAACTGCTTGCTGTTGCTTTTCTTGTTGTTTCAAGAACATGGGTCTCAGATCGTATTGCATCACTGAATGGTATTTTCTTATCTTTGACTTTTCGTTCCTCTGAGAGACCATGCATATAATGTTAAAGAGCTTTTATGTTCTCAGGTACCACTGTTAAGTTTGTTTTGGAGCAGGATAAAGCTTCCTTTATTCGGTTAATTGGTATAAGTGTTCTCCAAAGTGCTGCATCTTCTTTCATTGCACCTTCTATAAGGTAATCTGGAATTCACTAGAAACAGCTACATTAAAAACCAAAATGTAAAGACTTATGTCTTGCTTCCATGAATTAATACCTTTTATCCTCCGTAAGGGTCCAAGACATGAAGAAAATGGTTCCTATATGGGGGGTCACTCTGTCAAGTATGTAAAGGGTTTGTGCAGCTCTCTTGAGCTTATATCTATTTTCCTGTTCCTTTTTCTTTTGTCTTGATTGTTTCTGGAGGATTTCTTATCCTCTGATTTTGTATCTCCTTTTCTTATAATGATTTTTTTTACGAATTAAACATGTCTTTAAGAAAATATGCTAAGCTTGCACACTATAAGATTGACTCTCATAAGTATAAACATGTCAAGACTTTCCTGTTTCTTTTTGCCTCACTGTCAGCACGGCACCCATTTCTTCCTGACTTTGATTTCTGCGGCATCTTTATGATTTTAAATTTTCTATGCTGCTGGCTAGTTTTTATTACGGACATAAAGCTGAATTGCCTATGTCCATGCTAGTAGTCTGACATTTCTGATGAATGACAAAAAGCACACTATCCATCTGGAACCTGTGTTGCTTCTATCTTTTACCAGGAACTGATAATGCTATATCTTACACATGGTCGCAGGTGAAACTTTTGATTATGTCTGTCCTATTTTTCTGAAACATCCAAAAGAAGTTTATATCCTTGTTTATGGAATAGTTTCTGTTATAGATAAAAAATTAAAAGATTAGAAAGTTAAATAGTTTAAAGCATTAAAACAGGAAAAAAAACTGAACTGTTTGACCTAACAAACCTTTCAAATAGTAAATTTGAGTAAATTATGCCTTGTTCTTCAGACACTTGACAGCCAGGCTGGCCCTTGGGTGGCGGATTCGTTTGACGCAACATTTGCTCAAGAACTACTTAAGAAGCAATGCATTCTACAAGGTAATTGGATATGAACTATTCATCAGTTCTTTGTCTTCCCCACTTTTTGAACACTGTAAGCATGTTTTGTATTTGTGCTTGAATATTAGTTGTTATTGATAAATCACAGTCAAGTATCATTTGTACTTTTGTAGTATTGAATGTGGAGTCATTTCTTGAAATCATTTTATAGCTCAGTTGATTTTAGAGTTATGATTATATTATACTTTTGGCCCTTCAAATTTAACTCTGTTTTCAACTTTGTTCCTTGACCTGTTCTGTGTTCCACTGTGTCCTTAACCATTAAGTTCATATCAATAGTTTACCTTTTCCTGCAGTAGATGGCAATATATAAGGGAAAATTTGATGTATGAGTGTTACAGTTATGACAGCTTTCCAGGAGCTGCTATAGGGGCAATACAATTATGCTAAAATTGCAATGACTTCTGCTAATCTCACTAAGGGGCCGTTGGGTATGTGGAATCTGAAATTCCTATCCTGAGCCATGGGAATAACAATCCCAGGAAAGCATGGTTTTTCTTTTGTTTTGTCATCAGAATAAAATTAGTATTCCTGGGAATTTATGATTGTTGTTTTTGGTTAAACATCAATTTGCCAAGGAATCTTTTGTTACTCTCCAAAATTGCCCTTGAGTAAAATATATTAAAAAATTTATTTTTTTATTTATTTTTACTATTTCATCCTCGTCTTATATATGATAAAAAATGAGATTTAACACTTCAAAATGGAGTGAAATGCACAAACTTCTCTCCACATAAGAAACTACAAACCACAAATAAAGGCTTTTGAAAGAGATGGATGCTTTTTAAGGAAAAGGGATGAGTGACTTCTGCAAGAGAAATACAGAGTACAGCTGCTTAGCTGAATGGGTTCTTTCAGAGGCAAAGAGAATGAGTACTAGTGATAGGGTGGGGCTTGGTAGGTATTTGTTTGGAGTGGATAAAATATTATTTTCACATTCCTGCAAAATGTGGGAAAATAGCCTAACCAGGAATAAATTATACCTGGAATAAAATTTTTTAAACACAGGTATCTGACATTCCCAAGGGTCTATTCCCTGAAATCTTGAAAGATGCCACATACCATAAGCAATAGTTTGAGAACAGCATAGACTAGGTGTAAATTTCAGGGATAAAAAGTATGATTTATTCTTTTTGTCGTTATGTTATGAACTATGATGCATGGATACTTCAAAATTGGTGGCAAAATTGGTGGCGTATCCATATCGTATCCGTATCCAATACCGATACTCATAAGATATGCCTACATTCATATTTTTGGCGTATACTTTTTTTTGGGATACCATTGCCCTCAAAGTACTGCTACTTGAAATATCTAGGATACAGATTTAAGTCCTGATCTCTCCAATTACATCCCTCAAAACATATTCTCACTCTTGCAATCTTGCCCTCTTCAAAATCATCGAACATAATAGCAAACTTTCATTCTCACTAAGGAGCAGAGAAAAGTGTGGGGAAGAAAAATGAGCAGGGGAGAGGGAGAATACATGGGACTCAGGTTAGGATACATATATAAATATAAATATAAATATTTTGTTTAATATATATTGCTGTATCTCGTATCTTAATTTTTAAAAAATTTATTGTTTTTGCGTATTGTATCTGATATGGGAACCTGTACCTGTGCAACATAGGTTAAGAATAATTAGTATCTATTCATTTGGTTTTGAAGCTCTTTAGGAAGATGTCTGGGACATGGTTTCAAGTTCATGTTACATGCATATCTTTGCAGGTCTTCCACATGGCAAGCAAAAATATTGATGCAGATCAGAGAATAACTCATGACTTGGAGAAGTTAACAACAGACTTGTCTGGACTGGTCACTGGAATGGTAAAGCCATCTGTGGATATTTTGTGGTGAGTACTTCACTCATGAAACTGAGTTACTACATTACTTTACTAGGGTTTCTTTTACTAGCGCTTGAATTAACGTTTATGATGCTTGTTTTTTTCTTCCATTGACTTAACTAAGTAACTTTGTTAACCTTAAGGTTCACTTGGAGAATGAAGCTGTTAACCGGTCAAAGGGGAGTTGCCATACTCTATGCTTACATGTTACTTGGTCTGGGATTTCTAAGAACTGTTACTCCTGATTTTGGTGATTTGATAAGCCAAGAACAACAACTTGAAGGAACCTTTAGGTAAAACCATTCTAGTTTCTTCTACCTCTATCAAGGGACTAAACAAGCAGTGCCATTTCTGACCTTTGTCCACTTTATGCTTCTGCTAGGTTCATGCATGAAAGACTCTGTACTCATGCTGAATCTGTTGCTTTCTTTGGAGGTGGGGCTCGAGAAAAAGCTGTAAGCATCCCAACTCTACTATATTCAATGTCTTTTGTTTAAGTGTGCTTATTTGAGAAGGTGGAAAATTTAGAATGAAAATTACTTCACACTTGCTTGGCACAATCAAAATGTGGGATGGTTGAAACTTGAAAGTAGCAATTCATTTACACTCCTCCCCTCAAATTTTGGAAACACCATAACATGAATGGAAGTTGAAAGTATTTTTTACTCTTTACCAAGCAATAAGTAGTGAAACTCATAACCTTTCCATCCCACCTCAACCCTGTCTTAATTTTTCACTTTCTCATTTACCACCTCCTTGAACAAGCACAACCTAAATGCCTAACTTGTGTACAGGTTTGTGTGTTTTTATCAAATTTTATTTGATGTCAGACTCTAAAATGGTGAATGTAATTAGGTTACAGGTTTGACAGGAAAAGTTCAACATATTTATTTTTCTTTAGCTTACACTTTATGCATTATGATTGTGGCTGGAGTGCTGAACTACAGACTTTTAATTTGTAGCAGATTAAGACGATGGTTATTGTCAGTCTGTACATTTTACTCTCTTTAACATTGTGCAGATGGTTGAGTCAAGATTCAGAGAGCTTCTCACCCACTCCAAGTACCTTTTAAAAAAGAAGTGGCTGTTTGGTATACTGGATGATTTTATCACAAAGCAACTCCCGCATAATGTGACTTGGGGCCTGAGCTTGTTGTATGCCATGGAACACAAGGGAGACCGAGCATCAATAAGTACTCAGGGTAAGATTATTGGGACTGTTGTCATGCTCTCTTTATCTTCCTCTTGTCCCCTGCTCACATGCACAGTTCTATACTTACAGGTGAGCTGGCACATGCATTGAGGTTCTTAGCATCTGTTGTTTCTCAAAGCTTTTTAGCTTTTGGTGACATTCTTGAATTGCATAGAAAGTTTGCGGAGCTCTCTGGTGGTATTAATCGGATTTTTGAGCTTGAAGAACTCCTGGATGCAGCACAGTCTGGTATTTCATCATCCTTCATTAGTTTTATAAACAAGCATGCCAAATAATATCTTGCTGTTTCTATAGCTATAATTCTTTGTAATAGTCATCATGTGCTAATAAGACCTTTGACCATACAGGGGATTTCATGAGTGGTGGTGCTATACCTCCAGTGAGGGATGTTCATTCCACAGATGCTATTGCCTTTTCTAAGGTTGATATTGTAACCCCTGCTCAAAAGTTGTTGGCCAGGGAGTTGATATGTGACATTGAGCATGGGCGAAGCCTGCTTGTTACTGGTTGGTATTGTTGATATTTTGTTATTAGTTCCCTTTTAGAAGGGGGAATTCTTTGGTGATAAAATTTTAATCTTACATGTATCTTGTTTAAAAAGGTCCAAACGGAAGTGGAAAAAGTTCCATTTTCAGAGTTCTTAGAGGTCTTTGGCCAATTGCAAGTGGAAGACTCTCTGGACCATCTGAAGATGTGGATCAAGAGGCTGGATCAGGTTGTGTCATTTTCTATGTTCCTCAGCGGCCCTATACATGCTTGGGAACCTTGAGGGATCAAATTATATACCCCCTGTCCCGTGAGGAAGCAGAGTTTAGAGCATTGACGATGTACGGAAAAGGTATCTTGGATATAAGAAATTAGACAGGCCCCAGAAATGCCCTTATGGGAAAAATGAAGTTTCTACCCATACATTATCGACAGTTATTGATTTTAGTCAAAAGTTAAAAAATGATGCTACTGCTTTACTTTTGATTAATCACCACTAGCTGGGAATAACTTTACTTCTGAGCTGTTCTACAGTTGTGAACTGTGATAATTAATGGAATGGTGTAGGTGTTAGTCATGTTGACAGTGTTGAAATTTGGGGAAAATTACTCTGGTCAATTTCCTTTTGTTAACCAATAATCATATCTTGTTCTCTTATAACTGTTTTAAAGGTTGCATTATGTTTATTTCATTTTTCCATTTTAGCTCTGATCATTGTAATCTAGCTAATGCAGGTCAAACAGATGCTGACACCAGAAATTTGTTGGACACACGCTTGAAAGTTATCCTAGAGAATGTTCGGTTGAATTATCTTCTAGAAAGGGAGAAAAGTGGTTGGGATGCAAATCTAAACTGGGAAGACATTCTTTCTCTCGGGGAACAGCAGAGGTTAGGCATGGTATGTGAATCTAATTAGTAGTAATTTTAGACTGAGTTCGTTAAATTTCTTGAATATTTTTTTTCATATAGTATAGGCCTTAAACCTTAGTTCCTTAAAGGAGCACAATATAATCTATGTATAATGTTCTCTTGTTTGGATTTTAACACTTACCTTTTGTTTTAAGGCGCGCTTGTTCTTTCATAAGCCTAAATTCGGTATCCTCGATGAGTGCACCAAGTATGTATGATTACCTATGCCTTTTTCTCTCAATTGTTTGCTTCTTATTTGTTGTTAACCTTGTTTTATACTGTAAAAAAAAATGATGGCAGTGCAACTAGTGTTGATGTCGAAGAACACCTATATGGGCTTGCGAAAGATATGGGAATCACATTTGTTACTTCCTCACAAGTAAGACTCTATAAGTATAGTACTATAAAAGAAAGTTTAAACTTTTGTCGTGGTAAATTTAGAGAATTAAGAGCAGTTCACTAGTTAGTTGTTTCACTACAATGGGGATTTGGTAAGTATTTTGAATTTGCCTTTTTTGGGTAGGGATTCCTTTGATGTTATTTATAGATGCAATACATTCCCCCTCAGCACACACCTATTTGATTTATTAGTTCTAGCTAAACCAGTTTTTAACTTCTCTAACCTTAAACATGCATATTAGCCATCCTATTCTGATCAAACTAAATATCTTTGCTCCTGCTCCCAGCGTCCTGCTTTAATACCATTCCATTCCATGGAATTGCGGCTGATTGATGGTGAGGGTAATTGGGAACTTCGTTTGATCAAGCAATGATTTTAGTAAGGCAGTGTTGCCGCGGACTCTCTCATTGTTACTATTTGAGATGTTGCCGAGTCTTGAACATACTGGCTGATTGCAAGCGGAGATGAGGTTTGCTAATAAAGGTCATTCCTATTTTCTTTCTGTCTGGGTTTACCATTTTCTCTAAGCTTCAACTTTTTCTCCATAAACTTGTGGGGGCAAATGAACTGAAACAGCAGTACCAGCCAAAATTGTTGATAATAATTTGGAGCACACAACCGTGTCATGATCTCTGCAGTATATAGAGATCAATCATGTACAGGATTTTCCCTTCTTTGTAGGTAGTTGATATTGATTCATATGTTGTAGGCATTGGATGTAATATTTAATATTTTGTTTTATCAATAAAACGGCAGGAAACAAGAGGAGCTCAAAGATACTTTGTGACCTTCATAATGCCCTGCATTTGTGTCAGCTTGAGTTTTCTTTTCTAAGTATTTTACTCCTTTGACAGCTAGTTTGCTTTCATCCCATCCCATGGTGTTAGCTTCAATGCTCCGATGTGGCTATGTTGTATTACTTGGGGACTGAAGAAATTTTCTGTGATATGAAACTTATCAGGAATCGAATTCTTGGGACATTCATTCAAATTTACCATAGTAGTAAAATTTTGGACAAGAGAGCTAGAGTTGAACCTTAGGATTCTAATCTTGTGTTGGGTATTTTAGCATGCAAAATTCGTGTTTTTGTACTTAAAATTTGTTCGTTAGCAGATGTATTGATCAGCGTCTAGTCTAGCGTAGAAATCTGATCATCCATAAGCACGATTACATGGATTACAACTATATGATTTGATTATCCATAAGCACTACAAGCGTCACTTTCTTACCAACGTGTGAACCTTATTCACTATACCCCTTCTGGCTCATAATAATGTTTTTAATTAGCTAAACTCTAATGGTTTAAATTCGTATCCCCTTTTCACTAAACTATAAACTTATTCTTTGGTAAAGAAATAAGTTCGAATCTTTCAAGAATACACTAGGGATGTGTGTGGTAAATATGAAGATTGAGATGGACGACTCCGAGCCTGGAATATGTAAATGAATTTTTCACGTCTTTGGTGAGTGATTCAGGGTTTTCCTACTTTCTATTAGGAGAAATTGGAAAACAGCAAGTACACAACACCGATGCAATAATTGCATCTTGTATGATGTATTAATTGTACGGGGAATGTTACTTATTACAGCCAAAACTGTATACCTAAAAGAATAGAATCTATTAAGTTTTTAAATCAATAGCTAAGAACAGTATTTCTTTTTTTTTTTTAACAAAAAGGAGTGTGCCAGAAGTTTTCCTAGTTGTAAAGACATGACAAATGGGCATGTGTATCATATTTGTATCTAGATATTGTTAAAGCAGCTGAGTTGTTTCTATTTATAAATCTAGATTACATTATTAGATTAGTATAAGAATGAAAACTATAGAAATAAATATGTACCATATTTTGATTAGAGAGGGGCTTCTGCATATATATATATATATATATATTTGTGTGTTAGATTTCGTTTTTTTTTTCTATTTTTACTCTTATAAGTGGAAATGCACTCCTCCCTATCATTCAAAACGGAGTAACATTTGAATAAATCCCAGTTGTCTTTAAATAAAATTACAGCAAATCAGATAAGAATGTTTAAAAAAAGTGACGACACATGCAGATATGCGGTGACTCATTATGACAGAGTCTTCTTTTCTAAGAATTATGTTATTTTTATACTTTAATACTACACTTCTTCTTATACATTTACTTTTTATGTTAAAAAGAGAGAAAAAAAATAAAAATTAAATTTATGTCTTTTTTATTATTATTTAGGTGAGGCATAAGGTTGAGGTATTATAAATAACATTTTTTGTTTCTTTAACCGCAAATCGAACTCTGTTGAAGCCAGCATTAAAGCATCCCTTAGAACGATAATAATCTTGTTTATTCCTCTTTTCCACCTCTCGGGCCCCGTGGGGATTACAACACGACACTATTGAATTGTAACCCAATACCATTGCAACTTGCAAGGGTCGCTTTACAAATCTTGCCCTTCGAGATTCTGAAGGGGTTTTGTTTAATAACATATAATCTTCGGCACAATCTCGTGTGATTGATTACAATATCAAACTGAGAGTTATAATATTCACAACTGAGATATTGGCCAATGGCCATTTTCAAATTATAATATTCTTTCGGTGTATAAGGATAAGTGCAACTTCCTGGAAAGCATCGCTAGCTTTCTTTTTCCAATATATCTATAATAGATCCACATTTAGCATATATATAATAGCCCTTCACGTCCAAAACTCCACAGAACAATAACTCAAACAAACCTCTTATACTCTTAGCTAGTTAGCTTCCCTCCCTCTTACCTGTCTAGAAGACTATAACACAATTAGATATACTCCAACTCTCCTTTTCTTGATGGGTCTGTCCCAGAAATTTCCTTCCTTTAGCTGTGAACTGAGAATAATACAAGCCCAAAACGTTGAGTTCATCAAGTCCACGGGAACCTTATTTACAAGGCTCTATCTTCCAGCAGGAAACAACAAAAGAATTCAACTCAACAGCCGAAAGGTTCCACTTTCCTCCAAATCTGTTCCCTTGTGGAATGAGTCCTTCTGTCTAGACTGTTCATGTACCCAAGAATTCCTCGAAACCCTTAAGCAGGGTGAAAGCCTGGTGTTGGAGCTCCGGCAAAGCAACACAGCCTCGGCAGTGCTGCGGAGGATTTGGGGTTCGCATCTCGTGGGGAGGGGTGAGATTCCGTGGAGAGCTGTTCTTGAATCTCCAAACATGGAGTTCAAAGAATGGGTGAAGTTGGATTCGGTGAGTGGAAGTGACTACTGCGACGACGTCAAGTTCGTGGCACCTGAACTGCAAGTGGAGATCAAAATACGAGTGGCTTCGGCTGCAGAGATGGAGAATGGGAGGACGAGGATGGACAAGTGGGACGAGTGCGGGTGCAAGCATGGCCATCATGAGCATGCGTGGTGCAGCGCCGATGATTATGATATATTTGTGCTAGGCGTTTTGATTTAGAGTTTTAGACAGAGCAAAGCAATGCAATGGATGCACCAACATTAATATCGATTATTTGATTCGAGTTGCCTTTTGTCTCCACTCTTAATTAACTTTGAAAGTCATGACTCATGAGCATTGATTGTTTTTATTTTCTAAAGTTGTATATACTTTGATTTCTTTAATGCTATAGTTGCTCCCGAAATTATTACATCATCTTATAATACAATAAATGTATATTCAAGAAGTATTATACTATTAATTTTAAGTGATTGACATAAAATTTATACAAATTTTCTTAAAATTAATAGTAGAGATATAATACTTCTTGAAACATATATTTATTATATTACAGGAATATATAATAATTTTTTTAATTACTCAATCTCAGCTAAGCCTAGTGATATGTACGAGGAGTATTGAAATAATATCATTTTAAAATAAAATTAAATTCACATCAAATTTATATTTTCTTCACAAAATTTATTATTAAATTAAAAATTCTTATCATGTAAATCATATTCATAAAAGTTAATAATAATTTAAAATTATTTTATATTTTATTGATATATTAAGAGTAATGTAATATATATGTTTTTTTAAATATATGAAAATATTAATTATTTGCTAACATTTATTTAATGATTTTTAATTTTTTTCAAAATTTGTTATGAAATATTATCATGATGGATAATTAAACTCTAATAGTTGGGTTGAAAATTTTCTTACTTATATTTTAAAAACATATATTATATAAAAAAAAAGTATTTGATAAAGTGTTAATTAATTTTAAAATATTACAAAATTTTATGAGTTTGACCTACCTTATAAAATTTTAATATATATGAGGACAAAAGTAATTCATGATTAGATTATATTGGATTAAATTAGAATAAGAATAAATATAAAATAATAAAAAATTCATACGTTAAGAATTTTCATATTTGATAAAATTAGAAGTTAGGACACTTGTTAATATACGTAGAGCGATAAGGTACAGATTATAATATATTGCTAGAAGGAGACAATTAGAAACACAGATAATTAATTGTTATCTAAATTTGTAGATAGAAATAGAACTTTCGGCCAGTTGGAAAGAGATAAACTGACTTGTATCAAGATCTATCATTATAAGAAGGTGACTTCTAAGCCACCTCATTTATTTTTACACCTACCAATGATTTATTGTTGACGTAGAGGTCAAATATCATAATTAGCAGCAGATCACTAATGTCTCTATAAGTATATATCTTAAAAGTTTTCTATAAGAAGAAGCATAATCCTCCTAAACGTAGTTAAATTATAAGTTTTTTGGGATGAAGAAAAATATCTATAACAGTTTATTACGCTTTAATATATGTTTGATATAAAAATAAAATATAAAATAAATTTTTATGAATAAATTTTAAAAATTTACCTTCTACTTTACCCTATACCAAACTAGCTAAGTACTAAACTTCGAGTGGAAATTTCGAATACAGTTCTGGGATCTAGCTTTGAAATTCATGAACTAGATTTTAATAAAACAAAATTTTAAAAGCAGAATTGATCTCACTCTTTCTTATACACAAGTGTCACAAGGATGAAAAGAAGTAGAGAAAGTTGTTGAGTTTTGTTTACTTTGTAATGATCAAAATGCCTTTCTTTTTTCCCTTACTGGTTAATTTTGATAATACATATCCGATATCTCAATTAGTTTTCGAAAGATATTGCTTTTTTTTTTTTCCATTCATTTTCAGGAGACAGTCATCAGATAGCATTTTTATTTTCTAATTTTTAGTAGTTGCATCGGCGATTGAATGACACGTGTCCAAAATATACAGCGAGTTTCGAAGAGTCTAAACTCTCCCGAAGAATACGAAGATCCACCTGTTATGATTTAAATAAACATTTTCAATTCAAATATTTTGAGTAAAAATATCTCCCACCCATCTGCACCGCAAGCGCCTCACACCTCACAACCGTAGCAGGAAGCAGCACCCATTCCGGACAGAAGAGAATGCAGAGAAGCACGCCGGTGAGGAAGCCACACACGTCCACCTCCGATCTCCTAACATGGTCGGAAGCTCCTCCGGCGGACTCCGCCGCCACCGTCTCCGGCTCCGGCAACCGCTCTCTCCATGTAACTATAAATCAACTCCTTTTTAAAAAAAAAAATGGAAATATGATATGAGCTTCTTTTTAGTTCAAATCTCTCATGCAGCTAATAGTTTCGTTTGTTCTCCAAATCCTTCATCGCATTCACAGCCTTCCGATAAAATCAGTAAGGTTCTCCATGGTGGCCAGCTCACCGAGGAAGAAGCAGAGAGTCTAGCGAAGACGTAAGATCCATTTCTTATGTTCTTTTCTTTGAATTTTTTAAATTTCAATTTGCTTATGCACTGTTCGTTATTTTGTCGAATCTGCAGTCAGATCAGATCTACTGGTGTTTTTTTTTTTTTTTTATTGCTTCGTTCTTTGATCTGATTTAATACCTATTTCTTTTGCTGTACCGATCTGTTTTGTAAATCGTATTCTCGGTATACTCATTAGTTTGTTTCGCATCTCTTAAGATCTAGGACTACTTGCCCAAGAACAATGTGCTCCAAGTTGTTCTGGGACAATGGAATGTCTTAAATGTCTTAATTAAGTTAATGTTTGCTGTTTGAGCTTGAAATGTAGCACTGTTCACTTCTCTGACTAGTAACTCGTGATTTATTGAGAAGAATCCCACCATCGGACTCTTGCATTGATGCATTTACTTATTGTTGAACTTCCGAGAATTGTGTTATATGGTGAAAAAAAAATGGCAGGAAATTCCTTGTAAACTGGAATTTATTTTGTATCTTATGCTTGATTTAACTGTAAATCCTATAGGTTCCAAATATTCATGATCAATTAGTTAAAGGAACCTCCCTTCATTGTTAACCTATCTTTCTGAAATAATTGGGTGCGTTAACCATTACTAGAGATGTTTTTCATATGCATGTGTGCTGCAGTAAGTATGTCAGGCATTGCTATTTATTTTAATCATGAAAATGGTGAATCTAACCTAGAATCTGTCGCCTACTAGTTAACTTGGAAAGTTCATGTTATGTCTAACCTTCTTGTCAAACATATCCTTCCATGGGCTACTCTCAGGAAACCATGCTCAGGGTATAAAATGAAAGAGATGACTGGAAGTGGTATATTTTCGGCCAATGCTGAAGACACTGCATCAGAAGGCAATCCTGCAAATGCAAATAACAGAACAAGCATACGCATGTATCAGGTATACAAGATAATTTCTTTGGTCTGGGGTGCAATAATGCAACCATATGAGCAGTTATCAAATATCAAACTCCATGATAACAATATCCTTTTTTTTCCCCTACAATTGCATCTCAGCAAGCAATAAATGGCATGAGCCAGATATCTTTCAGCACTGAAGAAAGCATTTCTCCTAAGAAGCCTACCTCAATACCTGAGGTAGCAAAGCAACGTGAACTGAGTGGGACATTGCAAAGTGAATCAGACACAAAGAGTAAGAAGCAAATATCAAATGCCAAGTCCAAGGAGCTCAGTGGAAATGACATATTTGGTCCTCCTCCTGAAATAGTGCCTCGTAAATTGTCGGCTGCACGCACTTTGGAATCGAAAGAAAGTAAAGACATGGGAGAACCTCTTCCTCGAAATGTGCGCACATCAGTGAAAGTTTCTAATGTAAGTGTCTTCTGGACATGAAAATGAATTGTCATCTACTCATCTATCAACTTTATATTGGATGAATGGCTAAAGAATTTTTAGTTACTGTCTGATCTTTCTTATAACATGCTTATCAATGTGGACTGGGATAGGCTACTGTGCTATTTGTGGGCCTGTGACATCTACATGGCTTTTCGTACTGATGAATTTTGACCTTTGATGGTCCACCAATGTCACCTTATGCTTTCCTGAAATGCAAAATTGAAATGAAGATCAATTTCTGTAATTTTATTCAGATATAACTCAAGGATTGTAATAGAGATATTCATAATACAGTTGCAGCTCTTGAGGAATACCAATTATTTGGAGATATTAAAATTTTATATCATAAT
The DNA here is from genome assembly GCA_019955255.1 of Castanospermum australe. Lineage (NCBI taxonomy): Eukaryota > Viridiplantae > Streptophyta > Magnoliopsida > Fabales > Fabaceae > Castanospermum > Castanospermum australe. The sequence goes on from NSJW01000002.1 coordinate 660,585, forward strand.
TTTTGTCCCCTCACCAGAACATGAACCTGTCAACTTGAGTCGGAGCTAAACAAACAGCACATGCATTGCATCGAGGAGGTCCATCAGTCTGTCTCGTTGTTTCTAGAGTTTCCATAATAGATTTATTCTTTTTAGATTTTGCATTATTTTCTCCTTCTAGGATCTTTTGTTTTATCTTCTGAACTAACTAAACAAGAGATGTTTTTCTTAGTTTTACAATAGTGGCACAATCTTTCTGAAATAAGATATAGGTGCATTCATTACTTTTTTGTGTTTTTTTTAAGTTCATGTGCTTTTTCTCCTCCTGATGTCACTGCATTTTGAGCTTAACATTTCATTTTCATGTTCTCATCATGTCATATTGCCCAATAGTTACGACTGCATTTTGGCCTTATTTTTCTTATCTTTGTAGCCTGCTGGCGGCCAAAGTAATATCTTATTTGGTGAAGAACCCATTAAGAAGACATCAAAGAAGATAAATGACCAGAAGTTTGCAGAGCTGACAGGCAATAATATTTTCAACGGAGATGTTCCTCCAGGATCAGCGGAAAAGCCTCTGAGCAGGGCTAAACTGAGAGAAATGACTGGTAGTGACATATTTGCTGATGGAAAGGCAGAAACCAAAGAGACTACACGAGGTGCCCGCAAACCCCCTGGTGGAGAGAGCAGCATTGCCTTGGTTTAAGTTATCATATTTTAACTTGTCCCCATTTAACGTAGGCATTCTATAAATTCGTCTAACTGTTGTGTTTTTTATTAGAAGGGACAGTATGTTGAATTATCAGCATTGTAGTTTTCAACTTTCAACTATGAACATGGCATAACTCGGTCTTAACACTTTAACGATGAGGTCGGTCCACGTGGACGATGTTTCTCCTTTGACTCATCCCTACCCGGCTAAACATGTTAGGAACATTTCAAGTATATTTTGTTTTGTGGAGTCAAGAGGCATCATGTCTGATAGACTGATCCTTCTATACGCCCATGGATTTTATGAGGTAATTCCGTAATTGCGGTGGGTATGGGTATAAATGTTTAGTTCGTATTGCCATAATGGGTGCGCGTAATTATTTGGTTTGAAATACACAAAATCATATTGGATTAATATACTTGTTAGGAAATTAATACAATATAGTTGGGTTTATGGCTTGCCTAAACATCATTGTGAATAGGCAGGCTTTTGGAATAATCAATCCTTTATTTTTTTGACAAGAGGGAATAATCAATCCTTAATAAGGGTAGAAAGGACGCAAATATTTTATTTAAATAGAGGTAAATCTTTATCTATTAAAGTCCGACCATATGCAAAATATATATTATCTTTAAAAGACCAGGCTAGTTCGTCCATATCACAAGCATCGTTACCAGCACGCCACCGATGATAAAAGGTAAAGCAGAAGCCTAACCGGCAAAACTACAAAACCATGACAACTGAACAGAGCAAGAACTCCTAAGTCATCACCGAGTCCAATCAGGAAAAATCACATTATTATCTTTAAAGTCCAACTGCAAGAACACTTTATTATCTTTAAAGTCTAGAGATCCACAGCAAAAATCACATTGATGATAAAAGGTAGAGCAGGAGCCTAACCGGCAAAACTGCAAAACGATGACAACTGAACAGAGCAAGAACTCTTAGTCATCACCGTGTCCAATCAGCGCGAGAAGCATGTTCTCATAGTCTCCAGAAGTGTCCTTGGCAATTGCATGGTCCAGAGGAATGGTATTTCTTCTTTGGTATTCCTCTTTAATTCGCTGCATATCAACCTCAGCTCTAGTGGTCACCACTCTAGTAAGGGCCCATTCATCAGTTCCCAGCCTGTTCATGGCCAGCCTTAATAGTTTCTCAAAATATTTCTCAGAGTGGGTCAAGCATTTAATTGTTGCCCTCAACAATTTCAGATATTCATCTTCTGGATCAGTTTTCAGATCCTGCAGTCAGGAGCCCATTATCAGTTCAGCAAGTCACTAATCCTACTATTACTTGATGACAATCTCTATGTTTTTTTTTTTTTAAACTAACAAACCAGAATACAGTCCCTTTTAAAAACAGTAACTGACTAATCGATGATTATCACAGAAAAGAAAAAAATAAATTTACCAAAAAAAAAGAAAAGAAAAAAATATATGGCCAACAAAAATGTCATATCTCTTTAAGTGGCCCAGTAATCATTGTGGACAACAGAAGTTTATCATTATACTCAATCTGCATATTTACAGGGATAGTTGCCAGAGAAAATTTGCACTCTGCATAAATGTTTCTGTAGCCGTAGGTACTAAAACAAAAAGAAGCGATGAGTTGAAAACAGAGAAATAAGAGTATAGCAGCGATTTAGTGCAACGACCAAGTGCTCATAAATGGCCAAACTATTTTTTACCTTGTTTATGGCATTCCCAAACTCATTGTTGTAGTGATTTAGGGTTGCGTTTAACTGTGCTTTACTCCTTGTTGTTAAAATCCTGATCAGGTCCTCATGATTGTAGGCCTTCTCTGCAATCTTCTGACGAATCACTGTAGCCTCTGATTTTGCCAGTGTCATGTTCGCCTCATCTCCCTCATAACGGAATGTGCTCACAAGAGGAACCAAAAGCTGTTCGGAGCATCAGTAATAAAGTTTCATCCGTTAATGCAAAATGAAGTTGGAAAAAAAGTGAAGTCTAGAAATATTATGATAACGTTAAAGTGATGGGATTTATCCACCATGTCAATACGCAAATCTGATAAGACTGCCAATTTTTTCTGGAACTCATTTGTTCATTCGACGTAAATCTGTGGACGCACTTCTTCAAAACAAAGATTCCCCTTAAAGTTAAAAAAGTTCATCAATTTTGAAAGATTTTGAGCGATAAATAAATGACATCAAATAGAGGAGTCAACCTCTGAAAATTATGTAAGAACATGCAACCTTTTCAAAGCAAGAAATTGACAAGAACATTAGGAGTTTAAGGTTTTACCTTGCGGAAGTCCCCAGATGTATGATAGGCTACGTCCTCTTCAAGGGACCTTTTAAAACGGGCCTGGTATGCTTGCTTTGCCTTAAACAGGTCAAGTGAAGATCTGGTGCAAGCAATTTCCATAATGACCCAATTGTTTGAAGTCAACCTCTTGGTAGCTTCATTGGCTAAAAAGGCATCACGATCTGCAGGATCCATCGTCCACAACAACACAGCCCGCTGTTATATTCATATTATCGAACATTAGACAGCATAATAGCCTCACGCTGCACCTATCCATTTCCTCTAGTCAAAGGGTTATTCATAAAGAAGACTGAAATTATGCGCTATGAAAATTGAAAAGTCGAGCACTGACAGTAAAATTGAGCGTTCTAAGTTCTGACACATTAAACGGCTATCACGTTTTGATTCACAAAAAAAAAAAAAAATGGCCAGATGTCAAAAGATTTAAACTGACCTCAAAGTCACTTGAAAGTTCTTTGTCCAGTGATTTTAGAAGATCTTCTCCGTAGGTTTCAGCATAAGTTTCACGAATCAACTTAAGCTGAGCTGCATTTCTATGCGCCAGGATTGATATTATCAATGCTTCATTTGTTCCCCATCCTGCAAAGATATGTCACAGTGACAACAAATGACAAACAAGATACTTCCAAGCCCCTTAACGAACAACTTGTGCAATGAAAATAGACAAGGCCTGTTGCCTTATGTTCCTGAGACCGAGTGCGGAAAGAATTTGAACACTGCTTAATCATTCGATTTTCCAATTTTTACTATATACTAAATTTTCTGTCCTAGTAATTTGTACCTAATTACAGAGATTGAACACAAAAAATGTACGATCAATTACACAAGAGGTAGGTTATGAATGCATCAATCCTGTGTGAATCACATATTCATAAATAAAAACTCGATAGTTCTTAACAACAATAATAATACAATGTTTTGTTTGTTCATAGAGGATTGAAGTGATGCAGTTTGGCAAAAAATTCAAAACAAAATCACTGAGAAGGAAATAAATCTCAATGATCATCGTGCATCAAGCAGAGCAAACTAACAGTGACAAGAGATTTGATATGCATAAACCAAACGCATATCACATGAATGTAATGTGAGCAACAAAATCACACGGCCAAAGTCCAACCAAAAGCGAGCGATCTCGATCGGAAGCACTAAAACAAATTACTCCATAATTTAAAGCAGAACGAACACATAGAATCGGATCAGGGAGACGAAAAATTCGAGGTGAGACAGATCGAGAAAATCTGAACAGATCAATGATCTAATAACAAAATCAAAAGCAGCAGTTGCAATTAAATCAGAGACTTAATCAGAGTGACGGTAACCTTGAAAAGCTTTTCGCAATTGCTCACTGTCTTCGGATGGAGACGGAACTTGAGCAGGCACCCTCAAAGTCGCCATCGTCAGCGTCACCGAGTCTCACAATCTCTGTCCAGTACAAGATCGGGAGCAATGTGAGAAGGAGCGAGCGATTGCGAGTTTAGCCTTTTATAGAATCATGAGTATGATTTATGAAATTAAAAAAAAAGTTTTATAAATAAAAAATGAGAGGAACGCAAAAATTTCGATTATTATTGGCATTTGCGCCTATGATTATTATTAATATAATATTGTTTTGGTAAGCATGAAAAGTGTGACTATTGCTGTGTGCAACTGAAAGGGAACTCATCACTCTGCCCAATCGCCGCGTACAATTTACGGACAAGAATGAGCTCATCAATGTGTACGTGTTTGTTAAAAAATGTCTAATTTTTACAAAAATATTTTTTACACACCAAAATATTTCAGTATTTTTATACTAAACAGTCACGTATATAATTTGAAGTTATTGTGGTGCAAATAATATAAAAAAATAAAATCACGTCAACGATAACAATGTCAAATATGATTCTACAGCTCAAAAATTCATTATTTTCTTCTCTGTCTTCAATTCAAATTCTTGCCATTCATTCATCTCCATTTGCACCTATTTTAATGCTCCTCCGACCGCTTCTTTTTTTTTCAGCTTGCAAGTTCTTTTCTAACAAATATTTAACTTGCATGTTAGTGTTCAATCGATTATAAATATTTTTTTTTAAGTGCTTTTAAAAGTGACTATTTAGGAACTTATCAAAATATTTTCTTTATGAAATTACTATCAATGGATAGAAAAAAGTCACGGTTATCATTAATGGAATGTGTGAGGTTCAAGAAAAGAAAATGTGTTATCCGCGGTGGTCATGAGTTAATAAACTTATCGCATAATACTTCATTAATCAATTTTCTTACTACATTAACTATTTTTTTACACGTTATTAATTACTTAAACTGCACCTGTAACATTTAGTATTTTCAAACTTTATATTGCTTCATTAATCACTTTTCACACTATATTAATAATATATTTACACGTTGTTAACTACTTAAGTTGCACCTTCAAAACTTGACACTTTCAAATTTCATGATGCTTTATTAACCACTTTTCATATTATATAAATCACTTTTTTGTACGTTGTTAATTACTTAACATGCACCCTTTAAAACTAACTACATTCAAATCTCATTTTGCTTTATTAATTACTTTACACACTATATTAACTATTTTTTTACACACTGTTAATCACTTAACATACACCTGCAATATTTGACATTTCCAAACCTCATGCTGCTTCATTAACCATTTTTCACACTACATTAACCATTTTTTGTATGCTGTTAACCACTTAACTTGCACCCTTTAAAATTAGCCACATCCAAACCTTATTGTGCTTTATTAACTACTTTTCACACTACATTAACCACTTTTTTATACATTGTTAACCACTTAACCAACACCTGCAACATTTGGCATTTCCAAATTTCATGCTATTTCATTAACACTTGTCATGCTACATTAATCATTTTTTTGCACGATGTTAACAGCTTAACTTGCACCTGCAATATTTGACATTTTCAAACCTCATACTGCTTCATTAACCACTTTTACACTACATTAACTATTTTTTTATACGTTGTTAACCACTTAACCTGCACCCATTAAAACTAGCTACATCAAAACCTCATTGTACTTCATTAACCAATTTCTATATTATATTAACTATTTTTTTACACATTATTAATCACTTAACCTGCACTTGTAACATTTGGCATTTTCAAATATTATGCTGCTTTATTAACCACTTTTCATACTACATTAATAACTTTTTTATACGTTGTTAATTACTTAACCTGCACCATTTAAAACTAACTACATCTAAACTTAATTGTGCTTTATTAACTATTTTTCATATTATATTAATCACTTTTTTACACGCTGCTAACCACTTAACCTGAACTTGCAACATTTGACATTTCTAAATTTCATGTTGCTTTATTAATCACTTTTTACATTACATTAAGAATTATTTTACACGCAATTAACTACTTAACCGGCACCTTTTAGAATTAGTCATATCCAAACTTTATTGTACTTTATTAACTACTTTATACATTATATTAATTATTTTTATACACGCTATCAACCACTAAATATGTACCTGTAACATTTGATATTTTTAAATCTCATATTGCTTTATTAACAACTTTTTACACGCTGTTAACCCACCAATTCAATCCACCAAGCTTTATTCAATGCAAAAGAACACGGTGGGAGCTGCGTGATTATAGAATCTGACTCCGAAGAAGAACTTCACCCAGTGGAAACAGGGTGCTCCAATCTTCCACCATAAAACCAAACGAGAACTTGTTTGTTCAACGTTCCATGCAAAGTTGTTTGGGCCATTTCCCCTTTACGGCTTGGAGATCACGACCTGGAAGTTGAGGACGTCAATGAGTAGTGGTTGGTCTTCGTGTTAGATTGTGCTTATCCTAAAGCTCCCTTTTTGTTGAGTAATTTTTATGTATTCTAAAAATATTATATTTAATATATTAAAATTGTAACATATAGATAATATAACTACTTAGTTAGTTAAATTGAATATAAAATATTATTTAATAAAATTTAAATTAAAATTTAACTGTTGAAAGTAATATTTTAAAAATATTTTAAAATATTTTTCTTTTTCTTCCTCTAAAACCTTTGGACTTTAAAGGACCCAAAATGATAATTATATTTCCTAACGAACAACTTATGCCTTTAAATTTTAAGAATATCTTATGTTCATATCTCTCCATTATAATAAAATCACTATGTCAAATTGTTTATATTTTATCCTATCAACACATCTTTATTACGTAATGTGATATTATATGGCAAATGTATTATATAATAAAATTTAAATTTAAATTTAACTGTTGAATATAGTATTTTGAGAGTATTTAAAATTTTTTTTTCTTCCTCTAATGTCTTTGGACCTTAGAGGACCTAAAATGATAATTATATTTTCTACCAAACAACGTATGTCTGTAAATTTTGAGAATATCTTATGTCCATATCTCTCCATTCTAATAAAATCACTATATCAAATTATCTATATTTTATCTTATCAGCGCATTTTTATTTATGTAATGTGATATCATATGACAAATATAAACAAGTAAAAACAGAGAAAATATGTATCGAAATATAAAAACTCAACCTCAACGACTCCACTGGGGATCGAACCCAGAATCTCTGGTTCCGTAGACCAGCGCCTTATCCATTGGGCCATGGAGTCCCGTTGACGTTGATTTGCCGATGGATTTATTACTTCTTGACATTAAATAGCTGGACAGCTTTTGCTATGGCGTGCAGTGCAGTGCAATGCAATGCAATTGTGTTCCGAGGAACCGAGTCGATCCCTCTGGCCTTGGTAGCTGCAAGTGTTGGTGTTGGGCATAGTTTGGTGACACCAGAATTGGAAAGCGGAGGGACAGCAGCATCACCAACAAGAAAAGTACTACTTATGTGATATCTGTCCAGTGTGGCGGAGAAATAGGAATCGGAGACGTGCTGGTGATGCCAAGTTTCCCATTGCAAAAGTGGAAATGGGAAAAAGGCAATCCTTGCGGAGCAAAGCTGCACACTTTGTGTCTGATCTCACCACTGTCCTTCTCAACCCCATCTCTGACAAACCCTCCAAACCCCATCCACCTCCGCCTCCACCTCCTTCCGTAAGTTCTCTCTTTCTCGTTCTCTCTCTCTGGAACAATTAGAGACTCAATTCATTGAGATTTTCTCCAAATTGGCCATTATCTCTCAACATGATATTTTTTTTTATTCAATTGAATTAATCCTTTAGCACCTAGATTTTTTTAGTTTTGTTTTTCTTTCCATTTTTAAGGCATTTTGCGTTAAACTAAAATCAAGGGGTATCCATTATCCACTGCTAAAATTTGACTGTTGTTGAATGTTGCCTCTCAGGAAGAAGTAGGTGAATCAGAGACAATTGATCAAGAGGTTAGCCATGATTTAGTTGATGGGCCTGATACTTCATCCTTCACTGCATTCCTCTATTCTTTATTGGCTTCCTCGGATTCTGAAGATAATGGAAACCCAGATAGGCAGAATGATAATAAAACTGCTGCTGATAACCCTTTATCAGCCTCTGCCATGAAGGAAAATGGCGGAAATAAAAGTTTGTTTTCTAGAAGTAAGCAATCACTTGGTAGAGCTATTCATCAAGCAGCAAGAATTGGTGGATTTCGTTATCAAGAACGCAAGGATAATTTTGAAATGAAATTTGATGATGGAAATGGTTCTAAATTTTCTGGTGTTGAGATGAGGCATATTCAGCCTGTGAACGAGTCCGTGCCATTGGCTAATCTGCCAGAAATTTCTGAACCTTCAATGCTCCTTTCAGACAGTGGAAGAAATGCTCTCTATACTTCTCTTCCGGTCCTTATTCAAGGAAGGAAATGGCTGTTGCTATACAGGTATCTACAGATGAAGATTCATTGGCAGACACAAGATTCCATCTATTCTATTTTAAAGTTCCAAAATCTTGCTACTGATAAAATAATTACTATTGTTTCTTCTATCACCTCTCTGCATTTTCTGCAGCACTTGGAGGCATGGTATATCACTTTCAACTCTCTACCGGAGAAGCATGCTTTGGCCTGGATTGAGTTTGCTGCTGGTAACAACTTAATTATCCTTGAGCAGATATCAATCTTAAGCATGCATTTATCTATGTCGGATCTGGTTTAGAATATGGGAAAAAGAAAAGAAAATAACAGTCAAACACAAAATCTTATCACTTTTTTTCCTGAATGTGTGCTTGAACTTTATTTGATTGATAATTTGAGTAGTATATTGATTATAGGTTCTGCATCACAGTTAATTCCTTCTACTTTAAGCTTTCATGGTTATCTTCACACGAACAGACATATACATGAACAAGCTGTCGTTGAAATTGGGCTTGCCTGATTACTTTGTGCCTGGGGTGGCAGTTGGATCCATTAATCCATGACTCATCCAATCCATCCATATCCAAATCCAATCCAATCCAATCCTTCCAATTATAATAATAGATTTAATGGACTTGGATGGATTGAGTTAGTTTTAGTTGATGGTTAATGGACCAACCAAAATATTTATTAGATCCAATGAATATATATATATATATATATATATATATATATTATTTTGAGAATAAAATGTATTTGGACATAAGAGAGGCCTATATACATCTAGTTGAAGATGGACGGATTAGATATCATTTATTAAAATAAATCATGGATTGATTTGATGGTTTTAACAAATTTTTAAAGGATCCTAAATGAATTATTGGTTTAATTTTTATCCATTCATTAATGATCCAATCCAAAATCCATCCGATCTATCCATTTGACACCCCTACTTTGTGCTGAAATCTGGCTGCCCCATTACTTCGGGCCAGCCCGATCTAATTAATTGTTTTTTCTTTCCATGGGTCAATACCCTCTTAGTCATGTTTTTCTCCCTTCTCTTATCAATAAGACTTCTTTTATATGCTCTGGCAATGAGGGTTGAACAATAAGACCACATCAAGTACCTGCAGCAATCCCATGCTTGTAAGCTTGCTGGTTAAACAAGTTTATGCTGTCTGATTGTAAAGCCACATCTGGGAATTCCAATGCTTTACTATGGAGTGGCTTGCTCATTTCTGAGTTAACAAGGATATATGCATTTTTGTGTCCTTTAATTTGTAGGGCTAATTTCAACACTCTTCAATCATAAATTGATTCTCAATGTTAGTTATTTGTTCCAGGTTGTTGGAGACCGTAAAGGAGCTGTGTTTGGCGGCTTGGTTGAAGCACCTCTTAGACCATCCAAGAAGAGAAAATACCAGGTCATACCAAACCTCATTTACCCTTTGGACTATCTGATACTGTTTGCTGGTTTATTCTGCAATAATGTTACTTGTTGTTTTATCTAGTTGACATTATATTTTTGTACAGGGAACAAACAATACATTTGTTTTCACAAATACCCCTGGTCATCCTGTTATATATCATCCAACAGGTATCTCCTTCTGACTGAGTTTGAAATTACTACTCTTTATCTTTCTTTTGTTGTTATAATTATAATGTGTTTTGCTAGCAATCAAAATCAAAGATTACTTTGATCTAGTTGTTACTTTCTTGTCATCTCTTGAACATATAGAACCTCTCCCGTTGAGGAATGCTTGATTTTACTTTTCTTCAGAAACACCAGAGTTTTGTCTGCTATATTCAATGATATGTTATCAGTGGGATTTTATTTTAGCTCCGTGTTAATTCTATCCATCTGATAGTCTATGATTTGTTAAAAAATGAAGAATTTTCCGGCATGTTTAACAATTTCCATAAGCAGAATATTGGAAAATTAAAATATGTCTTTTCAGTCTTCAAGCTGTTGTTAATGGCCCGATACTTTTGTTTGAGATTCAACAGAGTAATTTTGTGTCATATTCAGCATCAACATGAGGCTTTACTTAAGTTTTGATATGCGAAAAATTTGTTATCAGCAGTCTAGACAGATAAAATTACACGTGTATGTGGCCCCCATCTTGGCACTTGATCCTCCCACCTGATGGCAGAAAGTGAATATATAGCTTAATTTGGAATTCCAAATGTTGCTTCTCTTCTCTTGACTAGCTATGCCGAACTAACCACAATATTGCAGGGGTAAACCGCTATTTCACACTTTGCACCACTGACTTCTTAGCAATTGGTGGTGGAGGTCATTTCGCACTTTACTTGGATGCTGATCTGTAAGAATATTGTGCTCTCATTATGCTATCTTTTTTATTTTTCTTAAAAATTTATTAGCCTGCCTTCTGTCAATATCATCAGAGTGAGTTTTTTTTTTTTTCTTCCAAATTCTTGACATATCAACTCAAGATTGAATGGGTCAAGTTCGGTCTCAGAAACTTACGGGAATCCTTGCCTTGCACATTGTCAAGACTTTGAAGTGAAGGAAGTAGAGGTGCATACGAAGCTTCTCCCCGCCCCCTTTGCTCTCTTCACACACACATCCCCGCCCAGTGACCTTTTCTTAATCTATTTGTTCGGCCAAATCTATTAATTGAACGGACATCTATTGGAAAAAAAATTTAATTGGTTAATGCTTTCTCATCCATGCAGTTGTGGGGCTTTGTATATGCTTCAAAATATGAGGAAGTACTGGCATTGAGCCGAACAGAGGTACCTGGGATCTGTCGATGGTAGAGATCTCTGAATATTTACCTGACGTGAATCAAGTGCCTTCGCAGTTTGCATTTTGTTGAATGGCCATGCTGGGTCAGAAGCCTGACACTTTCCCTATAGTAGGGGATGCGAAGTTGATAGAATGATAAAGAAATTTTATGTATCCAGTTATGTTATCACTAAGTAACTAACATAGACATGTAAATTTGATTAAAAAAAAAACATAGACATGTAAATATTTGCCAACCCTGTATATATGTTCATACGCATGGCAAAATTGCCAATTTTGTTTGGAATAAAAACTGGAACAAATTTATACTAGCGTTTGCTTAAAAGTAGATGAAGGAAAAACGAAAGATAACCCTATAGCACAAATTGTTCTAGAAAAAAGCTAATGTCTTTTACAGCATGCATAAAGTATGATCTTACTCTGCTGTAGTGTTCTAAAATCTTAAAATGTTGTACTTAGCGTGTGAAAAATATAGACAACCCCCCACTTCTTCAGTAGTTTCATGTTCATCAACTTGAATTTAAATTTCCACTAGACAGCGGTTGCATATACGTTTTTCTCGACAACCCGTTATGTGACTTCAAAGGGATCCGTTGGTAGGGTTCGCTATTTGTGCATCCACTGCATCCTCATATGCAGCTGCATGAACACCAAGAGCAGCACGACCAGAAGGGTCAAGATTTTTTGACCATGCTGCATCCCATTCCACAGCTTTTGCAGTACTGCATGCCACGCTAGGACCTCCTGGAACTGTTGACCTAGCAGCATTCTGTTGAAATGGTGGAACATAATCAGAGAGATTTGCTGGTTGCAAACAACTCATAATCAATTTGTTTGCAAATAAAAAGCTAGCCTCTTCTAAGTTGCATGGTCAAGGTTCTGAAGAACATGACAACAGAAATAAAAAAAAAAATTTTAACCAATATAGAAATCCACCTTTGGAAAGAACTTCTCAAAGATTGTCCTGTAGTGATACGCCTCTTTTGTAGTAGGAGTGTTTTCAGGGTAAACAAAGCTAGCATTCATCAGCATTGCGTCTGTGACCTGGCCATTTATCAAGAGAAAACGAACAGAAGCCACGGGATGGTGTCAATGAGATTCTATAAATTAATTATGGTTATGATTATCAACTGAACATTGTGGCAGCACATCAAAGAGTAAACTCAACGTCAGAAGTTATAGCCTACTTGTTTGTTAGCATGATCCTTCAAACCATCAATCCAGCTGTACCCAACACCATCACTGAACTGTTCCTTCTGCCTGTACAATATGCGCTTCAATAGTACAATCCCCCCCCCCCCCCCCCAAAAAAAAAAAGGAAAACATTTCAGAAGTCCTTCAAGACATACAATTGCACAAATATGCATAAAGAAGATCATCACGAGGACTTCCAAAAAAAGTAATGAGTCATTTGTAACGTCCTGAGTAAGAGAACAAGCATAAGAATAGGCATGCTGCACAAATTGATACAGACCTTTGGTAAATATGGATTCTGATCATCATCAAATGCATTGCGTAATACCCACTTCTCTATCCTTCCAAGATCAGGCCTTATCTGTGAAATTTGACATAAATTTTATAGTGTAATTAAAAAATGAAGGCAATAAGATTAACTTCACATGCCCATAAAATCAATTTCTTAGAGACTTCTTTTTAGAACTGTCCATAGACCTGCTTTATTCAGCCCAAAATTGATGCCAGCGGCAGTCAGCAACATCATGTACCTAGGGCAATTGCCCCACCTTAAAGAGTAGATGGAGGAGTTGATGCAATAAGAATTATGATGCACGATAACCAAAAGAAGCAAACTTGAACAATTAAACTAAAGCAAGGAGTGCATATGACATAATTTGAAGTTGTTTTGCAGTAAGGACACAATCTCAATCAATTATGCAGGCATTCCAATCATAAGAGTTAAGACAGACTAGAGCTGTTATGCAGCTTGATAAGAACATAAAGTAAAAGTAAAATACCATTTTCCACTCTGGATCAATACTCATGGCTATGTTGATAAATTCTTTATCTAAGAATGGTACACGTGCCTCTACACCCCATGCTGAAGTAGATTTATTGGCTCTCAGGCAGTCATAAAGATGAAGAGCTTTAATCTGTCAAATTATTGAAGCCATCAACAACTCAAATAAACAGGTAAATACACAAGGAATGAAGAGATAAAGAGAGAATCTAATGAGTTAAGCACACAAGACATTCCAAAATAAATTAAATCAAACAAGATGACACAATTACTGTCTGTTACTTTTCGACATGTTTCTTGGTGAAACTCTTCCTTGTTAGGTGCCTTATGGAAATACAGGTAACCTCCAAATATTTCATCTGAACCTTCTCCGGAAAGAACCATTTTCACTCCCAAGGATTTAATTTTTCTGGACATAAGAAACATTGGAGTACTTGCTCTGACAGTTGTTACATCATATGTTTCAATATGGTAAATGACTTCTTCAAGTGCATCTATACCTTCCTGATATAGCAAAAAGAAAACATTACTTCTGAGGCAGCAACAAAACTCCCATGTTTGAAAAAAATTAAAGGAGGAGATAATGAGAGATGGTCACCTGAACCGTGAAATGAAATTCATGGTGACGAGTACCGAGATAATCTGCTACGTCTCTGGCAGCTTTCAAATCCGGAGAGTCCTGAGTGGTGGAAAAGTCAAATCACAAAGCATATAAGTTAGCAGATAATAATTCTCACCAAACTTGAGTGACAAAGACAAGTAAAAGCTGATATACTACTTTGCAGACTTTGCAGAAGAAGGATAACACCACTCGTTTTCACCTAACATGAGGAATGTGTTCGGACCTTTAAACCAATGCAGAATGTATGTAATTGTGATCCCCACTGACGTGCAGCTGCAGATTCAGCCAAATAACGATTGGCCACAGCAGCAACAAGTGATGAGTCCAGTCCTCCCGACAAAAGAACTCCAAAGGGTACATCAGTCATCAGTCTCTTAACTACAGCCTGCATAATATCACAGTAAAACCAAACAAAGAGTTAAAAGTAGTTGCTATGACAATCAGCCATGCTATCAGTTAGTATGTGGAACCAGTACACCAAGTAAGGAGCAAAAAAGGACCATTCTCCTTCACAAACTAGCACATAGGTATATTACCCCCACTCTAGAGCTATTATTGTCCCCACACATCATTAGTGTATCAAATAATTTGTGCATGCAAACCATACATCTCTCACAACTAAGATCTTGCATCCCCCTACTTAGTTCTTGGACACGAGATTCAACAGGTTAAGCATATTTTCCCAAGAGGGTACTGCAGAGTTTCATTTAGGGTGCATTTTTGTTTCTTAACCTCTCGTTACCACATGGCTTTTTCCTGAATTTAATGCCAAACTTCTTCCACTTGAGCTGTTGCTCAAGAAAATTTAATGGCTTCAGTTTCCAGTGAAAATTATAATAGCCACAGACAAGACATTAAGGATAATTTTGACCATCTAAAGCTTCTGGGAGAGTTGCAGAAACTCTTAAGCATTTTGTAAGCAAATGCAGAACTGAAGTTTCAACACTGGGAAGAATCATCTCAAAGTGATGAGAGAAGTACACAGATAAGACAATAATAGCTTACCTTCTCAAAGACCTCACGTAAAATCATTGCGTTATATGGTGTTGATGGAATATGCTCTGAATACCATGGTGGATTGTACCACCTTCTTAGTCCTCCTGCAAACAAAACAAAGTTTTTAACAGGTTACATATATGGTATAGTATCTAAAACATAGAAGTTAGACGGCGACAGGGAAAAAAATATGGGAATAATGAGTCATAAATAGAGAATAGAACAAATGACATTATTGATACCCTGTTTGCTGGAATATATATGTCCCGGAGGAAAAGATATGAATCTCTCACAATCATCACTCAAAGCTTTCATTTCAGATGCAAACCACGTTGATCCTGCAAATAAGTCAGCCCTTTCATAGGTAACATATCTGATTTGTTCATATGATAATAAAATACAAGAACAAACATGCCAAGTTACAGGAAAAAAATCCAAGAAAATCGAAGTGAATTGGGCAAATTTGTATGCTACTAAAAGTTGTGTAAGTTCAGAATAAAAGGAGTGTGTGTGTGTGTGTGTGAGAGAGAGAGAGAGAGAGAGAAAGAGAGGGAGAGAGAGAGAGAAAGAGAGGGAGAGAGAGTCGGAAAGAAAGAGATACTTCACTCCAAAATGTAAGAAGCTCTGGTGGATTTAACAATGTCATCCTAATGTTTACATAAATATGCAGTAGAGAATTTATCACACAATTTATATGAAATAAGGACATTCCTGTCAATTTTTTGTACATTCTCTTGAGTTAAAAAAATCCATGTGCTGTGCAAATGAGGGTAAACAACACAAACTTTCTTAATACAGCATTAATTATACTACAGAAACATAAGCATGTTAAGTTTGTATGCAACAGTTTCTTCAGTTGAACTGTCAAATTGCTCTTACATAAAGCCAAGAGTTCAGTTGTTGGAGGCAGAGCCATTGCATGGCACACATCCCATGATTTATTTCACTTTATTGCTTGAAATTTGAAAATAAAGTTAGCATAGAAATTAGAGTAAATTACTCCAACATCCCCTTTATTTACCTATTTTTTTATAAAACCCCTTTATTTTCAAAACCTACACATACCCCCTAAGTAACTTAAAAAATCTATATATACTCCCCTAAGTACTAACACAGACCTCTTTTATAGTTTAAGAACACACTACACATAAATCCATTGACAAGGGAGGTCTGTGTAAGTTTTGAAAATAAAGAGAGGTTTGTGAAAAAACAGGTAAATAGAGGGGAGGTTGGAATAATTTACTCTATAAATTATCTGCATCCATTGTAAACAAACTTGTAGCTCAATTTGAGAGGTTCAGGCACCAACCGGATTGAAGTGAAAATGTGAAATGATACAATAACAACTACAACCAAGTCCACCAGGTGGGGTTAACTACATGAATCAATCCACGCTATTAGGTTCTATCCAAAAACAAATTTTCAGTAAAACCATTTAAAGCAAAGTCTTTTTTAATGTTTCTCCTAATGTTTTCTTAGGTCTTCCTCAACCCTTTTAAATTGGACTATCTGAACCTTTGCTTTCATTGTTCAAAGAGGATCATAAGTAAATAAAATGTCAGGTCATAATTGATTTACAGCTCATTAGATGAATTTTGCCTCAAATTAAGGCTATTTTCACGCCATTCTTGTGATTAACACGCCATTCCATGATTTAACTACTATCTGTTCAATATCCATATCTTCATAAAAAAAAAATAAAAAAGAAAAAAACTATCATGAAAGTTTTACTACATGTTCCTACATATGGCTTTCCAGAACATATGATCAGGCTTACTAAATCAGAAATTCATTCAATACCAAGGTGAAGCCACGTACCATCAAGACCCCAGCCCAAGTAAAGAGGGGTAATACCAATAGCATCACGAGCAGCAATAAAACTGTTATCTCGAGTGTCAAGAAGGACAAAGGAGAACATCCCATCCAGCATATCAACAAAGTCTTCTCCATGTTCTTCATACTGACATGATTATTAACTTGTTACAAGAAAACCAGAGAAAAGCAAAGAAAGAAAGAAAGAAAAGCTACATTGAATAGGCAATCTTCATTATTTATGAAGAAAATAGTAAATTGATCACTTAATCTAACTGATTCTTGAACACTTACAAGATGTGCAATCACTTCACAGTCACTCCCAGTTCGAAATTGATGCGAACTCAGTTTCTGTCTCAATTGGTTATGGTTATATATCTCCCCGTTTACCTAATGGCACAGTTTCAACATGAAAATATGAGGCCAAGCAAATATATCTAGAAACTTGTTTAATATATATCATAAAAATTACAGGGTGAAAACAAGAACAACAATGAGAGATGTCCAAAATTAAAAGATTGCATACAAGTGTGTATTTGACATCCTTGAACATTCTGATAAATGACTTTTGGTGCCAAAATTTTCATTGATGTTCAGTTCAAGTACTGGGCCTTTTGGTCTAAAAATTTAGGGGAAAAAAAAATCCCCATTTGCTAGGTTGCCAGACCTTATATTAGAACAGACTGGAGATTATAAGCATGTAAATTAGCATTCAAGTAACTGCATCCACGCATGTGGGTTGTGTTTAAACTGAATGGGCTGTATCCACTTCCAGTGTAAAAAAAAAAAAAAAAGCAATGCATTTTCTTATGAATTCAATATTCAAAACATGCACATATATTATAATGGCATGAAGATACATACAGTGACAATAACAGTCTTGTCTTCGTTGTATAGGGGTTGATCCCCTGAAGTAGGGTCAACAATAGCCAACCGTTGATGAGCAAGATAACAATCCCCGTGGCAATGCAAGCCACTCCAATCAGGACCTCTATGCCGCAACCTGCATTTTCAAGTTCATAACAATTGAGAAGCAAAAGCACATCAGGGGAAAAGAAAAAAAGAGACTCCTTTGTCGCCTATGAATATTAATTTAGAAAGAGTCAAGCATCAAGGAATCCTTCAAATGCAACAAAAAGAAAAACATATATTAACCTAATAAAAAAATAAAATGGTGAAATAAGATTGCATTTTTTTTGTTTTGTTGCACAAAGTGAAAGCAGGACAAAATACAGGAATAAAATACACGAATGATAAGTTGTAAAAAAAAAAAAAAAAAGAAGAAAGAAAACGGAAACAAAGGTTTCGAAAAATGAATCAAAGAGAGGAAAGAGAAAGAAATGGGCATAAGAATAAGATAACCTGCGGGACAACTCGATGATGCGAGAGCGCTTGGCCTGAGAGTTGTCGATGCAACCCAACACTGCAAGGATCCCGCACATGGCGGCTACTCTTGGGCAAACGGCAAAGTGCAAACGGAAGCAAAGAGACAGAGGAGAGTAAAATGAATCAAAATAATAAGAATTACTCATTTTTATTGGTCTTTCATTACAACGTTTTTTTTTTTAGTATTTATTTATTTATTTTAATTCCCACGGGTTGTCAGAAGATTCTGGTATTGTTATTATTATAAATATTAAAATTAAATAATAATGAATGGAATCTTCTATTAGGTTAGGGTTCCTGTCAGCACAATATTCCACTCAAGATTCTTTTTCATTTTCCTCTTTCTCTTTTGTTCAGTCAAATTCGCTACGTAATAATTGATGGAATCTTTTCTTTGGAATAATGCAAAACGTCTCTATTAATTTGGTTTGGTCAGGTAAAGAATGAAAGGAAAATATTATGCCTTCTGTTGATAATTATTTTATTTTAAAATATATGTCATTTAAAAATATTAAATAATATTAAATATTTTTTTATTTTTAAATAAAAAATTAATAAAATAAATAAAATTTAAAAATATTAATAAAATGAAAGAAAGATAATTTAATTATATTAAATAATATTTTTTTAAAATTAAAATTATTTAATAATTTTTTAATTATTATATAATTATTTTAAACTAAAAATAAAAATAAATTGAAGGAAGTATATAACTAAAATTTTCTTGACAGAACTTTTAGCAAAATAATTTGAATATTAAATAGGGACCATTTTAAATTTATAATGACTAAAGTTAGGTTTTGAATAATTTTTAGGAGGTCCTGAGTTTAAATTTCTACAGTATCATTGTACCGAAAAGTAAAAAAATTATAATGACTAATTTAAATTGTTTGAAAATTATAAGGATTTTTTTAATAACTTTAAATTATATGAACTGACTCAAGGCAATCTCAATACTTTGAGTTAAATTACATATTATAAAAATAAAAAAATTATATAAATTAAATTAAATTTTTTAATAAAATTATAAATAATAAATAATAATTTAACAGTTAAAAATAATAAAATAATAAAATAAGAAAAATAAATATAATATTTAAAATAAAATTTAATAATTTAATAATTTATTATATATATATATATATATTTTATTATAATCTTAATCATAATTTTTTCATAAACAGTTAATACTTATAAAATAAACTTTATAAGAACTAAATCTACTATTTTATTCAAAAAGCCTAGAACTGATACCATTTCGGACCATTTATTGACATTTGTTTTATCCTGGAAATGGGCATTGTTCATAATTTTTCGGTTCTGCATTGCAAAAAGCCATTTTTGCTGTCGACACAGGCATACAGCGGTGACGGCAATGTACAGTTCCTATTCGTTTACAGCCCTTAAAAGGCGGATTAATATAAAATACAGTCCAAAAAGACTGCTTGAATCCCAAACCATTAGCAGGATTGATTATGTCAAAGTCATCTCCTGCAATGGTGCATTGTGGAATGCCTACTTAATGGGACAAGGTTTGGCTGTTGGATCTGGCTGTCTTTCTATTGTTAGCTCCTTGTAAGCACACGAATCGATAATGTAATAATATTAAATTTGCTTTCATAAAAATCGTTTATCGAATAATATACTTCAAGAAGTATAATTATTTAGATTTATAAAAGGATTTTAAAAGTAAATGAAAGACAAAAGTAAATTAATATATATGAAAGCAATTAAATTAATAAGACTTAAACATAATAAAAAAAGGTCTTTAAGAATTAAGATTCACTACAACTACATACTATAATAAAAATTTATACTTTTTATTAATGAATGATTAAGCTTTTGAAGGTAAATTATTTTAAGATATTTTAAGTTATCTTTCGAGCAGTAAGAAAGTACTTTAATTAAATTAATTTCGCTCTCATTGTCATTAACTTAATTAAAATATATTAGGTTCTTTAATAATTCATTAGCTCTTAAAGGATCAAACCTATTTCTAGCACTCAACTCTTACATTTAATTATTAGAGTTCAGATATTCAGTTTTATCTTTCGATCATTCACTCAAATATATAAGATAATGTAAACATAGGGCTATCATGCAACAAGTTTTAAGTAAACTAAAATTGCATCAAAAGCAATAATCATCATTAACTAAAAAAGAAATAAAAATCTAAGCATAACATCGTAAAAATGTTACATCCTTATCCTAAAAGGAGAAATCTAGCCTCTCATAGTTGAATCACGACACAAAGCTTGAAGAGTAAAAAATATACACTAAGTAAAATAAAAAGTAAAAGAATGGTGTAGAAGAAGAATGATGAAGGTAAAGAGTTGTCTTTAATGTATTCTTCAGTCTTCAATCTAAGGTTTGAGATTTTCCTTCTCTATGTGCCTTTAATCTTTCAAAATTAATTCTCTTCTTGTGTAAAGTTGTTATCCTCTTTATATTAGAGTCTTTCTAAGTCCTTTTGAACCTTGAAAATCCTAAATTTAAGTTCATTAACAGTTATTTGACTTATTTGGATAATTTTGTATTCTTTTTAGGTTTCTAACTCATTTAATTATGGGTTTCCTTGCTTTTGGGCCAATTTAGACTTGATTAAAATCCTTTTTTAGCTTAAAGTTCAATATCTTTAAAATTATATCTCAAAATACAAAAAGAAAATCATTAAAAAGATACAGAAAATAAATACTAAAAATTCAAATAAAGATAATCAAAATTAAATACAAATTCCAAATAATTTAAACATAAATATGTGTAATTTTGCAACACATCATCCGTCCAATTCTTTAAGATCAAAATGTATTTCTTTGTCCATACTTATGGTTCCACTTAGTGTATGTTTAATAAAAAATAAAAATAAGAGCGAAATTTTCATGGATAAGTGTTGCTTCACCCCTAGCTTTGTCCCCATACCAAACATGCAGTAAGGATTTTGTCCACGGGATTAATGAATTTTAGTATCTTCAAGTCATTTCCTCGTGTAAATGACCATGTGAAGATATCTTACTAACTCATTTTCCTCTCTTCCCACAGACGTGAAGTTATTGTGACTTCATCCGTTTTGGCGTGTGAGATTGCAAAGGTAACTCTTGAACCGTACACTGCTTCTCTTATTATTTGTCAGGAAAAATTCATGTTTCTTTTTAATATGCCTTCTAGGTTATATGTGCAGTGTTTTTCATGGCAAAGGAAGGTAGTCTTAGACTCTTAGGAGAGTATATAGAGACTCTAGTCGGTGCATTGACTGCATCAGGACTTCCTGCAGCTATTTATGCTCTGCAAAATAGTTTGTTGCAAATTTCTTGCGAGAATCTTGATCCACTCACGTTCTCAATGCTGAATCAGACAAAAATATTTTTTGCTGCATTCTTTACTTATTTCATATTGAGGCAGGTTCATGCAAATATGCAATTACCATTCTTAATATTTGTGCGATGTCTAACAAAACTCATTTGTTCAAATTTGTGTAAATGGAAAGGCTCAACTGTCATCAATGTTTGTCATGTAAATGGTTTCACTCAATAAAATTACGTTTGCAAATTAAAAGTAATTTGTTCAGTGGATGATCACTTATCTTTAGTCTTGTGTAAATTAGAGGATGTTCATAGCAGCATACTTTCTGAATGTAAGTGTTTTAAGATTAGAATTGGTGGGGCAGATCAACAGTAATCCCTCCTTGATAGAAACCATTGACTCTCCTGTATAGTCAAAAAGAAATGACTAAATAGGAGAGCAAATGGTTTCTGACCTAGCTTTTGTCTGGGGCAGGATGTGTGTTGGTGTCCCACCATGTATTCCAATTACTTAATTACCTTGGTTATATTTCATAATATGGACTTTACTTTTGCTATTTTATATGTCTGTGATCTGTGGAGCTGAACTTTCTCATTATAACTCCGACACATCGATAAGCCCTGAATGTTTTCTTTTCCCCTCTTCTCCAGAACTTGTATTTCTTTTGATCTTTTCTGCTGACATCTTTGCCCTCTTTGTATGGCACTCTCTGTCTCTCACATTATATCTGTCAATCTGTCTCAGTTCATATAATATTTTGGTCCAACCTCAACTGATTCTGGTTTTTTCGGTTGAGGGTGTGGTGGTTATCTTCAGTTTTGATGTTATTTTGGTTGAAACTCGAAGAGACACTGTCACGTTCAGGGACAGGGATGTACTATGGTACAGTGGGGGTTTTATATTGGCTTTCCTTTTTTTCTTTTTTTAGTTGGGGAGGGGGAATGATTGGGACTTGTTATCTGGCTAAGGATATAGTCTGAGACTACGAGTATGGATCCTCTTTTGTCCCATTGCTTTATTATTATTATTATTATTATTATTATTATTATTATTATTATAATATTTGTCAAGCTTTCTGTCGCTTTTTTGTGAACCCCAGGCATCCTTAAAAAGGTAGCTAAACGATGGTGGTTACTTGTGCACTAGATTACTTATGTTCTACCAAGGGATGGATTTCATTTTATGGCTTTGAACTGAGACTTCTGGGTAAATGTCCTTTTTTAGATGCTGTTGGTGTACAAGGCAACTGATAATAGTTCATACAGGCAAAAACAATCAAATCAGCAAATTGTTGCCCTGTTCTTGTTAATTGTTGCAGCAGTTCTTTTAAGCATTGGTGAAGGCTCTAGCAAAGGTTCTACTAGTGGTGATGCTGATCATATTTTATTCTATGGAATTGTTACTGTCTTAGTTGCTTCAGTGATCTCTGGACTGGCTTCTGCCTTGTGTCAATGGGCCTCTCAGATTATCAGAACTTTGAATTTTATCTTCAGAGTTCAGACTTAAGTTTCCTAGATTGATTAATTTTTATATTTATCTTATTGATTGCTTCTATCACAGGCTAAGAAACATCCGTCGTGCTTGATGACTATAGAAATGTCCATTGTTGGAAGTCTGTGTTTGCCTGTCAGTACTTTGAAATCTCCATATGGGGAAGCTGAGACAACATGGGTTCTTTTACGGTTGGACTCCTCTAACATGGGTAATGTTCTTTTTGGTATTTGACTTTTGTGATATAACTCTAACAACTTACAGATTGGGTCATGCTTATGCATGTACAGAAGCCAATACAACCATCACATAGGTCTACAAAACTGAAAGGTTCAAATTTTGGTCTTCCCCCTCTCAGCCAGGCACATGATACAGTTGTAAACTTTGATTGATACTTTTTTGTGGTCACTAACAGTTTCTGCATATTGACCTTTTCTCGTTGTACAATCTAAAGCGTCGTTCATCTGTGGTTCAAGTCAATTATTTTTACTAAAATGTTTTATTTTGTACTTGATGAAGCCCCATACATTTATGATTCTCGTTGATGGCAAATCTGTAGTTAAACTGTATTTAGTGAGTATGATCACAATGATACAATTCATAACATGGATTTGTATGTTTGCTCCTTTAATAGATGTTATTGATGTACCTCAACTTCAAACAAGTTACATGTTTTTTTATTTATTTCAGATCCCAGTAATTTCTAATAAATGTGATTGAACTTCAAATAAATGTGATCCAACTTCAAATAAATGTGATTGAACTTCAAATTCATTTTGTTAAAAAAAAAACAATGCGTGCATCGCCCAAAGTTTAGTACTGCAATGAGGAGAGGCTGACTGTCCTAAAGTTTAAGACCAATTAGTGATAGGGTGAAGGTTCCTCCATGAACTTCCATTCAGCCCCTGCTTTTTAATCAAACCTACCCTGGTCCTAGTTCAGTACTTGTTGAAGCTCGATAAGGGAGTGTTTGAAGTGGCATCGTCTTCAGCATCTTAAATACTTGTGTGAGATGTGTGTTTGGTAAGTATTGAATGATTAACTGACATCTAACATCTATCTGAGAAGAAATTTTTATGTACCTTTCGAGTATTGCACTCAATCAGTTTAAATTTTATTATATAAAATTACACCCACAAGGCAAATGATCTTGACAATTACAAGTATCTCGTGCCTCCAGGAAATATGGGCATGCATCTGCCCTAGACAGGTAAATCGAATGGTCTAGATAAATTTTGTATGAGAGACTTGTGCAAAACTACTAATTGTGTGTTTGGTTTGTCTTTTGGAAAGCTCAATCTATGGTTTGGGTAAAAGCTTGTCACTTGTAACTCTTGCCCAAACTATGATTTTAGAATTTTAAAAACCAAACTAAACACATATTAAGAGGTTCATTATTACATAGCAAACGTAGATTGTTTGGTTTTCAACTATTTTGTTAGACCTGATCTATAAAAAAAAAATCCAATAAAAGCTTAAGTTAACTATTGTAAATTACCAATTATTTCATATCACTAAGAAAATTTTAATTCAAATGTTAAATATTTTAAAAATCTATCATCCATTTAAATTTTATACCCGTGTTTGTGCAGAATCTGCCGATACATCAAGCACCTCTCCCTATTCATCTTAAACGGAGGAACAAGTAAATACTATATTTATAGATTAATTTATATCTCATATTTAGCATTATTATTCAAAATGATGTTACAGTCAGTACATATGTCTTGTACTAATTATTATACGTAGCTTTACAAGTGATTTCATCTATTTTTTATAGAAAAAGTATATATATAGGTCAATAACATTTATGTCGTGTGAAGAATTGTGAATACACGAGTAAAGAATTTGATAGATACTATTATTCTCCACAAAGGAAAAAATGGATTGGAGCTCAGTTCGTTCATTTATGTTGAGAGATTATTTGCACCTCTCACGTCAAGTTCTTAGTGGATAATGGAGAGGGACCACAACTCCTTTTTTAGTACAGGCTTTTGAACGATAAAAACTTTTTCAACAAGTCCTTTAGCATTTCTCTAAAAGGGTGTTATAACCGAAGCCAATCGATTTAAATTTAAAAAATTAAAAATTAAATAAAACTAATTAATCTTGATTTTATTCTATTTTCTTGTTAAAAAAATCAATCAATTTAATTTAATTTTTTATTCTCATTTATAAAATCAAATCAAATCAAATTATACTGAACTTATATAATTATATATATCTTTATATAATTTTGACTTATAAATTATTAAATTTTTATTTATAATTCTTTTTATGAAAGTCTTTAAATTATTTTGTTGTTTATATTTATTTAATGATATTTTTATTAATATTTTTAGACAAAATATGTTATTAATTGAGTCATAAAAAGAAAAAAAAATGAAGTAATGTTTCAATTTTTTTAAGAGAAAGAGTATTTATCAAAAATTGACTAAACTAAATTGAACTAAACCAATTATAATTCAAATAGAATCAAACCAATCAGTTTTTAATATAAAAAAATAAATAATTTAATTCAGAATACTTTTTCTTTTAAAATCAAATCAAACTAAATTACGAACATTGCTAATGACAAAGTTCATCTTCTATTTAAAATTTATTACTAAACCAATTAGTTTTTAATATAAAAAAATTAAATAGTTTAATTCATATTACTTTTTTTTAAAAATCAAATCAAACTAAATTGTGAACATTACTAATGACAAAGTTCTTCTTCTATTTAAAATTTATCACTAACCCATTTTTACTGATTTAAAAAAATATATGTCAACTAGTTAATTTTTATCTTCTATTTTTAGTACAATAAATATTTATTTTTGACACACAAATATTTATATTTATTTTTTTATAAACTATTTCTTAATTATTAGTTCACTCTTAATTATTTAATTTTCTTATCTGCTAATGCTAGGATTGCGAACTAATTTTAATACTTTTTTTTCGTGTTTGAAAATACCTGTTGTTAATTTAGATTTGTATTCGACCATATGTTAAGACAGTAACATTGAAAATTTAAAATTATTTAAAAATAGTTAAAATTTTCGATAAGTTTTCACTGAACATATACGCCCTTGTATATCCACAGATTGAAGAGCAAGAGCTTGTCAGGGTTTAACGAGCAAGAAGGGGCGCGGAGTGGGAAGAATCAGAGAGATTGGAAGGGGCAGAAATCATGGGAAGCAGGTTGGGAAGAAGGGTGGTACAGTTTGCAAACCTACCCATCAAACTGCTGATGCCCAATTCCTTCACCAACATCAGAGAAATCGCGCTCAAGACCATCCCTTCAGCTTCCAAGATCGAAATCAAGCGCGTCCTTGAATCCCTCTACGGGTTCGAGGTCGAAAAGGTGCGAACTTTGAACATGGAGGGCAAAAAGAAGCATCGCGGTGGTTTGTTGATCGCAAAACCCGACTATAAGAAGGCCTATGTAACCCTTAAGAACCCGCTTTCCATCTCCCCGGACCTTTACCCGATTCGTATTATCGAGGAGGATAAGAAGCAGATGAACAAGCAGACCAAGTCCAGCGTTGTCGAGGAAGGCGAAGCCAAGAGACATTGGCTTGATGACAAGGAGGCTCCGCCGTTCAAGCTCGACAAGGCTTCCAGCCGTGGACGTGGACGTGGAAATGGTGCTCGTCGTGGGGACCCTGCTGATGGTGCTGCTAAGTTTCCGTGGAGCAGCATGAGGTCTGGTAATGTTAGGTAGTTTCGGGGAACTGTTACTCTGAATATTCTGCAATTGGGTTTAACATCTTTGTTCCGTTTGATGGTCCAGTGTTTTCTGGAGTTTATTGATTAATGATGATTATGCTGTTCGTTAATGAATAAAATTTTGACTTCCGAGATTTTGCATTTGAGCAGCAAAGCAAACTCAACACAACTACACTAGCACTAGCAAGCAAGCTGTTGTAAAATCAACTAAATAAAACATCCTCAACTTAACAGAGAAACAATACTGCTGTTAAGAAATGATCATGGGGTGGTATTTAGCTATTGGAAAAAATTATCAGTAACTCTGTAGACTCCGCTTATTCTAAGAATTAAGATCAGCTGCTCTTCAATCTTCATTTACCAACTTGTTGCTATGCATTGTGTCAGCCCTTTGCATCCAAATATGGTGGCTGTAATATGCTTACATGGCATATTAGCCATCCCATCTCCCTGGTTGTAGCGGTAGGATTTTCTCCAGTTTAATAGAACATTGGTGTTTAAGACTATTATATGTTTATTTTTAACCAAAAAATGATAAATCTAATTATTAATTACTACAAATTTTCTTGCCCACATATGAAATTATAAATAGTAGTTATGTAAAAGTCTGGTATATGAAGATCATAATTTGAGGGCTGTGTGTTGGTTTGTCATATACCATAAATTAGGGAATGTCATGAAAATGAAGTACTTAGATGTTAGAGTAAAGAACAGTCCAACTATGACTCCATAAACAATATTTATGAAATGACTCTCAGTTTAGAGCAGATAGAAGGAACTTGATAGGTATTAAACTTCCATAAAGAGGCATCCTAAATTAAAATGTTGATTATGAATTCTTTAATACAGCAGTATATTTCCTTTCATCTGCATCTTCTATGGTTCATTGCTAAACTTATAAGTTAATGTTTTATATACTGTATATTCTTTGAGTCCATGAAGTTGCATTAGTAATCTAGGCTCTGAAGAAAACAATTTAACTTTCTTCTTAAAGATCTGTTAGAGAAGATGAGAAGAGAATTAAGAATGGGAATAACTAACACGCCCCTGTTAGTTTCCCTGTCTCTATATTTATATGAAAAGATAAAGATAAGTACAAGGAAGATAGGCCCGACCCAATAACACAAAAATAATAATAAATAATAGTCTAACCCTTAATTCTCTAACACTCCTCCTCAAGCTGGAGCATAGATGTTAATCATGCTCAGCTTGTTACAGATATAATCTATTCTATTCTTATTAAGAGCTTTCGTGAAGATATTCGCGAGTTGTTATCCAATCTGCACATGTCCAATGACAATAAGCCTCTCTTGAATCTTTTCACGCACAAAATGACAATCAGCCTCAATATGCTTTGTTCTTTCATGAAAAACAGGATTAGAAGCAATGTGAATGGCAGCTTGATTATCACACCACAATTTCATAGGCATTGCACTATTAAATCCAATCTCATCAAGAAGATGATGTATCCACACCAATTCACATGTAGCTTGGGGCATAGCACGATATTCTGATTCAGCACTAGATCGAGCAACAACACTTTGCTTCTTACTTCTCTAGGAAACAAGATTTCCTCCAACAAGGACACAATAACCAGAAGTGGATCTTCTATCTATAGGGGATCCAGCCTAATTAGCATTAGAGAAACCTTCCACTATAGTATGTCCGTGATCTTTGTACCAAACACCACGACCTGGGGCCCTTTTTAGATATCTCAATATATGAAAAACCGCCTTCAAATGTGTGGTCCGAGGAGAAGACATAAATTGACTAACCACACTGACAGAGAAAGCAATATTAGGACGAGTGACTGTGAAGTAGTTAAGCTTACCCACCAGTTTTCTGTATTGTTTAGGATCTGAAAGAACATCTCCATCATCTGCTAAGAGTTTGACATTAGGAACCATAGGGGTTTTTGCAGGCTTGGCTCCAAGCAAACTAGTTTCTTAAAGCAAATCAAGCACATACTTTCTTTGGGTGAGAAAGATGCCCTTCTTACTACTCATCACTTCAATACCCAATAAGTACTTTAATGTACCCAAATCCTTAATTTGAAACTATGTTTGAAGGAAATCTTTGAGTTTTCCGATCCCAACCTTGTTACTCCTAGTAATAATGATGTCATCCACATATACCACTAGAAAGATACAGCTACCCTAAGAACGTTGAAAAAAGATCGAGTGATCAAAATTGCTTCTTTGAAGTCCAAACTGTAAAACAGCTCGACTAAACCTTCCAAACCAAGCCCTTGGGGCTTGTTTAAGGCCATATAATAATTTCTTCAATCTGCACACTTTACCACTCTCCCCCTGAGCAACAAACCCAGGTGGTTACTCCATATACACCTCTTCCTGTAAATCACCATGGAGAAAAGCATTCTTGACATCCAGCTAATGCAAATGCCAATGGCGAGTGGCTGCAAGAGAGATAAACAATCGAACAGAAGCAAGTTTAGCTACTAGAGAAAAGGTTTAAGAATAATCAATACCATAAACCTGAGCATAATCCTTACCTACCAAATGAGCTTTTAAACGAGCCACATAACCATCAGGATTGACCTTCACAGTGTAAACCCATTTACAACCAATTGCCTGTTTACTAGCAGGTAGAGAAACCAAATTCCAAGAATGATCGTGTTCAAGAGCATGCATCTCATCCAACATAGCCATATGCCACCCCTTATGAGACAGGGCCTTAGTGACAGTGGTAGGAATAGTGAGAGTCTGTAGAGACAGCATCAACCCAAAAAGGTTTAGAAACTTTCATTTGAAACAAAAGTGCACGAGCAACTTTAAGTTAGTGTCTGTTCTTTCTTTTAGCCACCCCGTTTTGTTGTGGGATGACAGCACAAGATGTTTCATGAATAATGCCATGGTTTGTCATAAATTACTTAAAAAAAAAAGAAAGATATTCTTTAGCATTATCACTTCTAAGAGTGTGGATAGTAACATTAAATTAGGTTCGAACTTCAGCACAAAAGGCACGAAATATAGTAAATAACTCAGAACGATTTCTCATAAAATAAAGACACGTAACACGAAAGTATCATCAACAAAAGTAACAAAGTAACGAAAACTAGACTTAGATTCAATGGCATAAGGCCCCCAAATATCAAAATTGACAAGAACTCTGTTTATTGACTCTAGGAGGATAATTTTCTCGATGGTGTTTGGCAAACTAACAAGACTCACAATTCAAAACAAAAGAAGACTCTAAAGTAGGACATAATTTCTTCAAAATCTTCAAAGGCAGATGGCTAAGACGACAATGAAGCTAAAATGGAGAAATAGAAAGTGGAACAAGCAATCGATTGTGACTCTTGAGCTGTAGATTGCAGAACATATAATCCATTAGATTCATGACCCCTATCAATCACCTTTTTTCGTCCTAAGATCCTGAAATAAAGCAATATTTAGGAAAGAAATGAACACTACAATTCATAGAATTTGTAATTTTGCTAACTGACAAAAGATTAAAAAGAAAGTGAGGCAAAAATAAAACAGAATTCAAAGGAAGAGAAAGCGAAGGATAGGCAGTGCCACTTCCTATGACGGGAGTAGAAAGAACCATTAGCAAGAGTGACACTAGGTAATAAAGAAGAGGACTGAAATGAAGAAAGAATACCTGTGTTACCTATCATGTGGTCTGTTGCACCTAAATCAATGACCCAGTTACAAGAGGAAGAAGTGACACAAGCAGTGAGATTACCTGACTGAGCAAGGGTAGCTAGAAGAAGTGCCAATACCCTGTGAGGCCTAGAATCGATTATAAGCATCAAAATTAGCATCAGATAAGGTGATAGTTTTGAAGCTCTGTAACAGAGGAGCAGATATAGGTGAAGATAAGAGACCCTCTTGGGTGATTGCATGAGCATAACGCTGGCCTTGAAATTGGGTGGGTTTCCCATTCAACTTCTAACAATTTTTCTTAATATGACCTTCCTCACCACAAAAATAGCAAAAAAATGGTGTTTCATCACGACCACCATCGCGTCCACCAGTACTCCCACCAGTTCTGCCTCGACTACTACGTCCACCACCTCTACCTGCTCTACCTCCCCCTCTACTAACCAAAGCAATTGAAGATTCAGGAGAAGGTTCAGAGGGCAACTCATGATGACATCGTAATAGATAACAATACACATCAGCAAGTGTCACATGATCAAAACTAGTCAGAATCTGGTCGCGGGCAGCATTAAACTCGGGACGCAGGCTAGATAAAAAATTTACAACTGCTAACTGTTCTTGTTGTAAACACATCTATTTAACATCTTCAGAAATAGGATGAAGAACATTGAATTCTCCATAGTTCTGCTTAAATTCAGTAAAGTATGCTTGGAGAGAATTCTCTTTCTGTGCCGGTCGGTGAAACTCCTATGTCACCTCATATATAAGAGACAGATTGACTTTCCTAGAATAAATAAACTCCATATACTCCCACAATTCTTTCACAGTATTGCAATGATAAACCACATGCTTGACAGAGGTTTCAAGGGTCTTATTAATCATGCCAAACAATCGGTTATCCTCCCACAACCACTTGTCTCTTGTAGCCTGGGACTTTGAAGGGTCATCTATCAGATGATCCTCTTTCTCAATCCCTGTAAGAAACATCTTGATAGTTTTACGCCATTTCGGCATAGTGTTTGCCATCAAACTTGTCATCAGTAATTCGAATAGAAACATAAATCACCTCAGGCATAACTGTAGGTTTCATAGAAACCACCGACTCATCAGAACTACCAGATCCGGAGTTGGAATGGTCATCCGCCATCTCAAACAGAGCATAGAATCACAAATTCACTAAGGAATTGACATCGTCGTCTCCAAAACACCAAACGACAATGACCCAAAACAACAAACCAAAGCAAAAGACAAGCAAGGGGCTGGACAACACAAAACCAGACCTATTGAGCTTCGACCCAACCCACAGAAAGTGAAAACGTCACTGGGCTCGAATGAAACTCATTAAAAATTCTTAAAAATCCCGTCCTAAACACCAACAGCCGCAAAAATCACACTTTGGCCGGCCAAAACTCCAAGAAAACAGAAGAACTCCAGCACCTAGACATGCATCACCCTGGGTCGCACCCCTTTGGCCGGCGTTGGCACCTCTGGTTGCCGGAAAAGCCCCCCATAGCACTCCTAGCCGTGAATCAGTGCATCAGGCGCGAAGAACACGCCCCAAACAGCCTTCAAAACCACAAAATCGTGCTCTACAGTGCATGAAAAAAATTTGGAGCTTGGGAATTGGTAGATCGGCTCTTTCTGAACCAGGAAAGTAGTTTTTTTTTTTTGAATTTTGAATTTTTTTTTAGGCAGAGGAAGCTAGGATTAGGGTTTCTCTAACTAGCTCTAGATACCATGCTAGAGAAGATGAGAAGAGAATTAAGAATGAGAATAACTAACACACCCTTGTTAGTCTCCCTGTCTCTATTTATATAAAAAAATAAAAATAAGTACAAGGAAGATAGACCTAACCCAGTAACACAATAATAATAAACAATAATCCAACCTTTATTCTCTAACAAAATCTATTACTTGTATTGTTGCATCTTGAAGCCTTTCTTTGTTTATGGAAGCTTCAAGGAACTTTTTGGTCTTTGGAGTCTAAAGAATATATTTATATGGCTATATGATTCGCACAAAAAATGGTTAGATATGATGTTTTGGCTACAGAACTTTTGAAGCTGAAATACTTTTAAGACATGGAGTGCCTTCTTCTAGAGCTGACTCTGTCTAATGGGGTTTGGTGACTTTGTTTTGTCCTGTCCATCTCCAGTTTCACCTCCATCTGGTTTTGCATGAAAGGAGTTCTTAATCCTCTGCCAATTTAAACTCCAGCCAAATGCTTTGGCTTGTTGCTCAACTTCTCGTACTCCTATTGAAACTGGGAGTAGTCTCTATGCAGTTCTTCCATCTTGGTTAGACTGTACATTCTCAAGTTCTGCTTTGAGTGTTTTAATGTCCTCAGATGTCTGGTTTCCATCCTGTTTAGAGTTGTTTCAACTTTGTGCTGGCTCCTTCTCTTGCTTTGCTGCCCTCATCTTTACTTGCTATAACCTGCAAGTCTTGTATACTTTTGTTCAAGTGACAACTGTTAAGCTGAATCACCACTGTTCAAATGGACTCCTAGAATGCTATGTGATTTTAACCATCATCTGCTGTGCTACCAGCATACCACACCCTCTTAGATGGCATATATATTACGTTAATCAGTTTCTCAGTGCTGTTTTACATAATTTAACTCTTACAAAAATTCACTTGGAAATATTCAGTTCTTTTTGTTGAATCCCCTCTTACAATTAAGGGAACTTGCTATTCAGTAAATGAGCTTATGTTGACTATGTCATACTCGACATTTCTGGTCTTTGAACTGCTCTTCCGAATCAATTTTGCATTTATGTTTGAATGCAATGCGTTTGCATTGTTTATTATTTAAGTAGAGCTTATTACAACTAACAAAGCATGTTGCTTTGTGTTTTATTCTGTGATAGCCCAAGGACTATTCATCTTGACAAGAATTCCACTTTCCATGATACATCTAAACACATTGATATGATGTATTAGATTCGTGACATTTTGGACTTTAAGTTGTTCAAATTGACAAATCTCTACCTTAAAAAAGGTTTGAAACTTTTCGTTTCACTACCAGTTTGGCAACTCCCCTATTTTGAGTAGATTCATTTTGTCTTGTCTGCATTGCTACCCTATTTTTCTGCCTCTCTTGGTTAATCCCATTGTTGTGTTTCATACAAAGCACATGTTTAGTTTAATTTAATTTTTAGAAAAAAATCATTTTTTTTAAAAGATCTTTCAATATGATTTTAATCATAAACTATTTTAAATACAAAATAAGTTAATTTAAACATGTATTAATTCTCGAATACTGCATGAATTTGCATCAATCAACACTGTAATTCTTATTTTGGGCCTCTCACTACTGCTGTCCCGCCCCACCCCCCTATGGGGTTTCTACGTCAGTATATAACTGAGATGGAGTCCAAATATTGTCGGCTTCAACTTTAGGTGTGATTTGTACAGTTGAAAATATAAATGAAATGAAGATAATAGAAACCAATTGAGAGAAAATTACCAAAAAAGAGTGATTCGTTACCCTTACTTTTTCTTTATCTTTTCTTTGAACGCACTTCTAGTCAACTAGAAAGGCCAGCAATACTTAGTCTTTTCCTTTCCTTTCTCTTTCTCCCTCCTTTTATTTTGCTTTTCTTTTTCTTCCTTCCCTTACAAGTTTTCGTTCACGTTTTGCTGAAAATTTTCTGCATGATAAATGCATTACGCAGAAGTTTCGCGTCCAAACATTTTGTGTGTTGCGGGGTTCAAACTTCATATAATCGTGTCCCAGTGAAACGGTCCCTTGAGTTTGCAACTCGCCCTGATCCATGTGCTCCTTCCCCCTTGCAACTAGCAAAAGGAAAAACCATCTCTTCCATTATTGGCTACAAACATGGAGGGGCATGTAGCAATTAATTTCTTTTTCCCGTTAGGTGATTAACAAACTAAATTGTTTTAGGATCCCAATATTATATAGTTATCAAATTCTTTAATCTACTAGTAATAACTTTGTCTTGCAATGACTAATTCTCAGGTTAAAGAATTCAATTATCTTTCCACAATTTTTTTTATCTATCAACTATTAATTAAATTATAAAATCATAATGCCAATGTTTAGAAAAGGGGATTAAACCACATACAAGTGTAAAGATAACTTTTCAATTGTTACAATAAAGATAACTTTTTTCGTTGTATGTTGTTTGCTCAAATTTCATTTTGTATTATGATAAGAGTTTTTTGAGTTCGGTCCAATTAATAGTCTCCAAACACTTTATTTTATAAATGATTTAGTGAATCCATAAGAATATTACTTTCTAGCGTCTATCAATGAATTTAAACTGAAAAGAATAAGAGGAAGAGCAAATTCTTTTACCAAATGATCAAACATCCATTAGTTTGCTTAAATTTATTAATATAAACGATTTTATTTTACCCAATTCCAAGTGTTTCTTGAAGCAACACCTAATAACTCATGATTGCACTATATAAACGTTTTTTAAGTTTACCTATAGGAGAAAATTGCAACCAATAAAAAAAATAAAGTATAAAAAGACAAATCAATACAAAATTTCTCTTTTGCATTATCAATGAATTTTCTATTTTGTTTAAAAAAATTCTTTTGCATTCTCTCTTTCCTTCTGGTTGGGTTCTTCCTCAGGATATAAGTGTAAATTGAAAGAAGGATGGGGCGAAATTGGTCATATAAAGGTTTGGGGGACGCCGTCCTCGTCGTGGTTGGCGCTTTCTCCTCCCGTATATAAATGCATTGCACTTGAAATTGCATTTGGTCATCGTCAACATTTTCTCCCCCTCTTCATTTTCGCTCTATGTCTCTCTCTCTCTCTGTTGTTGTGAGAATTTGGCATATTCAGATTCAGATCTAAGCCTTACCTGCGTTACTGACATTTCCTAAGAAGAAAGAATATGGCGACGGTGTCCCCTCTCGCCAAATACAAGCTCGTCTTCTTAGGCGATCAATCGGTTGGCAAAACCAGCATCATCACCCGCTTCATGTATGATAAATTCGACACCACCTATCAGGTCATTTACCGATCCTTTCTTTTCTTTTCTTTTTATTCTTGGATTTCATTGACTGATTCTCAATTTCAAGTTGATCTGGTTTTGGTTTCAGCTTTAGCTTCTCTCTCATTGAAATCAAACTGGAAGGTTTTTGTTTTGGTTTTGATTTTCCTGTTGATCTCTAATTTTATCTCTTCATATCATCAGATAATGCATTTCCAATATACGTTACGTATATATTTGTGTGCATGATTTTACGCGGATCAATCTGAGATAGAAGAGAATCCTTTTTCGTAACGTATTGCCGTTTTAATTATGTAGGTTTGGCCATATTTGTGTGTTTTGTTAGGCAGCAAGATTGTATTTAAGAATTGAGATGGAAAGATCATCTCAGTGAGTTATTGTATTTACATTTGGGAAACAAGCAACAGTAATTTTTGCCGTGATTTTTAAGTCCTGTTTATCACGCATGGTTAGAACTTGGGAGGATCAGGAGGAGATAGATATTCTGCAATGTACTCTGGCAGATAACTTTTTCTCTGAATTAGTTTTTCTGTTCTGTCTGGACTACTAACAGCAGAAGTAGATCTATACTCAAGGTGTGAGATATTTATTTTGATACAGGGCAAGATTTGTTTCCGTTAGGAATTAAACCTGTTGCTTGCAAATGCATTGTCGCATTAGCCATGCATTGATCCATCATCCACATAGGTTTGAGTCAGTGAAGTGCTAGAGTGGGAAGAAGAGCTTATATTAGTGATTGTGAAATAATCTTCGAGGTTTACCTACTGTAATTTTGTCTAATAATTAAATAGATTTTTATGAGAATTATATTTATGAAACTTCTGCCGTTTTGTAATGCTTCTTGTTTAGAATAGTTGCCATAATAACTTAAAATGGAAATTTGTCTTCTTTGTTGAGTTTTTTTCTTTTCAACTTTTTCATTTTCTTTTCCCCCTTTCCTGCTGGTAGGTTCTTAACAAAATTTTTCGTCATCTAAATTTCAGGCTACCATTGGTATTGACTTTTTGTCAAAAACAATGTACCTTGAAGATCGAACTGTTCGTTTGCAGCTTTGGTAGGCTGTATTCCTCTTCAACTCATACAACAGCTCACTCTATTTTTATTTGATTTTTCATATTCTAAATAAAAGCTACATTAGTAGAGTACACATTGCCGGTAGTGTAGGCAATTTTTTATTTTACCTGTGTATTTAACTTCACAGGGACACGGCAGGGCAAGAAAGATTTAGAAGTCTCATTCCAAGCTACATAAGAGATTCTTCTGTCGCAGTTATTGTATATGATGTAGCCAGTGAGTAGTAAACTTTTTTATTGCTAATTTCATTATCTAATTAGCAGGATTCTTTCGGGATCTTTTGATTTTCTCGAGACAAAATTCTTACAAGTTATCTGTTAATGTTACTGAGAGAAAAGATTTTGTAGCATATGAATGCATTCTTTAGAATAGGTGTTTGACAGACTGTTCATTTTTTTTTTCCTAAAAGCATTACGTAGTTATGAAAACATCAGCTCTCTCCCTCCCTCTCTCTGTGTGTGTGTGTGTGTGTGTGTGTGTGTTTTTTCTATCTATCTGATCTGTGTTTGCATGTGGATCTGGATGTGCTTTCATGTTTATGTTTTAGATAATTAACAAGTTATAAAACATCAAATCAGATTATAATTATTTAAATTCCTTAGCAAGCTGTTCTAATGCAGACAGGCAATCATTTCTGAATACTAACAAGTGGATTGAGGAGGTACGTACAGAACGAGGCAGTGATGTTATTATTGTCTTGGTTGGAAACAAAACTGATCTTGTTGATAAAAGGTGAGTAGTCACTAAATTTGATCGGTATGAATTCTTCTCTTAAAAAGATATTATTAACTGTTTTGGTATCTGGATATGTTTCATCATTAAAGCTTTTTAAGACACCTGATTTTTGTCTATTATGAGAAAGGACTATCCATATTAATTTTGCAACAATCCTTATTTGACTTTCCACATTTTTGGCATACAAAATAATTTCTAATATATCATGTTCTCTTTGGTTAACTATGATAGATAAAAGTCTCTCTATTTATTGCCTATCAACAGAATTGGATAATTAATTACTTCTTGTCGTATCAAAAACTATATTTACAAGGTAACTCATATGATATCTGCTTGATAAAAATTCATTATAGGGCATGATATTTGGATATATTAGTAGTTGCAAATAGTGGCAAACATAGTTAATCCGATTACCAGGTAGCTTGCACATTATGTTTGCAATTCAATTATTGTGATATTACTATCTAAAGTTTTGTTATACATGTCAAAAAAAAATCTAAAGTTTTGTTATAAATCATAATTGCCATTTTGATAATTAAACAGGCAAGTTTCTATTGAGGAAGGAGATGCCAAGTCCCGTGAATTCGGGCTCATGTTTATAGAAACCAGTGCAAAAGCAGGTTTCAATATCAAGGTGAAAATTAACTAATTCTCCAAGTCACCCCCATATTTTTGGTTTATCAGTACATGCTTTTAAATTTTGATGACTCTGATCTATCATATCAATCAACAAAAATCTGGCATTGTTTTCTGTTTTTTATATACAATAATATTATTTGCATATCATTTTTATTATATTATTTTTATTTTATTACTTTTTTTTAATAAAAAAATACACATTCCAGCAGCAACAATATTATTTGCACATTATTTTCTCTATACTATTCTTACACTATTTTCTTTTGGAATAATAAGATAATAAAAACACACATTTGAACACATTCTCTTTCTATCTTTTTTCTCAAACAAGAAGATGTAATAAAGTGGTGACACAAAAAGTGTGCAAAAATACATTATTGTTCTAACACACACTCTTTCTTTTATTTTCCGAACAAAAAGGTGTAAAGATTGGTGTAAATAAGATGGTGTGTAAGAAACATTTTTGTTTTACATATAAAGACCATATTGCATTCAGAAACATCCAGTTCATGGTCAACTATCTTCGTTTCTCAAGTCTATCTTCTTTCACATGTTTGTTCTCGTATAAGGTTCACTTGTCCTTAATATCTTATGTGAATCCAAAATTACAGCCTCTGTTTCGTAAGATTGCTGCAACCTTGCCAGGGATGGAAACTCTTTCTTCTACAAAACAGGAAGACATGGTCGATGTAAATTTAAAACCCACTGTGAATTCATCCCAGACAGAGCAGCAAGGAGGAGGTTGCGCATGCTAGAGAAAGGGTCTTCACAAAAGAGCCAATAGATGTCTGTTCACTCAGCACAATTCTGGGATTGGCGACTTAAATGGAAAGATGCAGCTGGGGGAAACATGCTTTCATACCAATGTTCCTTCAGTCTACTTGGTGTGGGGGGACAAATTGCAGTAATGGTTTTGATGTAAGATATAAAGATTGATAGTTATCTGTTTTTCTTTTTTTATTTATTATACAATTAGACCTTTGTTGTAAGAATACAGGTAATAAACTGATGTAGAAAATTTTTACCGGTAGACATGAAAGTGGCATCGTCAGTTTCTAACAGATTAGACATTATGACAAAGCTTCAAACTGGAACTTTGTTGGAAGCATTTTAAGACAATGGGATTCAGGATTTTGATGTGGGTTACTATCGGTATTGAAAACGTGCTTACAATGCAGGAACTCTTGTTTTTGTCCTGCCAAAGCGGCTCCTATAATTATTGAGGGCTTGTTCAATTTAGAAATTTTCTAAAATTTTCTGAACTGAAAGCAGCCTAAACAATTATCGTTAGACAATCGTATTTTTCAACAATGCTATCCATGGGGTATGCAGTGAAATATCATTCGCAAGTGTTGCTTTTTGGACAGTGTCGAAACCGTTCATAGCTTCATACGTTCACTGGGCAATTACAAGCAAAACTATGGGAAATCACATATTTCCACAATGAGACCATGAATTCATCTTCCACTAGATACCTGCTTTGGAGAAATGTATGTATACCTTTCTCATTCCATAAAATTACATTACATCCATGATCAACTGGACAAGCTTGTTGAATCTGAAAGATTAAGTAAAATGATCACACAGCCACTGGAGAACCTCTTTTTTTTTTTGGCTCCCGCATCTTGACTCCATTTCATGGTCTTGATTTGACTCTCTTGGTTTTATCAATAGATTGTAGTAATATGTGATTTGGAGGATAATTTAATAAATAACATAGGAAGTTTTAAGACAATAGTAGATGTCGATTATGTGCCAAATAACATTCCCCAGATACGATGATCAACATCATAAGGAATTACAATTCAGGGGACGGGTTTATATTATACAACCGTAGAAAGAAGTAAGATTGGACCATCAAATAAGAACAAAAGTATCAGCCCTCTGCCTGACTCTCAATGTCAGATATATCAACACCAATGTTCCCAAACTTGACCTGCAGAGTAATTGATCAATTTAGTGAATGGTTTATATAATATGAATAAGAAAAGCCCCAATTTAAAAAAAAAAAAATCCACAAAGATAGACACTAGGAAAACTTGCATCAGTTGTTAATTACTTCTGAAGAGGTATAAGATCTCCAGTTGGAGCTCAGCACATAGTCAGCAAAAGGAAGTTACATGCAAATTGAACCGCTATACTAAACATGGAAGCCAATCATACAACCATAAACATCTTTATGTAACCAATCAAAGCCTGGAACTGTGGAAACTCCAACACAGACACTCAACTGAGTAGACCAGTGGCCCCCAGCCATGCACAAAACATAACATCTAAAACTTGATTTAGGACTCTTGCCTCATGTCTTGGGTTTGCACGGACTGTGGGAAATTCTAAAGCTCTAGGAGGGAAGAGATACTCAAGACGCTTTGTGCTAGTGGTAAATTAAGGGCTGGGTATTGTTGTGAATCATGGTTGTGGATGCCTTGGATCACTTAAATAGATTTTGAAAGGGATGTAACCATCAAGGAATGATTTATAAATTTACCCAACTTAATACCATCCAAGAACTAATGACTTTGACCAGACTCATTTCCCATTGTCTGGAGTCAATTGATAAAATTTGAAAGAGTGTATTCTAGTTAATGCTCTTTTCAGTAGTCTGTTTATCTATGTTTTCATTCTTTTCGGCTGTCTATAATTTCAAATTGTATTTGACAAACAACTAATTAGGGAAATTTTTACCTTAACTGATTCACATGTTTGCATTCTAGAAATGGCATCTCTCATAAACTCCACAGTTCACATGAGAAATGTAACGCAGAGCAGCAATTCACCATCTTTATATCATCCATCAGGTTTCAAGACAAAATATAAATTCACAACACCAATCATTTAGACCTATAATGACATAATTTTAGAGATTATTTGCAAGTTAACATCAATCTTTCTAGTGGCTACATGAAGCAGGGTGAGGCAATTTGACTCGAGCTTGCCACATTGGGAATTTTTCGAGTTAAAGGTTTTGAATTTTTAATAGATACTTGTTAGGGTTACTTCATTATAATTTTCTTATATTGTTTTTTTAAAAAAATTAGATAAACATATAAAAAAGAGTTAAATAGCTATTGGCTTTTTTATTTTTTTAATGAACCACAATGTATAATTGTCTAATATATAATACAGATAAAATAAGAAGATATATCCTATTTAAAAAGTTTATTCTGTTATAATCATGAAAAAATATTACTAGTTATAATAGAATATTAAAATGAAATTGTTTTTAAAAAAATATTCATATGAAATAACAACTAAAATTTTGGTATTTGAGGACAGGTTTATTACATGACCTTAACTAACTCGTTATACATTTTCATTAATGTTGAATTAATCTATCATATCATATAGTTGTGTTTTATTTTATTATTGTTAGTAATAGTCATTATTTTCTTATAATTTCTTTAATATGAATATTTTACATAAGGCTAAGCACACTGGTCTAGTTAATACCATCCTTTAGTTACATGAAAATAAAGTCAGATAGACACAGATTTAACTGTTCAATCTGTTAGAACTTACAATATAGAAAACAGGAGAGCAACTTTTCTGGAATCGAATGAGGCAGCACGCTTGTATCTTCTCCATCTGTTACTTGGTATATCATGTACCTTCTCAGTGACAGATTTATCTGTTAATTTATAAGATATGAAAGTTAAAAAATAACATAAAGGATGCAAGAAAAGAGATAACAAAATACATAATATAGAAAAGGGGATATCATAATATAGTATACCAGATTATGAAGGCTTCTTAATGTGATTAACCTGGAAAGAAAGGGGTACCCTTGTCTTCAAGTTCAGATCAACCATCTCTAATCTTAACTAGAGTATTTCATATGTTTGTTCAATTGCACAAGGCAATGCAGGAACATAACCCAGTTGTCTTTTACCACCTTGCTTTTGAGATGGCAAGCAAGTGTGAAATCTTCTAGTTGATTTAAAGATCCAGTTAGAATGATCCAATTGGCTAAAAATATGTTTAATTGTCTTTTGGAATGACACAGAGTAGGAGGGTATCTGTTCTTCATTACATGAGGATCTATTTAGCTTGATGTCAAAAGCATATATTTCTCTTGTCAAGCCACCAGTTTGTATCACCTAGGACAATATTTCCTTAAGCTATCTTATCACGTCCAGTAAAAGAAAATTGTATGAGCTTATCTGAATTGAAAAATATTACTCCACCCAAGAACAGCAGACATACCTCTAGAATTGCTGGGGTTCATGAGATTTTGCATAAGTCTCCCCCCTACTTTCAAACTTGCTTCTCTCCACAATACACTCTGCAATGTTATAAAATGTCAGTCCTCATAAAATTGACATTGGTGTAAGTCTTGATACAATTACACCAATAACTTTCCATAGAAAATTATTTTGGTCAAGCCAACCATTGAATTGTAACTAATTCTTACGTAGATCTTGCATGTCAAAGTTTAGAAAACTTAAACAAGAATAAGTTTATGATCAAGTGGTTGTTATTTTGGTTTTTCAGAAAATTATATTGTATGTTAATTTTAAGACTTGTAGATGGAGTAGAAAATAATGTTGGATTCAAATCAAATTTTA
Organism: Castanospermum australe; assembly: GCA_019955255.1. Taxonomy (NCBI): domain Eukaryota; kingdom Viridiplantae; phylum Streptophyta; class Magnoliopsida; order Fabales; family Fabaceae; genus Castanospermum; species Castanospermum australe. The sequence continues at coordinate 703,063 of NSJW01000002.1, forward strand.
TAAGCATGATGTGCATGATACAAACTTTCAATCCAATGATGAATTTTGCAGAAACCCATTCTACAAAAAGTTATCGCATGCAAGGTCAAATGATTACTGCTCAAATCAAGTTAATTGTCAACAGTTAACTAAAGCTATATGTTATATGTTATCTTAAAACACAACTGTCAAGAAGATGAGTTTATGAGACTTACAGTTGGTGAATTCCCAGTTTTAAAACTTTCAACTCCCTCTTCATAGGATTCAGATGAAATTGAGTTTCCATTCACATTAGGTATATCAATTATGCACTGGGAATACACCTGTTCACTCTTCATTTGGAAATCAATGCAGTTTTGGCAATTTAAGTGAGCATCCAAGCACATCGGGCTTTTAGATTGATTAGGAACCTCTAAGATACTTAAGAAAGCCAGTGGCGAAGCACAATTTGCATTGTCACCATCCTCAGGCAACACTGAAATACTGTAAACATCTCGAGCCTGCAGAAATGGAAAGGCAGCAATTCTACTTGAGAAATATTTTAAAACATATTTTGGGCTGTTTCCAAATAGCCATTTATGGCATAAAATTGGTCAAGCAGTTCAAAAAATAAAGGCAAGCAAAACAATAAAAACACACTTATGAGTTTTCTATCTATCTCTCTTTCCCTTTGGTCCTTCATTTTAGACAGTTCCAAAAAAAAAAAAGAGCTTCAGTGACTTATATGTCAAGAAACTATTTGATCCAAACAAGGTGTCTGACTAACCCAAAACTAAAAATAAATTAAATGCCAAATTGAACAAATTGTTAGGCAACATCATGCCCTGATACAAAACAGACTTTCACGCACATGCCCCTGTTTTTTTTTTTTTTTTTTCAATTTTCACTCTTAACAAGCATATACTTGATGGGCCGTAGCTGAATGTCAAAATATATATATATATACAATCACTACTAGTTACTACCACTCAGCCACATAAGACGCACTAGATTAACAATTAAAGAAAACAGTTAAACCACTAAATGAGAAAAGAAGAACCAACATGTGAACCGTGTAATCCTGCTGGAAGTGAAGTCTCTTCAAAGAGAATCGGCCGAATGTCTGAAATGGAATGGAATATCAGCATAAATCCATATATACTAAAGCCGTTTCCGCAACTTCCAACATCGAAGTGATCTACTTTAATACAAATTACCTAGAGGAAACTGTCGGTTAAGGTCATCAGCACTAGGTTTAAGTAGCTTCAAACAGGAACAACCCACAGGTACGCTGCCATTCCCATCCAGAAACTCCCGAATTTGATGTTCTTTCTGCAAACAAACAGCAAGTCAGAGCCATCACATCTTTGGAAGACGAAACATCAAAAAAAAAAAATTGAAACCCAGTCAAGAACACTTTGAATAATGTCATCAATTAACTAAAACTAAAAGCTGGGAGAGCCTAACGCGATCTCAACGAAGTACTCCTCAATCCGTGTTTCTTAAGTAAGACTCGAGCAAATCAACTTCTATTTTGAATTTCAAAACGGTAAACTAATTAATATAAGCTAGAACCAAAAAAATCGTGTCGTTTCACTTTCACACGTGACTCTTGTTGAGATTTCCAACTTTCGTTTTCCAGCAAAGCTGGAAAGTAGCTCAGCATTCCACATAAATTTTGATTTTCCTCACTTGCTAGCAGCAACTTGTTAGAAACCAAAGCAAGTGAGAAACATGACAGAACTCGAGATTCCGATTCGGATAAAAGTCGTGTCGGGGAACCACTAAACTTCAAATGCAGCAAAGAAATTAGAGGCACAACACCGAAAATGAGGTTGAATTTAACGAGGAAGATGAAGAAAGTTACCTCGCAGTCGCAGGACGAATCGACGGCCATTATCGAGGTATGGCTTCGCTCACATGGACAGGTTTTCTTTTTAAGGAAAAAAAAGATAAACCAAAGACGAGGAAACACAATGCGACAGAGATGCCCGTGGATTTGAACGTTACATCGGAGGAGCTGGGGAGTAAAGAGGAAGCACTCTGTACTCTGTAGTTCTACCCTACAGTGGCGCGATTTGCCAGAAAGACTCGTGAATACGACGTCGACGAACACGACAAAGACCTTAATTTGCCTCTTTCCGAGTGGCGTGACCTTAATGCCCCTTGCTTCTGAGCTTTTTTTCACTTGGATTTTCGTTTCCAATAATAAAGTTAAGATAGATATAACATTATTATTTAATGTAAAATTATATTAATATATAATTAAACAACAATATTCATTAACAATTAAGAGCGTATTTGGGACAGTATTTGTTGTCTTATAAACACGTTTGAAACCAAAAAAATTATCTCGTTACTTTTGTTATCAAGTTTGACAATTCTAAAGTAAAATTGTTTTTTATTTAAAATTAAAATTTTAATAAAAGTAAAATTTTATTATTTATGTATTAAAATAAAAGTTAATTAAATTTTTGTTATATTTTTAATCTTAATTTTTTTTTATAACTTATTTAGTTTTTTTTATTATATCTAAACTTATATTTTTTTTAATAACTATATATTTAAAAATAATTTTAATTAATATTATCTAAATAATATTTATCTTGTTAAAATTAATTTTTAAATAAAATTTTTTAAATATAAATTACTTTACTTTAAATTCATTTTTAATCAAAATTATGTTCACAAAATTAAATTTATTAAAAATTAAATTTATAAAATCTAATTTAAATTCACACTAATCTAATTTAAATTGTCACGGCTGACATTTTCAAAAAAATGTTGGCATTAGAAAGCATACATGTATGCCCTTATTTATGTTTCTCTTTTTTGTCATTCTCAACTACCATGTTTTATTACGTTCAACATCAACAAATGTTGAGAGAAATAAATGGAGAAAAAATTAAGGTAAGGAGTTTTATTTTTTTTTTAATAGGAAATGGAAGGGCAAAATTGTTGAATCGGCGAATCTGGGAGAGATTGTCTTGATGTTGCGAACGGGGGCAATGCATGTGAGCGAAGTTGTTGAGCGTGATCCGTGAAGCTAAAAGCTGCCTTGGGTGCCACGGACAACGAGACAAATGTCTGTGAAAGAGAGTCACGGGTTTCTTAACTGTTCCACTCTTTACCCTTTCCATCTTAGGAGTCCGTGGATTCGATCCTGTTCTTATATCAGAAAAAGTGATAAACTTGTACCCCAAAAAAAAAAAATAAACAAAGAGAGAGACAAACTAGTTTCCTATTGTATTTAACATTTTATGGGTTTTTTTATGAAAAAACAGTTAATTTTTATTAAAAAATATTTCTTGTTTAAAATATGGTACTATGCTACTAAATTATCACATGTCTTTATGACTAAAATTCATCCATCGCAGGAAACTGAATTTTTAACTAATTAGATATAAGAAATTATGTAATAACAAAATTTTATTGTAACAAATTTGAGTTCATGATAAATTTTATAAGTGAAAATATATTTATAAACTAAACTTTATAATGTATACAAATAAATAATTTTAAATTGCACCAAAAATTAAATAATTTTAAGTTATTCAAAATTAAAAATATAATAATTAATGCTATAGCAAAAGCCGAATTTGCATCTAATGATTTTGTTGCACATAATATACAGTATAAAATATTTTTTTATTTTGCATCAGCGTAAAATTTACGACACAGCAAAAGCCGAAAGCAACCAGAATTTTCACGAAAAAATTATCGGGAAAAAGAGCGTTTAACACCTGAAGATGGATGACGTGGCCCACTGGCAAAGGTTGCAGTTGCAACGTTCAGACATGTAGGCCCATGTTGACAATAAAAAAGGACGGCCCATTTCGTCTCCGTATAACAATAAATGATAATAAAAAATTCTCACTAACTGTAACAGATCCGTGCCCTCAAGCCGATGCAATAAAAATGCAAATAATTTATAATACCAAAAACACGCAAATAATTTCGTTTAATTTTATATTTTTAATTTTAGCAATTATTTTATTTAAAATTGTAACAATCAAATGGTTAATAAAATCCTGATAAGACTTTATATTTTTCATAAGCAAATATTTGAATACCTTTAATTAGTAATCTTGTTTGGTGGTTATTTATTTTAAAAAACTTCTTAATGTTTAAGAGCCATCGGGAAAAAAAAAAGTCTTTGATGTTATACTTTAGATGATTTCTCGGAGATTCTAAATATGCTATAAACGCCATGACCAATAGTCTTAAATACCCTATCACTACTATTATTTTTCTTTAAAAAAATTGTGTAACGGATTTCAATTTTTTTTGGTAGGTAAGAAGAGAGTTTAGCCTATGAAAAAGAAAACATATAAATGATCATCCAAAAGAGTAGAAGAGATTCGGAAGGGGGATGAATCCAGCAACTAAATTCCGAAGAATTACGAGGCTCTAGCTTAGCCAAATAGTCTATTGCTTTCCCTTTTTAGTTGGGATTTGAGAGAGGAGATTCTAATTTTTTCCATCACCTTTTTGATGGAGGAGTTAAAAAGACCAAGTGCGCTGTGCTGTGTGCACCACGGGCTACAGAAACAGGAGTATGCATCAAGTGGATGGCATTTAAGAGAATTAGGCTCACATGTGATATAACCTTGCGATGACCCAAACCCAAGCCTAGTTAAGAGTTAAGACCCACATTCACATGGAAGCTCTGCATGGAAATTTCAGATATATTTTCCCACAAGACCAAATAGAAAGATATATATATGTCCACCGAGGCCTGACCTTCTGGGGTTCCCAAAGGAACTACTTATGACAGTTTAACAAAGGAAGTAGGATGAAGCACCATGGAACCCACAACAAGGAATGGAAGGGGCCTTCCTAATGGAAAGCAATTAGGAAATATTATGTATTTCTATTGTTTGATGAAGAAATTGTCTTTTAAAAAGAATATAATTAAATCGAGTTTAGCCCAACACTAGTATCATTTAAATTTATTCTATAAAAGATATTAAATCTAACCTTGGAGCTCAGATTTTAATTGAGCTAAAATAATATGAGTTTTATTATTTCATGACTATCTATTTATAATATATTATTTCTGAAACAAAGCATATAATGCTGCCATTTCAGCATTTTGAGTCTCCAATAAACTTCCACATCATCTCCTTAATTTTTCTTATGGCCACCTCATCTTAATTCAATAGTTGGCACATCCTCCTTTCTTTGTTGTTTCAGCTACTACCACATGTAACCTTCCTTTACGTTACTCTTCTTTGATAGGAGGTAAGAAGCCACAAAATGAAGGAATAAAGCAGGATTAATAACTCATATTCAATGCCTAACGGCCCTGATAGCAACCCTTCATTCTTCCAATCGATTTTACTATGAAATGTGCAATAACAGTTTCTAGAGAGACCAAACCATCAAGACGCATCCGCAAAGGGTATAATCTCTTGTGGAAGTTGTGGCAGAGAGCTCAGTGGGGGGGATCTCTTCATCCCACCCTTCAATTTAGCTATGGTGGATAGTGGCAATTTCAGGTTTTACTTCCCTAAACTCTCCAACTTCTCCTTCATGCAAATTCCCAGCCTCTGCTCCATCATGTATATACAGAACCTCAATGTTTGTGGGAAAAGTTTGAAATTTGGGGACTTTTGTCTCATCCAATCAATGAATTATTTGTAACTTATTTTCCTTGAATGTTGAATGTTTGTTTAATTGGATATTCATACTTTTATGTCTTTTGCCATTCCTAGAGGCCAACATGGAATTCTTAGAATCAAATGGGATCAAGCTTTATCAATTCCTTATTGAGGGTCATAAGGTGTAGGGTTCTCTTCTACAAAATCCATTTTTTTTCTCTGCGTTTTTTTTTTTTGGAATAAAAATTGAGAGAGAGAGTAGAGTGTGTGAAGTGGAGAGCTAAGGGTGGCTGGATGCGGTAGTAGATCAAATATAGCTTTTCAGGGTTTTGCAGGTAACTGTTACATCTTTTTTTGTTGTTTGCATTTTAAGTCTTTTAAGTGGCTACATGTTTTTCCATTAAAAATAAAGTGGGAATTTGGTTTCTGTCAAATATCTTATAGAATATTAGAATAGGTGGAGTTTTTGTTTTGTTGTGTGCATGAGAAAGATGAACACGTTCACGTGAGGTAATGTGGCTTGGATGGTGGTGAAATGGTGATCTTTGGGTGATTGAAGTGGGTCCTGCAATGTTGAGAATCATTGTAATTGTGGCATGCTTAAGAAGTTGGATCCAAAAATCCAATTCAGAAGTTGGTCTTGCAGAATGCATACTCAACTAAGATACACTGGAACTGAAGAACGTCAAAAGTACACTACCCATTCTTATGTTAAAATTTTCAGAATTTGACCATTTTCATCAACCTTTGAATTCTCTGTTTTAAAATTTTTGTTTTACATTGAGTTTCGAATAGATTGTGGCATTGTTGCTTTAAAATGGAGCTAATGTGAATTCATGAAATTATGAGTTTAATTTTGATTCATCATAAGTATAAAAAAATATTATATTATTATTTAATTATAAATTATCAAATCATTAAAAAAAATTAATTAAGATAACAATTATCTAAAAGATCAAATACAGATAAAAAAAGTTTACATTTATAGTGAATCAAAATTAAATTCATTATGTTTTTAGTAATTAACAATGTACAAAAGTTAAAATATAATCTCTAACTAAATAAAATTTAAAATAATTTTTTTACTTACGTGAGATTACATCTAGTTATCATTTATTTTATATGATATATATTTTAACAATATGAAAATTAAAATCTCTTTGATCTCGTTGATCTTGAAGCATTGTTGGACGAAGATACTTTCATGCCAACAGCCACTTAGAAGTCAGCTTCCATCCGTTCCATTTTGTTTATTGTGTGGCATTAGCAGAGTTACTAGACAAGTCATAATCTAATCTGTTACAGTAATATTCTCATTCTCTTGTACTAAAAGAATTTAAGGGGTCATTTGCTAACATTTTACAGAAAATGCATAACTTTTTACAACCGCATTCTTAATTATGCAAAACAAAAAAGCTCCAGATTTCCCTGTTCGTTGCTGAAATATGCAGCGCAGATCTGTCTGATCATCTCAATACAAAATGCTTTAATCTGATTGCGAAGCAAATTTTCTTTAAAGGCAATACTCAACTGTAATTAGTAACTAAAAGATCGGCCTTACAATTAAATTAGATACATGTTTGATAACATATTAATTTTACTTTTTTAGTAAAATTTTAATTATAAATTATTTTAATCACAAAATAAATTAATCTAAATACACACAAAAAATTTAATGCTCTTGGCTTTACAGTTAGATAATGGGGTTTCAATCTTATTTAAAAAAAAAAAGATAATGGGGTTTCAATGTATGCCTAATTTCGTACACTCACCCTGATAAACTTTTTTTTTTTTTGGTGAGCACCCTGATAAACTTTAACAGAAGAGCTTTATGAGACTTGGAACCTAATCGAAATAGGTGACTGTGGCAGTAGTCTTGCTTACGCTATAATGTTCTCTTCTGAAGATGCTTGTTAGTTCTCTTCGGAGCAACTGTCGCAGTATGGTCAAAAGCTGCGATCAATTTCCTGTACTTCGGCATAGGTTACAAAACCCTCATTTTTTTAAAATAAAACCCCAAAAAAAATATTCACTCGTTAAAACAATTTGAGACGCAGACATTTTGACATTTCAACAATAATGAATGGATTGCTTAAAAAAGGTAATTTTGGAGAAGTTGAAGAGTACAATCTAACTCGTCAATGGTTTTGAGTAATCAGACATAACCCCAAGCCAGCTCTTATAAAATAGAATGTAAAAAACTACCACGAGTTACGACCAATAGCCATTGCATTGTTTTCTAATGTTGATAGCACATTTGCCACAATGAATACACATTGTCGGTGAAATTTTCACACCATATGTACTACTCTTTCTGCTCTTATTGTGAAAAAAGAAGGGAAGAAAAAAAACAAAGGACAGTGTGCTTCCACCATCCACTGTACATGCCAGCCACCTAAGTATACATTTTCACAACCCGTATCCTCTCATGGATGTATAACAACTGCAACAGGTTGTATAAGGGAAAACGGTAAAAAAAGAAAATAATAAGCAGAGAACAGATGAAAAAGTAAGTCCAAATGATTCAAGTACCTAAAACTTGGAGACCTCCTCCGTCTAGTTCCTGTTACCTGAGCCAATGCTTTCATAGAACAAAATATACCCATGGTCTGTATTACTGGAATATTCCTGCGATGACCCAAAGAATGTCTGCACGGCAGACTCATCAATCATCTCAACATTTTCGTCGTCAAAAAATAACCAGTGGTTATGGCTTTTCACAAGGCTTACATAATGCCCGTGGTTGGGCCCACTCCCAACATGGACAACTACTGCAAATAGAGAATACTCAATATCTGCATCTTCAACGGTATTACTCAACTTCAGCTCAAGAGGGAAAACAACCCGGTAAGACAGCTTCTTGTAGCGGCCCAGCTGTTCAATGTACTTAAACCGCTTTAAGATGGATGACCAAGATGTGAGGCGGTTTCTTTATCTTCATCCTCTTCTGAGCTTCTTGCAAGCTAATATCATAAGAAAGTTCACATCTTGGTTATCAGACTGGTAAAGAGACATGGAAAACAAAGCATACGAGAGTACTACTATATTTTTACACACTATACATTGACATGGCCATCAAAGCCCTTTCAGACAACGGATGAAAAAAATGTCAATCATCAATGGAAGATGAACCAGTTTGCTTCTCATAACATTAGTTCACAACCATATACCCAGAAACAGTAAACATTGTATTAGTAAATAAACATAGATAAAAGGAGATAAAAATTGCCAACAACTTGACATTCAATAAACATATTGAATCCACTTGACATCTGTGCCTCATCACAATAAAATTTCACTTCAAAAAGCAGCAGAATTATTAAGCTAAGCACACAATTCAAAATGGTTGAACTGGCTCTTTACCTGTTTGAAGTACTGAAGAAGCCAAGTAACAGCTGACACCACAAAAATAGTATGCAGGTAATTATAAAAACAAAAATTTGTACCTAGAAGTATAAGCTATATACCTGCAGCACTTGTCACAAAAAAATTTGTCTTCAGCATTCAATGTCTCAGTGGAACTGAAGTTTTTCAAACAGCTTGTAATTGAACTGTTTTGTTCAATATCAAGGCTCAAGTCAAAAAATGTTTCATCCCTAGCTGTCACTGTTTCACACCGCAAGCACCTTGTCTCATTGGTGAGTATTCCCTGATCAGAGCAGTTTACGAAAATCACATTGCTCTTTAATAAAAGAAAATCTTATTTTTGTGATCACTAAAGAGTGAGAGTAAGAGAGAGCACGATAGATTTGATCCAATACAAAGTTCACAGTTTATGGTCACTGCAAGTTCCACCACAAGCAACATGCTATAATAAAAGCATTAAATTGGCAGATCAGGGTCACCTGAAAATTTTTGTGCACCCAAGTAACTAAAGGCTCCTTTTGAGCACCATTAGCTGGACCGTTTTTAGGCCCATTTGCAGCCTTTTCAGAAGGTGGTGATGTCTCTTGATCATTTTTTGCAGCCTGGGCCTCTTTCTCCAGAATGTCAACAAGTTCATTTAACAAAAAGTTCAAGAATTCGTGGGCATCCTACCGAAAAAGAGAAGATTCACAATGACAGTGTTGCTTTAAATAAAAAACGTAGATAGAATAAGAGACATTATGCAACCAACAGTACATTGAGTTTAACAGACAGAATTAACAATGAATGATAAATAAAGAATGCACTTGTACAATAACAATGATAAGGAAGGAGATGTCTAGTAAACAAATTGGGATATACAACCTTGTTTGAAATTAACAAACTGTCATTTGTCAATCTCGCTTAAAATAATCATTTCTGCTAGATGAACATCCAACATTAGTTACCCAATTATTTCCTCACAAAAAGAAGAAGAAAGCCAATCAGCCAAATCACCATTTGGACACCAGTCAAAGCATGAGCAGGCATCTACAGATAATGGTCCTTAAATGCCAGATAATGGTCCTTAAATGCCGATGTGATAAGGGGTTGTTGCCATATCGAAAGAAACAGATTTGAAAATATTACATTTCCCGTTAAGGCATATAATGCTCAATAAATATCATATTTAACATTTACATGTTCCAGTTTACATAGAGATTTTTATGCATTTCTAATTTTATATATATAGAAGCCCAAATATGTACAAGCATCATGATCATTTCAACTGGTTCTTATCTTATGACACACAGATCAAAAGAATTTTCTTCCTGTTTATTGAAACAAGTTCAGATCAAGGAAGCAAATTGCAACCCTTAAAATATGGTCCAGCCCAGCCACAGGAATAGCATGCTAACCGTGCCTTCAAGTTTAACCATATGCTCTTAATCATTTTGCTATCAAGAGCGATACCACAAGAGTAACTCTAATCTAATTAATAAGCTACCAGTTGAACTACTGTAACTTACTTCCCTACTTTACCAGCTGGAAACCTTTAATACAGATAATAGCATCTCTAGCTAGGATTCATATTTAAAGTTGCAGCTTAGACACAACGACGTATGCACAACAATGCCTGTATGCATAGTATCCTTCCATAAACATGGACAAAACACATAAACATAGCCAAACACTGAATGTGCATGTGTACAAATTAATCTCCTATCTGTTACTGTCAAAAGAAATTTATAAATTTCTAGAATAATCACCTTCTGTACAGGAAGCTCATTCTTCTTGACAGCTTAAACACATACCTGGTGCATATAGCTACGGAAGAGTTCATTCTGTTTTTTCAACCTCTGTACAAATCGTTTGGGAGCAATTACACCTGTTTTCTTCTTCTGGGAACTTATCTACGGCAAAAGAAATAATATACGTTAAATTCACAACCATGAAAGTAAGAAATAGGCATGTAAGTGCCATTAAATGGTCATTTGAGGCAAGAAATTGGTCAAAAATTTTAAAGACATACAAATCGTAGATACTTACAAAAATCACGCTGCAAATACCTTGAAGCAACTTCTCAAGTACAATAATGCCATATATAATCAAGTGTACAACAAAGCAGATTTAGACAATCATGCAATCACCTCTGCCAATATCTTAGATCTCAAAGGAAAAGAGCAAAAGGGAAAAATATACAAACCAGACACGCTTACAAAAAGCACACTGCATACACCTTGAAGCAATTTCTCAAAGAGAAGTAATACAATATGTATACTCAAGCATACTTCATCACAGATTTAGACAAGCATGCAATCATCTCTGCCTATCTCTCACCTCATTGGCTTCTCTCCTTTAGATAGGAATCCTAGGTCAATTTTACTATGCGATCTAGTGGTGCAAAAACTTTCTAAAAGGGTGGATGGTTGGAAAAGGGTTTTCCTCTCTTTGGAGGTCTCATTATTCTTTTTTAGGATTATTTGTTGGAGTGGCAGACAAGATAAGGAAAACTGTGCAAGACTTCCTTTGGTTAGGACAGAGAGATATGGATCATGTTGTTAGTTGGGAGGTGTGTAGCAAACCAAAGAAGGAGGGGGCTTATGTTTTGGTAATTTGGTATTCGCTATGGCACCAAGTAATTCAGAGCAAGTATGGGAATCAACAGATTGGTTGGGATGTGAAAGCTGCAATCAATGCAAATTACTCCCAAGTCCTTGGTATGCTTCTTTCAATCCTCTGATTTCTTTCATTCTTAGGATGGTTATGGTATCCCCACCTAGTGGGATAAGGCTTAGTTGTTGTTGTTAGGATGGTTATTGTATCAGATTTTGGGAGGAATTATGGGTTGGGATCACCCTTTTGCTACTTCTCACCGCTGCCTTTGTAACTTATACTCTTTACATCACACCATCTTATTAGCAGCTTTTGCCCTAGTCCTTCCTTTTCTTGGATTTTCCATTTTCCTCAAAACCCTACTAATAGAGAAGCTTTAAAATTCTCTTCTTGGTATGCTTGATTCTATTCATCCCTCTTCATTACCGAAGAGCAGGATTTGACCTTTAGACTCCTCGGGAATGTACTCTTGTAGTTCTAATTGCAAATCCTCACTCATTCTCCAAACAGCGACATTTTCTTCTGGCTAAACCCCTCTGGAAGTCCAAGCCCCCTCCAAGGGACTTAATATGATCTTTCAAGTGAGCTTGGAGTACTCTCATATGTCAATTTAGGGATTTTGGTAGGAGTAAACAGGTAAGGCCCTTTGCAGGGTGTGCAATGTACACTGTTACATGGTAATTACGATTAGTGAGGAATGCCAGAATTTCAAGGATACTTTTTTGAAGCTGTCTCTTGTGTGGGATAAAGTGGTCTTCTTACTTCTCTTTATGGTGTTCAGCTACAAAGTGGTTCTTGTTGGATATACAGAGGTTGGCAAGATTTGTTTAGATAATTAGCTTGTCTTGGTTGCCTAGCTCTTGTATTTTGTGTTTTCATTTAAAAGGATATCTTATCCTCTATTCTTGTACTTGTTTCTCTCTTGTAAATTTTCTTCTTCTATCCAAAAAAAAACAAATAAGAAAATCTGGTAGCAAATGTTAGTAAATATGGTCACATCCAACTAACCAAATCCAAAACAGCATTATAAAATTTAATAAAGCCCACAGGCCCACCACAACCTGAATCAACTTTAGCCATACCATAGCAAGAAATCCCAAATTATATGGTTTCTACTGATATTTAAGATAAGGATAATAATCAGCTCAAAAAATAACCACTCAAAGGCATTGGAAGACAAAAAAGAAAATACATGTTCCTTATGACCATAATGGCAGAAGAATCAAGCAAAGCTAGAGAATAAACAATTTCTTCAGGACTAGGGAGGCATGTACCATAGTTACAATTAGAGAAGACAATAAAAATTCTCTAGTGGTAAATCATGCTTGAGTCAATCAAATATGAAGCCTCATGCAAGTAACACCAAGAATTTTCCAAACTTTAAACTCAATACCTGCGAAAATAAGTCAGCTAAGCAAGTTAAAAGATTTTCTTCTGCATCCCCAATACTTTTGTTATTTCCATAATACTCCAGCAATTGTTCGCGAAATGGAACACAGAAGTATAGCGCCTGCAGAGAGGGGCACAAAAAGTAATTTGTTAGCAAAGAACAACCGCAAAAATGGTTATCAAACCTAGCATACCCCATCTTCATATACCATCATTAAAGATGTCTTATGCATTTATTGATATTTTTAGACAGTGTAAATGCTTCTACTATATAATCATAATTACATCAAAATATGCACTGTATGGGTTTAGGCAACATATCTTCCTGTGGAGGGACCATATTAGCAATTAGTTGGTATATGCATCTAAGGAGACATTGATAATGGTATTGATTGTCAACATCAACAAAGAAAATATTGAATAGCAATTGTAATTTTAATAGAACTAATTCATTTCACAAACATAATAACAAAACAGGGACAATATAAAGTAACTAATTACAAACATGTATACATGACAGATTTCTCGTATTAAACAGAATTCATTTAGGTTTGAAAGTACTCAATACGATGTTAAAATCTTAAACCAATTCAGTGACCTCTGTCTAGGTATTTCAAATGCCCGATGAGACGACATTAACATTCTTGCATCCTTTCCCAATAGTCAGAACTGAAAATTAGTTTTTCTATTCCTTGACCAGACCTAATATAAGTTAAAGACAAGAACAAAAAAAAAGTAATTACATTTGATGCAATACACATAACCCAAGAAAAAATTGGCAAACCGCTATTTGTGTCATTAAAAGCAAATTGCTTAGTCAAATGCAACAAATTCGAAAGAGAGAAAGGGAAGAGATTTTAGAGCAGTGTATGAGAAGACCCACACGTCTCCCTCTCTGTCTCTCCATTACTTTCTCTGTATTTTCTTATTTTTACTAAAAAAAAGCCCGTGATAAACAAGTGAAGTTTTAATGTTAATACTCAATGTTACATTAATTGATAAATCAAATATTTAAAAATTGAGCCAAACCGGTCAAATGAACATCGAAAGCAAAAGAACGAATTGAGTTTCCTTAATGGTATCTGCAGCTGCAATAATTTTTCATAGAAGTTCTCACCTCAAAAAGGCTAATCAATAAACTATCAAATGACCACAGAGAACCACAAAAAATCAAAATCAACAATCTCACCACAGAAAAATCGATTCTTTCGATACAATACGATCAAAATGCCCAACATAGACAAAAACACAACTCGGATGGAAAGGAAAAAAGGTCAGAGTCTGGATTGCTAACCTGCAAAACGCTGTTGCAGTAACAGGTGTTGCCGAAATTCTCGAGGCCAAAGTAACGCTCTCCTTCAGGAAATTGGTCGCCAAGAGCCTTCTCGAGCTTGGAGCCCGCAGCACCCATGAGCGTGTCAACAGATCACCAAGACTCAGATCTTTATCCGGTTCAACTCAGTGACTCTCACTCCATCAAAGGCTCCATGACCGTTTCTCTCTCCCGCGCAGCTTCGAATCGCTAGGGTTTGTCGCAGAGTGAACTTTATGGTTTTTTGTTTTCTAACAGGGAAGGAAACAAGGGTTTCGTTCCAGAGGACGGAGGAGGAGAATGCAGATGAAAAAAAAAATGGGAAGAACAAAGAGAAAATGAAGAACGGCGTTTAAAAAAAAAAAAAGAAAAACCCCAAAATAATCGGGAAAAAATAAGAGGTGAAATAAGCAATACGGATTACGGAGGCGCCACTATTTTCCTGGTGGAGCTCCACAACATCCGTGCCGATAATATGTAAAGCGGTTTCAACTTTCAAGTGTGTTTCGTAATTAGATTATAAACTATATTTGACTTGTTTTTCATAAACATTTTACTGCATAAAATAATTTTTAAAATTCATTTGCATCAATTCAATCCGGCGAAATCACAAATTCTTTTTTGTAGTGACGTGAAATATTTGACAATCATAAACTTAGTTGTTTTTCGGCATGTCATGCAAGTTCCATCACATCCTCTCCTTTAATTGATATTTACAAAAATGACCTAAGATGATTTTAAAAAAATGAGTAATAAAATTTTAGTCTCCAACTCTTTTTATTTTAATTTATTATGATATTAATATTCATGGCTAAAAGAGATTTTAACATATATATAACATAAAAAAATGAATATATTCTGCCAATACAAAAGAAAATGAATATATTATATTATTTAAATTATGTAAAATGAATGAAAGTTATTAAAATAAGAATAACTTCAAATTAGGAGTTTGGCTATTTGAACAGTAGGTGTTCAAATAATATTTTTATTTTACTTCTTTATTTTTAGTTAACATATATATTAAAAAAAAGAAACTAAACAATACAAAATCTCTTTCTGTTGTGATATAAATTAAAAAAGCATTAACTTAAGAAATATTGTGGTAAAAGTAAATTATACCTTAAATATAAAGACTGTAATTTAATAAATCAAGATAGATAAGAGTTTAAATTCCTTTTTTTTTTCAATTTTTCTCCATACGAGGATAATAGTTTAAGTTAAAATCATGGTACCACTTCTTGACATACGAAATAAAATTTAGTGGGAGGATCCATTAAGTTGAACAACAAAAGGGTCTTATAATATCTGTAAAATGTCGAAATAACCATGTTAATGTCATAAAAGGGCAAATTTGCCACGCGATCCGCAACAACCCAACTCGAGCTTTGTTTCAACATGGAGCACAGAGCACAGAAGCTGTTATAGAGAGAAGAGATGAGAGGGGAAAATGCTGAACTTATCTGTTGCTTCTCCTTCAACCTTTAGCTGCATTCCGAAAGCATACACTGGGATTTCCAAATTTTCCTTTAATGGCATTCAGGTCCGTGGCATTTGCTCCATTCGACTGTCTTCTACGATGAAGTCGTCTCGGCAACCTTCTTCGTCTGTAGTGATGATGGCAAAGAGAGAAGAGGAAATGAAGGGAATTAGAGCCAAAATTACTCAAGACATCAACGAAGGGGTTGTCGATCTTAAGGGTGAGCTTTTCATGCTTCGCCTTCAGAAATCAGCTCGGAACGAGTTCAAGTCCAGCGAATTCCGTCGCATGCGCAAGAGGGTATTTTACTTTGTTTTTCTTTCTTCCCCTTTTTGCTTCAGTGAGAATTTCTACATAAATTCGTGCCTTGTTTTATTGTTCTAGGAAACTGAAAGACCTCTGAATTTGCACAGTAATAGCCTTTTTTTTAATAATATGCTAGGGGAATAAAATGGTACTTCGCCAACAAGAAATTTGAAGCCTGGTAAAGGTCAAATAAGGAAGGAATGGAGTGATAGTAGCCAATTTTTCAAGTTTCCCTTGGATAAATAAAGCTTTTCTTTTTAGGGTAAAATACATTTTCTGTTTTCAAGAAGATTTAATTTTACCATAGGTTCAATTCATGATGAACAATGTTATAATGCTTTGTGAGAGAGTTTAGTCTGGTTTCTTGCTTTAATGATGAAATTAAGCAAGTAGGTACCTGTTGGACGGTATGATTAGCTTGGGTGTTAGTTCCGCTCATGCATGGTAGAAATGTTACATTTATGGACATTGGAAGGAAAGGAAAAGGCAA
Organism: Castanospermum australe; assembly: GCA_019955255.1. NCBI lineage: Eukaryota > Viridiplantae > Streptophyta > Magnoliopsida > Fabales > Fabaceae > Castanospermum > Castanospermum australe. Next base: position 719,562 of record NSJW01000002.1, read on the forward strand.
TTCAACTTTAGTAATTCAAGGCTTTTCAGCAATAAACATCGTGTACACATATATATTCTACTATTTTGAAGTGATAAAGGGTGAAAGTGAAATGCTCTATTTACAGCAAATTATGCAAAGACTTTCACCTTCATGCTTTATCTTTTCCTTCCCTTTGCATACTAAAATATATGTTCATTTAAACTATGTTTTTTCCCCTTTTCTGGAATTAAGATCATCCATAACAAGCATTGCATATGATGGGTTGATGACTCATTTATTGATTTTAGGATACAATTTATGCCATTAAAGGTTAAAAGTTGAGAACTCTTGTTTCTAGATAAACACAAATTATCCAACATAAGTTCATAAATTTGAGCTTCTTATTGAATAACTGTCTTTAGGTCTTCAATGGGAAAGCTCACTTAACAAATTGTTGCTAACCTAATCAGACTAAGTCCTGTAGGCAACGGGATGGTGTATTATTCTAGGACCACATCTCTCTAGGCTGTGAACAGAAAAATCCTCTGAGAAAGAGATACGTGTGCACACACAGGCACGCTCATAAATTCAACATGTAGGAATACTTGAACTAGGTTTTTCACTTGCATGATTAATTGATCATTTGATCCTCGTGTTTTTAAAGTGCTGCTAGATGCAGTGCAATTTAACATAATTTTTATTGTAAACTGTGCAATGGTTTTTACTTCAGTTGTTGGGAGTCTTGGGACATGATGACATGTGACTCCTGGGTGTGCCCTTACAGCCTGCTTTAGTGAGATAGCATGGTAGCAGGCTATGTGTAAATTTGAATTCCTTATATCCAGTTGGTTGTGATATAATTTTACTCAATTTAGATGTAATACTATATCAGTAGCTATCTTTTCTGTATATTAGTCCTCCTTGTGCAATCATTATAATTTGTTTTACTATCAAAATCACTATCTACTCAAAGTAACTTTATCTTCTGTAAAAAGATTATGGAAGGGGCTTTTGACCCCTCCCTTTCTCTTGCTTTCTCTTTTAATTTGTAGGATCATGCGTCTGCCAGTGCCACAACACCAAAAGTTTAAGTGGTTAATTAGGATGCAAATTTATTTTCTTTTTGCTTTTCAGAGCCGCATCAAGGTTCGAGAGACTGCACCAATTAGAGGCACGACTGATTAGGATGTTAAGCCCAAGAATCCCAAGGGTGATGCTAGTCTGATTGGGCTAACATGATTTTCGTGGCCATATGAAGTTTAAATTCACATTGAAATCCAATCATCCGGCCATTCTATCTTTTGAATTATTGACCAATGACCATCTCCATTTATCCAACTGAGGTTCTGTGAGAACTAAATAGGTCATTCTGTCACAGCCTTTTTATTTGCAACAAACGATGGGAACTCTGATATGCGGTTGCTGTCTGTATGTTGTTTTTTTCAAATTGCTGATGATGTGACTGTCCTATTAATATCAAATTCAGATTGCTCGCATGCTTACTGTGACGCGGGAAAAGAAGGTTGAGGAGGGTATCAAAAAGAGGTTGTCTAGAAAGCTTGATCAATAATGGAAGAAAAGCATAGTTGTCAGACCACCTCCCTCCTCAAAGAGAGAAATTTTTGCATGCTTCTGGAGCACAAAAAGCTTAAAGAGGAAGAAGCGGCTGCAGAGACCGAAAACGCTGCATGAGCTAACACAAAACTAAGCAACAAGTTATACAGTTTCCTAATTTAAATTATCAATTATGTTGTTTCTACAATTCAATTTTATAACTCCACCTATACACCTGCCTTTTGTAGTAAAAAGAAAGAGAAAGAAAAAAAAAAGTAAAAAAAAATTAAATTTATCTCTCTTTTTTATTATCATTTAGGATGTAGAGGAATAGGTGTAGAATTAAGAGTAAGAATAATATTTTTTGTTAAGTTATTGTTCAGTCATCGTTGTCTTATTTCCGTTAATACCATTATCTTGTGTATAATATTTTGTTGACTGATGTTATATCTTCATAAAACTTATTCCTAATACTTAATAAATTAAGTATCAAATGAAAAAATAAAACTTTTAATATCTTCAAAATATAAAAAAAGATTACGTACTTACCTCATTTAACATTGTTACGAAGATAAATTAAAAAGATATATAATTATTCTATTTTGTTATTAGTTTAATATATGTTTCTTCCTGTAGTAGGTTTCTATTCCTCATACTTTTGGGAGACAAAAGAGACATGAGTGTCAAAATTATGATTCACAACTTTGGGCTCCAAATTAGGTAAATAAACACTTCTGATTCTACACGTGAGGTTATAAAAGAAACAAAAGAAAAATGAGGGGGCTTGTGACCCTTTGATAAACTTTTAAACAGGTATGTTCTACTTCGATGTAGCTCTTTCGTGTGTCAGATGATTCAGGATTGTGCCCCCGAGGAAACCTATAAAGAGAATTCTGAAGATCAAAAGTCGCTCGATGCTTAAGGAAGAATATGTTCACAGTAGTGGGGTTAAATGCCACATCTGAAAAGTGGGCAGGCACTAGGTGAAAATTTTCCAATAAACGAGGTCCCAAAAGTAAAATTGCAAGTGAAGGCTTTAAAAGCGATTTTGGATGGAGGCTCCAGCTTGAAAACCGTTGTTTGAGCAATCTTGGGAACGGGTGAATAGCTGTTTTGGTGACTATTTATGAGTCGAAAATCACAGTTGGTCTGGATCATCTCCTTTTTGAGTCAGGCCGATCTAGACTTGAGCCGTGTTTACTGTTTAGTTGATGTATTGTACGAGATAAAAACATAATTAAGTTTATTTTTTAGTTTAATTTTAATTTATTATATGAAAGATTTTATCTTATTATTTAATAATAAATTATTAAATTATTAAAAATTTTAATTAAAAATAATAATTATTTAAAAAATTAAATATTAATTAAAATATAATTAAATAATATTATAAAATAATTTATATTGACAATAAATTAAAATTAAATTTTTTATTTTTTTCTTTATTAAGTATTGTGTCACATATAAATGCATAAATTTTGAGATATGATTATCAAAATGCATAAATTTGAGATATGCGCGCGGGTGTCTCAATAGGCCAGCTCGTCACACGGGCCAACTTTTAGAAAGTCTCACCCAATATTAACCTTTATTTATTTAGATCTAATTTTTACCAAAATCATTTCTGTGATATGATCACTTTATTTTTTTAACCTCTAGTACTCTACTCTAAGTTAGGCCAATTCTCATTTCAAGTCAACCAAAAAAAAAAAGTTAGGCCTATTCTCATGTGAACGTGGAATTATTTTTTCACTCTTTCGAAGGCCCTTCGTCTAAAGAATATCTGGATGAAGCAATATAAATTATTTTTTTCAACCGTCGTAACACAATGATTATAATTCAGTAGACGGAGGTCGTAGTCTCGCCACCTTTTCCTAAAAGTTAAAGAACTGCAATGATCTATGCTCGGAAAAAAAAAAACAAAAAGAAATCCACTTGCTTAGTGCTCTTTAGAGGCAAAACCATCATTTGGCTATTTTGCCTTGACTCGCTACGTTGTTCTTAAATTTTAATATATTTTTAGTTAAATTAAATATTTAATTTTTATAATTTAATTTTTAAAATTTTTTAAATAAATATTCATAATTATAAAGTTTTTAATTTAATCATCTTCTGTTAAATTGTGTATATATAACAAAACAGATAAATGTAAATGTTAATATAGTTAACTCTTTATTCATCACAAATACACATATTGACAGAGAACTCAAATTAAAAAAATTTAAAATTATAAAAATTCATTTAAAAAATTATAATAACTAAATTAAAAATAAGTATATATTATAAGAATCAAATATATAATGTAACCTATATTTTTGCTCACATTCTGATAAAACGCTTATCAAGCACGCACCAGGAACCTCCCAAGAGAAATCTCTTTTCTGGACCACGACTACGAGCCTTGCTCTATTGTTTCACAAATAATTTCTCATACACCATCATCTCCATTCCTGTCCCAGTCTTTTATATATTTAATTATTTAAAATAATATAAAACTTATAGATTAATAGAAAAATATAAAATAATAATTATATTTAAAATATTTAAATAATAGTTTATTTTTATTTATATTGAATAACTATTTACTTATTAATATTTTTATTTACATTTAAGAATACTAAAATAACTATCTCATTAATTACAACTTCATAGTAATATATTATAATAGGGAAAAATCAAACATCAAAAATAAGTTTTAGAATTTTATATTAGCATAGACGTAAAAAGAGTGTAAAAAAATTATAAAACTCACACAACTAAATTCCATAATAAGAAAAACTTGCATTACAAGTATTTGATTGAAATATCATATTCCCTTAGGTCACGTTTGGTTATCTGACGAGGGAGGAAAAGATTGAAATGAGAACGAGAAAGAAGTAATGAACTAAAAATATATTTGGTTGACATTATTTAAAAGGAATGATCATTCCCAAAAATAAGAAAATAGCCTTTCTCTTCTCTGTCTGCTCCTCTGGATACTGAGCACGTAATTAGCACCTTAATTAATAGTCTTAAAATAATTTATTTTTATTATCACATTTTATTTAAAAAAATTCTCTCCAAAATAATAAAAAATGTGAGTTTATTTCGTCTGTTGTTATCTCAATTACTATTATATCCTTTTATACTTATTTGCAAATCACAAAAATGTCATCTACTACCAACTTTCACAACGACTACCACACCCATCATTTTATTATCATCACTAATTTATCGCCATCTTATCATAGTTGTTAATATCATCATTCTCACTATTATCATTATACCGTCCTATATTAATATTTTAATGTTATTAATTATTATAAGCGTAAATAATTATTTTAAGACAAATAAAATAATATACGTTCAATTATTTTTTAAATGCAACAATATTACTGTAATTTGATTTTTTTATTTTTAAATATTGAATTAATTTTAAGTATAAGAATGAAATATAGTAGTAATTTCAATCTTGATTATAACAAATATGATAAAATTAATTAAATTCAATTTGCTCGGAAGTATAGCCAATAAAACTCGACTTTAGTGACGTGCAAGCTTCGTGAACTTAACCTAGGCAATGTAATTAAATTGGCTTCATACAAAATTGTAGTAATTTCATATATTTATTGTTGTTTAATGTTATTCAAATTTAGGATTTAATTTTAATTCATATTAATACAAAAATATATTTTCATTTCACCATATATTAATACATTGTTAAAAGAAATTACAATTATAACAAATAATTTAAAATTAAAACTTTTAAATAGTGCATTAAAACTTGATTAATAATTAGTTTAATTTTGATTAATTATTATACACAAATATATTTTCAAAAAAAAATTCTCTTAACAATATTTTGATTATAAAATATTTTACATATGAAATAAGTTAATTAAAATATACAATAAACAACAATGTAAAAAATTTTACATTTAGATCAAAATTAAACTTTTAAACTGATCATCTAATCTGATATATAAAACTCTATATTAATTTGATAATTTTAAAGTAAGCCAACCTTAAAAGAAAAAAATGATGATTTATAATCAATGATAAAATAATTAAAAAAATAATTTTTAATAACTTCATAATTTATTATATATGTATATATATTTTATCATAAATTTAAGTATTAATTTTTTTATTAATAATTATAAATTATTTTTTTTAAAGTAAAATATTTTTGAGTGAAGAAAATAATGAAAAAAAAGAGATAAAAAAATTATTTTATAAAAGAAAATAAAAAAATTATTTTTTATTTAATTTAAAATTAATTATTTCTTCGTCCTTATCTCCTAATTTGAGAAAGAACAAAGAAAGAAAAGTATTTTTACTCCTTGCTCCTCCCTCTAAACAAGAGTTCAAACTACTTTTTCTTTTCCTTCTCTTTTCTTCCGTCTCATGATGCAACATCCCATAATAACATAAAGGACCTAAATCCAACTCCGTATAAATTGGTTTGTCTGTTGCCGAAGAATTGTAATATGTAATTTAGTTCTCTTTTTTCTGGGTGGACTATTGACCGTGAAGAAATGACTTGGAAATGGAGGAGGAACTGAGCAAGAGGGAGACGTGAGTATTAGGTAGCTTGTATGCCTTTTCTCTGCTATGTCATGTCATGATGTCGAAATTTGGTATTGTTCAATGTGTTTAGATTAAATTTTATAAGTTTAATTTTAGTTAATAGTAAGTTTAAAGGAAAATAATTTATATTTAAAAAATTTTATTTAAAAATTAAGTTTAATAAAAATATTTTTCAAATAATATTGATCAAAATCACTTCTAAATATATAATTATTATAAAAAATATGAGTTAAAATATAATAAAAAAATAAAATAAAAGTTTAAAAAAAGAAATATTAAAATTAAAAATATCAACAAAATTTTAATTAACTTTTCTTACAGAGCAGAAGTAACAAAATTATAATTCTCCCAAAATCTTAATTTGGAGCAAAAACATAACAAGTGATAATGAGAAATAAATTTTGATAAACATCAATTTATCACTCCAAACTTGATTTTCCCACTTCGAACAGACTTTTAGCCCCTCTCGCTCTGTAACTAAACAAGCTAAATGTCTAGTAACGATGATCTCTTAATTTTATGTTTAACATAAAAATAAGAAATAATTATTTTAAATTAAATAAAAATTTAAAATTATAATCATATTTTAAAAATATTTCAAATATCAAAATAAATAAAATAAAAAATATAAAAAAATATATATGTTTAAACTTTTGAAAAACAAAATCACAGGGCAAACACCCTCCAAATACACCCTTAAATTTTTTATAAAATTAATTTTAGTATCTAGATTTTAGAATCATGACAGTGGCTCATAAAAAGTAATTCACGTTAAAACTAAACTATCATTATTTATTTTTTTTCTCTTACCTCTTTTTCTCTCTTATTTATCAGTACCAATAGTGATGATATTTTATGTAAGTGTAAGTGTACAAAATTGTTTTAGTGACCGGCCCAGAAAAGAAAAAAATTAGGACTGTTACAATTCTCGAAGTAGCAACTTCCTTGATGAACCAAAAAAAAAAACAGCAACTTCCTAGCATTATTTAGAAGCAGAGGCTAAAGATCTACAGGAGGCACAGTCCAACAAATGAAGAGATCAGACTGCTGCAAACTGATATTAGCAAGTTTATCTGTATATTGATTAACCTCAAGTATGAAAAATTTTCACCTTTCAATTCTAACTCAGCATCTCCCGCAAACACCTGATCATTCTCAACGTCTCCAAATTTATCAGTAAGTGTACCAAATTTATGTGTAAGAATTATTTTCCTAAATTTTAAAATCTTCTAATTTACCTTTCTTAAAATTTAAAATTATATATTATACTATCTTTAAATATTGAAAAAATTGTAACTGATCATTTTTTTTTCATCTAAAACACGTGATTTTATCAATATACATTGAGATTTATCTTCTAAAAAAGAGAAAACATATTCATAGCATAGGATAAAATGTATAATCTATGAAGAAAAAAGATAAATGAACTATGTTATGAATATTGTGTGTAAACAAGAGATAATAACCTATAAGAAAGATATACTTTTATGATGTTGATAAAAAAATTTTTGGCAAAAAAATAAAAAAATTATTGCATATCACATTGACCTTGATAACAATAATTTCAATGAAATTATTAACTGTTGCACTGTTTTTGAATATTTAAAGAGGCTCAAGAGAATGAAATATACAAAAATTAGAGACTCACGTCATATAATCACGTGTCGATAAGAAACGAACCTTGACCTTGTGCCGATAGGAAACGAACCTCCCCAGTAACATTTCCATTTAAGATAAGTCTAATCAAATGGTGTCTGCCAGAACCTCCCCAGAAAGTCAGAAACAAACCAACGGAGACAGTGAGACCTCTTCCAGCGCCGAAACCTCCTGGAAGCAGTGAGCAAAGAATAAATCCTCATCTCGCTCTTGATCATTGGTGCAGTTGATAATATTTTATTAAAAATTTTAGAGTGTTTCTTGTGCAGTCTGTATTTCCAAGAACAAATTTCGCACTAAACCGTACTTTCATTATTCATGAAGCTACGCAATCGTTTTCTTTTTACGTGAATCGAGAAGTTCTTTTTACGATAATTTTATGGATTTACCTTTACAAAAATTTATAATATTTTTAAAAAATTAATTCTTTTAAGTGTTAATATATAATTTAACATGATAAGAATTATATTTTTTTAATCACTAAATCAATTATTTAATTTCTACCTTAGTAGTTTAAATTCATGTATAATAACTAATTATAAAAATAACAAAATACAACTTATTTGCAAATTCTAATTATCTAATAATAATAATTTATTATGTAATAAGAAAAATAAGAAAAAAATGCAATAATAAGTGTATGATATAATATTAGAATTATATATATATATATATATATATATATATAATAATTTAATTTGATACATATAATTTAATTTTTCGTATTATAAATATATTTTGAGCTAATTATCATGTTAAATGAGGCTAAATTATCTCTACAAATTTTAAAGACGCACATCAATAATAATATAGCATACTTCTTTAATTATTATACAACCCTTGAGTCGCATATAAATTCAAGTTACATCTATAATTTTGAAATTCAATTATTTCTAAAATTTTGAATCAAATCATTCAAAAACCATATAATAAAATCTAAATTAAATAATATTTTTTAACTCGGTTTAATTTAGTTCAAATGCTTCAACAACTTTAAAGAAAATAAAGCAAGCGTGTGCGTTTATTGCAATGGAAAAAGAGGAAAAGACAATTTTTTTTTTTTCTGGTAAAGGGAATGATAAACAACGCTTTAGGCGGGGAAGCGAGACATGCAGAGCATGTCCTAAGATGGCCGCGTTAAAGAGGTTGGGTCAAAGCTGCAGGATGCATAATTGAGAGCCTGAACTGCAAGCTAAAGGCAATTTTTAATTCGGTACTCATAGCAAAAGACAATATTAAGTCAAGAAAGCGACTTGCATTTTTTAAAGAAAAGGTCATGGACATCCATTATATTTACAAAGGGCCAATGGTGGGCTCAATTATATGACTAATACTTAAAATAAATATAAAAGAACAATTATATAGGATTATTGAATTAGAACAATTTAAATAGAAAAAAATAGAAATCCAAAATCCCTTCCTTAATGGGTCTTGACTCCTGGCATTTATTTACCGAACTGAGTTTGTCCCCACTCACCAGCAACAGCATTCGGTAGCTCTTATCTCTACTGCTTGCCGTTGAATATCTTACGCAGCGAGGCAGATGCCGAATCCCAACGGAGATTTCCATGCCGCCACCGCCCGGACCCGAATTTGTAGACAAGATCCGAATAGGAGCGGGGACCCTCAGGTTCCCCTTCGGAATCTCTCTGTGGTTAGGACGAGAATGGATTCTCTGCAACGCTTCCTATCCGAATCAATCAACACCAACGCTGTCGTCAGCAAGGATCAGATCAACATGGTCTCCAGCGAGATCGTCTCTTCCATCCACCAGATTATCGTCAACGGCGCCGCCCTCGTCTCCTACTCGCAGAGTTTGACGGCTGCCGGAGCAACCGCGTTCCCCGTTTCCGGGAAGATCCCCGATCCGCCGGATGCGGTGCCCCCGAAGAAGTCCAGGTTGGATTGTGCGGGCGCCGAGAAGGGTAAACAGGCGCTTGATTTGAAAGTTGAGGTTCTGGACGAGGACGATGGGGAAGACTGCGATGATGATTGTGAAATCGTGGAGCTTGACGCTGTGGAATTGCTGGCGGAGCACATCCATTTCTGTGAAATCTGCGGGAAAGGGTTCAGGCGCGATGCGAACCTTCGAATGCACATGCGGGCACACGGGAATCAGTTCAAGACCCCGGAGGCGTTAGCGAAGCCGTCGGAGAAATTGGAGGGCGCGCGCCGCAAAGCGACGCGGTTCTCTTGCCCGTTCGAAGGTTGCAACCGGAACAAGCTGCACAAAAAATTCAGGCCCTTGAAGTCGATTGTTTGCGTGAAGAACCATTTCAAGAGAAGCCACTGCCCAAAAATGTACTCGTGTAATCGGTGCCACAAGAAGAACTTCTCGGTGCTTTCGGACTTGAAGAGCCACATGAAGCATTGCGGGGAGTCAAAGTGGAAGTGCTCGTGCGGAACCACGTTTTCGAGGAAGGATAAATTGTTCGGGCACATAGCACTGTTCGAGGGGCACATGCCGGCTCTTGCGGTGGATGAAGAGGAGAAAGGGAAGCAAGTGGTGGCGATGGAGGAGGAAGACGAGGATATAATGTTCACGAAGGATAGTGAATTGGGTGCTGATTTTCTGGATGATGGATTACTGGAAGGGTTCTTTGACGATTTGGATGGTTTTGGCTCCATTGAGAACTTCTGTTTGCAGGACAACTTGGGGTTTCCCTGTAATCTAACATGATTTTCAAGTTATTGCATTGCAGTTGCAGGTTATCTCTCTCACACCGGACATATATGCATTTTTAGGATCTTCTATTAGTATATAATATAATATATATATATATTTATGTCTTACTGTTCATTTTTCGAAGATTGGACTTCTGATGTTGAGACTATGTTTTTAAATTTTTGTAAGTAATCTAATAAGTTTTGTGAGTTGAGATTACAAGTTTCAGTGTATGTTGTTGATTGGTAGATTGGTAATTGTTAGGACGAGGTAATCGGGCGCAATTTTTAATTTCTTTAGTTAAGGATTATCATCATTGATTTGTTTGCGTGGACGGGGAGCAATTCTTCGCTGTTCGTGTGCAAGGTAAAGACTCATAGGAACATGACAGATAAGGATGTCGTTACATGTGAGAATTTTAATACCACTGCTCTTAGAAATTAAATTGTTCGTTATAATCGTTTCATGTTACGATCTCCTGTTAAGCCAGTGATGGGAAACGAATGTTGGCATCGGTTGGGTGTTCACTGTTCAGTAACAGCAGTTAGTGTTGAGATTTGAAACTCTTGTTCGTCTTTGATGTCCTTGGAATTGGATGGTGTTAGTACATGGTAGATTAGACACAACCCCTGAAGTTATTGACCCGAAAAAGGGTGGAAAACAAAGATTTGCTGGATCACTTGTTATTAACCCTTCACTCTTAGCGAGGCTGATGATACCAAAGTTTCGTTTCAACCGATACCACCTTGAACCAAAGCATTTGATGAAACTTTTGGGCTATTTATCTAGCATGGAGTTGCAATGTATCGCACATTGATAAACTTTCGGGGAACTAGAGTTCTCTAGTGAACAGATGCGCATACGTAGTGGTAAACTGGGTTACCTGTATTCTGGATGAAGAAGAAGTTGGGAACTGGCTCTTGTTCCATTCCCATATTGTTTCATGTCGTATCTACGAATATTCCAACTAATAATATTCTTGCTGTTTATTTCCGAATAAGAGAAGACAGGAGGAATCAGAGGTATTGCGTCTATCCTATAAAATTACTCATTTTAAAGTGAGGCAGGTTAGGATCAAGAACGCAAAAGAGGAAAGTGAACCATCTTAAATCCGCACCATTTATCAATATTGTGGATCAGAAGACTGCCAATGTCTTCTCTCTGATAAATTACTTTAGTTAGATACGTATACCCTGTTCCCTGTACTTCAGTTTGAATAGGATTGTATTATCCACACAAGTCATAGTATTACTATGTCTCAATATTTAGGCCAAAACCGATTAAAATGGATAAAATCAATTCCAAAACATTTTAAAATACATTAATTTGAAACGTGTTTTGAAATGCATTCAAAATCAATGTTTATGTCATCAAAATGGACTAAAGCGTGTCTTAATCTCTTAAAATATTTAGATTTGTTAAAATTTATACTTATTAAAATGAAAATATATTGCATATATTCTAAAATAATCTGCGTATATTAATATACTTTTAATATTTATTTTATTTAATATATTTTTAGATTTTTTTTAAGAAAATGCACTATATCTACGCATCATCTACCATTCCGGATACATACTAGAAACCCTGTTACCTGATTTAACAAACAATACTTGCAAGCCTTATGTAGTCACTTGTAAATGAATGAAAAGTAACTTCAGACTTCAATGTCCCAAATTTCTTCATGTTTACAATGCTCCACTCTCGAGATATTCATGATGCTTCCTCCAACTCATCTACCTGAAATATCAAATTAATTACCCCTCGAGATATTCTTGAGAGGTACATTTGACGTCAGGAACTAGCCTGTTTTGCATCACTGCTCCAATCATCCGTCGCCACCTTGATTTGTTCAATTGGTTGACATCACTTATGTGATTCATCAACATAATAAACCGAGAGGGGTTAAGAAAAAGAGATTGAATGGGTGATCCTCACGAGGGTACTGCCCCTGTTTTGAACAATCCTACAGTACGTTATACCGTACCTCATTCGATTTTTGTACAACCACGTGGAATTAATGTACGGAGCACAAAATTAAACCGGTCTGCCTTCTGGTCATCTATATATAATGTGTCATGCAGACAAGACAACCTCACAACCAAAACAACTAAACATCTTTAAGCAATCCGAGCTACGCACACTTTTCTGAATAGATAACGTACAAGTTTGTTTCTAGTGAACCGCAGCAACGACAATGTTGGTCTCTTTAGAAGCCTTGGCAATGGCAGGCGAGAGTGATGTGGAGTATGCCATTGATATTGAAGAATGGAAACGCAGAGATTTGGAGCAGAATCCACCACCCCATTTACTAGCCGAAGAAGAAGGGACGGTGGAGTGAGAAGAATCACAAGGGGCCGTGTATATGGCCTTCCTACCAGCCATTTCCTCCCCAATCACAAAACAATGGAATATGACAAGGAAGAATATCGTGTCACCTTCTCCAATCATCAAGAAAAGCTGGATAGAACTATGGAAACGAGAAGTCCAGAATGCAAGAGGTCGATGAAAATAATAGGAGAGCACTTGCAACATTATGCATGATCACGTGTTATAAGCAGAAGAGATTCGGGTCCTAGGCAGCAGTATCAATAATTTGAAGCATTAAGTTTGATTTGCTAACAAGGATGACATTCAGGTTCAAGTATACGTGCTGCGTTATGATCTGCAATTACCATTGTAATATTAATGTTGTGAGAATTACTATAACTTTACTTGCGATTGTATTATTTGCAATTTTTTTAATTATACATAATTTTTATAATTATAATACAACTGTTAATTATGATCGTAATTTAAAATTATAATTTAAATTGATTTTGCGTCTCTTGTCAGTGAAAATTCTTAGTCGTGAAATTTATCATGAAAATAGGTGAATTTAGTTGTAAGTTTGGTTATAAAGCCGTATTGTTTGGATGAGACTCGAGAGAGAGATATTGGAATTTGGAGAACGTTGTGAAGTTGGAAAGTGTAAGTATCAACATAAATCTCAATTATTATTTTTTTCAACAATGGCGACTAAAATTTCTGTGAACGAGCATTGTCTAGCTATTTGTCTTATTAAAAGTCTAAAGTCTTCCCCTGGCTATATTATAATTTTGAAATGACTTTTCAAAGGTTTACCTAAGGTTCGGTAATTGGTATATTTCAAAGGTCGATCAGTTAAAAATAAACGTGAAGTTCAATTAGATTGCCTCTATACGATTTTGAGTCTCTGATGCGACTTTTTTTTCTTCTTCGTATATTGGTCTTTTTAAAATTGCATAGGTCCTCATAATAGAAATATATATTTAATAAAGAAAAAGAATTTTACTGTGGTATAAATTTTCATGGGACATGGCATTGTGATTTGTGCTAAATTAAAGAGTCAATATCATCACTCCATTAACAAATTTGTCAATTTTTTTTCTTTTCAATCATGATCTTGGAGGAGGTATATCTTTGCCGCCCAGTTTAATGGAATTTCATTGTTGTTGATCATTCACCGTCTTATAAATAAAATTGAAAGATAGACAGATTATTCTCGCTTGATAATAAAATTTTTCATTCAAGCTCCAGTGATTTTTATACTTTACAACAGGACCCATGTGTGGGTTTATCATAAGACATATATAGATTATAATTAATCACAATAACTATGTATACTACTTGAGCAAAAGACCTCCTCCTAAATGTTACATAATAATATCTTTGAATCGATAGCACCTGGATTGATCAAACTTAAGATTTCAAGTCAAGGATCATTACACACAGGACTGGGATACGTAATATCATACATCATCTTTGAATAGATATTACCATAGATTGATCAAATTCCTGATTTCTAGTCAAGCATCTTTGTCATAGAGTACGGACGAATCCCCTAAGAATAGGCGATTTGCAGTCCCTCCCTATTTTGAGAAATTACTGTATTTTTACATTGAGGATCGATTTAATACATGGATAAAAATAAAAGGTAAATTTTTATAGATAAATTTTATATGTAAAAGTATATACAAAATTTATTCATAAAAATTTATCTTTAATTTTTATCTCATACTAAATATACACTAGATTATGATTTTTACAAAAGTGAATATCATAACTTAGTAATTAACAATTTCTAAAAGAATATAAATTTAATCTATTTTTAATATAAAATTTGTTAAATTATCAAGAACTTGACGAATCTTTTAAGAAACCAAGGGATCGCACCCAAAATTTTTTAGAAATCTCACAAAAGTACTTAAAAGAAAACTAGTATAGCCTCCAAACATTATCCAAATATGGCTTCACAAAATCCCGTACTATAGTCAGTCCCTCTGGTCAATAGTTGACATGCTTATATTCTTCTTCAGTACAACGCATGCTTGTGAACGTTGAGTTGCTGTCATCGGTCTAATTTGCAGCCTATGAGACTCATTTACCTCGTTGCTTGGGTATGACAATTTTGCCGTTCACACTATATTTTTTGTTTCTGTTTTGGTTGTAAGTTGTAATTAACCCCTGGATATCCCATATTCGTTTCTGAAAACGTTCGTGCGGTCAAAGATTTTGCGCTGAACTCAGGCCGAAGCCAATGATGCATGAAGAGAGAATTTCTAGTTACATGACCTTTTAGCAGCCTAAAAGAGAGCCACGTAACGTTGTCTTATCTCTTATGTATATAAAACCCAACAACTTCTAAGGGTACCGTAGCAAGCACCATATAATGTCCTCCACCATGTTTTGTCCTAATAAATCATTTGACAGTTGATTTCTCCAAGTCTAAATAAACAAGACAATGCAAGGTATTGCAATGTCAAGTGAAACTTTGGCAATGGCTGGTGCCGATTACATGGAGTGTGCAATCAATCTCGATGCAATGGAGCAGAGCTTTGAACAGCCACCACCGCCACATTTGCTGGCTAAGCCGGAGACTGAGCACAATTTGAGTTCTCAGGCTGACGAAAGCCACAATGCCGCTAGTTTGAGCTCGGACACTGGCATGGAGTGGGTGAAAATAAAGATACGCGAATGGGCAAAAGCTGTTGCTTCAAACAATGAGACGAAAGCTATTCTTAGAGTTTCAGAGATAGATAATCATTTAATGCGAGGAAAACGAGGCACTTTTTTTTTCTTGTGATATATGATTCTAATTTGTTGTTTAATTTTGTGTTGTCCATTCCATTATACTATTCATCTTCTATATGTAACTCAATAAGCAAAATATTGTTGTTTTTGCCTTCTGATTTTTTACAGTTCCTTCAAATGTCTGGAAAAAAAATGGAACATATAAGAAAATAAACGAGAAAATAATTTATGTTCCTGTTAGCGTGAAATGTAAAAATAAGACAAAAAAAACTCATGAGATATAGGAGAAATGAAAATGATATACTTTTTTAAGTATGAGAATTATAATTTAATTTTTAATAAGAATCGCATCTTATTGTGAGTGTCATATTATTATCAATATTAATTCAGATATATTATATTTATAAAATAGTTTAAATGAGTTGAATATTGTGAATATACTCTAATTCACCCAAAAAAAATTACATAAAAGAAATTGACTTGGGGAATGATAAAATCTAGGGATTATGTTTTCTTTAATTTTTATATTCCTTCCTAATTTGAATAGAAATTCAAAGGAAAGCAAAAATGTTTAATTATATTTTTTATATAATGACTAAAATCTCAAATAAAAATATTTATTTAGAGTTTAATTTTAATTTAATGTCAATGTAAAATTTTTTATAAAATTATTTAATTATGTATTGTCAAATTATTAAAAGATTTTGACTAATATAGTAAATACTTAAAATGACAAATACTTTTAATGATGTGGTAACATGTAATTTAATGATGTATAAAAATTTTTTATACTAACAGATATTAAAATTAAATTTATTTATTAATATTAAATGAGTTTTTTTTATATATTTTTTATTAAATGAGTCAAACTTAAGTAAATAGTAGAATAAACATCTTAATATTAATATAATAAATATCTTAATAATAAGCATCTCTCAAACATTGAAATCATTGACTTTTATCTTCCCCGCTAAAAAAGGAAAAATTAAAAAAAATTATTGAGTTATGATGATGGATCTTTCAAATTTTTTTAAAAAAATGTATAACGCGTTAGCTACGAGGTATATATATATATATATATATATATATATATATATATATATATATATATATATATATATAACTCGTCTTTCATTTTGTCAGCTTTATAATTTAGTACGTTTCAACTTTTTTTAAAAAAAAAAATTTACGTGATTTAATTTCTTGGAATTTCAGCGTTTTGACGTCGGAGCTTTGTTAGCCTAGCTCAAAGGCTTTCCCTAATCATTTTACACTGATATAATCGATGGTGTAAAAATATTTTTCACTAGGTAGTAATTTGATCAAACTCCTAAACTTCCGTTCTTTTGTAAAACTTTTAATGTATATATATCATTTGTGGGATAAAAATACTAACTAAAGTTTAATTTCATTAATCTATCACCATTCCTAATTTTTTAGACACATTCACCTTTACGCAACTGGTTAGATAGATAAGTCTGAGAGCTAAGTTAATTTTTCTTTTTGGTACATAACTTTTTTTTAATAATGATTTAAAAATAAAAAATAATATAATTGATAAAAGTTACTAAATTTTAAATAAAATATATTATATTAAATAAATTGATAATAAAAACTATAATGTTATAAATACATATTTAAGTGGGTTAATTCAATTTGACCTACTGTATTTACAGATATGGATAGAAATAGGTTAAGTTAAGTTAAACTTTTTTTAAATAGGCCTAACTTATTTTATAAAATACTGAACCTGAACTTGACTTATTATCTGACACAAGCTTTTTTCTAAGTTCGACCTATCTTTTTTATGAAGGTACAAAAGTCTAATTTAACTTGTAAGCCTATTTAAAGACTTATATTATATGAAAACTCCAAATTAGGTTAACAAGTTTATAATTTAAAAATCTTAAATAGCTCATTTCTTTAATTAAATTATTAAATTATGTTTAAAATTAATAAATTGTACAAATGTATAATAATAAATGATATAAATATTATAAATTTTAATTTTATATATATATATATATATATATAAAAGTTAGCCTATTAAGTCAAATAAATAATATTTAATTGCTTAAAATTAGCTTATTTAACTAAATAAATATTTTATAAAAATATAAACTTAATTTGTATAATAAATAGGCCAGACCTAATAAAATTAAAAATAAATTAAACCATAAGCTCCTAATAAACCACTTGACATATTTCGATCCCTATGTACATATTATTAATTTGTACTCCTTCATCTTCTCACTTGTAGTAACATTTGAGTCAAATTTATTTTGAAAGAATTATTGTTTCTTTTATTAAAAAAATGGCATGATCTGACAGGCTAGGCTAATGTAAAATTGCTCACATTAATACAATTAATTTTTTTTTAAAAAAAGTTAAGAGGGAAAGGTGGTCATTTTATTTCAAAGTTAAAACATGCTGCAAGTTTTAACAAATAAGAATGAAGATTACCATCCACATTACCTACTAATGACCATTGTCATATAGAATGTCTACCAATAAAAATCACCAATAAATTAAGAATTAAACTTAAAATCTTTTAATCGATTCAATTTAATTTTATCAAATGAATCAAACCCTTATTGACATTAAATGTAATTTTTTATTAATTAGAGACAAAAATATATTTAAGCCTCCTCTTTCTTTTAAAATACCACAAAATGCGTTCACATTAAAAGAAGATTACCGAAAAAAATTAAAAGAAAAAAAAACAAAAAGCTATTATTGAACCAATATTATATACCATTTATAGCTCAGGTCAAACGGACTCGTCAATATTTGTGATTGCCTACTTTTCGAACGTGAAATCAGTTGTGCATGATGCTATTTCCAAATTGGTCACATTTAAAATTAGGATACGATGACACAGTCTAATAGTATTGGTGATAATCACGGGTTTTTTAAGAAAGCTTGCATGCAATTCATGACGCCGAGGTTGGGGGATGTTGGCGTCAGATATCGTATGACGTAGTTGCTGACAAAAGTTTACCGACAAACTCAATTCATGGACGAGATATTTGGATTACTTTGGTACCCATCTTATTTTTTTAAGCATCAGTACTTACCCTTTGCTTGGATAGGGTAAAAAGATGGGAAGAAAGAAAATAGAAAAAAAAAATAAAAAGAAGAGAAAATAAAAGGAAAAGTATATTTTCTTTTTTATTGTTTAGATGAAGAGAAGAAGGAAAGAAAAAAATGAAAAAGAAAATTTTCTCTTATTTAATTGTATAAAAAAGTAAAGAAAAAGAAATTATATTTACATGAAATGATAAATTTACCCTTATTTCAATGGAATGAAATATAAGAATATTGTTATTTTGTATGTCACATATCTAACATATTTTTTATAAATGTTAAATAAATAAATTAAGCAAAACAAATTAAATTTTTATTATTGAAATCTGGAAATAGCTTGAATTATACAATTATTGAATTCAAAAGACTTTTGCATATAAAACTAAAAAAGATAAGATAAATCTTGTAACATAAAGAAAAATAAAGGATAAATTCAAAATTATAAAATGTTTACATTATAATTTTTTTGTTTTTTTAAATGACATACATTGATAGCCTGTTTAAAAATTGTGTATTGACCATTTAGATTTATTGCTCCTAGTTCCCAACAGATCTATGCGGCGAAAGAGGAGAAAAGGGTAAAGTTGGAAATATGCTAGTTTTCTCCTGCCCCAGGTAGTTTTCTTCCCTTTCTGGGGAATAAAATTTTTTCATGGATCCCTCAATAACTTTTTTCTTTGTCTGCTAATTTCTCTTGGTAACCAAGCCATGAAAAATTTTCTCTTTTTCCCTTTTCTCCTCTCTCATTTTTTTATCTTTTCTCTTTTCTATTGATCCAAACAAACTGATACTTATTGTTAATTTAACTTTTTAAATTTCAAGCATGTCTATTGGTACCTTTTAAAAAAATTAAGGTATCATATGAACACCAGGAAGGATATTCATATATCACCACCTCATTACAAACCAAAAAAAGGAGAAAAAGAAAGAAAGAAAGAAAAGGGAAAAGATCACAGGTTGTATAACGAGATGAAGGTTGCCCATTCAACATCCGTGAATTGGTTTATTTTCAGTTACCTAAACTTAAACCAGGAACAGCCTTTGCTTGCCATGATATATAAATGCTCCTGCTCCTGCTCCTGCTCCTGCTCCTGCTCCTGCTCCTGCTGCATCAATCACAATTTACCAGCATCATTATCATCATCCCTCCTGGTCCGAGAAAACAATGTCTATTGAAGCTATGGCAATGGCAGGCATGGATTACAAAGAATGTGCCATCAGTTTAGAAGAGTGGGATTGCCTTTGCCGAGAGCAGCCTCCTCTGTACCTCCAGGCCGAGCGTAATTTATGCATTGAAGTCGAGAAAAAGGGCAACGATGACGAAGAATTGATGAAAGCGAAGCTCCGAGAATGGGCAAAAGCTGTTGCTTCCAAGCAAGCAACCCTATTTCATGTCACAAATGAGAAATGCAATGTATATGTATTTAGCTAGTCTCTTTCAGAAACAATAAATACTCTAAGCTTAGGTGAAAATATTGCTGTGCAACAAGCTGTAACTTCAATGGCATCATCTCATTGCAAGCATCTCTGCAGCTCTCTTATAAATTTTAACATCATGTTACATGCAGGCAGGCACAAACCTGTTAAAAGTCCTCTAATTGAGAATCAGCAACAAAGTGGCCTTGGATTCCTACTGGGGAACTCTCTCCTCGCAGAAGGGGATGCTTCACTCATGAGTCTTATGATGCTTTTCTTCCTGAAAGGAAGACTCGGGTTTAACCCACGTGGCAATTAAAAGACTGCTAACATGTATAAACCAATAATTAGAAAGGAAAAAGAAAAAAAAATGCAGAATCCAAATATCAGATCAGCGGATATCCTTTCTGATACTTGGGATTAAATAGTGAAAAATTTGCAGAAGGTAAGTCTCGTGTATTCTCACAATGCTTTGCTGACAAAAATACATACAAGAATAAGCAAAGAAAGCAAAGACCTCATACCACTTGGGCAGGGGGGCCTCTTAGGGAACCACATAGGAGAGGGATGGTTGATTCACTAAAAAAATTGGTTATGGAACCAGATAATTTAGCCGGATTTTGGGCTTTGGCTAACGTACTTCAAATAGCTGTAAATAGCAAACGTAGAACCTTATCGTAGAGCCAGACTCCAAGAACACAATTTCTTTCAGCAAGACTAACTTAAATTTACACCACTCTGCATCTCCAGTGGAAAGTTTTGGGTCCCTGATGCAACACTTTAATAATCTTGACTCTTTGAGTTTCGGCACATACGTAGGCGAATGTCTGAGCACATCTGCTAGCAAAAGCTGCTGCAGCAACAGAGGAAGATTTTGTGATTCACAGACGGCAGACGACCTTTCCGTACTCTAGCCGTCTGTTTGATGCATTGGAGTACACCATCCCACGAGTCGTGGTTAGTAGGAACCTCTGAAGTAGGGAAAATTCTTGTCTAGTCAGGTAATACACTTGTATGACACCTTATAACTATTAAGTTGTTGAATTGAATTCAAAGTTTTAAATTATAAAATTAAAATTAAATCTGCATGGTTGTGATCTTTTTGAGACTCAAATACCTGAGAATTTCTACTGAAATAGTGACATGGGGTGACTGTACCGGAAGCCAACTGAACTTGTTTTCCCAAGGAATTACTGTTTTACCACAAACAACTAATAAACAAAATACCTCGTACCACAAGGATCATTGTCCGAACATAAAGATTACCATTCTTTTTCCTTTTTCTTTTACACTTGGAATATAATAACACTTAACATCTCTGATCAAGCTAACCTGTCAAAAAGGGATATTGAGATACAACATAAAACGTAAATGGTTCAAATTTATGGATCTTCTCATCTCCCGCCCGACAACTCAATGGCATCTTGGTTATGAACCGAATCTTCTCCCCAGTCAAATCTTCTTTGTAGTCTCTCATATTCTTGCCTCCGAGTGACCTCCACATGCTGCCATTCCTCCCACCTTTCAGCCAACCCTTCTCCTTCTAGCATTCTTACAACCTCTGACATTGCTGGACGGTCCTCTGGCGATGCTTGTGTGCAGAGTAGTGCAACTTGTATCATCATTTCAACGTCTTCTATGTCGTAATTTTTATTAAGGTTGCGGTCAACAATAGCGTCTAGTCTTTTCTCCCGTTCTAGTTTCTTAACCTATGAAACACAAAAGTATAGCAAAAACAGTAACCAATAAGTACATACTGAATGATACATTTTGAAGATGACCAACACAAGCAACATTTAGGCAAAAGCACATCACTTCAGAAAAATTACTCCACCTTTTGCTTATCAACATAATCAAGGTAAAGGGTGATCAGAAGCTAAGCATGTATTCTCTTAAATGTGAAAACCATCACATAAACTATACTTCAGCTTATTTCCAGCTTGATAAGCATGCGGAGGCCCAGTTATAACTACATAAACTTCTATTAGCTCACCACAACATTACTCCCTCTCTATATCAATAAAACGCCAAAGTGAACATCAAAGCACCCAAGAGGCATGCACAAGTTCCAAGCCTGTTTACACAGATAAGAAACAACCATGCAGACACACAGAAGAGCAAACAAGGAGATCATAATATTAAAATGAGGTTGTCTCACATGGTCAAGTAATAGCACATCATCTTCCTCTTCCAAACGTGAAAAGTCAATTGCACGTTGACCTGTAACAAGCTCCAAAAGCATAACCCCATAACCAAAAACATCTGTCCTTTCTGAAGATTTTCCAGTGGATAAGTATTCAGGAGCTATGTGGCCCATTGTCCCACGAACTTGAGTTGTCACATTAGTCTTTCGAATGTCAACTAACTTTGCCAAACCAAAGTCGCCAATAACTGCCTCAAAATCTGCATCCAGTAATACATTAGCTGCCTTCACATCCCGATGAATAATCTTAGGATTGCATTGCTCATGAAGATATTCTAGGCCACGGGCTGTTCCAAGAGCCACTCGTTTTCTTGTAGGCCAACCCAGAACGGGTTCGCCAGGTTTGAGTTCTGCATCAGTATTCAATTCAAGTAGTCAAATATCACTGGAAAAGATGCCAAATTTTACAAGCAGACTTAAAGGAAAGAAAATATAGAGATCCAAGCTACCTACATACAATTCAAACCCTACTGGACAAGGATACAGGAATCATAATGCTTACATAGTTAAAATCAATGTTATCTCATGCTTTCAGGATGCAAAGACAGCATAAAGCTGAACATTTTAATACAGGCCTGCATGATGACACTGACAGTGCTAGTGACAAAACACACGCCGTCTTATTCATTTCACATTCTTGTTTTATTCCCCAAAGTCTATCATGAAGATAATCATGATTCATAACAAAAGAACTCTGAAGTTTCCGACAAATCTTGAAATTGTCAGTAAGTTTCCTAAAATGTTAGATTAAATTTTTTATTACTTCCTGCACCCAATTATATTCTTGAAATGTTAAAATAGTTATCAATGAAACAAAATAAGAACTTAGGCTGGTGACTATTCAACTATCTGAATGACGCCTGCAATCCTAGTTGCAATAAAAGTAAATCAAATTTAGAACTTAGGAGTCCAGTAATGCCAATATGCATTGTAGCTAAATACCTCGTAGACGATAGGCAACACTTAAGTTCTGCATGAAAGGATAAACTAAGAGGCGCTCAGTTGGAGTAGTACAAAACCCAATCAGCCGTAACAGGTTCCTATGGACAGCAACGCTTATCATCTCAACTTCACGCTGGAAAGCTGCATCTCCCCCTGGACTTTCATAATCAGTTAACCTTTTGACAGCAACTTTAGTGTTATCAGCAAGAACACCTTTATAAACCTTTCCAAAGCCTCCCTGTCCTAAAACATTTTTTTCGCTGAAGTTGTCTGTAGCTATCTGCAGTTCTCTCCATGCAAACCTTTTTAGTTGACCAAATGCAATTCGCCGATCAACTTCACCTGATGATACAAGAAAAAAAATATATTAAAATAGTAGTTTGCATGAGAAATTTTCAAAAAAGCTAAAGTCCACATCAATCTTAATTTTAATGTTGTTATTACACTATGCATTCCTAGCTTCTTTTTTTCCTTATTTTTCTTTTCTTTTGTTTTAATTTTTTTTAGCTCTTGAGGATACCTTATCCTCACCCTGGTGTACTTCTTCTCTTCTATTTTATAACACTTCTTTTTCTACAAAAAAAAAAAATGTTATTACATTGTTTCACCAAACTTTCCCAATTGAAAGCATTATCAGAACAGGTTCAACCAGTAAATTCTTTCATCATCCCAAAAAGATTTGATCATATCCCACCTTCATTAGACATGGAAGGTTTAAAGGAATGGAGAGGGGTATATTTCAATGCTTGTCATTAGATCCAGTGGCCCACAGGGTGTCAGGACACCAAAAAGAAGGAAAAACATTGCCAAAACACGTTTGCAATACAAAAGAGCAAGATACTTGAAGAACTAAGCCTAAGTAATGAAATGAACACTGCATTAATTAACCAGATGCCCTGAAATGAAAAAATAATACTACAGCCAGATGGCAAATGCTATTGACCATCATGGTGAGCATGAGGAATTGTTCAGCAAGAAACAGAGCAATGCAATAAATTGATTGTGCATAATGAGATGAGCAATAGCATAAATATAAATTAATCTAAAATATGGATAATAATGTCTTATATCAAATTAACTCATGAGTTTACAGTATTGGATCAGCTTGAAATTGAATGCATAGGTAGGGTAACCAGATAAAAAATTTCAAATGCTGCAATTAACATCCATGTCAACGTTTCACTTAAGAGAAGCCTCACACAAGAACATTGCACAGACTGAAAAAGGAACTCAAACCTGCAACATCTACAAAAACTTCACGCTTGTAGCCCTTGTGTTTACCCTTGCACCAGAACAGAAGACCACCAAGAAAGAGAATAACAACTAAACCTACAACTATTCCAACTATGAGGCCAATTTTCGGTTTATGTGATGAACCTGCCAAGTGAAGGAAAATTAGTATTCAGCTTGTTGCTTTTTTTTTTCCGGGGCGTAACAACACCTTACAAACCAGGACCAACAAAATTTTTCAATCAAGTAACCTTGATCTACATTATCAGATGCGCAGAGGTGATGATAATTCACGCCACAGTTCAACTTATTTCCAGTGAAACTGCAATAAGGAACACAATAAAAAAAAAAAAAAAGGTGGAATGCAATGAAATTAGAAAAAAAAAATAAAGGTGTCACTGACAAGTGAAAAATCACATGCATCCTAGATTCAATATTATATTCCTATCCAAGGACTACACAGACAACACAGCACATGGTTACGCCTGATAAAAGGAGGGATAAAAAGAGTTTCAAATTGGCACATGCCTTAAACTTCTGTTTCTACATATCATCATGCATATTTTGTTTATCGTTATTGCTCCTATTTTTTCCCTGAAACTCTTCACCATATAAACCTTGAGGACAAATAAAACAGTTTCTGGTAGAGAGTTTTATTGTGACGCCCTCTTCTCATTTTAGATCAACTTGCAGCAGAAAGTGTTGGTGGCCAAATGCTTTGACCATGCTTCAGGCTCAAAGGGTTTACACGTGAGGGAGTGTGTTAGAGATACAAAGAACACCATTTCTGGGCTTGTGACTAACAGCTTATGCTTTTTAGGATGATCAGTTCCTTAACAATTCCCTATAGCAGCACTAATCAAAAAAAGGAATGCATGTCTGATAAATCCTATTTCCTGGAAGTGAGAAAAACTACCACTTTTTCCATTCAATATTAAGTAACAAGTACATGGAAAGAAGTCAAGCTGTGGGAACTAAAATTATTTTGTTGAAAAAAAATATGTTATGATTAAAAATCTTTCAAATGAGATCAAAAAGTGGAACCAGAGAAGACCATTAGAATCATCCACTACTATTGGATTATGTTAGTAATAAAAATTATTGAATGAAGTTGTGTATTTGGGTTCTTTAGACATATGTGACCACTTTTCAAGTGTTTCACAGGTACATATGGTCCTTGGGTCAGGAATAGAAAGGCATCTTTAAATGATGCTTTAAATATACAATTTAGTACTAATTTACCATCCATACTTGTATTTAGGAACTTTGAAGAACTGCTCAGGAATTTGACCACTAAGATCATTTGAATCTAGCAGACTGCAAAGTGAAATTTGGACAATCAATCAGATACTAAAATAATGAAATATACTTAGAAGTAATCTGCAAACTTCTAGAAACCATTATTTTAAGTATAACTTTAAGTAATAAACGGAAAACTTATATGTCTGCATCAAAGAATATTTCACATACACATTGATCAAGCTTGGGAGACTGGCGAGTGATTCAGGAATAGTCCCATTGAGATTGTTTTGACTCAATGTCCTGAATGCAGGACCAAAAACAGACACTTTCAAACATTACATAATGAAAACAGATGTTAAGACTCATTATATATCTGTAAAACCTAGGAAACAGTTTACCATACTTACAAGAATTGAAGCTTTTTAAGATTACCAAAGGAAGATGGTATTTCACCAGTTAATCTGTTGTTTTCCAAATCCAATCTGACCAAGCTTGTCAGGTTTCCTAATTCTTTTGGTATGTCACCAATGATGCCATTCCCTTGCAAAGAACTGCATGATAAATGCATAACATAAATCAATGATTACACTTAGAAATCGTGCTTGCTTCCGTTAATAGTAAATATTTAAGGAAAAAAAATAGATTTCCCCCAAAACCGTGCAATAAAACCAAAGCATGAATTACCATAACACCAAATTGGGCACTTAGCCCAACAAAATCGCCCCGCCAAAAAGAAAGGCTAAAATTTCCAAATGAACAAGAATGAACTTGTGAACAATTAGAGAGTATGAGTTTTCACCAAAGAGAATCAAAATTTTTTTAAAAAATGATTAAATTAATCCTAATAAAAATATATATTTAGATCCCGAAGCTTTAATGGAATGCAGATGATATACATATTTTCAGTTTCACCTTCTCATATTAATAACTAGAAACCCTAACGACTACAGTTAATCAGATGCATACAAGATAGTATATTCAATTGTAAAAAGCTTAAAACCCAAAAAGTAAGCTTACAAAAATAACGCAAAAATGTATGCATATGATTTCACATCATAACACTAGAATGCAACACAACAAGAATGATGAGACTAGCCACTAAAACAAAAAAATAATATTGGAAAAGGCAGCTGTAAAACTTTTCCAGTTAAATGTGACCCAGATTTGTGGATATTTCATATTATAATTACTTACAGAGTTGTAAGATTTTTTAGAGCTCCTATTCTTGGCGTCAAGGATCCTGTGAATCCCATAAATGCTAGTGAACTGCAATGAAGTTAATTTATATAATTATAAAGCATGCACAAATTCAAGATATATAAGTCGGGAATATATAATCTTCCACAAAAAATGAAGGTAATGACCGTCAACATGTTCTGCAGATCAAATGTTTAAAAGAAAAAAATAAATGGAGAATTGCATGAAGAATATCTTACACTTGAACAACATTTTGATTCTGGTCACAAGAAACATGGGACCAAGTGCAAGGGGTTACTTGATTTTGATTCCAGTTAGTAAGTTGGTTGGCCGTAGCATTCAATGATATCTTCAATGAAAATAGTGCAGCTTCTGAAATGAACAGGAACATTATACACCTATTAGTGCTAAGACTAAGAGTCCAACAACACTGCAACTTTCACAAAACCAGAAAGGCAGATATGTTTCAAATCCATAACATTTTCAACTGAAATCTTATAAAAATATAATACAGTCATTAGATTCTGTTAACAAAAATATTTATCTTTGTATTCCTCATAAATGAATTGGAAATTTTATATATATATGTGTGTGTATGTGTATGTGTATGTGTGGAAACCTTATGTCTAAATGAAAAACAAAAGAGTATGTTTGGTTGGTTCTCACTCATTTAAATCATGAGCTTAAAGCAAGGCTATGATTATTACTCTTTGTTATTTCTACTTGAGACAAAGGAGAGTTACTTTAAAAGGATGTTAGCAAGGAACAAACAAGAAGACGCTACTTTTATTTCAATAATAACATTATTTACAACGATGTGAAAAGGCAAAGTCTGTCAACGTGATTTTGTTTCCGTTGATTATGATCTTTCCCAGTAAGAAAATGATCCAAGGGCAGGAAAATTTACAATACGTTCAACTTCCTCAGAAGCGAAATTGTAGGTTGATGCCAAGATTATTAGAGGCAGAAAAAAAAAATATCAGAATCTAATTGTGCAGGAACTCTCAAATTTCTAAGAAGTTGAAATCCAGAACTTGCCAGGGATAAGGGAATTAAAGGAAATCAAACTGCAGTTAAATTTTACATAGGCTAGAGTGCCAGATGAACAGAAAATTGTACCTTGTGAATCAGTCTCAGGCAAGACAAAAGAACATAAGCAAGCCAATAGCAAAAGCAAAAATATGAAGTTCATTTCCACTGACGTCAACCGCTGACCCAATGTGCATGACAATGAATTAGCATATGAGCAATATCCATCTCTGCAGTGCCAAACCATCAAACCATTAAGCTGTAATAGTTAAATAATGACGGTAAACACCATATAAAGATAAAAAGTATGAAGCAAACTACCAGAGTGATGAAAATAAATTTATTGTCACATGAGGTATTAACGATCAACTATGTATTTCAGCCTGTCTCAAGAAATAGGATGCATAATGTGTATCCATGTATGTAAATGTCTAATTGCGAATGTTCACTTCTGTCATTGCATTACAAAGAGGACCAAAATGCAATTCCAAAAGAACCCCTTAAGTTATTGGTCAAAAAACTATATGGCGATTTGAAAAACTGTGTAGAGCTAAAGAGCAACTGCTAAACTTTTGCTTCACTCACCTCCTAAAAAAGAAGAGAGAGAAGGGGGGGGGGGGATAGAAATCATTATTTTGATTCTGACAACCAATCCCAGCATCTAATTGATACTTATCCATCTCTCCATCTAAAAAGGGGAATTTGACCAGTTCATCCCAAGGGATGGATTATGGAAATGCTAATATTATTCTATAGCCAATAACTGCTGCTTCATCTTATCTTGAAGTGAAAAAAAGAGAGCAATAAGGTCATGGAAGCAGTCTCAAGATACAACCAATTGAGCTTGCTATTTTAGCTGGAAAAGGTACAGGAATCATTGGAATCATCAAAGGATGCTTTTTTGTTAGCAATTGTGGCATCTGATAGACCATGAGCACTACTAAGTTCCTTTTAAAGAATCATGCATGATTTTTTAAAATTTTATAGTATACTTGGAGTTGAGGGCGAGCAAGAGAACTTCACATAAACTAAACATTGATAAATATCCCTTTTTCAATGAAAAATAAGCCCCTTCAGTGAATGAAAAGTTGAATACAGAAAACGTTCTTGCAGTGGTAGTCCCCGCGGGAACAGATGAAACAAACACTAACCCAAAAAAAAAAAAATCAGAAACTTCAATTTTATTAATGAGAGAATATATGAAAGCGTAACCAGCTCCATCCGCTCCACTAGTTGCCAGCAAAATCCGAGGACACGAGGGGAAAACCGAATCAATTAGCTGCAGTTCGGTCAATTTGAGACTTTTAGTTATGTCGCAATAGCAAAAGAACCCACAAAAAGAAAAAGAAAATATGCGAACCTGCCAAAACATGGGTCAAAAAACAGAAATACTATACACAAGATTCAACGACAAAAAGAGAATATCCAAAGCCCAGAATCGGAATCATGTAGAAGAACAGTCTATAGCTCGTCAATAGAGTTGCAGTAAAGATTAGATGAAAAATGAAACACTATTATTATTCTCATTATTTTGTTAGTGAAAGAAAAATAAAGGAATAGCTGGGATAGAAGTGAGGAGAAGACGTACACCAGTTGAGAGAATGTGGAAGGAGAAGCAGTGAATAAACAAGAGGGAGGTAGGGACTGTACAAAGCGAACAGTAGAGCTTTTGCGACAGAAATACAGACGGCTCACGTAGCTGCCTTAAGAAACGCCTGAAAGGCCGAAACCGAAACGGGTGCTATGACAGCAAATCTGAAACTGTGGAGCACTGAAACAGAAGCTTCTGTCCCTCTTTTCCTTTTTACTTTTTCCTTCTTTCATTTACTTGTATGAAGCTCTTTTATTGAGAAATTCTTGTGTCCTGTCGTGATAGTAATACTTATTCAGTCAACATACTACTTTCTGAACATTCAACTTTTAAATTAAATATATAATTTTAAACAATTAAATTAAATTTAAAATTTTAAAATCTTTATAAGAATAAAAATTAATTTTTTGAGTTAGAATAATTATTAAGTAAATTTTTTTAAATAATAATTTTAAAATTTAAACTCTTATCGTTATAAGTAAAATTTATTTAAATTTTTTTTAATTTAAATAAAAAAAATTAAATTTTAAAATAAAAAGAAATTAAAAAAAAATTAATTTTTTAATTTTTATCATTTTTTATTTAAATAAAAAATTAAATTTAAAAAATTTATTTTTTTATTTTTCTTTCTCTCCGTCTTAACATAAGAGTAGAGTAACTGAGAATTTTTCTTTTTATTAGATTGCCCTGGAAGAACCTTGCCATTGACTCATTGAGTCATTGACCAAGCCTCAAAATAAGACCCAATAATTATTGGCCGTTTCTGCGTTGATGAGATTGGTTTGGACTCCAGTAGTCTGGCACTCCGGCATACGGGGGAATTTTTTTATTTTTAATTTACGGGGAAATTAAATCTTAGCTATTCTTTTTTTTTTCTCTAATTTAATTCTCTCAATCAAATGTTAATAATTCAAAAAATATATTTTTTAATTAACAATAATTTTGTAAATTAAGATTTTGATTTATTAAATTGTTAACATTCAAACATGAGAATAAAATTAAAGACAAAACGTACAAGAAAACAAAAGATTTAAATTTGTTCACTGGTGGTTTCTTTTGTTTTAAAATTGTTATGTTTTAGTTAATATGGACTAATTTAATATCTTGAGTAGTTGGGTTCAGTTCAGTTTTAATGTTTAAGGTTTAAAGCGTTAGGTACCCTTTAAAAATAAAATATAAAGAGAATTAAAATTTCTTATATAAATGTACATTCTTTAAACTGTTCGGGAGGACAATTAAGTCTCATTGATGCAAAAACTGATCCAATAATATCCTTATCATTAAAAAAAAAACAAAGGTTATTTGATTAGTTTTTATAGCATCACATAGTTTGATTTGGTTTGAAATTTTTGCAAACGATACAAAGTTGACTAGATTCATGTTTAGACTTTAAAGTGGACTAAAGTCTACCACCTGGATTCCTTGCGGTCTATCCCGTTCTACACGTCTTTTTTTTTTTTATTTGAAATGTTGAACGAATAAAATAAAAAAAAACAACTCATAAAATATTAATATAATAAGAATAAATTATATCTCTAAATATAAAAATTATAACTTAATTTTTAAAAATTTTAATTATAAAAAAAATTATATCATTATTACTCTTGATTAAAAAAAATTAAATTTATAAAATAATTTAAATGTGTTAAATTATATAAAAATATTTTTAATTAAAATAAAATAATAATATTATATATCAAAAAGCTTATACTAACATATACATATCAATAATGGAACATTCTAAACGAATACTATCGCGTTATTTATTAATGTGAAAAACTATAACCAAGACTGAAAATTGAAGAAAATTTTACAGTAAATCAAGCCATCATATTTTAATATCATTTTTTTTTATTTAAAATTATCGTTATAATTTTTCACAATTGATTGATGATGTTGTAATTCATCTAGAATTTGCTATATTATCTAGGATGGATTTCTTGGTACAAATTTTAGAGAATCTTAAGTGCTTATGTAATTCATCCAGGATTTGCCGTGCTTTGCTGTAAAGCATAAACTTTCTCTTGTTTAAATTTCATTTGATCGAATCTGTAGAGCATGTGTGTTTTCCGTGGGTTTGGCACTCGGTGACTGTTTACCGATTGAGACTTCTGCGACGGGTAGAGCTAGCACTCTGTCTTTGACGTCCCTGCGCAAGGACACCAAATCAATGGGGTGCCGAGTAAGACTACGAGCAAAAAAATCAAAATAAATTTTTATAGTACAAGTTTTCGAAACAATTTTTATGACGAGGGCTCTAAGACAAGGTCAAAGTTTTGATGAGCAACAAAGACGAGAATGATACTGAATGATTAAGATCGAAGAATGAATGGCTTGACCTGGGAATAGGATTGCCTTCAACTCGGCTCCGTCCGCAATCAATCTGCATTCCGAATGGCAAATCTTCAGTGACGGGTGGGGGTTGCCGATGGCAGACAGTGGTGATAAATATGGCAGGGTTGGAATTCTGTACCTATCAGTGTCCACTCTACTTCCCTATTCGTAATAGGCTGCCGATGAAAACACTGCTAGTACAACTCATAAACTTGATTTGATCCTCTCTGTGTATTTAAATACCACATTCCAGCAGAAAAAAAAAATTCTCATCAAGTTGCATGGTTGATGCCTGTTTTTTTACTTTTTATTTTTCTCATAAAAAATTATATATATCAAAATAGCGTCATATAACTATTAAGTTTCCAATCAAATTGGTGGAGCAATGAACTGAAGACCATGTGAAGCACTTCAATTGGTAAGATAGGAGAAATTTTTATATATTTTTCTATTATTACATTAAATTAATAAAAATATAACACACATTGCAATATAATTAAAAATATATATTATTAAATTAAATTTATAATATTATATAAAAAAAATTAATTCGTTAAATATAATAATACAATAAACACTTTTAAAAAAATTCATGTGTTAAAAGTTAAGATAAGAATAAGTCAGATGGCCTATCAGAGTTTATGACCTAACTTATTTTTAGCCTTATTATTTATTATATAAGTTATCCTTAAACTTTTTTAAAAAGTCAATTTAATTAAGTAAATCAGGTATAAACTATTAAAAATATTTATTTGACCTAATAGACTAATCTATTTATCTATTATATATATTATATATATAATTAAAAATTATAATATTTATACTATTTATTATTATATATTTGTATAATTTATTAATTATAAATATAATTTAATAATTTTAATTAAAGACATATGCTATTTGAAATTTTTGAAGTATAGGTTTGTTAACTTAATTTAAAATTTTCATGTAACATAAACCTTTAAATAGACTTGTAGGTCAGGTTAAGTTTTTATATTTTCATAAAAAGGTCAAACCAAACTCTAAAAAAGCCTATATCAGGTAATAGGTCAGGTTTAAGCCTAATATTTTACAAAACACGCAATACTAGTTGAATGATAACATAATAATTCCTAAAATTCATATTTTATAATATAATTCTATGGGTTAAAAAATCATTGATATATTATGTTTTTGGTCCAATAAGTGAGTGTATTAGTTTATGTGTAGGGTTTGATAATTTATGACTCATGGTAGGTAAAAACTAAAGTTATTGATTATTTTATAAAAAATAATATCTCCTCTTCACTCATAATCTCATTTATTGTTCACTATCTATCAAGAGAACACTCTTACAAAGAGATAGAAAAGGAGAAAAAAATCCTAATATAGAGTACATACTTATATACGAGGTTTGTTCGTTTGTTTCAAAAATTCTTAAAAATTTGATATGAAGAATGAGAAAAAAATCTTAATTTAGAGCATGTACTTGTATATGAGATTTGTTCATTTGTTTTAATGATCCTTAAAGATCTATCACCTCATTTAAAATATCTATAAAAAAGTACGTAATTTTTTAATATTTAATTTAAAATTATAAATTATAATATAAATACATAATTAATATATATATATATATATATATATATATATATGTATGTATGTACGTATGTACGTATGTATGTATGTGTAATTAAATTCTAGGTAACCTAACATATTTCCTTTCCTACCTAGAGGCACGTCGACGGAGAATCTTCGCACGATCCCAAACTCAGTCAAAGTGTTGGCCCTTGTAGTCAATAGTTCGAAAAAAAATAATCTGTCGAGTTTGAAGGCCAGGGTGTAAACCACACGTCTGGGTCCCTTCCCATTGCCCATACATTTACAAAAAGGTGAAAGTATTCACGTCTCTTAAATTTTAGATTATTTGTAATTTATTATAATAATTTTTAAAATTATTTTAATTAATATTTAAATTAAAAAAATATTTAAATTAATCTTTTTAAATATTTAAATATTTATGTGACTAAAATTAATCTTTTTAGATAATTAAATACTTATCTTAATTAATATTTATTTTTTAAAATAAAACATATTTTTCTTTTAATTTTTTAAAATCATATAGTTGAATAAATATGTAAAATGAATAAAATATAAATTTAAAATAACAAATTTAAATTTATTTAGATGTAACAAAAATTATTATATTATGTTATTAAAAATTACATACATATGATTATATTTTTATTAAATAATTTAATAAAAAAATTAATTAATTAATTTAAATAATTTTTATAATTTAAATATTAATTAAAATAATTTTAAAATTTATAATAATAATAATTTATAAATAACTCAAAATTTAAAAAGTTTGCGTCTTCTTTTTCCCCAGCAAAATCTTGGGAATGTGGCACCCTGCAATATCCTTCCAGCATAAGGAGCCGAATTGGAGGATAATGAAAATGTTTCCTTCCTTAATCACACAGCATGCAAGTATGCATGATTGTCCATGTCACTCTCAACTTTTCTCTTGGGCCCAACCACTTCAGAAAAGGTCAACCTTTCCCTTGGTCAGTGATTCCGGCGGAGTTTACAATGAAGGGCTTTTTGACTGAAATAATAGTATAATACATTTGCTAATATTATTTTCTTTATAAAGTGTAGAGAGGGAGAAAAAAGAGGGAGAGAAGATCGAGACAGGCGGAAAAGTGAACAAGTAGTTAAATAATTTGTTTACTTTGTGTTAATTATATAACTTGCGAGCTCCTTATAAAAATTATAAAAGTAATAATATTCTTTTCTCTTACTCTTCATTTAACGCCAAGACTTAAGTGGCATGCACCTGGGCCCTTGGGCCTTGGATTGGGTGTGTCTACGCGTTCGTCTGGTCTAAAATAGTCTGTCTTTTTCATTCTTTTTCTCGCCCAAACGAGCTAACCTGTGCCGTTCTGTTCCTATTCTTGTGTGTAATGCTGTGTCGTTTGGTGCTGTTAGTTTTTGTCCTTTACTTGCTCAGTGCTGAGTTGTAGACCCAAAAAAGAGTATTTTTCTCAAAATAATTTTATTTAACAAATCAAGATTTGTCGCTATGACATTGAAGAATCTTCCTCCATTGTTTGAAAACAAAGCATATACCAGGAGTGTTCATGACTTAATTTGATAATATGGTTTGGACTCAAATTATTTGGGTCAAGTAAGTTTAGGATTTTAATAAAAGTTGAGTTGGATTCAAATTTTAAAAAATTAAATTCAGAACATTTTTGGATTAGACTGGATCACCTTTTAATTTGGTCAATTTAATTTGAAGTTATATAATATTTTTTAAATATCATCTATTATTTATTATATTAATACTAATATTATCATATTATTATTTAAACATTTAAAATATTATTTTTTAAGTTTCTTAATTCTAAATTATAAAATTTTATAAATTAGTTGACTAGTTATGTATTTAAAGATTTAGATTATATTTAAATTTTGAGCTAACTTAATTCTAATCGAGTTTGGTCAAGTTTAAAGTTAGATTTGAACTTAAAAATTAGTTCAATAAAAATATTTAGCTAACTGAATTCGGCTCATGAATACTCCTAACTTATGGGTACGCATCATTTAAAAACAAATACGTATATGTTGTTAAAAGAGAAAATCAGAAAACAAAAAATGAAAGAAAGTAAGAGGAGAACAAAAAATAGAGGCGAAATTTATATAAATAAACTTAAGATCCAAATAGCCAAACACAAACTTATTTACCCACTTATATAAATCAAAAATGTATTTTTTAAATGTAATTTAAGTTTTTAAATTAAAAAATGTTTATATTATATAAAATATGAATGAATTAGCTGGATATGGATATTATGTTTGGATTTTTTTTTTGTTTACATGGTCTAAGAGCAGATAGTATAAGTTTAGTTTATTACCCATACCCAGATGTATGAAGCCGAGCAAATCCAAAAAAAAAACCCAAAATCAAATATTAATACACATTTACCAAACCACCTTAACCTAAATAATGAATAAAGAATGTGACAGACAGTTGGTAGAGTCTGAATAGTCAAATTACCAAAGCAACTTATCCCTTGCATCTTCTTTTGTCTATTTTTGGTACACATCTTCTTTTGTCATTGTTTTTTTTTTTTTTTTTGCCTTCACATCTTCTTTTGTCTTGATGCTCCTCCGTGGTTGGGCAGTGACTCTGCCAATGCCATCTCAGTCTTCCCCTCAGCAACAAGAACGAAACTACACTGTGAAGTGAGCTCCACCGGTTCGTCCATCAGCGACCTATCATTCTATTTTCCCCGCACCAACGCTTAATTTCTGGAAAAGAATTTGCACTTTGCTCCGCTCCAACATAAATTTCAGGAAAAAGAAAAGAAGCTCAATATGGCCAGATGTTTCAGCTTCACCGTTACGCGAGACTGGTGCTACCGCTACTCCTTCTCCAACGCCGGGCTCAAATCAACAACCACCGATCTCGGCGACGGCACGATCATGCACTGCTGGGTCCCCAAATCCCATAAGGAATCCAAGCCTTCTCTTCTTCTCATCCACGGGATGGGAGCCAACGCAATGTGGCAGTGGAACGAATTCATCTCCCCGCTCACCTACCGCTTCAATGTCTATGTGCCGGACCTGGTTTTCTTCGGGGACTCCTACACGACCAGATCCGAAAGGTCCGAATCGTTCCAAGCCAGGTGCGTGATGGGTCTGATGGAGGCTCATGGAGTCCGGAAGATGAACGTGGTCGGCATAAGCTACGGCGGGTTTGTGGCCTACAGCATGGCGGCGCAGTTCCCAGAGAATCTGGAGAAGTTGGTGCTGTGTTGTGCGGGAGTGTGCTTGGAAGAGAAAGACATGGATGAAGGGATGTTTCAGGTGAAAACTGTTGACGAGGCTGTGAGTATTTTGCTGCCGCAGACACCGGAGAAGATGAGGCAACTGGTGCAGCTTTCGTTCGTCAAGCCTATAAAAGTCATGCCAACTTGCTTCCTCAATGATTACATTGATGTAAGTGGTTTCAGTATTATAATTGAAGATGGCTGCTAACTTGCTATATACCAAATACCTTGTATCTTTGATTTTAATCTTCAAATGGCCTCTGAAATTGGTCCAATTTAGGGTAATAGACTGTTGCAATGGAAATCAGAAATCTTTTACGACTTGATAAAATTTCAAACGTTCGATGGTGATTTTGAAAGATTACTAGTAAATGGTACCAGGAGTTTGGGACCTTGTCTTATTGTATCAATTATTGGTCTGGTTGGACAAGTATATATGATGTTTCAATTTTATTTATGGATTTCCTTATGCCGAGACCCGAGATCCATGAATTTTCCAAGAAAAAGAAAGTAGGACAAGGTAAAGGTACTTAAAATTACCACATATATATTATGTTATATTATTTTATAGTCCCTTCTTCTGGCCTTGCAGCCTTAGTGGGATTATATTTGCATAAAAAGCGGAAGGTCTGTTTTCCTTCCTTATTTTATGTGCTTGATATCTAGTTTTAATTTCTTCTGTGTCATCTTAGATTTCACCACCACAGGTTGCTGAAGCCACAGTTTCTGAAGAATAATAGAAGGAAGAAATGGAGTAGGAAGACAATTGGAATTAGGTTATTCATATTGGGGCTACTATATGGATTATGGATGTCAAATTGATAACTGGCAACGTCAATCAGCTAGTTATTTGAGCAATTCCCTGTGTACTGGCTGATTAGTTGTGTTGTCCCATTTGATCTGTAACATTAGGATCGTAGAAAGTTCATCTCTTGTCCCGTTCTTTTAACTGAAAATAACTGTGACTGCTTGCATGTTGTGTTTTTGTCTACCCTTGATGTGAATATCACAAGCATGGGTTTAACCATTTACCAAAACTTGTTGCTGAAACTGGTTTTTCTGGCAGGTGATGTGTACGGAATACCGCCAGGAGAGGAAAGAACTAATCCAATCAGTACATAAGGATAGAAAACTGTCTAATCTTCCTAAGATAACCCAGGTTTTTTTTTTTTCTTTAGGTTTCTGATTTTATATTCTGAGTTAATTACACCATATTTTGTTTGCATTCTGCAACTGTAACTTATTAGAAGGCCTGATTTTTCAATGATGCAGCCTATACTAATTATCTGGGGAGAACAGGACCTGGTATTCCCACTGGAATTAGCTCACAGACTGAAACGGTAATTTAAGTAATTTAAGTTTACTATTCACTTTATCTTCCAATCACCTCTATGCAATTTAGGCCCATAATTATGTACAAGTTATAACTTTGAGACGAAACTAAAGCAATCCCTTCTTTGGTTTTGTTGACTTATATTCTGGAAAAGGAAAAGAAACAAAGTGTAGTAAATCTTCATCCTGATATCAGTATAATAAGTGAACATAAATTTTATATTTTTATTATTATGCTCTGCACTTACCTGATAGTTCTAACTTCTGAATTTCATTCTTTTCACTACTGTGTAGGCATGTGGGAGAGAAGGCACAACTAGTGGTCATTAAGAATGCAGGGCATGCAATCAATATAGAGAGGCCCAAGGAGCTGTATAAGAATTTAAAATCCTTCCTCATTGATCCCTTGACTTCATCTAAGGAAGAAACCTACAGCAATGGTCGCAAGGTGGACTAGAAAGGTCGACCCTGAGAAATGGAAGAAATTTTGTTTTTATTTGGGATAGGACGGAGAAGGTGTAGTTTGTGAAACTGGTTCTGTGCAGGGCAAAAGGAGAGAATGAAGAAGAAAATTTATGGATAATTCATATATGAGGAAAGTAGGTTAGGAATCAGGAATTAATTTATGTAATATAATGGCTGGGCTTACTGTTTTTCCGCCCCAACATATTGGAACACTTACAGCGTGTGTGCATTGTAGATGTTTTTCCCTCCTAATTAGCAGTATGTATTCTAAATGTTGGTGTGTTTATCTCCCTGCTGAATTATATACCATTTTGTGTGCATACTCATTTGAAAAAAAAAAAGTCCATATTTCAATCAATTCTTAAATTATAATATTTGTTAATTACTCAATTTCTAAATAATGAGTGACATTCCTTGAACTTCCCCATAAACAGATTTGACGGTGGTGTTATGGGGTTGGGGATTGGTGGTGCCGTGGTAGTATTAGTTATTTTTTTTAGAAAAAAAAAGAAGCATTGTTGAATAAGATTTCTCTACAATTTGATATTAAAAAAAAAAAAAAAACCTTCCCGAAGAAGGTGAATTTTTAAAGTCTGGGAACATAAAAACTTCCGACCTGCCGGATTCGAACCAGCGACCTAAGGATATCCGCCAGGGAAGCCCACTACAGTCCTCCGCTCTACCAACTGAGCTAAGGTCGGTTATTGTTACTACTCCGACCTGCTACTTTTAAGAAGAGTAACTTAGATGGAGATTTAACAAAATATAATACTTCAGAAAAAAAATCAAGTAGTTTTACATCTCCATTCATGTTTTATATAAAAATATTT
Source organism: Castanospermum australe (assembly GCA_019955255.1). NCBI lineage: Eukaryota > Viridiplantae > Streptophyta > Magnoliopsida > Fabales > Fabaceae > Castanospermum > Castanospermum australe. The sequence continues at coordinate 758,737 of NSJW01000002.1, forward strand.
AAAAAATTATTTACATATATTTCAAATAAATTAATAAAAAATATGATAAATTTTCTCTCTACCTTTCTCATGATTTTTTTATTTTATCTAAATTCCTCTTATATTTTTCGGTATATTGTGATTCATAACACTCGTTATAAACTTACAATCTCTATTTAAATTATCATTCTCAATCTAATTACCCAAGATATGCTGAGATGACTTTTTTCTTCTTCCCTTTAAGTAGATTGCATAATATTATATATTCAAATCTACATGTTGTTATTATTAAAAAAAAAAAACGTGGTGTGTGCTCACAACTATTATACAATTGAAGTATAATTTTTTATTTTTATTAAGAAAACCAGTGCTTTAAGAAAAATATGATAATGGTAAAAGTCATTAAGCTCCACATTTTCTATTCATACTCCATTAGTTTTAACTAGAAATAACTCCAAATACCAAAATAATTAAACTCATTTCATTTAATAAATAATGTTATTTATTTACAGTTTACACATTTAAATCTAAATAATTCCATGCTTATCTTTCAGTCATTATTGATATTCAATCCCTGATAGACCGTGATTGAAAAATTAATATTATTTATGTTCTTGAAAAAGTGAATTATTGTGTTAATTATCTGGCCAACTTAAATATTACTAATGATGATAAATGTACTATTTAGAACTCTCCTACAGGTGAAATGACTAATCCATTTATAGTTGATGCATTAGGGATATTTTTCTATAGATCTTAGTTGCTTTGTTTTCTCTTTATTTTTAATGTATGAAAAAAAATCTAATTAATCTCAGCATATTCAAAATGTTAATCAATCGTAATTTATTTTAATTTTTTAAATAACCCAATTTTTTTTGCCCTGAAATATATTGTTAACTCTATTGATAATCACAAACACAACTAATAACAAAAAAAATAATTTCAAAATGAAATGTCTATTGTTAAAAACATAACACCCAATAAACAATACTAAAAGTTCACATAAAATAAACTTCTCTACAAATATAGTTTACAATATCACATTTTTTTTCGGTACACCAATATCCCATTTACTTTACACGATTTAGTATCCCCTTAAAAATGAGTAAAAATTTTAAAGATGAACTTTATAAAAGAAATATATAAAAACTCGTCTATAATAAAATTTTCACATAAGAAATATTAAATTAAGTTTAAAGAATAATATATATATATATATATACAATATATTAAAGAAATTCTTTAAAATTATATAATGTTATATGATGTTATGTTATGCGATGATGTTGTTTTATTTCACAAAGGAAAGGACTAATTTATTTTATTTTTAGGAATCAAAATTGAAGTAAGAAGAAAAGGGGGAAGGCATTAGGGTTCGAGAAGGAACAAATTACCCCTCAATTAAATAAATTTAAATGAAAAGAAAACTCGACCACCAAGTTGATTTTCAATTTTCATCCTGAAAGTAACGAGAGAGCGAGCTCCAAGAAACACGACGCTGTAGCCTCATCCTCCAACTCCCTCTTGTTCCGACGCTTTCTCACTCATACAATACATTGCAGATTCTCTCTCTCTCGTTCTCCATTCATTTTTGTCTCTCTGCCTTTTCCCTCTCTCTGCTACCAGAGAGAGCGAAGCGGCTAAGGTTAAGAAGCACCAACAGCAACAGGTTTGTCTTTCTATTGCAATAGTTTCATATCAAAGCAAATTTTGAAAGAAACGTATTTCGATTCGTTCAATCTCTTGGTTGCATAAATTGGAGTGCTATCGTTTCTGGTCCTCGTTTTATGTCGATTCAGAACACACGGACGTAAATACAAGTCAGTAATTGCCTCCTGATTCCTGTTCTTGATTATTTGTCTATGTGAAATTACAAGTTTAGTTTATACTATGTTTTTTGTTTTTTCTTTTGTTTTCCTTCTTTCCTTGTTTTTCTGGTTTCTGGGATATGGAATTTAACTAGCTTCAGCTTGTAATTCATTCGTACGTTCACTTAGCATTTCCAAATTGCTTTTTGCTGCGTGTGTGTGTGTGTGTGTGTGTGTTTTCCTTCTTTTTGGAGCTATGGTTAAAGCCTTATTTTGAATATGATAGCAATCAGATTACCAGTAAAGACATGAAAATCATTGTTTAAAGTTGCATGGCATTTGGGAATCAGACATCCAGTTTGCATTTGCTGGCATTTAATCCTTTAAAACTAAACTAACTAGAAATGCCATTTGGGGACAATTTCATTATATTTGAAAATTTGGAGTTTTGGTAAGCAATTTGGTACTTGCTTCCATCCAAGGTTTTAATTGCAGTTAAGGTCGCGTTGTGGTTGTCGCGGGCTAATGCAGACTGATGCGGGCTACAATCACGTTGTGTCCGCCGCATCAGGTGATGCAGTCCGCAGTTTGAATCCTTGCAGTTCCATGCATCGCCTCTCTCTCTGAATGTTACTTTGTCGTCCTTTGTCTGTCTCTTGTTCAAATCCCACCCCCCAAATAAGGGGTGATATGTAATTCTGATGCATTTTGCAATTCTGTATGTCCAGTGCTATTGTTGATTAGTCAAGCAAGCATGTATTGTATCGTGTTTAAATGGTTTACCCTTTCCAATTTTTTTATTGTCTCTGCCATGAGGTAGCAGGCTAGCAGCATATTGAGCTGTAATATGATGAAGTTTCAACTCCCTTTTGTTATAATGCTTCTTGTTTTGATCACTTACAAAGAGATGAGGGGGTTGTGCTGTGATTTAGCTTAGTGGATAGTGGGTACTTATATCTGGCATAGACTCCAAACACCACACTTAAAAAAGCTTAGAGGAGTGGCAATGTACCACTGGGCGATAAACCTAGTTGCTAATGGTTACAGAAGGCATGTTGTTCATTAGTTTATATTATTGATTTTTGGATTTTTACCCTCCAATTTCAGGAATTTATGGTAAATTCTACATCTTGCACTATAAATGTAAGAGAAGAGTTTTTCTTAGTAGTGGGGGCCTGATATTGGTCTATAACAGTGAATAGTTGAGGAGGATAACTCAAGAGGTACCTGGTTCAAATTCTGTAGATCTACTACCTCATATTTTTCAGTATTCAAGGTTTAATTATATATTTCACATTTTCTTCCATGATTTGTGAATCCGATGTAAACAATTTTCATTGTTTCTAGGATTTTTTTTTTTTCTTGAGAGTCTTGTTTACAGCTCATTGTGTCATGCGGCAGCTTGAACTATCTTTTTCCTGCTCAAGTTGTGAGCTAAATCTATTTTCCTTCTTTAATTTTTTACTACTATTCAGATAGTCTTACCATGTTTGGCACAATAAATTTCAGTCTACAATTTTTGCAAATAGCAGAATTTCATCATGAAATTTCATATTGATTTGCATATTGTCTTGTTGAAGATATATTAGATGGCCATTACACCTTTTGGTAGTACATCCGCTGCTCAATGGGGAATTCGTCCTCAGCTTTTTGTGAGATCCAGTATGATGGGCAAGATTACATCATCCAGCCGCAAGTGAGTCCTATGGTTAAATATTTCTTTTGTAGAACAGAAGTGATGAAAGGGAGTACCATCGATATCATCATGTCAATTTCTAAGACATTCTATTACATGAAACAATAGGTCTGAGGTTTGCAGCTCCTATTCATTATTAATGTTGATGCTCTTGCATATGGAAAAGAGATAAATTGCTTTTAACATTGTTTTCTCTATCATATTGTCATCTATCATATTATCCACATGGATATTACCATAAGCTGGGTATAATTTGGGATTTTATTACCGTAATTGTCAGCAATAGTAGTTTTATTGTTTGGATAATTCTCAGAAACAAAGGGCTGTTTTCTATCCTATCTGTCATTAAATTAATCTTCTGCAACATCTTACACAATAGATACACATACTTTTTTCAGCATAGTTCATTTAGCTGGAGAGTGTAATTTCTTTAGGTCATCTTCCTTGCAGTGTTACAAGCAGGATAAGCTTTATGGCTGCCCCAAGCTCAAGCTTTTTTGCTCGGGATTCCTTGCTAGCACTATTTGATATGGGTTCATCTCAAACTTTGCATCGTCGCAAGGGGTCGAGGTTGATGGTTAGAGCAGACACAGTAAGTTTGAATTACTCAGGCATTTCGAAGCAACAATGAGTTCCTTTTAGATTTTTCTATACAATTGTACCTTATGAAAGTATTCCTCTTTCCTTAAACTGTATAAATCTCATGAACATTCGATATATTAGACTGAATATCTATTATGTGCCAATGTGCAGGATTACTATTCCGTCCTTGGGGTGTCAAGAAATGCTAGTAAATCTGAAATTAAAAGTGGTATTTTTTCTGTGGCCCCTTCCTTTTCTGACTATATGATTATTCCTCCTTCATTATCAATTGATATGTTCAAATGTATTGTTTTTATTTGCTAATAAGTTGTTGATTTATTTCATGAATAAGCAATTTTTTTAGTACAGCATCGGTCTCTACGTAAAGGAAAACCAATTACCACAGTTGGCTTAAGTCAGTTAACTACTAAATGATTATCCCCTTTTATATACGCCGGCTGCTGCCGTTGACCTTGAGAAAGCAAAATACTTCTACTCATAAAGTTGCACCTAAAAAATATATGTGAAGCACAGAAGAGAAGTACTTGAAAGAAAATCCAAAACTTAAAACTGTCAAAGAATTCTGCCAAAACCTAGGAAGGGAACTACAGTAATGATATCAATCAGATGGGTAGGATTGATTAGTGATTTATATAGCAGGATTTTATGCTTGTTGATAAGACTTGGGAGCTTATCTTTTCAAATGGCTGTTTATTCCTCTTATTACCAAATAATCATGGGGGTTAGCTTTCCAAACCAAAGATTGAAAATTTAAATTACTTGTATTATTGACACTTGGATTGCTCTTTGGTATTGTATGATAAGGCATTTGTATAGACTGGGGACATGGACATCAACTAAATTTCTGTATAAGATCCTCTAGGAAAATTTCCAACAGGAGCCAAGAGTCTAGAAATTGAGACTAAACATCAATTTCATTTCATTTTTTTTTTTTTGTAACGTAGGATAGATTTGCAGAGTATGTTTAAAATTAGTGCTCGGGAAACATCAATGATTAGTGTTAATTTTTTTTATAGATGATTGTGATTAATAAATTATTAATTTATTATTAACAAGAATCTGCATATGATTTGTTTGATTATGCACATTTTTTGTGGGTTAGTTGCTGGTGGCATTTATAATTGAAATATCAAACCTCTTTAATTTGGACATTTCAGCTTATCGGAAGCTTGCCCGGAATTATCATCCAGATGTGAACAAGTAAGTTAGTTTTCTCTTTTATATTGTACTTCATCTCCTTTTTACTACCCTTCCTTTTCCTTGTTCCCCCTCTATTTCTATTTTTTTTATGTTATTTTTTTGTTTCACTATTGCTGTGGCCGATATGGTTTGGGTCTCAGATTATAATGCTTGTAGCTTGTCATCTTTAAAAAAATAGTAATTTTGTATACTACCACAAACAATTGCTTATTGGATTGAAAATTGAATCTTTTGGCCAAAGACCCCTTAACATTTCTTGTCAATAATTCTTTAGTGAATGCATTTGAAGGCTGTATAACCTGAAGTCAACACATTTTTGTAAACTGGTACCATCACTTATTTGTTTTAGTAACTTAATTACATTGTGTAAAATCAATGAAGGACACTCTCTACATCTTATTGTTTAATGGATTTTATTTTGATATTATTTATTGATTCTTTTAGTGGCCGAGGACATACCTACAACTGCATGTTTGCAAGATTTGATTATGGTTGGGAATCTCCAAGATCAATAACTTTCCTGTTCATGTCAAATATGTGTTTGTTTATTTTCTTGAGTAACCTTCCTTTTATCTCTCTCTCTCTCTCTCTCTCTCTCTCTCTCTCTCTCTCTTTCTCAAGTCAGATTTACTGGACTTAGGCTTTTTACTATATTGGATGCTTGATTGATGGTACTACACCTCATGTGCTTAAGGTTGCACTCCTTGGATGATTGTTGACAAATTATCCTCAGTGTTGTCCTCTTACATAAAGGAATAATCATTCCCACTTTTAACAATGTTTAGGCTAATAATGCCGTGACCGTGACTTCTCTATCTGTGAGCTTATGCAGATGCACATGTTTAGTTCTTTCTTGGGTGCAGCTGTATAAAAAAACAGCTGCTTAAGAGATCTGAATGTTTTTACCTCTTCTCATGTCTACATCAGTCTAATCTATTCCTTTTTTCTTATGCTTTCTGAAATTGTAAACCAACAATCAAATTATTGCTGTCAAATTCCTACCAAGTCTACGTTCATTGTGACCTTATTGCTGCTCTCTAAGGGATTTCTGCAATCTGAGACAAGCCCTTTAACTGTTTCTCTTAATCTGGAATGAGTGTAGTTGTAATTTTATTCCTCTTTGTCTCTTTGCTCTTCCTATCCTGTTCCTTTGAAAGACTTGAATCCCTAAATATTTCTGTGATCATTACCAATCAGATTCCTTGTTAATTATTATCATTCAACTCCAATGACTTGTTGTCTTCGAGATGCAGCATCTGATTTCTGTCATTTCTGTAAGATCTGCTCTTCAGATGAAACATGTGTCCCGTAGTGGTACTAGCTAGTCCACGCTATGGGAGGCATACTTGTTTGGGTTCTCAAGGAAGGGTGGTGGGTAAAGATGGTTTATCCTGGGGTGATTTTGCACAGTAATTTTTATCTTTTGATGATATGAAACTTCAATCCTTTAGAGATTGCTCTTATGTTGGGAAGCTCACGAAATTTACCTAGCATGAACATCCTCCTTGTGGGACACTTTCACGCAAACAGTAATTATGGACAAGTTTATCCTGGGCAAGTGCAGCTCTAATAGGTTGCTGGACAGTGGTTATTCTTGTGGAAGTGATAGAAGTGCTAGGATCCCATCCAGAATGATTGACCTTCTCATGTTAGATAGGCCACTAGCATAATACAATTGAATAGTAGTTCAAAGTAATTGCCTGGAGGAAATGCAAATTGAATTGAGCTTCATGTGAATGTCAGTGCTAGTTGCATAATTTTTTCATGTCATCAAAGCATTTGATTAATGTTGCTTATTGTTGAACTATTGGGTGTATTCACTTTGTGCTGCAGGGAACCTAGTGCAGAACAGAAATTTAAGGAAATTAGCAATGCATATGAGGTAAAACTACAGATTATTAAACTCAGCTGGCCTTATGCATGTCTAATAATTGGTATTTTTAATTTAAATTCTTTTGCAGGTCTTATCAGATGATGAGAAACGGTCCATATATGACAGATATGGAGAGGCTGGGCTTAAAGGTTCCGGAATGGGCATGGGGGTAAGTTACACCTTTGACAACGATGGAGAATTTTATTATGTTATTACATATTCCCATTTCTCAAAGGATTATCTCCGTTATGTCAGGATTTCAGCAATCCTTTTGATCTGTTCGAGACATTATTTGAGGGCATGAATCGTGGCATGAACCCCAGAGATTCTTGGAATGGAGCTATTGATGGTGAAGATGAGTATTACAGTCTTGTTTTGAACTTTAAAGAAGCAGTTTTTGGAGTAGAAAAGGAGATAGAGATAAGCCGATTAGAGAGCTGTGGAACTTGCAATGGTTCAGGGGCTAAACCAGGGACTAAGTCATCCAGATGTAGCACTTGTGGTGGTCAAGGCCGGGTTGTGTCATCAACAAGGACTCCATTAGGTATCTTTCAGCAGGCAATGACATGCTCTTCATGCAATGGGACTGGAGAAACGTCAACACCTTGCAATACATGTTCTGGGGATGGTCGAGTGAGGAGAACAAAGCGGATAAGTCTGAAGGTCCCAGCTGGTGTGGACTCTGGTAGCCGTTTAAGGGTCCGAAATGAAGGGAATGCTGGAAGGAGAAGGGGTTCTCCTGGTGACCTGTTTGTTGTTATTGAAGTTATCCCAGATCCTGTCCTTAAACGAGATGACACCAACATTTTATACACCTGCAAGGTGTCTTACATTGATGCAATCTTAGGGACTACAATTAAGGTTCCTACTGTAGACGGCATGGTGGATTTAAAAATCCCAGCTGGGACCCAGCCAAGCACAACACTTGTGATGGCTAGGGAAGGGTGTTCCCCTGCTAAATAAAAGCAATATGAGGGGTGATCAATTGGTTCGTGTGCAAGTTGAAATCCCTAAAAGACTGAGCAGTGATGAGAGAAAGCTTATTGAGGAACTTGCTGATTTAAGCAAAGGCAGGACTGCCACCACTAGGGGATAATATTTTGTGGGAACTGTATGTCATCTATGTATTTCTAGCCCCATAAATATTCTCCTTTCATGGATGCATCATTTTTCGCCATGACACTTACCAAGGAGAATTTGGGCAGCTATTGATTTTAGAACTCTGGAGGACGTTAGTAGTCCTTATAAACACGGGCTGATAATAGGAAAAATTAGAGCTTTTTTCTTCATTGGAACTTGTACGCTTCTCGTAATTTTTGTTGAGTTGGGGAAAGAGGATTGAATTATACCTGAGGTGCAATGATATCTTTATTTTCATAGATGAGATGCTTTTAGACAAAATCGATTTATATGCACCCATTTAATAAAAGAAGAAAGATTGTTATTCCTTCTTGTTACCAGATTTCGCCCCAAATAATAATGTGTCACTGTACAAGCATCAGGCAGTGTTGATGGTCAAGGCATGTGGAAGTTGAGGACCCTGGCACACGTAGTGATCGGTGAAGGAGGCCCTTGACCAAAGGTGGCAATGGTCTTTGCGATATCGGAAACTGCTATGGATTGATACGTGGAGTCATCATGGGACCGTTATGGACTGGATTGATACTTAAAACCTTCCTTTTTCTGATCTAATGAGGGTTAGAATTCGGGATCATGAAGGGTATAACAAAATATTTCAACTCTCGTAGGTAGATGTCATTAGGTTATTTGAGTAAATGAGTCTGTTAAATTGTAAAATTTTACCAAATTCATTAATATGTTTGATGTTTAGAAGCAGAATTGTGATTCAGAGTTACAATTTTAAGTCCAATTTTACGAAATTTTGAGGTAGAATAGTTTTTATTCTACTTCAAATTTTATAATTAGATGAATAAATAATTAAATTATTTTTTTATTCTTGTGGTGGCACTGGGTGATGTTGTGGCGGGGATACGAGTAAGGGTAACAACATTGATGATAAATACATAACAATGATGGTACTAATTTTAAAAATAATGATAACAGTAGTAATGACATAGTAATAAAGAATGACAACAACGTCAATGGCAGTGATAGAGTATGACTACAACAACAGTAGTGGAGTTATAAAAATAGTGAATAGTGGTAATAAGGATAGATATGTTTATGTATGTTTTTGTTATAAAGTACATTAAAGATTAGAATTTTAACTCTAATACCAATTATGAAATTTGAAATTGGAGCCTCCAATTCCAAAGTTCTTCGAAACATCAAACATGGCCTAAATTAATTAATTTTTAATTTTTTTCTTAAATTAAATAATTGCCACAAAAAAATGGTCTTCATATAGGTTTAGCTGTTTAGCATGGGTCAAACCTGACATTTTCCCCGTGGACTTGAACTAAAAAACTTTACAAGGATATACAGAGGAAAATAATCTTGAGGTAAGAGAGAGACTCGAACTGCTTGACCTCAGGATAACTAAGAAGCTATGACACCTACGCGCTAGAGTCCAACAGAGACACCACCACCTCGCTGCATCAGAGTTTAGATTTGAATATTTTATATTACTACTACTACGAGAAGGCAAGCTTTTAACTTTATACTGCAACAGAACCAATTTGTTACATCCAACAAACACGTAAAAAGTAAAAGTAAAAATTTGGATTAGATCTTTCAATTTATCAACTGACAAACTGAAAGTTTGCCTTTCCAAATATATCTATCCTTTGTAAGTTGTTATGTTTCTTATATTATTTAAATTTTAATTTAATTATAAAAAGAGTGTGCAAAAAATGAAAATTTTAAAATCTTAATTAAAGAAACTTTCAATACCATGTTAAGACTTATTTATTTTAACTCTAGCTTCCAACAATTAGGCACAGATTCAAAAGTTGTCTTTTATTTTTTTAACACTTCTTTCTAAACTATTTTTTTGTCATGACTCTCTCTGTCAATACTGCACACTCCTAAAAAATAAAACCATTGTCTTTCTTTTTTGGGTGGGTCTCATCTAGATCTTCCTATGACTGAATCAAAAAGGAAAGGATATGACGCTCATCAAAAGTTATACACCATCAATACAGGAAACGCACAAAATAATGCGCAAACGCCAGGGTATAGAACTTGAACTAGGAAGCTTACTTTTACATGGCCATAACACTCAATTTTAAATTACTCTTCATAATGAAGAGCCTCTTCTATTAACCTATTGAAATCATTATAGGATGAGCCTCCTATATCGGTGGCTTGTACTGCTTTCTTCCTCCATTCTAAAACGTTTTGCTTCATTTCCTTTGACTTATTTCCCTCGATCATTTCCTTAACAAGCCCCGCAATCTCACCCCGCTTTACATCATGGTTTACCTCCATTCCAATTCTCCATGATGTACACGCATATCTACAATTCATTTGCTGCTCTGCAAAGAAAGGCCAGCAGATGATAGGTGCACCTCCACATATAGCTTCCGTTATTGAATTCCATCCACAATGTGTCAAGAAGAGCCCAACCGATGGATGTTTTAGCGCTCTGTCTTGAGGGCACCAACTTGTGATGTACCCCCTCTCCTTGATCTCATCAGAAAACTCCTTTGGTAAAATTGCTGATTCACCCATTACCACATCAGGCCTGATTATCCATAAAAATGGGTGCTTGCTATCTGCAAGGCCCCAAGCAAGTTCTTTCAGGTGATGATCTGTTATCACAGTCCAGCTTCCATAATTCACATATACAACAGAATTGGGTTCCCATTTATCTAGCCAACCGAGGCACCTGGAGTCTTCCTCCCATAGGCTTGACCCAAGGGGCATAAACTGGTCCTCAGGGACGTGCCTGCCCAGCAAGGGAAGCGGGCCAATGTTGTATATGTTAGGAAACTTGGCCTTGATGGCAGCAAGGACTTCTAGTTCAAACTCTTGAAACGTGTTGAAAATGATTGCGGATGATGTCAAGCAATTTTGTACTTCTGATCCCATAAAATCGAACATGGTCTCATTAAGATTTGCGGTCCTGATAAAGCTTGGCATGTCTTTGAGTCGAATATTTTTCATCCCTGGAATCCATTCTATGGGCTTGTCCAGTGCGCTGTCAGTAATGGATTCGTTATCTGAAACAAGATGATAAACAGTTATCAGTTAATCAATCCAAACATTCTAACTCTGTTACCAAAACGCAAAAGGCAACCTTTGAATGGAATAATGCCTCTATTGACAAGTTCACCGAATTGCAGGTATCCCATGAACCCACAAGCAGAGGCAGTCCAAAATTGAGCTTCTGGTATTCTCAATTCCTGAGCAGCTTTAATTGCAAAGCTCATGACACCATCAGATATTATGCAGCTAACAGGAGGTACCCCTGACAAAGAGTTTAGCTTGACCAGTAGCTCCTTGAATGGTCCCAAACAGTTCTTTCTGGTTGAATCACACAGGGCCGAAACATCTGGGTTCGCATCACCATCCGATGGTGGCAGACCATCCGGGATGGTCTCAAACCGAAAACCAGGTTGGCTCTTAACGAAGCTCGGTCCCAGGGACCGAACCATGCGTCTCTGATTGAATTCAGTGTTGACAAAAGTTATGTGGAAGCCTCTCCAGTGAAGGAGCCTGGCCCAATTGCATAAAAGGGTTTATGTGGCCTTGTCCTGGGAAGGGAACACACACTACATGGGGGTGGTGGGGCTTTCCAGCAGTACGTGAAGACCTCATTTTTCTCCCTTCGGCTGTTCTGATTCTACCGAGGGTTAGGTGGGTTTTGTAGATTCGCGGATCATAGAGAAATGCTAGCATGATACCAATATTCGGTTACTATAATTAATTAATCGATCAAAGGGAAGGGGTTGAGATGATCATTCCAACACGTCGTTGTCGAGAAAAGTTAACGTAAGCCATTACATCGATGGTTGATAAAAAAAGCATTTTTGGGTGTTCAATTGAATGTACTCACGTACGCGTGGCGGAAGAATAGGAAGCCGAAACGACGCCTTGGTTGCTGCATAGTATGTCGTGCTTTGATGATATGGATAAATCTTCGGACATATCTAAAACACATAATTTGAGTTTTTTTTTTCAATACAGTAAAATGGTTAAATAGGTATAAATACGCGAAAAATTTTTTTTTGATGAACCTACATAAAGTTAAAACGATTAGCTCTTTTATTTGACTGGGATTAATAAGTATCTGCTATTAGCGTTACTAACATACGAAGAAGAATTTTATAATCCCACAGCTCGTAATGTCAAGAAAATGGTGTTGCAGCCAATTAACGATAGAACAGCTCCTTTCCATGAAGTAATACACACTCTTCAGTCTTCACCCTCTTTCATAAGTAGTAAAACAAAACTTTAAATTTCATTGCAAAGTTTTTTTTCTGCAAGGTTAAATTATGCCCCTTCATTTTTCTGAACGTTGGTGTAGTAGTTCTCGGCGTAATTCAGTCAAGTGAATTAATCCAGCAATTTCCCTTGGTGGCTGCTGATTTGGGCCCAACTCCAAGACATTGTCATTCATTAGGGTCAAGGAGGAAAGAGGAAAAATTAAAGTCAAAGTAACCTATTAAATATGTAGACCAAAAAAAAGTACCTATTTAATACTAAAATAACATCATTTTTGCTATTAACAGATTCTAGGATCAAATTTCTCTATCAATTATGAATTGTTACTGAAGTCATATAAAAAGAAAACTCCCCCATTTTAGGATGATGTATGCTTTAATAATTTTACTGGAATTTTTTTTTTATAATTTGTTTAATTTATAAATATTTTCATATATTTAATAGCCCGGCCCATTTGTCAGGGACTCAGGGCAGACTGACTCAAAAAAGAATACTTGTCTGACAAAGGAGTCTTTCACAGCTATAGATATGTACTCGTTGGGCCATGCAAATTCCAAGATGTGGATCCAAAAAAAATAATAATAATTCGAAGAAGATGAGGAGCAGAAGGTCATCAGAAAACTAAAATGGAAATTGGGAAAGAACATTTGCAATTGCATAAACAACTATCACAACCTCGCCGTCTGTTCTGGACACCAACGTTAGCAATTAGTCTTTGTGGACTGCAAGGAGAATATATTGATAAAGAATTTATCCTATTTATGGGATAAATGCCTAATAAACACACACAAAAAAAAGCGGCACAAAGGAAACTTGCTCAAATTTAGGCGCAAACATAAAGTCAGGCAGAATTCAGGTCTGTAACAAAACTCTGTACAAGTGTATCAAACTTCAATGTATACAATCAATGCTGACGCAAGTGACGCATATCTGTGAACCCTAAGCAATCCCATAGTCCCTTTTAGACACAATATCAGTAACAATTTAAACAACAAAAGAAACAACAGAGGGGCAATTTCCATTTTACAAATCAAGGTGAGGATAATCTCCATCAGGATAGGAAACTATTTCTAAGGATTGAAGAAGTGGCCACCACAATGGCATTTCCAACCCAATGGCTTGTAATTAGAGTACTTGTTACCTTGGTGAAAGGAACCTTCCATGGCAGCAGTTTGGGTAAGACCCGGATGGACTCGCTCGTGGCTAGGCAAGTTTGGCACTTGCACTGCCATGCATGGATGGCACTCGTTGCACTTGTTGTGGCAGCTAGGAGGGATCGAACCTAGCCTGTTTTTCTCCTCAAATAACAGTTCCTGCACATAACCATGGCGTATGAAACTGAGAATCATTATCAAAACAGGCACGCACACATAAAGCAGTGGCAGGGAGAGATAGGCAAGAGAAAGGAGCAAAACCATGGCTTTAATTAAAGCCTACCCGTGGAGATATTCCAGGCTGCGGCTGATTGAAGCAAGAAACTGGACAGAGCAGATGGTGCAGTAGAACTATGATAAGCAAGGAGGTAGCGGTGAAGTTCTGATATGAATTAAGTGAAGCCATGAATGCCTATCATGTCACTTCTTGAAGTCATTCCCCATCTATAAACCAAGAGAGTAAGCGGCAAAATTAAATGCTAACTTAACTGAGATCCGAACGCCAGTCTGAAACTGTCTCGACTTTTGCTGTGAGTTGTGAAACAAACCCAACCGAGAGAGAAAGAGAGAAGCAGAGACAAATTAAAAGAAAATGTCCGTTCACTGAGGAGAGCAGAATAAATTAGACGGTGTGTTGGCAACCTGCAACTACAGAGAGAGGTAGTGGACACTGAGAGAGGGTGAAGACTGCAGCAGAAAAGTGAAAGGAACGACTCAATAGAGGTAAACAAATTGGGAGAATCCACATCAGTATCAAGGACCCATTGGTCAGTATTCCATTGGCAGTTTAAGGCTGCTTATAAGTAGCTGGGTGGAAAGCGAAATGATTTGTGTGTCCCAGAGAGTCAGAGTGCAGTTAAAAAAATTAAAGACAGGAAGCTGTTAAAATGGCCATTTATTATGCTAGCTAATATTTGTCTCAGTTCTCAGATCGGACACTTATGGGTAAAAGGTTCTAATCTGGTCTGGGAAATGAATCATCTTCTTGGCCCAAAGAGAGGTTTTCCTGTAAGTCTAAGAATTACGACAACCGTTGAAACCACCACAACTTTGTACTTACAAAAATGTGTTTGACAATTTATAATTACCATTATATGTTTTTACTAAAACTTGTCAAAATGTGACATAGTCTAATCTTGAATGAGATAGGCTTTCCTTTCTTTAATTTTTGCTAAAAAGCATAAAAGACAGAAATTGAATGACTAACTACAAGCCGACATTTATTTATTAATTTGCTCTCATAAATGGATATCCTACAGATGTCGTAAATATTCTTTTTTTCTTAATCCAAACAACCAAGGAAAATACTGGAATATATGCCTATGGATTAACTTCAGTCACAAATACCAGAAAGGAAAATGAAAAAGAAAATGCTGTTGACTTTTTTATCTGCTATTTAATGAAAAAAAAAACCTCTAGAAATAAAAAATTTAAAATTTTTATCTCAAATTTTCTCTTCCTTTTAGATTTTAAAATTTTTTTTCTCATTTTCGTTCCTTCATCTAAAGAAAGGGTAAATGTACGTGGAACTAATTTTGTTTTTCAGTTTCCTGTTCGAGGTTTCGGGATTCCCTGCTGCGAATCCACAGCTTGCAATTAGTCAAAGCTGCCATTAGATTATTGACATTGCACTGAGAGGGTGAGAGGGATTGTGACAGTGAGTGACCAGACGTAAGAACCTTTTTCCCCTGCGACGAGGACAATCACGCTGCCTCTCTAGTCTCTGTTGTAGTCTGTGCCTTCTAAATCCTTTCTCGCTCTGATTAATTTTTTAAAGATAAAATCTATTATGTAACCCAAAGAAGAAGAACTATGGGTTCACATTCACATGCAAGGCCGTCTTCAACGGTGCTGATAATTTAACGATTGTGACTACAAACAGGAAAATAATTAATTACATTTGCATGATAGCTATTCGCTAGCCTAACCTGTTTGGGAACTGAATTTTAACATCTGCAAACCTCCATTGAAGGGCAAACCATGCCAGGAAAGACATGAGCTCATATTAGTCGCATACATTTGAGTCATTGACCACTGAAGCGTGGACAGATTTGGATACCCCGTTGAAAATCGAAACCCAAAACGTTCTTTCTGTAAACTGGACTGCCTAGCTAGGTCCTATTAGAGTGTATTTT
Source organism: Castanospermum australe (assembly GCA_019955255.1). Classification (NCBI taxonomy): domain Eukaryota; kingdom Viridiplantae; phylum Streptophyta; class Magnoliopsida; order Fabales; family Fabaceae; genus Castanospermum; species Castanospermum australe. Next base: position 774,534 of record NSJW01000002.1, read on the forward strand.
AGTCGACGCGTACACCATCAAAATAGGTTTTTTAAGGATCAAATAAGTTGTTATTCATTTTTTATTTTATTTTTTTAACATTTACTTAATTTTTTTATGGTTTAAAATAACTATTTTTTAATTTTAAGTTAAAGATAATTTTTTAAAATATAAATTACTTCATTCAAACTCACTGCTAAACAAAATTAAATTTATAAAATCTAATCTAAATACATATTAAATCAACAACATGCTCATTTTCTACGGGAGAGCAGCTAGCTGCAGTTTTTTTTTTTTTTTTATAGAAACTATCTGGGTTTTACTTATTTGGTCGCGGGGGCTGCACACTATTCCCTTTTTTTTTAATAAAAAAGAGCTTGAGACCAGAGGCAGAAGGGAATGGTAGACTAAAATGCATGTAAAATGGTGTAGGTAAAATTCAACTCCAGAACCAAGCATTATCCGTAGAGATCTAATAACACTTGAGCTATAGCTCTTGAGCTCAATGTATTAAGAGGCACATCACGGAGACTTATCATGAGGTCTCTTTTCAGGGATGACTATCTTAGTACTATTCTCGTGCAAACACACTTAATTGTGAAGTTCAGATGAAGTCCGATGTATTAGTGATGGACTGACGGTATCTTCGCACCTGCTGACATTCTGTTCTTTAGTAAATCTAATAGAAATACTCAAAATTGTGTGTACATGTAATTATAATTTCTATTTTAACTTAAAAGGAAGTTAACAACAATTCTACTTAAAGTCTAATATAAAAATCAAAATTAGAAGATACAGTTCTATAAGGGACAAAAAAGAACCTTTTTTTTTTTTGGAGAGCGAGAGAGAGAGAGGGGGCGGGGGGGTTGGTGACTTGGTGGGGGCGTCAAAAGCTTTAAACTTCGCGGGCATGTTGGTCTAGTTTGTAAAGGCACGTACACTAAATTATAATATGCCGCAGAAATAGAACAATTGTAGTTTGAAGATTGCTCCGTAGTGTGTATATTACATCCAAATATGCATATCAACAATTGGGAGGAAGTGATCAAAAATTATATCCGACTTCTTTTATGAGATCTTCCTATGTGTAATAACCTCTAATCAATTTTAAAGAACAAAATAGATAAAAATACGAATAAAAGAAAAGGACTATTCTGGCCCATAATAAGAGAAATACAACCAGATTTAAGATACGAACTTCTATGTTCTGTGCTTTTTTTTTTGGTATTACGAACTTCTATGTTCTAATCAGCAGATTCTTTGACTCAACCCATTTTTTTTTGGGGGTCAAATACTCAAATCCTAATGGATTGGAAACAGTCATGCATGGCCAAGATGGCCCGAGACGGTGGGACCCTATGTGATAAATCAACCCCAAAGGGAATAGACAACTTCATTTGCCACGTCAGTAGGATAATAAAATCAGAATGCATGCTGGGGGTGGAAATAAAGAAGAGAGCCTATTAACAATGTGCCCCATTAGTTTACTTTTAGTCTTATTAGACTTAATTTATTTATTATATAAGTTAAATTTAAATTTTTAAAAAAATCTCTTTAATTAAGTAAATCAAGTTTAAGCCTTTTAACAAAGTTTATTTAATTTAATAAGTCATCTTATATATTTATTTTAAAAAGTTATAATATTTTCTATAATTTATTTTTATATATTTATATAATTTATTAATTTTATACATAATTTAATAATTTTGATTAAAATTTTAGGTCTATTTAAAACTTTGAAAGTCTAAGTTAATCCATTTGAGAGCTTTTATGCAATATACTAGATCAGACTTTGTATTTTCACAAAAAAAATCAGGTTGAGTCAAAAAAAAGCTTATTGCAGATAATAATCCAAGCTCAAAATTTAGTTGTTTATAAAACATGCCAAGCCTAAGTATGAAAAACTTAATTTAACTTATTTTCACCCCTGTTCAAAGATGGTTTTCCCAAACCTCCAGCACCCAGCACCGGTAACTCTTTTTCCTTTTGTTTCTCTTCATTACTTGAACCATTCTCTAATGATACTCTCCTACACTTCAAATTATTTTCTTATCAGCCACTAAATAATTAGATCAAATTGGTTCATACATGTATGCCCGGCAGCCCCACCTTAAGTGTTTTTTTTTTTTAATCTCTTTTCAACCACTATGCTTTTTTTTTTAATACAGTAATAAAAATCCCTGACTTCTACTTTTAATACTTACCTACTTCAACTACTCCAATTATACTCAAGTGACACTTTTCTTTATTATTTTGGATAAATTAAAAAAAAAAATTCAACTTGATGTACACAGTACACCATTCAAATTGATATCGGATTTGTATCAATGTATCCCATTACCTACTTGATTGTAATAATTTAGCCATATTACCCATTCCCAGTTTGATTCCTCATATCCCTAACTAACGCAAGCTTAGATAAAATATCTATCTTTGACCAAAGAGGAAAAGTGAAAAAACTCCAAAAATACCAACGTGCTTGATAGTTCTGAAATCAATTCGATTTCTTCATTTCATTGGAATGACTAGGACACTTGGGTGAAAACATCAGAATTGGCATGCGTACCTGACAATGACGCAGTTCAGGTTCATATTCAGGATGTATCGGACTTCCACTTTGATCTATACAATTCCTCATCTGGAATCACGGTTGGTATAGTCCACGTGCCAAGAGGGTGCCCTGACACCTTTCCACCTAAAAAATTCAGTTGACAATAAATTACGTTTAGCCTGCAGTTTTGTGGGTTGGGGATGGGGAAGTTGTCTAATTATGCTATCAGAATGCCTTGACTGACCCCAGTAAATTACCTTCTTTAGTGGCTTCTGCACATCTTTTCTGGTAGCTCAGAGACAGCTGCGGATCCAGTGATTCCAGTAAAGTTTCATACTTCTCTTCGGCCTCGCTAATGCACTTTGCCTGGAATTGAAAGATTGACATATTAATATCTTAAAATCACTGAAAAAAAAAACATATACAGTTAGTAGAACTATAAAAAATACTTCCAAGGAGGTACAAGATGACGTGATCAAACAATTGATTGATAAAAGTTTTCTTCTTTCTCCCAATAGGTGAGAAATGCCAGAGACCTCTAATAGGAATAATATTATTTATTCTAGCTGCACAAACGTTGTCAATGACGTTTGGATCCAAACTCTAATGGCACCTCTTCTCCCTTTAAAAATGGGAGGCAGGAGTGGTGATAGATTAAAAGTTGAATCGCCTTGGGTCCATGTTTATGACTTGAGATTACGCTCGATACAAAGAAGTAAAACATTTTTTTGTTCAGGTATTTAGTTCAACGATCCCATAATTAAATATGAAAACTGCAAATGTGAAAGGATGGATGTCTATTAGCACTCAGATTGCAGGTCAACAAATAAAAGAGGATGTTTTTTTTTTGGTTAAAAAATTAATGTGCTTCAATCAACAACATTAACAACCAAGCATTATCCTACTATATCATAAACAGCATATTGACATCCTAAAAGCAAATCTATAAATTAGCAACACCATTGTTACCAGCTCCACATACTCACCAGCATAGCTGGGGCAGTTGAAGCTCCATGTATTCTGACAAACATGCGCAAAATGTTGAAATTATTCTCTAAAACATCATCCTGCACAAGAGCTTTTAATCTGATTAAGATGCAGACAACAGTATGATATATAGTTGGTGGTTCCAAAAAAGATTATTGAACTCACCTCGTAGTCATACCTGCAACAGTATCAGGTCAATTCTGTTGAGTGTTGAATAAAATTATAAATTTGAAACATGCTAGCATAAGATTGAAATCGATATATGCATATGTTACTACAAAAATGAAACACCAAAAACAGCAAAGCAGCAGCAAAATAATTAAGGGTGAGTTTGATATCATCTGAAAATTGTGACCGGAAGCAGCTTTCAAAAGTTAAAGCAAAAAATGGTTTCCGGTAACTACATACAAAAAATTGTGATGCCCATACATTTTCTATTATTGGCACTTATCTTTTGGAACAACTTTGTTTTATTTTTTTATTAATGTCAGTTTGGTAAAGATTTTTAATACTCCTAGAGTAGAAAGGATATCTTTGGAGTGAAAAGAATAAAAAACGAAAGCAACTTTTAAAATGCAGCCATTTACTCTAAGAGTCTAAATGTAATCTTTAAAAAAAAAGTTTTCAAAAAGTATTTGTTGATGAGTTTAGTGAATACGTACAACCTTTGAATCTTTAAAAAAGAAAAGGTACCATGTTAGATGGAAATACAAAATTCTTCCCAAGTGTGGATGAGTGTGTATATGTGATTATGGTACCCAGCACAAACCGGAACAAAAGATAGGACTTACAGATCATCAGAAACTTCGACTAGGAACTCTGAAATTGAAAGAAACTCCATATGCAACTCCACAACCTTCAAGCCATATTCAGGAAAACACAATTAACCTAATGACATATATTTAGATAACAATGTTTATGTCACATTATGCAGAAATTTACATTCCCAGAAATATTTCTAACTAAAAAAAAAAGTATAAAAATATAATCAAAAGAGTTTAGATTAATAATGCAAAATCCACTAATATGTTTTGCTTATCAGTTTTACCTTTTTTCCTCGCAGTTGATAGAGAAGAAGATTCAGCACTCGATAATCAAAAGACTTCAAATGAATGGCCTTCATCACATCTTCAACGAGAATCTGAGTAGCAAATTATTTATTAGATTTCAAACAAGGAACTTTGAGAAGGATTTGTCTCACTGTAAACCCATTCTCTGAACTCTGAAGAGAATGAAAAAGGGTACACAAATTATGTCTACCTCCTCTTTGTTTATCAGCGCATAACAGAGCTTTCTTTCAAGAGCCCAATACTCTTCTCCATGTCTAAGTTCTTCTCTTATCCTTAGCTCATCAAGCAAAAAGAAGAACCTAATTAAGCTCAATGTTAACTACTCCTCAAGAAAAGAATTGTATAGAAGGCACAATACATACCTCTCTGTCAAAAGGCCTTTATGTTCAAGAAGAGTCACAAGTGGTCTGATTGGATCAATTGGGAAGAAAGAAACCAACACCCGAGTTGCTTTCTGCATGCAAAATTAGATTATATAAGACAGTCGGAAGTTATTACTTAGAACATGAAGATTTAAATTGCCACTGCATAAGTCCCAAATGCAATCAATCACCTCATCTTTTCCTCCAAATACAGACTCTCCATTGGTTGGTGTTTGGAGCAACTTCTCGTTGATTTTATCCAGCTGCATCATGATAGCCATGAATTCTCAGCATAAATAGGAGCTTTTGCGATTCCATACTTACTGGTGGAACTACGTATAATATATTTCGCTAATTCTCAAATAGTCACAAATATGAAAAAATATTCTCAAAAAAGAAACATGCTACCTGGTAGAAGAAAATAAAGTACTTGCATCAATTTCAATGCCCATATCAACCCTTTGTATCTAGAGACCAGAATTTATGTCAAGATATTTATTTATACCATGAGTTCAAATGGAGGAGAAGTCCTCCTTATATAGGCCAAGCCCAAGACAGCAAAGAGTCACCTGAGCCAACATTAGTTATCATCATTATTCCTCAACCATCACACCATGGCTGCACTAAAAATATGTGCCCAAACCAATCTCTCCACATTAGCATTAAGTAGCCATCATTTCAACTGCCAAAATGACATCATCCCTAAACAGCTGTCATGCACACGCAACACTTCCTTGCTCACCACGAGTGTGCAGGGGGCCAAATGTTTATACCCTAAGTCTTTAAATCCTACTTGGCGGCCAGCACTGACCTCCATCTAAGCCGCCCATGTCATTTTAGTCAAGAATCTCATCTTGGCAAAGTAAAATGGTCAAGTAACCCACTCCAAGATGCACAAACTATGAACAAGCTCATGCAAACACCCTGCAGTTTTGGGAAAAGAAAAAGCATTTTAAGATATCAATGGGCAGACTTCAGTACCCTGAACTGCCCTGCCGTGGTTGCACACACATTAAGACACCTAGATTTCTAAACATGGACTTTAGCACCAGGTGTGGCCCAACCGTGGATGCGTGCACCATCAATTAAGCGTCAAGTAAACCCATTCTAAAGAAAAACAAGGAGCGACATGGGTGTGTGCCCCGCTGTGCACATCTGTAATCCCTCAAGCTCACACACCCAGAAGTGAGTCTGAGAGTTCGAGCAGGACTTAAGGCGCTCAAAATGATGGTACTGACATTGCCATTCCTCTAAAATTACTAGGGAAACAGGAATTCATTAATTTCTTGGTAGGATTTAGATAGAGGGTCTCACCTCACAGAACGCACATATTGTCCCATAGCCCCTCAAGCAAGTTTGATGCAACACATTGAAGCCACTATCCTTAACAACCATACCATCCATATTACCTGCCTTGGCCTTATACATTCCATCACCACTCCCATCTACCTAGCTTAAATAGTAGCCTCACCCAAATGTTGTCACATCCAACTCCCCACACAAAAACAGTACTTGTACTTTCAGACCATTTATATTTTCTGTCTATGTCTCGTTTAATGCATAGCAGACCTAACTTACTTCCAGCCCCGTTAAATACCCATTTCCCATCCCATAAAGGACACTTGCCAGGGATTAAACACCTGGTTGAGGTAGTTCCACCTGTGATTCCCTCACATCCATGTTGAGTGCCACTCTAGTGAGGCCCATTCAGTGCGTAGCCTGCCTTGCCTTCCATCTTGCTTGAGTTGCTCTATCTTTTCTACCTTCTAAGGTCTAACCACAGTGGCATTTTGGGTCTATTGAGTAGTTCCACATGTAGTAGAACCACATTTACGACCCACACCTTTAAAACAATATTCGACTTTGGCTGAATTTAATAACATCAATCTAGTTGTACCTGATAAATATAACTCTCTGTGAATGAAAGAACAGGCAAGTAGTTGAAGATTGATTGTGGCTTGCCAACATCCAACTCATGAAACATAAAGTAAGATCTGCACTGCAAAAATAAGTCCGCATTAACATTTAAATCACAAGGAAGTTCCAGAAAGCTAGGCTCATTCGTTGAAATAGTATCAAACCTTTCTACCAAACTACTCTTGTTGTAAATTAATCACCATTGACCAAGCATTAAATGTAAGACATAACATAATAACATAATCACAGCAAAGAGATTATTTTTTGAATATATACTTACAAAATCCTCAAGGGTAGAATTTGCCTGTTGCATGGAATCCAGCCCAACCATGGCCACGTTTTCATTATGACTTTGCAATAAACTATATTCTTTCATCTGATCACAACTAAGCACAGCATTTCCAACAAGGTTTTGTTGAAAGCCTACACGAGAGTGAAAATTCAAGAAAATTCCCAAAATATTGTTATAAACACAAGAATAAACATGAGAAATATTGTATGAATATTAATACGCATTATGCAGACACAACTTTAAAGTCATCAACATCTGAAAGTTTCTTTTTTTTTTCCTTTTCAATAAAGGATATCTCAAAGTTGTTACTTGTTAGTCAGCAGATACAAATATTCCATGCTAACAACAGCAATGGAAGGCATTTAATTCCAGCCCACCACCACTTATAGTTACAAATTTGTTGCATAGTACCAATTTCACCTAGTGTCCGTCTAGTTCTGGGAAATCACGAGAGATGAGAAAGAAAAGTACTACTAAAATAGTCATACTTCATTTTCATTGTATGTTTGGATGGAGGAGAAGGGAAGGCTTTTAAGTAAATATTCATCCTATTTGGGAGTTTTATATAACGAGGGAAGAAAACGAGATATTTTTATATGATCCTCCAGAACCCTGCCTTATCAATTTTTATGAATACTTCAAAATTCCCCCAATTTTAGAGGATGTTAGACATCTAAACAAAATGGAAGGAAAATCATTATTTAACTCCTCATTCTCTTTCCTCCCCTCTACTTTCTTGTTTGATTTCTTCCCTCCCCTGCCCCTCCCAACGTCCAAACATACCCTCAAATGTTCCCTCCCTTTCCTTTCCCGCTTTTGCCCTAAAGCCAAACAGTGAGATTCTTGAAACGCCCACGGCAATGATTGGTAGCAACAGAATATTCAAGATATCTACAGATTATCAACTTAAATGGGTGGCTCCTATATGACTGATTAATGATTACCACTATTTTCTTGTTTGGTGGCACCGTCTTGACTAAGCCAAAGGGATGCCTCCTCGAGAAATGCAGGCGAGAGCTGCAAAAGGAAAATTAACAAAATCTCCAATTTCATCCCATGATCGAAATACGATGCAAATGCAAAGAGACGTTAAATCAAAGCAAAGAAATGAGCAACTGAAACTCACTCTAGACATAAGCTCAGAAACCAAGCCGCACTTGTCGTCCATGCCAAGCTCTCCACACGGTTCTAACTGAAGCGCATGCCGTTTCCCCAACCACAGTCACAAACACAAACACGAACACGAACAATCAAAAAAAATCAGGAAAGAACCTTATTAATCTTGATTCTTTGAGAGGTGGAGAGGAGAGAAGAAACCAGTGAGGACTCACCAAGAAGAGCATGAGATTAGCGAGGAAGCGGTTGGACTGGTGATGGGAGTTGGACGAGGAGGTGACTAGGCCCCGTGATTCCATGAATTCCACCATCCTCTGTACTCTTTCAAGTTTCCGCAACACTTCCATTCTGGTTCAGGTTCAAGCTCCAACCTCCACAAAGGTTCGTTTGCGTAATATTACAAAAAAAAAAAAAAAGTATTTTTATACATCTTATTTTAATAATTTTTTTAAAAAAATAATTTTATATTTAGATATAATATTTAAAAAGTAATTTTAAATAGTAAAAAAAAAATTTAAGTTTGTTTAAATAAAAATAATAAAAATACTTAATTTATATCAAAATTATTAAAAAAAATATCTAAATATAAGATATAATGAGTTATAATATGTAATATATAATTAAATAAATTAACATAATAGAAACAGTGAAATTTTTAAATATATCATAATAATAGTATTATAAAAAAATAAAATATAAAATAATAACATATCTAATTATGTATCTAAATATTTAATAATATATTATTAATGTTATTTTATTTTATTTTTTTTAAATAATATAATCATTAAAATTAATATTTAATTTAAGATATTAAGATATAATAATTTAAAATTTTATTATTTAAAATGTAATTTATAAAATTTATAAAAAAAAAAGAAAAAATATAAAATATAATTTTTAATAAAGATATAAAAATATTTTTTATTATAAAATTATTTTTTTTATTTTTTTAAAAATAAAAATTATTAATTAAAAAAAATAAATTAATTTTTATTTAATTTTTATTTTTTTTAAGTTACATTTTAATATATTTAAAAATATATTAAAATACTGTTTTTTAAAAAAAATACTTTTTTCTGAAAAAAAAATATATTCAAACGGACTCAAAATCTGTCACCGTTCTATGCCTCACTCCCGTCCCGGCTACAGCCTAGTGCGAGTGCCTAGTAACGTATGGGACGGATACAGTTACCGGGGCTGATAGTACTCATCTATTTCAAAGCATATATATACAAATTTGTTTAAAATAAATTTATATACTTAAAACTGTGTGTGTATATAAAACAAAATAAATTATATAAAATAATTGCATAATCTTTATTTGATTGTTATTAAATGTATTAATTAGGAGTTTTTAGTATTGTTTAAGAATGTTCTTGCGTAAACAATAATCGATTCGACAGAACACTCTGTTTGTAAGGCTTGATAGGCAATTATCGTAAACTCTCACTCAACCGTGACCAAGACATGATTAACTTTCTATCCCTTAATTTTTGTTTACCAACAAAAAGAAAAATAACATTTTTGTTTTAGTGTGAAAATTGAGTGGATTGCATTGCTATTTGAGTTTTGTCGTTAGTAAACAAGGTAACAGAGTTAGTATGGCATTCTTTCTCTCATATTCGAAACACATATTCTTCGATATATCATATCATGCTATACAATTACCAATGGTTCTTCCTTCATTATTTATCAATGTATTTGAAGGTTAGTTGAATAAGATCTAATATTCAGAAACACCAAAGAGGAGGGGAAAAAAAAGGTGTAAACCACGCTTTTATTAATGGTGTCGCCCACAACATAAGCACGTAGAATGAAAATTGATGTGTAAATTATAGATATGAAACAAAAGTACATATGAACATTGAACAAGCACAAAGAACCAATTGATACGATTCTGGGCTTTACCAGGTACCAGTCAGAGTTCAGTATTGTCTCCCATTAAATGCCTCCAATAATGTCACCTCACCTGTTTCCAATGCAAACTCAGAAAAAAAAAAAAAAGTAATTGTGATTTATGTGCCGATAAAACTCTACGTAATTTTGACTTCCTGTGATGATCAATGTTTCAGTGTACCCAGCAAGGAAGTATGAATATTGCACCAATATTTGCCACTTGGAAATTTCAGGATTTTCCTCCCTTGGCTCCAACCCAAGCTTCAGATTTGGTGGACTTCCTTCAGTTTGACCTCGTCCTGAGCCAAGTTAGACGATTGTAATGTATGTTGTTCTTCATTAGTTTCCCTTTTGCTTTCCCATAGCTTACCAGTCTTCCCAATTGCGAGGATCAGATCAAGTTGTTTTTGCTGTTGTTCCTACATGAACAATTGGATACAATCAGATGAATCAAGTCAAACTCGATGGCCCTTTCCAACCTCCCCACAACAGAAAAAAAAAAAAAAAATTTACGGCAATACCGTAGCAAGTAAAGTGGTCAAGAAAAGTTTTAACTGAGCCAATTATAGCTTTAAAGTCTGAAATACAAGTTTAAATTTGATTCTTTGTCAATAAACAAAAAACTGTCACATCATTACACAAATTAGGATTTTTCATTTGCAAGTTTTTGAACAATATTTAAATAAATGGCACCATATAATTATATACAAACAAACAATAATCATATCTCCAAAGTCCACTAATATACTTTGCATCTTCAAGTAAAACTCAGTAATCTACAAACCTTGACATTGAAACTTCTTTGGTATTATATCACCCACAAAGATGCATCGTTCAATTTTTAAATAATGTCTGCTGTGCATAGTCTAAAAACCAATTGGAGGGATAATTACCTGCATTGCTAGTAAAACCTTTTGAATTTCACCAAGCTCCTTCTCCAAAATGTCTGATTGCACCGCTAATGCTCTTGTGGCCTCAGAATTCTTTTGGGCCAGAGCTGCAGTCTTCAAGAAAATGAATAAATAATTACATTTCTTTATTGGTCAGAATTTTTTTTCCATTATATTAATTTCAAAATGAAAATGAGGGCTAAAATACAATCAGATAGTCTGTATTTTAACTAATAACAGTACTACAGGGATAGGGTTCATTAGTGATTGGATTAACATGATACGAACCTTTGTGAAAATCACCAAACAACAGCCATCCTATATTGTTTAAGTGGCTACGGCCAGAAAAATGGCATATAAGTGCATCAAAGATCAATACAATTTAATTTGTACAGCAAAAATATGCAGATATTCACAAAAGGAAAATTACATAACAAAATATTCATGCTACAAAGTAGTAACAAGGCTAATCCGTGTGTGCCACATCAACACAATCTCCTCCTGATGTGAGCATGTGCTGTCCTCTAGCATAAAAATATGAGTAACACAGCATTATTTGGTAAAGATTTCAGTAAAGATGACATTGTTCTTAGCAAAAAGCCATACTATACACACTGATTAGCCAAAAGTTCAGAAACAGCAACTCTACGTGTCTGTCTCCTCTGTGCATATGACCATTAATCTCCTAAGTAACAGGATACTAAATACCATTCCAACTTAATAAAGGGGTGTTTGGTTTGTTTTCTGTTTTCATTTTCAGTTAATATGTTTCCAGTTTTAATTACAAAAATACCACCTTATTTTCAATCTGTTTCCTGTTTTCAAAATTTTGTGAAGGAAATAGTGAAAACAAAACAAAAGACAAACCAAACACCCCCTAAAAGACTCCCAAATCCCAAAATACCCTATGGGAATTTCCAGATGCGAGTACCAGCCTCCTAATTATGTAAACCAAACCAGCCCAATGAGAAGCATACACAAAAGCAACCAGTCTTTGCAAAAATCTTAATTGAAAGCAGGGGAGGAGTGGGGACCTAGCTTTACCACATTCCTGTGCTTACTCATATTTCATAAGAATTTGAATATAATATGATCTCTAAGTTACAACGTGAAGCACCAATTTACTTATGCTCACTTCTGAATTAAATGTTATAACAAAAATATTCAATGTTTTACACAACCAAAACCTTTCATATCTTTGGGTCTAACTTTGCCTCCATCCCTTCTAAAAGGAAAAAAAGATAGAGAATGAGGTCAAGGGTTCAAGAACCACTTGCTGAATGTTTTGAAAGCCACTAATCAAAATGAAATTTGATCAACCCTGAGGAATACCATGTAAGCTAACAAAGCATATACTTACTGAACAATAATCCAAATACACCAGCTTTGGGTGTAAAAGGTCCGAAGACCCCAAACTCTGTTGGATTTTATCATAAATTCATAATCAACCTTACTGAGTAAATTTTAGTATGAATTCTACTGTCATAGACTCATAAAGTCATAATACAATATTAATTTCTCCAACTTTAATAGCAACTTCATAGGATCAGAGACTGTATATATAAAACAAAGAAACAAGCATTCAATGTCAATATGATATAATATCAAGACATAAAAGCTCACAACTCAATAGTATACAGAAAATGTGCATATAAGAAGACTATATGTATAAACGAATGGTACAAAGCATAACCCAACAACCTGACACCACAGTACTGTTTTGATTATTTGAAGTTGCAAATTTTGCATTACAAATGGTCCTTGCATTAATCTGTTATTGTCAATGAAGTCACAAATGCTCTTTACATCTCCTTCTGCGTCTCTTGCCAGACTGCTTTCATCTGCTAATTGCTATCATATTATATTTAGTATTTACTTGACCTTTTTCATTTGTTATTCTGAACTCTATTCTAGTTTACCGGTAAAGTTTTCTTACTTCGTAAGTTAAATTCAAACAGAAATCTAATATACTGACTTTCACTCTACAGTCTACAATCATATTCCACATATCAATGCATTGTATTATTATTAGAAATCAGAATGACAAGCTTCACGACCCAACAATAGTTTTGCAAAAAGGGGTAGGGTGGGGGAAGGGACAAAACAACAAAGAACAGTAATTACCTCAGTTATGGGATCCTTCAAGGTCTGCCGGGTGACCCGAAACCTTATCCCCAACTTCTCCAGCTGCCTCGACAAAACCCTAATAACCGTCGCCGAGCTCCTCAAATCCTCCTCCAATTTCTCAACCCTCTCCAGCAAATTAACCTCCAACCCACCCTTCACCGTCTCCCTGCAAATTCGTCTCCATTGCCGTCTCCGAATCCACGCCCCAATTACAACTCCACCCACCAACATCAAAATGCCCCAGAGAAGAACCCTATTACCAATCGCCACCAAAAACCCCTTCTTCGAGCCCGCAATCACGCTATTCACAACGAAACCAACTGATACAATTGCCGAAGAAAGCAGACAGGACAATTCAACTAACGAAAGGAGAGAGTCAAAATTGAAATCACCGACAACATCTTTCTGAACCGAGCCTTCGGGTTCGTAGGCTTTGACATGAAATGGGTCAGCGCGGGGCCTAAAGGGACTGAATTTCTCGGGTCTGGATGATTTGAGCTTCAGAATTCGAAATTGGGACTGGCTCCTGAGGTGCCGGCGCGAGGCGATGGAGAGGAAGAGGGTGCAGTTTCTGCTGAAGCAGAGATTGCAGAGTGAATATCTAGAAGGTGAATCCGCAAAGAGGGGCTGAGAAGTGAGTAACATTGTTCGAACTGTTACTGTAGATTAAGAGGGCGTTTTGGAGTTGCTTGGGAATTCGGTAGAAGGAGCATAGGAATGTTACGCTAGGTTTTTGAACATTTCGCTCCACCTTTTGGGGAGCGATGGGTTCGAGGGCCTGAGGTTGGGGGCAGTTGCTGAGTAGCTCGAGTGAGGGATGGTGGGAATATTATTATTTAGCATAGTGCTCTAATTAATCACTAACTAGCATCCAGATTCAAAATGTTAAATTTAAAAAAACGATAACTTTGTTTTGGTACATCAGAAGAAAAAAAAAAAGGATCTTTGAACCAAACGATGAGAGAGTAATAAAATTAATTTAATTATCACTTTTTTGTAAGTTTTTATCTTATTACTAAGTTATGTATGATCACTTTATTAAAATAATTTTAATATCACAATAACTATAAAAAAATTGAAATTTTTTTATAATTTTATCAATATATAATTAAATAATAATATAAAAAATTTTATACTAACTATAAATTAAAATTAGTTTAATAAAGTGAGTCAAACTTTTTAAATTTTTAATTTAATGATTTTTTTTTATAAAAAAATAAGTTCTCTGAATCGTACTATAAGTCTTAACGAATGCGTGATATTTAATTATATCTTGGTAATAAAAGATTTTAATAAAGTTTAAATTCAAATCTTTTAAAATACGTAATTCAATTTTACTAGTTAAGTCAATTTTTATTAATATTTTTTTATTTAATACTTGATTTGTTAATAGTTTGTATAAAAATAATATATATATATATATATATAATTATGTACAATAAAAATTATTTTGTATAAAAAATAAAATTACACAGCGAGTGCACTATATACATTTTTAATTTTCGTATGAATGCTGATTTTAAACTAAGTTAAGCCTGTATATATTTAAAGTTTTGATTTATTTAGACTCGAAAGTGCTGATATAATAACCAATTTAAGCTATGCCTAAGTAGATTGTATATCAAATGAATAATTCTCAATCTGCATCCAATATAAAGTCAATACTTGTATCATTTTTTTTTGGGGTTACAATACTTGTATCATTTGATGCTGCATCCCTCGGTCTGTATAAATTTATTAAGTAAATTAGTTGCACAGTCAAATAATTTGATATCGATGTCATCAAGAAAATATTCAATTGATAAAGATTGATACTTCACTTGTAAAGTTTAGTTTTCACTATCCTACTTAACTTTTAAGTAACATATAAAAAATCATTTTAAGTGATGAGATTGCATTAATAAAAACTATTAGCATTTGATACAGTATTTGTTACGTTAAAGGAAACTATTTTTAATTAATGATTTAACAATAAAATTGGTAAACGTTTAATAATATGATAAAAATAAACATTGTATAATTTTTTTTATTACAAATAAACATTTTATAATTAGTTGATAACAATAATACAGACAATGTATTAATAATTTTAAACTGTTTTTAATTAATGACTTAACAATACAATTGATAAAAATTTAATACTATAACAAAAAAATAATATTGTATAGTTAATTGAAAACACAATACAAATAATGTATTGATAATTATAAAATTATTCATAACAACTTTCTTTTTATTGTATTTTAAAATATTCAGTGATTTATAAATTAATGAAAAAAATGAAACTGATAAAAATAAAAAAATATTTATAAAATAATGGAAAATTAGTAAGATAAAATAAAACTGCGCTTATATTTCTAAATTCTTAGTATTACTTTCTAATACAAAATATACATTTGTGTCATTTGCCTCCCATTTCTTTAGGAAATATTGTCAGGTGATGCCGTGGGTTTGCTACCTCTAGACTTTTTTGCTACCTCTAGACTTTGTTTGATTTAGTTTTGTTTTCTTTTTATGGGCCTTGTGGCCCAGCCTGTAACACCCAAAATAAAAACATAAAATGTACGTGTGGTCATGTTATACTTATATATTAAATATAGACATGTTGTATAGCTTAGAGCCACATGATTATAAGATGTATGAGATTTAAGTAGTTTACAAAAGGTCCATCATTGTAATTAAAAAAATAAATTACACTTCGTTCCTTTGAGATTTAAAAATAATTATAATTAATATTATAAATATAATGTGACATATATTTTACTTAAATATTTATGAACTTGCAATGTTAATTTTTATATTTCAATCCTCTTCAATTTTTTTTTTCAATTTTCAACCTTACATCGTGTATTGTTTGATGAATTGAATTTGTACGGACAAAAAAAAAGAGTTGAATTTGTATTACCGCCATCACCACAAAGTCTACTTTTCACGAGTGATGCAAATAAGAAACTTACAACTTGTTTTGTACAAATAGCTGTTAGTTACTCTTAAAAATTTATTAAAATTTTTTTCACATGAGAACATTTTTATAAATTATATTTACTTATTTTTAAAATTATTTGGAATTAGACCAAAATAAATATATTTATATAAATGAGAAATCAATATCTATAGATATAAATTGAGAGTAATATGGAGGATCCTAACTCGATGTGAAGGAAGCCATAATCTATAATGGAATAATCATGTCAGACACGATAGAGAGACCACACTATTATAAAGAGAGAAAAAGAAGCCACGACATTATCTAAAGAGAGATGATGATATAGTCAATAGAAATAGGTAACATGATGAAGAAAGAAAGGCAACTTAGTGAATTTTCGAATAAGTGTTTATTGATTTGGTTATAAAATGCAATAGAAAAATAAGTTTTTATTGAGTTTGGTGTTTTTTTTTTATGTAAACTTGTAATTCATTATTTTTTTTATAGATTTAGATCTTCTCTTGTAATAATATCATCTTGTTAGAGAAAGATTAAAATAAAATTTTTTTAATATAAAGACCTATCATAATAGATTATAAGATTCACTAATTATATTTAAATCTATTTGTATATTTATTTCTATCATTTCCTGATATTCAACAGTAAAAAAGGATCCTAATCATTTTTTTATAGTGACTAGAGTTATTTTCAGTCTTCTCCCTCAACTTTTTTACTCAAAGTTAATAGCTTTACTACAATTACTTGTATGATTAAGTTTGTATTAAAAATGAGTTTTTTTTGGGTGCTTTTCCAACAATTTGTATTAAATGAGTTTAATATTTTGTATCCAATATTTTTTAAATTAAAAAATATTAAGGAGTTAGGATAATGTCAGTTAATATAGTCAAATGACATAGAGTGTAATTTGTTAACAAAATTTTAATTTAGCATCATATCAAAAAACTTTAAAGACGATAAAGTGTAATTTATGGAAAAAAAAAAAAAGCACCACATGATTGCAATGGGACAATTTTATTACAACAACATTATTTACATATCATCTTTATTACATTATTTTTATATTATTTTTTTAGATAGTAAAATAAAAAATACACGTGTTTTAATACATTTTCTTCATTTTTGTTTAATATAAAAGGTGCAAGGATACTCATTTTAGATTTTATTTTATTGCCTTTGGTAGGTAAAGAATTTCAAGTAACGCCATCCAGTGGCTTGCTTCACTTCCCGCAACATCACACTCTACCGAACACTTTCCCTCTCAAGATCTCTCTTCTCAATTCAAAAGCCTCTATAAAACCCCAACCTTTGTACTCTTGTTTCTCGGACTTGCTCCTTGCTCTCTCCGCGTCGAAACCGAAGACGAAGAGAAGAGGGCAAGGAAAGAAAGGAGAGAATTCACGTTCGTACTAAAAAAAAGCATTATGGTTCTCTCAATCTCAAGTGCAAGTGCATCCTCTCTCTCTTCCAAATCATTGCACGACGCTCATCCTCTGTCTACTCCCGCTCAGCCCCACCAGCCATCTTTCTCCTTCGTTTCCACCAAACACACCTACTCACCAAGATCCCTCCAACGTATCTCAGCCGTCCACGCTGCAGACCCCACCAAAAGTTCTGCAGCCCCCAACAAGCCCTCCGCCACCACCACCACGCCGGTGGCGCCGCCGCCTGCTTCCGGAAGGTGGGCTCTCGATAGCTGGCTGTCCAAGAAGGCATTGCATCTTCCGGAGTACCCGGACAAGGATGAGCTGGCGTCGGTGCTCCAGGTCATCGAGTCCTTCCCCCCTATCGTGTTTGCTGGAGAGGCCAGGAGCTTGGAGGAGAGGCTTGCGGAGGCTGCAACGGGGAATGCGTTCCTCCTGCAAGGTGGGGATTGCGCGGAGAGTTTCAAGGAGTTCAGCGCAAACAACATAAGGGATACTTTCAGAGTGCTTCTTCAGATGGGTGCTGTTCTTATGTTTGGTGGACTCATGCCTGTGATTAAGGTTAGATGGCTTCTGGTTTTTAAACATTTGTTTTTCTTATAACTTTGTCTTTCTTGAGCCTGAGAGAACTGAAGACTGTATTTCATTGATTGGGGTCATAAAGTTCCAATTTTGCATGCTGTTTTTTGTGATTAGTTTATGTTTGGTATGGGGTAAAAATGAGTACACGAAACTCATTCATAAAAAATTCTCCTTTATTTTTACGCCATTCCAAACATACACTTGGAGTTAATTGCTTTTATTCTTTCCATTTATGTGGATGATTAAATTCGGATAAAAATGTCTGTGAATGGGGATAACTCGTCATTTTAGGTGGGAAGAATGGCGGGTCAATTCGCAAAGCCGAGGTCAGACCCTTTTGAGGAGAAGAATGGAGTGAAGCTCCCAAGTTACAAAGGCGACAACATAAACGGTGATGCTTTTGATGAGAAATCAAGAATCCCGGACCCTCATAGGATGATAAGGGCTTATTGCCAATCCGCAGCAACTCTGAACCTGCTTAGGGCCTTTGCTACTGGAGGATATGCAGCAATGCAGAGGGTTACTCAGTGGAATCTTGATTTTGCAGAGCACAGTGAGCAGGGAGATAGGTAAGCAATGTTGGAACTCTCTGTATTGACTGATGTTTAAAATATAATCTATAAGCACTGTGTAGTATCATAATTGTGTTTGGGAGACAACGAAACTTTTATGATATATACAAATTGGGATGGGTCAACAGGTACCGGGAGCTGGCTCACCAGGTTGATGAGGCCTTAGGTTTCATGGCTGCTGCAGGACTCACGCTTGACCACCCTCTTATGACATCTACCGAATTCTGGACATCTCATGAGTGTCTGCTTTTGCCTTATGAGCAATCATTGACCAGGTTGGATTCAACTTCTGGCTTGTACTACGATTGCTCTGCCCACTTGCTTTGGGTTGGGGAGCGTACTCGGCAACTGGATGGTGCACATGTTGAGTTCCTTAGAGGGATTGCTAACCCTCTTGGCATCAAGGTATATGCAATTCAGGGTTTCTTGTTTTCTTGGTTAGTCATATTGTAGTTACTCAAAAATGTGAAAGTAATAATAGAGAAATTCCCTTCATTGATTTTCTTTTTTTGCGTATAGTATTCCAAAATGGATCCTGTTATGTCCATGATATTTGTTGCTATCATGCTTGCGTGTATCCCACTGCTCATTCATATATAACTACTGGCTAAGAACTAAGAAGCCCTTATTTTTTGTTATCGCCATGTATCTGCCTGCAAAGTTTAATGGTAGTAATGCTTGTGATACAGGTCAGCAACAAAATGGATCCAACTGAGCTAGTCAACCTCATTGAAATCCTGAATCCTCATAACAAGCCAGGAAGGATAACAATAATAGTCAGAATGGGTGCTGAGAACTTGAGAGTCAAGCTACCCCATTTGATTAGAGCTGTTCGTAGGGCTGGGCAAATAGTGACATGGGTCTGTGATCCCTGCCATGGCAACACCATAAAGGCACCCTGTGGGCTAAAAACTAGACCCTTTGATGCAATTTTGGTACATTGTCTTAACCTCTTTCTACTTAGTAGCAGATTGATCATTCATGCTATTTTATGTGTATACTATATAGCTATCTACCATGTTGGCCTCCTGGCGATTGAACTGGAAGAACATTAAATCTATTAAGTCTCTGGTATCATAATTGGCAATTTTTAAGCAGATTTATCATGTTTGGAATAACCTTAGCATTAACTGTTAAGGCATAGAGTCAAATTCCATGAAGCAACATGGACCAATACATTAACTATTATGGCATCCCTTTTCCCTTTTAAGGACAAATGTCACCAAGATCACAGGTGTCTCAACAGCGTGAGTATTATACTTCAGACTAGTGATTGCTGTAAGTCTGCATGTTATAAGTAATAATGCAAGGTTGAAATATCTAATCAGAGCATGGGCCAATTTAATGTAGTACTGAAGGATAGAAATTATGTCATTCCATTGGGCTAATAGTGTGTCAGTATAATGTGATGCTCATTGTATGCTATTCTGTTTGCAGAATGAGGTGCGAGCATTCTTTGACGTTCATGAACAAGAAGGCAGCCATGCTGGAGGTATCCATGTAGAGATGACTGGCCAGAATGTGACAGAGTGCATCGGAGGATCTAGGACGGTGACTTTCGATGATCTGAGCTCGCGATACCACACGCACTGTGATCCAAGGCTTAATGCATCCCAGTCTCTTGAGCTTGCCTTTATAATTGCAGACAGGCTAAGGAAGAGGAGGATTGGAACTACAAACCTCCTCTCTATGGGCTATTAGTCAGCCTCTAGTTGTATGCTTTGGCTTCTCAAAAAGGTTGCAATCTACAAAACCTCGAGCTAGTAGCAAATAAGATGGTTAGTGCTGGTTTTCTCCCAGAATCTCAAGTTTGCATCAACTATCATGTGCACCTGCCAGGTGATTGTCCCTTGAAGATATGGGCAGCTAGAGATGCCGGGAGCTATGGGTTTGTGCTTACAATATGTAATGCGCCGCCATAGGAGGAGGTGATATTTTATATGTTGACTGTTTCTGTCTGTATTGGATCTTTCTTTTCTTATGTCTTCAATTCAATTATCTGGTGAATAGCCGAGTGTGCTTTTCGCCCGGGTTGATTTATGTACCATGTAGATGTAGAGTGGGGCCAAGGGTTCGTTTATGATTTTTCTTTGTGGCAAGATAAGGTGAAGTTGCCATAAAATTGATGCGTAAGTAATGCAGCAGTACTGAGCATTAGCGTGATTATTATAATATTATCATGATTTTTTAGCCATTTTAGCGTGAATTTATCTTTATTCTAGCATTGCATTTCCATGTAACTGGGCATGAAATATATTGACCCTTATGTCACCCTTATAAAGTGTTTTTTTTTGTAAGTATTAAGGAGTTTTATATATAAAAGAGAAACTCATGTAAAATATAAAATATAAGAGAGGAGAGTAATTTATTCTAAATTTTAATTAATAAGTTTGTTTAAATATGAAGAATGAAGGGAAAAAAAAGACTAAAATTAGTAAATTACTCAAACCCTTGTGTCGCTCATATTTTTTTTAATTACGGAGTTGGTATTTATTAACTAAAGAGAGATATTTGAAATTGGTTCCTAAGTCGCTCTTATGTCACAGTTTAAGTCTTTAGGTGACTCACATGTTCTAATATTTATGTAAGTAACCTTTATTCTGGACAAAAAATCAGATTAGCTAAATATCAATTGGCAACATATCATATTTAGATTAATTTATTTTGTACTTAAAATAGTTTATAATAAAAAAAATTAAAAAAATTAAACTTTTAATTTATTCATTTAAAAATTATGTCGATATTATTTTAATTCTTTAAATAATATTAATATTAATTTAATTATTAAATTATAAAAAATAATATTATTTTAATCTTTTAAAAAAATTAACAGTAATTTAATCCTTTAATCACTAAAAATATTATTAATTTAGTCCTTCAATTATACAAAATTAATATCAATTTAGTTTCTCAATTATATATATCAATTTATTTCATATCCGTATATAAAAGGATAATTTTGATATTACTTTATATAATTTAAAAATTAAAATAATATCAATATTTTTTTTAGGGAATGATGTTGACATAATCTTTAGAGAATTAAATTAGAAATTTACTCTAAAAAAAACTTAAAGAAAAATAATTTTTTCTTTAAAATTAAAAGTTACCAAATATGTCCTAAATGTTTCGGACCGAAGTATAGCTCAATTATGGGGGATAGCTGTAAGTTTCATAACGCAACAGTAAAATAAAAATATAGAAAAGAAGGAGCACCGCGCCCAAACAAAAGAATTATAATATTTTAAAATAAAGTTATAAGTATTTTAAAATTTAAAATTTTAAAATAATTTATTTTAAAATATTATAACTTCAATTAAAATATTTATAAACTTATTAAGTTTTGTTTAATATACTATATAAGAAATAAATAATATAATATAATTAATATTATTAATTTTTATATAATATTTTAATAAAATATTTAATATTAATTTATTAAATTAAAATACGTTTATTTAATTATATAAAATTATATAAAATAAAATAATTTAATTTTATATGTTATAAAAATAAAATTAAATAAAATTATTTTAATAAAATATTATATTATTTAATATTTTATTTAAATATTATATAAAATTATAAAAATAAATAATATTAATTATTATATTATATAATTCATTCCTTGTAAAGTATACCCAACGAATCCTTAGTGTAATCATATGCAAGCAATTCTTTGAGCGACCGACTGGTCCCCAAAACAGAATATTCCCCGCAGACCGATGCGTTAGCTAACTCACTATCCACACCTCACAAACAACATTGACATGCAGCTCGCCATTCTGGTTCATCACGTGATCGCCTGAATCGTAAAGCTGAAGTAGATAGGGGGTTTTACTTTTTATTAGGGTACTGAGGAAGGGTTATTAGCAACAAACGATTCAAATTCATTTTGGTCAGTTATATGTTTCATCACAACCGGTAGCAATATCAAACTGACAAGTGAGGAGTGAGAACAATAAATATTCTTCCTTTCTTCCTTGTAGAACTTCAATCGTTATGAGCAGCTAAGTAGACACATTTCTCATATTTAGCACATAAAAATTGGCCTCACATGTTTAAAATTAATTGATTATCATTACTTAATCATGTATAGTTAACTTAGTGTTTAAATCATAAATTTCTTGACGCAATCCCTTTTATCTTCATTGTTATATATAAGTGTATTATTAATTAATATATATATTATTGGTTAAATATGTCTGACACTTAACTAATTAATTATTCTCACCATCTCAACAAATAATTAATTGTATGTAGTTAAAGAGTTAAATTAACTTAATAATAGATTAATTTCAACTATGTAAAATGTGTAAGACCAACTTTTATATCCAATGAATCAATGATAATTTCTCTTTCTTCTTTCCTGTTTCTCCTTTCCCACCCTAAACAATTAAGTCAGGCCTTAATGGTAACGATGAAATCTGTGGACAGGACAAGACAATAAATAAAATTGGACTCATCAAATTCAAGCAGTCCACCCAACCCATCAACGACCGCTGCCGAAGTTCCAAGGAAAAAAAATTATTACACAATCTTAAATGTGATTATATTTCATTCATTTATATTTTAATATTTTAATATTAACTAATTAAAAAGTATACTTAAAAGAAGACACACACTCACGAAACTGGAATAGTTAAATTTTATTTTAAAAAATATATTTTTAAATTATTTAATATTAAAAAATTAAAATATAAATAAATACAATTTATTTATTTTTTGGTAGATGTACGGGGCCAAAGCCCAAAACAAAAGGACTACAAACGGCAACCTCTGGACGAAGTTCGCAATAAAAATATGCAATAATTTCTCCCAGACAAAGGAAAGCCGGAGAGACAAGGACGAAGTGGCCGCGCCATGTGCCATGTGCCATGTGCCATGTGCCATGAGGGTGTCGGAGACAACAAGCGGTGGGGTTCAAAGAAAGGAAATGGAAAATTACAGCACTTATGGTGGCAAAATACTTGAAGTTCATGAGATCTAACATGGAACGAATAAATATTTAATAATTAATCCGAGTATGGATATCCTAAAGAAGAAAATTGGATACAGGAAGGAATACCAAAATAATACTGGCACAAACTTATTGCAGGATATGTCTATGGAAGAAATTGTGATATGTTTATGAAGTACCATTAAAATTATACTCACATTCAATTATATTTTAACATTTTCATATTAAATAATTAAAAAATAAATTTATCAATATAACATTAAATGTATTTTTTTTCTTAATACTGAAATGCCAAGATATAATTAAATAAAACATAATCCTAATAATACTTCGTGAGTACGTAAGAATTTCTCATCTTGCAACAGTAGACAACCACAGTGACTGGATGACACAGCCCCCTTACAAACTCCCCCCCCCTTTTTTTTTTTCTTTTTGACAAACTCATTGATGCCAAGTTCACGCTTCCAAACAGCACATACACGGTCACCTGCATTATTTCTATGGATAAATTACAGTCACTAACACTGATAAAATATTCGAAGGCAACTCTAAACCATTTGCCAAGAACTAAACAAGAAACATAGAAGACCAGTAACAAAGCCTAATGACAAATGAACAATAGATATTCTCCTCAGTCACAGAGAACACAATGCGGATGAAGATAGTGCCATTAAATGCTCCCTATATCAAATTGAAGCAAAAATTATTGTTCCAGGATGCACCCTTCCTCATATCTTTGACACAATTTCATATGATCTAATAGTACGGCATGAACCGAGTTGGCCTTCTAAACCTGGGAACCTTCCTGCAGTATGTTTAACGGAATAAGTGAGAAAATATCAATCAAAACAACTAGGATTAACATACGCAAATGTAAGCAGCATACCCGTATCCATAAGGGGAGTAAAAGTATGGAGGCGGATATGGCCTCCTGAAGCGATATCCCATGTAAGGATTAAAGCGCCTAGGACGATATTGTTTCAATCCAGGAACATTGGTCCTCTTAGGCAAGACCTGGAAATATATAAATCCAAATCATAAAAAACCATTAATTTATTAGAATGATCTCATGGCTAATTTAAACCCAAGGTTTGCATGAACTTCACAAATAATAGCAACTGAAATTTGAAACAACATACCTTCAATTGACGGCCATGCAATTCAGATTCATTCAAGAGGAGAGCCTCTTGAACAGCTTCAGTTTCAAGGAATTCCACATAAGCAAAACCTTTAGGCTGGCCAAACTTGTCTGTCAGGATAGTGACCCTGTTCACTGTACCACATGATTGAAAGTGTTGCTGCACTTCTTCTGGTGTGCATGCATAATCAACCTGCAAAACACAAATCAATTCCATGCCCATAATGCATAATATAACATTAGTCCAGAAGGCGCTCACATCTGAATCAGTTATCATAAAAAGAAACTGGACTCCAGAAGCACGCTGTCATAGATCACATATATATTCAAGAGTCTTGCTCTAGCAAATTTTATTTTATCATATTACCCCAATATCTTCAGTTACAACCCTTCCAAAATGCAAAATATAAAAAGTTAAAACTTACAATTACTTTTGCATTAATGCTGTATTTTATGGGGAATTAAATAAATGACAGAGGACAATTTATATAAAATTCCTGAATACTTAAATTACTACTTTTGTCTGTTAAAAATGGAAAAAGAATCAAAGAGAGACATCTGATTTTTTTTAACTGCTCTTCCCTATAAACCAAATTGACTCTGATTTTTTTTCAAGAACGCATGCCAGGCCTCCCTCTTAGTACCTCCAAATCAATGCATGGTAATTAATTTCAACCACAACAGAAATCAGTATTCTCCCAACTCCTTGGAAACACCTCAAGAAATCCACCAATTCTGACTCCATAAACAACCAACTCAGATCAAAACAGGAGCAGAACTTCTCTAGGGCATAGGGGGCTACTGCCCCCCCAAATAGATATATTTTTTTAAACTAGTGATAGATCATTAAATTTTGTCTCTTAAAAAATTTATTTTCTATAAACTCACACTGTTTAAGAGAAATTTTTGTGTAGACTCTACACAACTTGTGTAAACTAAGTCTACAAAAAACTGATGCATGTAAATTTTTTATTGAGACTAAGTCTATGTAAAAATTTCTCCTACTCCCCAGAAATTTGTTTTCACCCACAATATTTAACTTCATTGCTACCTCCTTCTTCACCTCCAAAATTTGGCTCCTGATCTGTCTTTCTCTTTTTGCTAATAATAGGCTTTCACTTCATTATTTGTATCGATGTACTAATTACTAGACCAGCAGATGAATGGCAGTCTTACAATGATATATAGTTGTGGCACTTCATCCTAATTCATTAGACTGTAGTCCTGATTGCCCCTCCAAAATTTTATGTCAAGTTCTGCCACTGGATCAAAACATGATATCCCCAAATATATAACCAAAACAAGCCATGTACCCCATTAAAAAGTTTGCTTACAACTTCTTAATGCTTACAATCATTTTATGGGCTCTTCTCAATCTCCAGAGAAACCTTTTCATGCATTCTACTATTTAGTTTCCTCCTCATAACAAATTTACAACAAGCACCAATCTTTCTGGTCTACAAATTACCCCAACAATGAGCAAGGTTGCAATACATATGTAGTATGGAACTTTTTAAAGCAATGCATCATCAATAAAAATGATTAAGAGAAGCTTTAAGGAATTGGTTATAATTCTAACCCTTTTTGTAAAATTTGTAGCATGAGAACTTATTAAGAAATGATAAAAGAGGGGGAAAAAAGGGAAAAGAATCTAAACCATCATACGCAAAGCATAAAAAGGACTTAATGTTCAGTAAAATTTCTTGAAATGAGGTAGAAAAAGCCTCAGCCAAAAGATATCTGGTAGTCTAATTCATAGAGGTGAAAATAATTATGAGATAAAGGTCATAGGGAAGCAGCAGCTGCGTACCCCTTGGCACGTCTGCTAAATGACACACAACAGAGGCACCAAAGACCTCATTGCAGTCAGTAACAGGGCTCTATGACTAAGATTGCATGCCCAACACTTACAGAATGTTCTTCCAAAGAACCAAAAGCTGTCTCCTCGAGTAGTGACGTTGAAGCATCTTTAACACATTCTACCTCCATCTGTACCAGTTTCAGCCATCCCCATGAGATGCCTTACAAATTTCCTCAATGTATCCTTTATTTTTCCTTTTTCATACTTCATTTCTTTCTTTTTTTCTCAACTTGATTCTATTTTTCCTTCTGTAAAATGTTTTCTCATTTCTTTTTCTTTTCAGAAACTTCCAAGTGTTTCCCCTCAATCTCTTTTGATTTTTTATCCCCTCTTTTGATATCTTATTAAATTTCAATAGCACAATATGCATTCTCTTTCCCCTCTAGTACAAGCCTAAAAGAACACCAATTACACCCACAAAATACAATGTAAGCATCCCAGCGCTAATAATAGAACTTGAGTAATAAGAATGACCCTGCGATCATAGTGAGACATAAAGTCAAACACTGTCTCTGAAGATGAACAGTATTCACTCCAAAAGAAAAGAACATGGACAATTTCAAATATATTATAATGCAGGAATGCAACACGAAATGAACCCATATAGTTTAGTTTGAGATCCATTCAACCAAGTTTACTGACAACAACTAATAGAATTATTGCCCGCTTCAAAACCAGGCCAAAGCCGTAGACAATGGAGATATCCAATGAACAGATAGCGTTACTGAGAACAAGTCTGTCCTTGGTGACAAACACGTGTGAGACGTTTCAAATTTAAGGATGACTAAAATTGATAAAAAGAACAGTCAGACAGTCACAGACAAAAAAAAATTACATAGGAGTAAAAGAGAAAGCTTCAAAAAAATTTTCTCTCTGAGACATTCCCAAAATTTAAAAATCTGTCATAGATCCCTGCTAGTTACCCAACATAGAAGAAGCAACACAGGTATAAGAATATGAGCAGATTGTATCAGGGCTCTAAATAGTAAATACTAAATACCCTTGACGAAACTCATCCTCCAATCTAACAGGCTAATTGCTAGTGGATTTGGATCACAACCCCCATATGGAAATTTATTGTTAAAGTTTTATCTAGCTCCTTGAATGGCAGAAAACAATGTTTCTTGAAATAGTATTACAGACCACTTCGTGTATCTGAACATAATGTACTTGGATAGACACAACTTATATGTTTATCTACCTCCTTGAATGGCAGAAAACAATGTTTCTTGAAATAGTATTATAGACCACTTCGTGTATCTGAACATAATGTACTTGGATAGACACAACTTATATGTTTTTCCTAGTATCACATACAAATACCCAGGATGAGCAGCACACTTTGAACAAAATATATTCAACTGAATACTTGCCTAAAGAAAAAGGCATCAAGATGAATAATTTATCCATCTTAAACAACATGGATGATAATACAATCCCCGTCTAGATAGCATGAAATATGTCTTCCCTGTATAATTGTCATATATTATTATAGACTTGATATATCAGGATTCAGGACCTTGGAGGCACAGACAAACTGAAAAAGAATGCTAAAAGTATAATCATTTCCATAATTTAACATTTATTTGGCATTATCTTCAAAATAATTGCCTTACTATATTTGCATCTAAGTTTGGAAAATTTAATTTTGATCCAATGTTAGTGTTTTACATTGTAAATGAACCATATGATTCCATTTATTTAAAAGACTGTTGAAAAATTTTACTGCAAGTAAAATACCATAATCACTCCAATGATGTGACATTTTCATGTTTCTTGATAGAATATAGAATTCTACATGGAAAATGGATGAAAGTTAAACACAATTTTGGAACGATAGATGAATAACAAACAAACTAAAAGCTAAGTTGTCACAATCCCAACTACGGAAATTTACAATTTGGGATTATTCATTTTGGTTACAGAACCTACCAAGAATGTAAGGACTATTATATTGCATCAAGTAGTGTATGGTTAAGATATGTTTAACAGCAACAGATTCAGAAATAAGGACGAGAAAAATCAAACCACTCATATAACCCCATGTTACTAACTGACACAATCTGTTTTGTATATCTTTTATTTTGGGAGGGGCGGAGAACCATAGTTCAAACTAGAAAACTGTCAATGAAGCGAGATAGGGTGATTCATACATTGCCAACAAAAACAGACCGAGAATCTGCCTCCTCCTTGCTTGCCTGAGAAGCAGCTGCACTAGCGGGATCTACAAAGGAGATTCAATCAAGTTGAAAAAATGAATGTAAATAAATAAAACAAGTAGGATAAGTCTTTACTTTTGTTAAATATTAATGAGATGACTTGGTAAATTGTTAGATTCTACGTCTGTGGTATACACTTTAGCATGAAGCAAATATCAGTCAATTTTAAACATTGCTAGAGAAAGTAGGAATAATTAAAGAATATTTCACAATAACAACCTTGGTTAGAAATGTCATGTTAGCCCCAAGGTTTCATAAAGTTTTAACTTGTTGATTATGATGACAACAAACAATTTGAAGCAAGATTGTCATTCAAGCTCTTATGAGTTAATTTTTTTACCAATAATCATTAAAATGAGCTTAATTGTAAATTTGTTGTTTGGTTATATATAATGCACTTATATCTGGGCAAGAAAGGTCATTCTATGCAGGTGGAACAAGCTGCAAAGTTTCACATTCTCATAACTGAAGAACTTCACATTCTACGAAAAGCTAAGCTAGCTCATGATGATGATAAGCATGCTCAAGTCTGGCAGAAAGTCAAAGCTTCAATAAGTTTCACGAAGCACGAGATAGGACAACTCAAGAGGCAGTTGAGAACTTGAGATACAAGTTGTCGAAACCAGACATGAAATCAAATTATGTAAAGAACATGATAAGATCTCTAACAAGTAACAAGTCATCCAGTCGAAAGGACAACACAGACAAGGATAACCGAGAAAGATAATAAGATCGATCAATACAGAGTTATCGAAAGACGCGGCAACAAGAAAAAAAATCAAATTCAAAAACTTTAACAAGCTATTGATTGAATTTCATACAGCACGACGCAACAACTCAAATATCGTAGTTAACTTTTTCCAAACCAAAAGGAAAACAAGAAACCTAGCATGGAAAGAGTATAATCGTAAACAAGGAAATCAGAATTAGAAAGAGAGATAGAGGAGGAGTGAAAGAAAACCTTGAACTGCGCCCATCTCCTTCTCTACCTTGGCTTGCATTTCACGAAGAGCCGCGGCTTCCTCTTCCATTTCCTTCAGGCGCTTCTTCATCTCGTCCAGCTCCTGCAGCGAGAAATTGCACAAAAAAAAGTGCACGAACAGCGTTACTCTTGCCAATTCGGAACTAACTAGACATTGATTGAGTTTGGGGAACAAGAAGACCTTGACAGCGTCGTCATCGGCGGCGGACATATCGACGTCGGGATGGTCGTGGTGAGAGTCGATGTCTCCTTCCATCTCTCCGACGTCAGGGATCTCGCCACCGTACACCTCGTGCTCTTCCTCCTCCATCGTCCCCTCTTTTCAGATTTTGCACAGCGAAGTGAGGAAGAAACAAAGGTTTATCCCTGCAATGTGCAGGATTAAGAGTATCCTTTTTTTATTCTTTATTATTTATATAATTATTAATTATTATGTGTTTTTTTTTGGTCTACTAATTATTTTGGGTTAAACTTACTGTTAGAGTCTAAAGTGGGTTCTGGCTTTTATTTGTTCGAGGTGGGGTGGCCCAAACTTGTCAATGAGGCCCAAACTTTTATTCTTTCTACAAATCGCATAAAGTTTATTCAGCTCAATGTATTCCAAAAACAAATCAGCTCGAGATTGATGACCAGAAAAAATACAAAAACAAGAAGAAACAGCACAAGATTCAAGTTACATTAGTTTATAGAGCAACGGGTTGATATGTGCGCGTCTTGGAGAGAATTAATTATTATTGATGTAAAAATTAATAAAAAATATTTGAATAAATTACTTCAATATTGTTTCTATTTATTTGTTTTTTTATAATTTTTTTATTTTCAAAACATATATATTTTCCTCTCTAAATATTTTTATAAATTTATATATACCTCTCCTAAGTTCTAATACAAATCTCCTTTATATTTTAAAAATACATTACACATATTTCTTTTGAGAAGAGAGGTCTATGTAAGTTTTGAAAATAAGAAATTTTTTATAAAAAAATAAATAAATAGAGAGAAACTTAAAGTGATTTACTCAAAATATTTGTATATGCAATAAGAAAAGCTATTTTCAAGAATATGATTAATGAATTGTAAATAAATGTTTGATTTTGTTTAATTTTTTTTAATACAAAACTAGATCCTCGCAAAGATAATGTTAATGAAGATGTTAGGCCGCATAATGAATTAACTTATTAGGCTTAAAATATTTGCACAGTATAAAATATAATACTAAAATCAAAATCAGTTAAGAAATAAGTAAATGATTAAAATATAATACGTTTTCATCTATCTACCTACAATAATTATTATTTATTGATAATAATGATTGAGCTTAATTGAAGGACAGATATAGCAAATTATGGGTATTGTCATGATGAAGGTTTGCTTCTCCAAGCAAAGGCAAATCGTATGACATTTTTTCTCAGTTCTCACTTTTCACATTTAAAGTGCTTATTGTAAATATTTTTTTATACAGATAATTTTATCTAAATTCTTCACTTCTAGCCCATTATAATAACTTAAAAAACTTATGTTCTTTGCTAATAAATAACAATAAACTTGCATGGCATTCCAATATTAAAAAAAAACTGTTAAATCAGAAATAAAGTATACTAAATCTATAATGAACAAGTCAGCATCTCACAATTCTATTTTTAAGCCAACTAGCAATTTTTTAGGAATTCTCAATTGTTAGTATGTCTTTTTAACTCTCGTCTTCATCACTCTCACAACAATCAACTTTCAATTTTGATGTTACTGGTCAGAGAGTTATAATGTTCTCACTTGCCATCCAAGTACCTTTAATTGCACAATTTATAGGTATTGCCACCTGAGATGAGTTTTTCAAAAGCATTGCCCATGCTTCTAACTTATCTTCCAAGTCACATAGTGTATTCTTTACAGTGTATTTGAGGCAACAGAAAAATACAAGAAGTCTCCCCTTGCTTTTCATTTATCAATCACAAATTCCTTCATTGTTCCAATGGGCAATGCGACGGTCTATAAGAGATATATTGGAGGTAGCTGCTGCAGGCAATTACCCACAAGGTCAGTCTGTGGATATTTTTAGTTAATCTTATATACAGATATTTGCTTGCTTTATTGGTGTGTGAAGAACTTAGCAGAATAGGTAGTATATTACAAATATATTATAAATAGATTATATTATAACAATGTTAAACATATCATTATCATATACAATATATTAAAAAAGATTTATATTTTTAGTTTAATAATATAGAATATATTAAAATTAAAACTCATACTTGATAAAAAAAACGATAATTAAATTAATCACACAATATGTGAGTTTATATCTAATTTTAAATTAAAATTATTATTTTCTTTTATTTTTATTTATTATTTAAAATAATTATATAATGATTAAAAAATTATCAAATAATTCTAATTATAAAAAATATAGTTTAATATAATTAAATTATTATTTTTCTTATTTTATTAATATTTTTTATTCTTTTTAATTTTTTTATTTCATTAATTTTTTATTAAAAAATAAAAAATAATTAATGTTTTTTAATATTCTCAAATTATATATTTTTTAATATTAATATTTTTAATTGATATTCTAGCCTAATAACATTTTTTATTTCTCTTGCATAAAAAATAAAAGTAGACGGATTGAAGATGTTTACAGACACACCGACTCTAAAAAATTGATTTTGAAGTTGACAACAATAAGAAATTGCCGCCAGCGTGACCAATCTGAGCGAGACAACTAAGCCGAGACATACGCACGCGACGCTTTTTGACGCCGCGATCACTGTAATGTAAACTGCAAAGCTGTTCCCAACCACGCTTCTATTTTATCGTTACAAGAAAAGATCCCGTCCCAACACAATCACGCTCATCGAAACAAACAGCCAATAATCCGACGCCATCTGTCACGCAAGCAGCTTCACTAATAGTGCTTTGAATATATTAATCTAAACCGATAGAGATACAAACTTAGGGAGCGAGTGGGAAAAATCAGAGTTGCATCGGATCGAAGAGAAGAGGAAAGTGGAAATGGCGAGCGCAGGAGGAGGTGGTTATGGAGATGCGAACCAGAAGATAGACTACGTGTTCAAGGTGGTGCTGATAGGTGACTCGGCGGTGGGGAAGTCACAGATACTGGCTCGGTTTGCGAGGAACGAGTTCAGCTTGGACTCCAAGGCCACCATCGGCGTCGAATTCCAGACTCGGACTTTGGTCATACAGCACAAGAGCGTCAAGGCTCAGATCTGGGACACTGCTGGCCAAGAACGGTTTTCTTCTTTATTTCAACCTCTCTCTACTTTCCTGTGCCTCCATTTATTAGCTATAGCAACCTCTTTCGTTTTACCATAATTGTCAATTTTTTTTTTCTGGATATTTGTAGTGTAGACTGGAGATCTTCCTCTTCAGTCTTCACTACGCATTTCGGTATCTGTTTGCGACTCTGCGTTGCTGTTACTTGT
Source organism: Castanospermum australe (assembly GCA_019955255.1). NCBI lineage: Eukaryota > Viridiplantae > Streptophyta > Magnoliopsida > Fabales > Fabaceae > Castanospermum > Castanospermum australe. The sequence goes on from NSJW01000002.1 coordinate 807,849, forward strand.
GCCTTTGAATCAGCCTTCATTTGGTTTATTTTCGTGGCGGTAGTTAACTTCCTTCGTGCTCGCTCCGATCGAGGCAAAAGACTGTATAGTTTAACTTTGACCTAGATGTTAGATTTAATTGAGCTGATCTACTCTGCTGATTAGTTCAATTCTGCGAAGTTTCATCATGTTTGTTGTCAACCATGTTGCGGCAGCTTCGTTCAAAGTACTGATTGGTCAAACCAAGTTCAATTTCAAATGTTTAGGGCTTGGGGGATAGACTATCACATATAAACCATCTTGGACTTCAGCTTGTCCAATCATCTTCAAGGATTTCAGGTCCTGGAGAAAGCATTTAGCAGACTGAAAGATTAGTTGACAATTGAGTGAAAGTATGAGTTTAGTAATGGAGACTAAGTTGTATGAAAATTCAGGTACAAAAAGAACATCAGAAAGATTAAAAGAATCTGAAAACACGATTGTGCCAGAATAACGAGCAATAACCTGATTATTATTTGGAAGTTTTACTGTAATTGGCATGATCCTTTTGTATGATATAAAATAGGACACATATGAACAAATATGATCTGTTGCACCGGAATCTAAAAGCCAAGTATGAGATAAAGTAGAAACAGAAAGAAGGATATGATTACCTGATGCGGAATTGGTGAATGGAACAGTGTTGATATGGTTGGTAGCATGAGAAGTGGCCTGCGGCAATAATGCTAGGAGACTATGGTACTGCTCTCGAGTGAAAGCATAGACTGGTGTATCAGAAGTCTCTTGCCGTGGCAATGATTCAGTAGGACTTGTAGGCTGTTCTGCTTGAACTTGATTAGCTGAGGCTCTTGAATTGCGAAATTTGAAGCTAGGAGGGAAGCCATGCTTCCGATAACATGTATCGACAGTGTGGTTTGTTTTACCACAATATGTACAGAGCTTTTGAGTGGATTGATCTTTAGCTTGAGAAGATGAGGTATATTGCCGTGGCTTGGTGAACTTTGTGGCAAATTTGCCAGAGGCATCAGTAGTACTAGACAGAATTTGGATGTCAGAAATTGCGGGCAGTGATAAGTGTCTCTCTTGTTGAATTACAAGGGAAAAGACTTTGTTGACAGTAGGTAAGGGATCCATCAAAAGAATTTGCGATTTGATATTAGCAAAAGCATCAGTTAAAGCCATTCAGAAAATGCATGATGTAATCTTGTTCACAGTAATTCTTGAAAATAGGAAGAGCAATGCACGCACAAGGAAGAGGACAAGAACAGGCAGGGATTGGACGAAAAGTGATCAACTCATCCCAAAGAATTTTCAATTGCATGAAATAATCAGTAACAGGAAGGTCACCTTGTTTGAAAGAATAGATTTCCTCTTGTAGTGAAGAAATTCGAACCAAGTCACATTGAGAAAAACGAGCTTTGAGATCGGCCCAAACGTCGGAAGCTTAATCAAACCACAAAACACTCTGCGCTATCGAAGATGAAACCGAATGAATCAGCCATGAAAGCACCATAGTGTTGCAGTGCTCCCATGCTGAAAACAACGGATCTGCTACGGGAGGCATAGGAATCGAGCCATCAACAAATCCAAGCTTGTTCTTGGATTGCAGTGCCATGCGCATGGAACGGGCCCATGGATGGTAGTTGGAACTGGTAAGGGTGGGAGAGACAAGGATTAGGGCGGGATTTCCGTTCGGATGCAAGAAAAATGGATTGGAAGGGTTCTGTAAATGATCTGCAACAGGATTTGCAGCCATTGATGAAAGCTTTGAAAGAGGAAAAAGAACTTAGATGCAGCGGAAGAAGCTCTGTGATACCATAATGAACAATTTGATTAGAGAGGAAGAAAGAAAATGTGACGTTTTCATTCATGAGAGCAACGTGCTCTGTTTATATACAAAAAAATATAGCTGAGCTGGACAAAACTAACTGTAACCAATCACTAACTAATCATTAACTAATTATACAATTAAATACTAATTAATCTGTTGCTGCTGTAATAGTTTTGCATATGGAAAGAATTCATGTCCTGAACTTGATGTCATTGCTAATAGCAAGAAATTATTGTACACTCCTGGAGCGCGCGCCACTAGAATTGTGCTCTCATCTAATTATATTTTTACATTTCAGACACTTCTCAAGGTAAAAAACATACTCACCAATTCTAATCGTGAAGAGTGTTTTCTAATCATTTAATGTTGAGATGTCATAATATAAATGGATGGAGCGCATCTATGTGGAGCTTTGGGAACATGCAATAATTTCTCCTTTCTTTGAGGTGATTTTGAGCTGTAAAACCTTTCTCCTTGCTCACAAGCTGTCTCCTATTTAACCCAGGTTTTCTTAGGGATGATTTTGAGTGTGTAGGTAGTCTTATTGATGCAGGACCAAAGCATGAAAAGGGAAAAGAGAGGGATGCTAGATATCAATATAGATTCTAGCATAAGACTTAGAAATCTACTAGGCAGATTCTCTGGAATCTACCAGGAGATATAGAAAATTCTGTGGAATAATATTCTTAAGTGGAAATATACGTTTTCCCATTCTACAGATTGCATACCATTTTATAGGCTGCAAGTAAAAAATCTTCTAGAACTTCTTAATCCATATTCCCAATAGGGCTTCAGTGCTATCATATTTACCTTAAAATTCAATAAAATACCCTAACAAATCCTTAGAAATAAGTCCAGGAACCGTAATTCAAGTGGCACCAAATTTTTTCGAAAATTGCTTGATCCCAGGATGAAATCTCCTCAAGCCAGTTTACTTGCACTTTAGCCTATCTTCCCCTTTTCCACATCAGGTCATAGATCTCCTTTGTAACAAAAAATCCCCTAGAAATTATTCATACATAATTTCCAACAAAATAATCAAGTATCGATACATCATGGTTGACCCCTTTTGTCCTGCATCATTAATAGCAGAACTAGTTCCATGTCCTATGCATACAACATGGCTTAAAAGTAAATGATGTATTGACAAATTTCGAATTTCCTTATTTGTGAACTGGAAAAAACAAATGAGACATGCTTGCGACATTTCAAATGAGATTCGGTTGTCATATTTGTGTCTTTGCAACTATATATTTTGCATTTATATGATGGAATGACCATGTGATTGTGCTTTTTTTCTCGTTTTAAAGGAATTATTCTTGCTTAGAAGTTTTTGTATCTGTCAAACTTGTATTATGGTCATCCACTTTGTCAGTTGTATATGTTAGCAAGTATGTAGAACTAAGAGCTATTAACAAATCTAATCCCTTTGGATTTATTTTTTCTGTTACTAGTTCTATGCTATCATCAATTCTTTTGCAGATAGATTAGCTTTATAGGAATTGATTATTGATGCCGTCTGGGAAATCATTAATTGTTGTGTTGTTGACTTTCAAGCTGTTTGACCTCTGCTGTTTCTTCTTCCTGGCTCTTGCCGTATTTATACTCACTATTTTCAAGCTGTGTGACAATAAATAATGCATAGAAAAGGAAAACAGAAACAAATATGGAGAGTGCATGTTTGTACATTTTGGTATCTTTTTAAGAAATTGCAATTGATGGAAGTGGCCTCATGGGCAATCTATGCAAAAGGTTTGCACTTGAAAGGGGGCTGTGGGTATTGCAACAATTTAAAAAAAAAAAATTATCAGTCTATCAGCTCAATCCTTTGGAGACAGTTATTATTAACAACTATGTTATTTTTACATCTTAATCCTACACTTTTCTCATACACCTACTTTTATGGTAAAAAGAAAGAAAGAAAAGGGAAAAGTAAAAAGAAATTGAATTTCTTTCTTTTCTTTATTATCATTCACGGTAGGTGCATGGAGAGAAGTATATGATTCAAGTGTAAAAATAACATTTTTGTATTAATAATTGTTTTCAAAACTTGGCTATTTTGGTTCAGTAGCTTTCTGCATGAACCATGAGGCATCATTTAGTGTTAAGTCATTTGGCATAAATGTTAGACTTAAGGCATGCCATATGATTTGAATGCCATTTTTTTCTGGTCAAATTGTATATGCTGACATAGTTAGTATGGACATGTTCTCCTTCACATTAGTTATTTTTAATCTGCTAGATTTAGTATTTTTTTTCCCTGGATGAGTTTTAGATTGAGTCTTTGCTTCTTCACATAAAAAACTGAATTGCAGAATGCCCTGATATATCAATGGTTTATTCTACAGATATAGAGCAGTTACGAGTGCATACTACAGGGGTGCTGTTGGGGCAATGTTGGTTTATGATATCACCAAACGTCAGAGCTTTGATCACATACCTCGTTGGCTAGAAGAGCTGCGTAACCATGCTGACAAGAATATAGTCATCATACTCATAGGAAACAAAAGTGATCTTGAGAGCCAGCGCACAGTACCCACAGAGGATGCTAAAGAATTTGCTGAGAAAGAAGGCTTATTTTTCTTAGAGACCTCAGCACTGGAAGCGACTAATGTTGAAACAGCCTTCATGACTGTTTTGACAGAAATCTTCAACATCGTCAACAAGAAGAACCTAGCTGCTGGCGAAAATCAGGGAAATGGCAACTCGGCATCTCTGTCTGGCAAGAAGATTGTTATTCCCGGTCCTGCTCAAGAAGTCCCTGCTAAGAGTAAGATGTGTTGTCAGTCATCCTGACTTTATAATTTATTTCAATTTACTAGGTTTCCTGGTTTTATGTTCCCTTTACCAATTTTTAAAGGTTTGGCGCATTTCCTTTGTACATTTACATCATTCAAAAATTGTATTTTGCTTGAGCTGCTGAGTGAAGACCTAACGATGGAGGTAAAACAAATTGCTTGGTACAATCTCCATGAATTTCGTAGGTGGATTTGTTGGACATGGGAACAGGGTTGAATGTAAAATGTTGACATGCGCATAGCATGATATGGCGCTGTTTACCACTCTGGTCATATTGTAAGCCTGGATTTGGCGGATATAGTTCTTTAGAGTTCCAGAACCAACATTATTCTGAAACTTATTATATGTATCGTACATGGCTAAACAAAGTTGCTGTTACATTGTGCTATCCAGCAATTTATCAATTGTGCGGCAATATACAGAAAATACCCTTTAGCAAGGACGGCATATTTAGATGAGATGTGGACCTCGATGCCCATTGAGCTTAAAATTCATGAATATCACTGGTAACCTGGATGCAATTCCAACGACTTTCGAAAATTGAAAAACGTTACGGTGGTGTAAGTAGAATGGAAGCCATACATATTAGCAGCAGAGTTTACAAGAAACATTATGGCAACCTTTCAAAGCTATAGAATATTAATATATTAATACAAATATGAAGCTATGCCAAAAGAACATGACATGGTTAACAAAAAAAAAAAAAAAACCAAAATCGTAACTAACGTGTCATCGGGAAGGAAAAGCCACAAATTTCTGTAGATGCTCGTAAGGATGGGACCGTGGCAACCGTGACTAAAAATGTAGTTTGACTACACACAGTAGAACTGAGTAATAAATATCTAATACTAGTTAACATTCACTTTTATCCACATCCTCACTTTTACCGTTCGACTCCTGTACTTCATCTCCCACGTTACTAGACGGTTTGTCCACATGAACGGAGGAGTCCTTTTCTGTGTCTAGACGCATTGAAAGCCTTTCAAGCAGTTCTTGGCAGTCTATTGCAGTAACCATCACCGTCAAACTCGCCCTACCCTTCCAGCATCCAATGGCTATTGTTGACTTATCCACTTGGAGGGACTCTGTAGCAGCTCTGTTCCCTGCACAAAAGACAAGGTCGCGTGAACAGTCGTGTCAATGGGCATTTACCCTCTCTACAGCATGGTGATACATACCTTCACCCAGAACTACCACACAACAGCCTGGCATTAGGTTTGCTGCCTTTTCACCAAACTCGGCATCAACAAAATCTGAAAACTTTACAGCTTTATATTGCAGAAGATGCTTGAAGTCTACAGGAGATGCACGTAGAATCTGTTTGGTCATGTGTGGGAGAATAAGGGGCAACCCTTCAGATGAGATCCGGAAAGCACATGGTGCAGAGCTACCTTCGCGTGAAGTCTGTCTTTCCTATAAGATGAGGGCAAGAATATTTCACTCAATTATTGACAAGAACTAATCAAAGAACTCATTTTCTCATCGACAGTCAAGGACTGACCAATAAATATTTCTCATTGCAAAGCAATCAGGTTTGTAAAAAAAGTTCTCAATGAACTATTTACTTTTTATATTACAAATATATATTCCATACCAATTATCATATGTCCAAATGAAATATCCAACAATATTCAACAATTCAAAAATTAAAATTTAGTCAATGAAACAGAAATAGAAACGATTAACTCAGCACCCAAAGTAATGGGTTGGGTACTAACTTTTAAATATTACTTAAATATTACTAACTTCTTAAATATCAAAGTGTTAATAAGCTTATACACTATACTTTTGCTAATCGAACACGGTTTGACTAAATCTGTCTCCCAAGCCTACATGGTACTAGATCTATCTCCGGTGCCTACACAAGCCTCGACCTGATCTCTGCCCCTTGAAGCCTTTTCTAATGGTACGATTATTATTCTCTCTACAGCATTGGTTTTTATTTAAACTAAGGAGCCTGCGCAATGAATAAATAAACCACATAAAATAATAATAATAAAAATAACAATCTCTTAATCGAGAATAATTAAACTTACAAAAATCTTCAGGCCAACGGAAGTTATTTTAAGTTGCTGCCCAACTGAGAAGTTCAACTCAAGAACATCCTTGACTGACTTGGAGACGTAGTAAATTCTTTTCACATGGCCCGTATCGTTGTTTCTTGTAACAAGGTGACCATTAAATGGAAACTGCTCATCAATACCATAAAATGCCTTTATGCTGTTAATAATTACTTCATCTTTGAAGAAGACAACAGGGTCAACGCCTCTCCATCTGCCTTGAATCTGCAGCTTTCTTTTGCCTGGAGACATCTTTCCTATGTTTTCTGCAATTCGGAGCTCTCGGGCTTCCTTGGAATCCCCTTCTTCACATATAACAGGAATAACTTCCAAATCTGCCGTATTGGGTTCATTGTCATTTACATTAGCCTCTGAAACTGCTTCCAAAATCTCTTCATGTGTACTTTCTGATGAATTAATCTGCAATACCTGTGCATCCTCAATGCCCTGGTTTGCTGGTTCTACATGTTGATTATCAACTTCTTTTCCAGGTTTTACTTGAATTGCTGCCAAAGAGGAAACAATCACAAACCTATTATGGCAAGCGAAGGCCTGTGCCAGAATGACGTAAACAAGGTAAAAAACAACTACTTGAAAGAGTTATTCTCCATGTTCACCAGAAATCCTTGACTATTTTTAACAGAATTTGAGAGAGAGATAGAGTAACTGTAATCATATGAGGAATTACCTGGCAGAGGAGAAACTTTTTGCAATACAGCAATAAAGAAGGCTCCAGTGTTCTGATCATGAGGCATTAACCTCATGCAACGCTCTAGTGGGAAATCAGAAATTTCCTCAGTAAACTCATGCGTCACAGGATTCTCCACTGCTTGACCACCATCTTCAGAATTTCCGTTAACACCATTAGTAATATCATCACCAATGTTGACATTACAATTACTGTCGACAACATCCTGGTAGCTTATGCCAGACGGAAACATGCTGGGAAGAACTACACTTCTACGCAACTTGGGGACATCTTTGCAAGAGACCAACCACATGCCTTTGTCACATACCTGCATCTCATAAGCCATACACCTTCAAATGTGTTTAAATGCATACAGCTGCCTAACAAACTGAACCACTTCTACATTAGAAGACACAAGCTTAATCACATACAGAATCCAACATCTGCTAGAAAAACTTGTTCAAGTTGGGCAAACATAAAAGTTTTCTGTTCATAAAGTTTGAAACTCAATGTTTTGCCATGAACAAGAGCATGGGCATAACTTGATGGACATTCAAATGATCAATTATCAGAAATTTGATTAAAAATAATTAACAACCAAGAGACATTTCAAAATAAGCCGATCAGAAAAAAATAACAGTCCAAGTCCATCAATTAGCAAGGAATACCACCTTTAACTGATGAAACATACAATTCAATCCGGCAGTCTTGAGTTGGAAGAGATATAGCTGTCAGGCTGAACTAGGTTTTTTGCCCACAGATACTGTATGGGACGTATAATATATTGGAACACTGTTATATCCATAGGGCAAAAAACAGAGGAAACAAAGACAGCCCCGCTCAAACAACTTTCCTTGAAAACCATTCCAGTTGAAACATAAGAAAATTAAAATAGTTTAATCCATAAGTATGAGGCATTATCTCCTCCTAAAATCCAGAAAGATGACATACAAGCTTAACTTTGCCATGTGTAAGCCAGTCAAGACTCCAGATACTTGTTTCTTGACATTACATGAATTATCTTCAAAATTCTGACAACTCAAGGAAATAAATGGTCACAGAAAACACAAACCTTCCATCTCTTAAGACCTGGCCGACGTATAAGTTGGGGAAGCTCACTAGAGACATCAACAAGTTCAATAGATCCTCCACACCTCCGCAAAACCTGCAATTGGTTAGATAAGTAGGGGAAAAAAAGAATTAAGCCCAGCTCCTCACTGTATAAAAAACTTAAAGAAGGACCACAAGCAATGTTAATATTAATACATCAAAGCTGAAAATGTCAGGATTAAGTATAGATATCAAGACCAATGTAATGAACATAAATTAAAAAAAAGAAAAAGAAAGAGAAAGAAAACTCTCAGCATTTTTTTTAAAATTAAAAGAAAAAAGCCCATACTGTATAACAAAAAGCAACTCCATATGTTATATACTACTTATAAAGTGGTAAAATCTCAGGTGGAGTTTGTCCTTTGTAATCGAAAGTTAACAACCACAGAAAGCTTTCTTTTAGATTACGAAATAACAGAAGTAGGAAAGAGGCACATGCCAGAAGAAGATAGATGCAAGTGATGACCCTGAACTATTGATAGCTAGATCCAAAACTAGATTTTTCCTCCAGTTATCTTCCATCAACTAAATTACACATTGCTATCAAATGCTTTTTTCAAATCAAAGTCTATGCTTCATAAAAATCTAAATGATGCTACTACTTTTAGTATTGTCACTGGTGAAAAGAAACATTTAAACTCCCATCAGGACTCTCTACTAATGGAATTTTTTTTGCAATCATGATTATTTCTCTTATTAATTCCTTATTCAGAAACAAAGGTAGAAACTACAAGGATGTCTTCAAGAAGACAACAACAAACAGTTCACATATTTGAGGACACTATGCTGGGGTTATAGCATTAAAATAATACACTTAAGTATGTGGATTCCAAATCAACAATGGATCAGGTTCTTTGCAGCAACTGACAGGGTTCTTGGTGCACAAGAGAAAAACACTCCAACATGCTTTGTATTTCAAAGAATAGGTTAGCTACCACCACCTCCCAGATATCTAAGACATCGACGAATTGATCCGTTATTCTTAAACTTGCTATTTAAAGAGAAAAAACTGCATCAATGGAATAAACAAATTCGCATATAAAGCTTTATTGATTTACTTGATCTTAAGAAATCAAAGCACTTCTTCTAGAAATCCCACAACTAGACAGACTAGCACTAGACACCATGGCTACACCAAAGATAATTGCAGAGCATTCAAGGCTGATTACCTCTGCAACCACAGCTTCATTCTCAATAGGATTCATTGAGCAGGTTGAGTAAACCATTCTTCCGCCAACTTTAAGTAAAGATACACCTGAAAAATTCAATGTAGCGCCTGAGTTAGCCAAATCATCTTATAGTATATCATATATGTCTCTGTAAAACTAAGACAATAAACAGCAGTAGTTTGATCCCAGCAATCCATCTTTAAAGATTTTAGAACCAAGGCAAAAGGAGGCAGTTGGTTTATACTACAAAATACAAAATGGTTCCTTGGTGTAAAGAATGCATTTCATAATCAGAAGACACACAACAAACAGGATGCATCGATAAATTGCCAGCCCTTCAGACTCAAAAGAATATTCATGTGAATATATTCTCTTTCAAAGATTCAGGAAAGATGCATAGAAGCCGGATTTACAAAGCAAACTAACTCTGGAAGAGCAAAAGTTTCACTCAATGGTATTGATGAATTAAAAAAAAATAATGATAATGAAGCTCACTTCACTATGAGCTTTTTGTAACTAAACATAATTGCTCATACCAGATAAGCCTTTAGGAATTCAATTTATGATTAAGCACTCTGCTAATTAACACAACACTTAACAGGCATAGAGTAGAATTAAGCTATCTTATCACCAATCTTTGCTCAAAAGAAAATAATTACTTACAACGATCACTGATGCAGTACAGAAGCATGGAAATTGGGGCTAAGTATTATTATAGACAGATAACTCTGGAATCCACCAGAAATAAGGAGAATTCTTGAAATAGGATTTATAATTGAGAAAATAAGAGTGTATTTTTGGTTTTCACATAGATGGCCTTTTCATAGGCATAATACAACTTGCCTACCCATTAAACTAAAACATAATTATGATTGACCCCCCATATCTGCGATGCATCAACCACAAATTCACATCTTAAAAGGAAACATCAAGACAAACCTAAAAACGGCAGGCACCAAAAAACATGTAAAAAACAATCAAAAAGTACCTCGCATAGCAATTAGAACTTGTAGGTTATGAAGCCCATTTCCCGTCCCCGTGTTCCTGCATACAAGCAAAATAAGTCTTAAGCAATAAAAAGAATATGGTGGTTGAAGGGAATAGAAGAAAAGAAAAGAAAGTGGAACTGGAAGGAAGAAAAAGTACCATTTCCTCCAGAGATCGGGTGCCTTACGAAGGGTACCATCTCCACTGCATGGGACATCACACAGAACACGATCAAATAACAGTTGGCCAATATGTTGATCTGTCTCCATTGTATCATATTTCCTGTTTAAACGGCATCCTGGGAAGTGCTGAGCTTCGTGATTAGTGACAATTAGGTTGGCTGTGCACATTCGTTTTGTTTGGTGGATAAGAAGATTACATCGTTGGACATCTATATCATTTGCTATAACCTAATTATTAAAAAAGACTAATAAATACATTTTGCACATGAAGCTTAATCAGGACAGGCCATATTTAGAAAACTATTTAGTCTGGAAATCAAATAAGATGTTCCCAACCACCAATACATGATAAAAACTGATTGAAAAAAGAGCACATAAACAGAGAATAACATTGTGTAATTACAAGGACACAAACCATTCCATCAGGAAGTGATCCTGCTTTAGTTGATTGGTGTATAATCTCAAGCAATTGGAATGTTTTTGAACCTGGTGCAGCACACACTGAACAGAAATAAAGTAAAAGCAAAATAGTTAGAAACACTGAAATATGCATTCCAGATAAAGAAAATAGGACAAGAGCTGGTAAAAAAAGAAGGTACTTCAGTGCAGCATAAGTTGCTTACTATCAAGTACAAAATGATTTGAATGTACATCCAAGAACAGAGGAGGCACCTGTTTTGCAAATAAACATTCGAGTGACATAAGTTAAATTCTTGAAAGGTAAGTGCCTAAAGTAAACTACATACACTAAACCATTCAGCTTTCAAAAATAAAAGAAAATCATTTTGTATGATCATGAAGACTGAAGAGTGACAGACAGTATGTAAACTGGCCCACCATGCTGACAGCTTCTTGTCTTGTAATATTTCCAATTTCATTTTCTAGCTTTAAGAATTCATGAAACCTGAGAGATTAACATAATAAGAAGTAGGAATTGACATATTAGTTATAAGAGCTAACTTATATGAGTAATTAATTTCAATTAAATTGTTTGACAGTATTATGCATTCTGAGATAAATAAAGACAAATACATAATTAAATGTGCCCAACCAGTCATGCAGAAGTCATACGCAAAGGCCAACAGCTGAGAATTCAATGCAATTAAATGTCATTTAATATTAGAAATGTGTGTTGTTTTGTCCCTACAGCTTTTCCAAAAGTGATAAAAATACAAGATTTCAGCGTATGATTTAGTAATAAAGACAGATCAATCACAATCAGTATAATGAGACTGCAAAGGAAGAAAGCATAATGCAAACACATAAGAATGGTACTTCTAGCTCTGAATCATCACACAAGTTAACGCATAACCAAATTAATACTAGTGCACATCTTTCAATAAATTAATGTCAGGTGATGCAATTGAATTCCTTGTCATCCTATTTTCCAAAAAAAAAAAGAAATAAAAACATGTATTAAGGTGAGAAAAGAGCATAATTTAGTTTCTAAACTTCTATATCCTGAGATATCTACAGAAAACATCGTTCATGATCCATACAATCCCATGATACGGTCTAGTGTTTTCTCTCCATCTAATATAATCTTCTGCAAAGTATTATACCCTTCTAACCAATTCATCAACTTTGCTCCCTCCCTTTAACACCAACGAACAACAAAAAATTAAGATTGAGAGAGTGGTTCATATAATTTTTAAATTTAATGAACATATGAAGCAGGCCCAAAAAAAGTTTACATAGAGCAGATCCAAAAATTCCTGACAAGGAAAAAAAAAAAAGAATTATCCAAGGAGCTTATATTCCATAAATCATCTATCATGGAAACCACCTCAGGAATCTTTTTTCTTCTTTTGGTGAGGTCTACATCAACATTCCTTCTATTGGTAATTTGGCTTTCAACATAAAGGAAGGGGTGACAAACTGACCGACCATCTTTGAACTTTGAATTCATCCATATATCATACAAAAAACACATAAATAAGTCCAAATATATCCTTTTATTGATATTAAAAGATGTGCTTAGGGAGGAAGAACATAAATAAATGCAGCATGGTGAAACAAGGGGGGGAAAAAAGAAAAAGAAAGGATTATGATTTCCCTGAGGTGTGGTTAGAAAGTTAAGCATCCGTGTACATTGTTGCACCGTTAGAAGTTAGAACTGCATATCCAACACCAAAGTCCATTGGTTCTATTCATGCCATGCACTCAGACACGCTCATAGATCAGACTTCATTTACCTCCCAAGTGTTTGGTTCTTCCTCAGCTGCATACGGGAAAAATTTGAATGCCAAGCAAGATTCTCAGGATACCATGCCAAAGGTCTAATAGCCTCTGTCTCATCCCCTTCAACAACCTATAAGGAATCATTCACAACCAAAATACAGAGGCTTCAAACACAAAAAAACCAATGTAGCAGCACGGTGATAACAGCATTGCAGTGGACTTACCTCAGCCTGAAGAGAATGCACAAAGTCATTCTCCAGTTGGGACCGAATCTCCGCAGAAAACTGGCTACTGGAATCACCAAACAAAAAGAAATATGAAACTGAAGTCTATGCCATATGCATTAACATAAATTTGAGGAATGAATCTGGAATTGAATATCAATAAGATGAAAACAACTAATCGAAATTTATCCTTAATCTGCAAGTGATAACCTACATCCGATAGCAATTAAAACTTGAAAATGGACGTTAATCACAAAGAGCAATTGAGAGAATAGAAATACCTGGAGTTAATTCGAAAGGCTGCGGGCAATGGAGTTCTGAGAACGCCGACCAATGCATCCCATTCTTCCGTGGGTACTATCCCCTGCTCCTGCAAACGCAAAACAAAAGCTCCGAAATGAGTAAAAATCACTTCCTGTAAAAGTAAATGTAAAAATCATAAAAAGGAACGAATTCGTGAGATTGATAAGCGTACCTTGTAATACTCATCAAAAGCAGGGTTCTGAGTGGCGAAGGGCGTCCAATTAGGATTTTCACGGTGGTCGTCGCCACCTTCGGGGTTTACGGAGGAAGGATCGGATCTTGGACGCTTCCAGACATTCTCTCTGCTCTGCTGGAAATGCTTTCTTTGAGTTCGAGCCCTGCCTCCTTTTCCTCCTCTCCCACCCATCGTGCTGCTTAACGGTCTGTGTTGGAGTTGGAGAGTGCAAGCAACCGTGCTCTGCGGCACTGGCAGCCAATTCCGGGTTAACTAGGCGGGGTCGGGTTTTTTATTCGGTAAACAGGTAGGGTTTGGCAAATCAGCTATTGGGCTTGGTCTTTTGTCTCTTAGACCATAGTTGTTCGTTGCTTTCCAAAAAAAAAAGAAGAGCGGATCTGATTATAAAAAATTAGCTAAATAAAAAAAATCAAAAGAAAAGAATCACAAAATTAATTAGTTTTTTTAAATATTATACTTAATTTACTGAGTTTAACCCAAAAAAGCAATTAGTATGTTCACTGAATCGACCAAGTTATTGGCTCTTTAGTCCAAATTGTACAATTATATTGAGAACTAACAAATGGTGAAAAAAATAAATAAATAAATAGTGAACTTGTAATTTAATTAGCACCGGTCTTACTTTTTAAGTGGTGATGTCAAAAGTCTCCGCATGGCTACTTATCCATGTACATGCACCTATCCCTTACCCATAACTTGAACAGAAATTGATAACTACGAAACTCTTCTCATCATAGTGGAAAGTGTAGCTTGCGACTAGTTGTATTCGGTAGGAGAGGGATTTTCACAGCATCGGGTCTGGTATTTAAGTGCGTGTCTCAATATCAACAAGCTGGGTACAGTTCTAAACAAGTCCCGAAGAAGCCCCATTGCAGAGACTTACCACTTGGTCTCTGTTATGTGAATATAGAGGCGCTCAAGTCGTAACAGTCTCCCCTAGATTTAAGTGTAAACTAAATGATGATGCTGGTTTAAGGATAAATCAAGGCTATGGTGTGGGTGCCATCATTAGAGATCAGATGGCTTAAATTTGCAAGCTTCGACATACTCTATTGATATTTGATGATGTAGAAAAACCTGCAACTATTAGTTATGAGGTGCCGTCTACAACTGGCTCTAGACAGTATTTTTTGTGTGGAATATGATAATGTCTTAGTGATCCAAGGTTAATTACTTCCAATCTTCCAAAGATTCCTCTTATTTTTTACATCTACTTAATGACTATGGGAAACTTGCTAGGAGGTTTTCTTCGTTTGCTCCAAGTCATCTGCCACAACCACAAGGTAAGGAAGCTCATGTTTTATGGAAACTCTTCCTTTTTTCACTATTTTCTTTTGCTGATTGGACGATGCTCCAGTACAAGAGGGGCAGATAGACATAGTCATCTCCGATGTATTATTGCATGCTTTTACCATTATTGGCCCGCTTTCAACTTTTCATTTCGAAAAAGGAATCAATACATTTTGAAGTGATAAGGCCTGTAACCTAATGGTAAAATCTCTTATTTTGAAAATGCTATACCGAGGTTCGATCCTGCTGAGGACCTCCCCCACCCCATCCTGCATTCCCTGACCAAAAAAAAAAAGTAAATTACGTCTATCTTTTTCAAAATTTAAAAATTATAAGTAACCAATCGAAAGGGGACCACATTATAAAAGACCATTTTCAGAAGAAATATTATGGAAGAAATTGCTATGTAAAAATTTTAAATAAGGGAAAATCTGCTTTGCATTGTTTTCATTTCTTGGAGTTAGAACTATTGAGAGATGGAAGCCAAAAAGTAATAGGATAGCTCACCACTTAAACCAAAAAGGAAAAGGAATCCTATTACCATCAAACTTTACCAATAAAAGGTTAATACTTCAAGCTTCCAAAATCCCCATCCATCCTAGGAGCTTTTTACCAAATTAAGATGAATAGCTCACCAGTTGAACCAAAAAGAAAAGGTATCATATTAGCATCAAACTTTATCCAATAAAAGGTTAATATTTTAAGCTTCCTCATGCGGCATAGTGCCATCATCCATATCAGATACTTGCTGTCTAGTGCTTTTATGCGATGCTGATATAATGACACTGATGGATCACTTATTTATGGCCCCATTTCATCTGTGAATTTGTCACGACACATTTATAGTTATAAGATCCCAAACAATAAACTATCTCGGGAAGAATTTTTCGTTAAAAAACAAATTAATAAAGTGGGGAGGAATGGAGGATCATTCATGGTAACAGAGAACATAAGAAGCAAATTGCATAATCTGGAATTTTGCAAAGTACAGAAAGCAAGAAAATGGAACATCCCCCTTATTCCCACTTTTTTTTGGGGGGTGAGACCATTATTCCTACTTTAGGCAGAAATCAAGACAAGCAGCTTCCAAGCAGAGGAAAATCAAAACCCATTGAAGAGAGCTTTGGATTCCCCATCCCATTAAGGGTGAAAAGAACAGCATATCTTAAACTGCTTTTCAGAGCGAATTGGTCTGCAAAGGGCAAAGTCGCAAGCAACACTCACCAATCACAATGCACAGACAAAATCGCCGCTTGTCTCTATATCATCGATGTCAGCATCTGCATCCAACTCATCAAGATCCATGCTGCCCCCCACAAACTGCCCACCAACTTTAGGGCCCTCACCTGGCTTCCGAGCCTCTTGAATTATGGACAGTATTTCTTCAATGCTCTGAGATGAATCATTGACATCATTTTGCAACCCACCTTCCCCTACGTCCACAAATTCTATAGGCAAGTTCTTTAGGAACCACGGGTGCATTTTAATTTCTGGGATGGTGATTCTCTGCATGAACAACGTAGCAGAAAGTTGACATCCATCGTAGAAGCTAATAGATATAAAACTATATGTTACTCAACAAAAACACAACTATATATATATACGAATGAACTTATTATTATACCTTCTCTGGGTTGGCCACAAATATTCGAGATAGAAGGTGCCTACACTCTTTCGAGATGCGAACGTAGTCTGGAATAGAATAGTGGACACTAAGAATTCGCTGTCAAAATATCCAAAAGAAATTTTAGTTAGTTGTGTGATTAATCAATTACACTTGAACATTCTAAGCAAAGGCAACTAATAATATTTGGTAGTCCAACTAACTAACCTTGAAGTGTTTTTCTGAAGTTTCGTGGGTCATCAGGATCTTCAAAAGGATAAGCGCCAACCAGCATCACATATAAGGTCACCCCACAAGACCAAACATCAGCAACCTAATGGTTCTCGAGTGGCCAACGGTAGCTCCAACTTAGTAAAACCCCATTTATTATATAATTAGAAAGTAAAAGTTAGCAGCGAAGTTACCTTCCCATCATATTCTCTTCTTGACAAGACCTCTGGTGCAATATACGCAGGGGTTCCTACAGTAGATTTGGGCTGGGAGTGCAGAACAGATGACTGAAGAAAGAGGCAGAAAACTTGGTAACAGGGGTTCTAACTTAGACTCTGAAACATGTTAGATGAAAAATTAAGTGATTGCAAGTTCTTGCCTTCGAGTAACCAAAGTCGCATATTTTGAGTCGTGGTGCTGAGCTTCCATCTAAAAGTGTGTTTTCCAGCTTAAGATCTCTATGGCAAATTTCCTGCAATAAAATGATATCTTCAATTCAGCTGAAATAGTATGACTCGAAATTGAAATTGAAACATTCACTGAAAACGAAACCAGTCAAATTGGACAAGAATAGTACCATTGAATGGCAGTAGCTGACTCCTGAAATCAATTGCTGAAAGAAATATCTTGCCTGTGGACCCAAAAGAATAATTTAGGATGAAGATTTATGTTTACAACTATCTAGAATGTGAAATACTATGTACAAAAAAAAAAAAAGAACAATATACATGATGTTGAATTTTTTGGGTACAAATATGATGATGAAATTAAAGAGCAACAGACTGTTAAATACAAAAATGATATTTCTATGATTAAAATATGTTAATTTACAGAACCTAGCGTCTGTTGAACAGCATTGGAACCAGCAGGCCAACGACTTGCCATTGAAAATGTCAACCCAATTGTGTATATATATTTGCTCAAGTTAGAAACAGTACTCCTACTTTCTTTGATGCAAAATATACAGTGGATGCAAACTTTATGACTACTATGGAATTAATTAAGAAATTACATAATTAATATAAATGGCCTCTCGGACAAAAGCACTATCATAAAGTCACTGAAGCTTTCTATTATGAATAATCAGAACAGAAACGATCTAATTAATCTACCTCGTCCTCACCGAATCTACCCGCATTGCATATTCTTTCAAATAGTTCTCCCCCAGCAGCATATTCCATGACTATGGCTAGATGAGTCGGAGTACACAACACCTGTGTGATGAATGGCCAATTCATCTTAATCTCCTTAAATATCACAAATTAGCAAGAAAGGCAAGAGGTAATGGGCAATCAAGTGCATAAGCGGGTGCTTTAAGAAATCAAATTCATGACAAGTTTTCTAGTTAGTCCTTTTGTAAAGATTCTGGTAATTCCTGGCTAAACGAGAGAAAAAAAAATAAAAAAAGAGGGAATAAAATTCATAAAGAGAATAAGAAGGAAAAAAAAAAAAAAAAAGCGTCCTTCATGAGGAGAACGACATAAATTATGCTCCCACTCTCTGTCATCATGAATGGTTATTCCATTTTGGGACAAAACTTAATGCTGAACAACAGTGCTCTGGCTCTGCACACGATGATAATGTCAAAAAGAATGACACTCTGGATTAGTGTCTATGGCACTGGATTTGCATACTGACGAAAAGGAAAACACAGTTTGGCAAGAACTGCTATATTTTGAGAAAGTTCGTAAGAAGTAGCCAAAGAAAGAAAGCAAAGAAGGGGAAGAAAATTCCTTTAGTAGTTCGGAGAAAGTAACACCACTCCAGAAAACGAAGCTGCGACAGAACGCATAATTACACTTGCGCCTCTGATCAGTTTACGCATTGGGACCAAAAGTGGCTCATACCTCCTTAAATTTAATGATATTGGGATGCTTCAAGGACCTGTGGTTTATAATCTCCCTTTGCACATGCTCGTCAATCTGCAAAAATCCAAGAGAAGAGTCCATTACAGTTCCGGAAAGACGGCAACCATAGAAACAGATATATAAGCAGAGAGAAATGGAGTTTAAAAATACAACCTTTAGGCCTCTCTCAATGAACTTGACAGCGTAGAACTCACCGCTCATTTTCTCCCTTACCAGCTTTGCTACCCCGAAGTTCCCTGATCCAATATCTTTAATTATCTCATACCTTTCCATTGTTATACTTGCAAGCTTGAAGCTCTAGCTAACAGGTTATTGTATTGATTATCGAAGTATATATATCTTAACATGAGCAATCTCCTCCCTCTATATGTGTGTTGGGTGCCTCCAAGTTGCAATGCTGAAAAGTTTGTAGGAGATTACTGGGTTTTCGTGTTTGGCTGCCCTTTATTATTACAATTTTACAATTGGACTGTCAATATGCCTTCAGAAAGAGGGCTCAAGCAAGCAGAGACATTATTTCTTAAGAAATTTCTCTTACTTTCTATTATTTAACGTAGTCTTATTAGTTCCGTCTTCTATTATTATCTTTTTAAATTAAATTTTTTTAAATAAAATAATAATCCATAAAATTAATAAAATTTTAAAATTATTATTCTCTCCTTAAATTAAAATTTTTTTATTAACAAGAATTACCCCAAAACTAATATCGTCATCGTTAAATAACAATAAGGGCACTTTAAGATTTTTTCAGCAAACAGAAAAACAAGAGCGGACGAAATTACACGTGGCCTCAATTTACTGATCAGAACTTGAAGAAGCCAAAAAGCAAGTGGATCCGACGTGGTATTTGTTGCACCATCTATACGGTTTGGATAATGACTGGTACTCTCCCTTCCGAAAACAAACGTGTTCAAATTCAGAATTTCTGTCAGTCTGTCATCTAGTGTTTAACATTTTAAGCGTCAGAAACGCGAGTACCTAAGACGAAGTACTCTCGCAGCGTGCAACTTCGGAAAGCGAGAATGATAAAATAGTACGGTGATTAACGAGTGAAGGGGTTACGAGGAGGAGAATGCAACGAAGCGAGGGGAGATGAGTGGACGGTGGGCGTGTGACCACCGCACTAGTGACGGAGAAACTCTTAAAAGATTTTAACATTTTATATATTTATTATCATATTAAATTTCTTTAATAATACTAACATATCGAAAAGTAATAACATGTTTCTTAATTTATATTTATATTTTTTATAATTATTTTATAAATATATTATAGTTATAAGTTAATTAATTAAATAAAAAGTAATTTTATTTAATACTAATTTAATAGTTTTTTCAATTTGTATGTTTGGTTGACAAAAATTTGAATGGATAAGAAATAAAAAGAAAGTTATTAAATCTTAAAACTATTAATAATTATTAAGTGAGTAGTTATAAAAATATAAATTTACTTTTTTCTCTTTTGTTTTGATTTTGTATTTTTCAATAGTAATGACATTTAAAAAAAATTAAAAAATTGATACTAAACCTGGTAATCTTCTTTATATATAGTATAAATAATAACACATTGGAAAATTACAGTAAAAAAATTTATATTAACTAAATTAAAATTAAATTATACACTTAATAGTTTATATTTAATTATAAATTTATTTTTAAAATATATAACAAAAATTTAATACAAAGAAGAAATTTGTATGTATTCACATATTTTAATTAATTAAAATATAACCCGCGGTATACAAATTGAATCTATATCTTTAAATTAAATGTATAATATTTATAACAAAATTCAAATTATTAAATGTATCGCTTTCAGATTAAATTAATATTTTGGGTGGACAAATATAAAAAGATGGCCCTGTTTTTGTTTGTTGTATCTTGGAAGAAAGCGAAGAAGAAGCGTGTACAAAAACAAATATCTGCGATTAATGAATTGAAGCGTGGTGGCCTGGCCCTGGTGGAGTGGTGGGGAAAGGGAAGGAGCCAGTGGGTACTTTTTCTTGAACTTGGGTTAGGGGAACACAGCACAGCTGCGTGGCATTTCCTTGTCATGGATTTTTCTGTGAGCTCGGTTTACCAAGACTTCGGCGAACACCACACCCACATGGAAATCTGCAAGCTAGGGAGGTTTTGGGATGGGAGGTGAGTAACTTTCAAAAAGCATAAAAAAATGCAAGCCAAAATGCCAAATGTTATTCACAAACTTGTTTCCTTTCTCTGTTTTTCGGAGATTTTCTGTTATTGCTTCTTCTGTCACATGGTGGTGTGTACACGGCTTGTATTTCAAGTTTTCAACCACATGCCTCTAAATTCTCATTCTCATACCCTTCCTTTCAGGAGGATCAATAAGCACTAGCATCGAAATTGGGAAGAATTTGACATTTAACAACCCTCTCCCGTAGCTGATTATTTTTTTTATGGTCTCTACTATTAACTGCGTTTGTTTAGACATTTTTTATTTACGTTAGATGCGCAAGTATGTTGGTAAAAAACGAAAATAGATAGCATTAGGAATGATCAAATTTTCCACATTATCACACTTTAAACTTAGAGACTAAAGTCGCCAGTTGAATTAAAAGGTCATTCATATTTTTTCCTAGAGATTTTTTTAAGTCACATTTATTTCTATACTACCTCTTAGATTCTTTATTTATTTTAGATATATATAATATCATCAATTTTTTTGTACTCAAAAAGTATTTTTATAATAAAAATGAGTTAAGTCTCTAAAAATAAAAATTGTGACTCAATTTCTATAAAGCTCAACATCATATCGTTATCATATAGAATAATTCATATGAATCAAATCTTATAATAATATTCTTGATTCACATAAAAAAAAATATAATTCATGATTTAATAATATAAAAACATAATAACTATTAAAAATTGAGGCAAACATACTATAATATAATTACCCCATTTTTAGAAACATCCTTTAAAAAATTATTAAATCTCATTTTTTTTTAATTTTAATTGTAAGATACTTATAAAAAAATAGGAAAGATTATATGTTTTTTTCAGTGAAAAAAAACTTATATTTTAATCTCTCATTAATATGTTTATTTTTATTTGATTCTTCACAAATTAATTTTTATAATTTAATCATTCACCGTCAAAATTTACATTAATTTAGTCATTTTACAATTAAAATTTGTTTCCAATTTGTCTTACAAAGAATTAAATTAGTACAAATTTTGATTACTAAAAAAATTAAATTGTAAAAATTTATATGTGAGAAACAAAGAATTTAAATAGTTTGCGTGAGTTTATAAATTCAAATTCATGTTATCTTTGTGAAAAAAGAAAAAATATTTGCTTAACAAATTCCATGCCGGGTATTGTGTATAATCGCCATTTCAGCAGGAAGAAGAGATAAATGGTGGCGAAGACATCCATTTCAGACAGGAGAGAAGTCCCTCGTACTTACTTTTTTCATTTATTTTTATTTGATGTATAATTTTTTTTATTAAATAATATTTATTATTTAAAAATATTAAAAATATTAATTAATTTTTTATTTTTATTCTTATCTTTCAATAGAAAAAATTAATAAAGTTAATAAAATTAAAAAGAAATAAAATATTAATAAAATAAAAAAAGATAATTTAATTATTTTAAATTATATTTTTTATAATTAAAATTATTTAATAATTTTTTTAATTTTTATAAAAAAATTTAAATAATAAATAAAAATAGACCGCAATAGTATTAAATATTAACTAAATGTGAGGGATGAGTAGCCCATAATACATCTCATTAATTCTAGTAGGCCAGATAACGAGCTCTGTCATACGACTAGACCATGACACAACTTTAACTGCCTCAAAAAGAAATTGTGCACCGTCAATTCTACTTTGACCATATCTAATACACACCTCAAATCAGACGCAGCATCATATGACACCTCAAATCTAATATAACTAGCAAGCGAAAGACGCAATGTGTTATTTGTCGTCATGGAATTCGATTATCATCTGCTTTTCCTGACCGCACAGGCATGAATCCTACAAAGTGATGCTCCTACTAAGGATCTCCAAAGCATTGTTTTTTTTTTTTAAAAATTATGTGGCATAGAATAACCTTTCTAGATTAACTTCAGATTTATGAGACCGTGTGATATTATGATTCTTAATATTTTTTGGATTGAGATGTACCGTTTGGCCGGTTTTCTATTTTAGCCCTAAAACTTATTGCATATAGAGATCATACGAGCAATTTTATATTTTCCCAAGCTACAACATGCCAAGCTATAATTGTGAGTAGGACCGAACAGATCTGATGCTGGTAAGTTGTCAGAAATTGTTATTAATATACAACAGGATAAGCTCATGTGAGAGGAACAATTTTTTTCTTATCTATTTTTTTTCCAGTTATCTGATGAGGGAGGAACAAATTGTGAGTAGCTAACATGTTACGTGCAATAAAAAGCAATAATTTTTAAATTTTATTTCAATAAATTAAAATCCATACCAGCACATGTCAGGTGAAAAAGTTATCTTCTAGTTAGTAAGTGAAGGATAAATTTCTAGTGTCAAACCTTCAATAAAGTAGATGCGAAGCTAGTCTTGAGTGTACATGCTAAAATGAGTTAGCGTGTAAGCTATATAGTTAATTTAGCCCCAAACAAAATATTAAGTCTAATTAAAATTTTTAGTACAAATTTATAATGTTATGCAATTTATATTATTAATTTTTGAAATATGATATTTTTAATTCAAAATTTAAGAATTTTTATCAATTTTATTTATTTTTTATATTCATTTAACTATTTCGGTGAAAAATAAGCATAGTCTGCAAATTGGTCCATTTGGTATTTCAGCTTGTCAGGGCATACATGAATTAAATTTTTTTAGGCCCATGACAAATACCACTAGTCCAATCCAAGTATCTAACCCATGTAAGGCTAGCCATGACAGTTTAAGCCAATCTAATCCGTTTCAATAGTGATATTTGTGGGAATCTGGTCTGGCCGAAGTGGTATTACTAATAGCCAGGAAACTTCCTCACCCTGGGTTCGATTCCAGATGTAGAATAACCCCTTCACCCAACCCCCAGACTTAAAAAAAAAAATAGTGATATTTCTCATACACTTCTAAACAAAGTGGTTGGAACAATGTTCCAGAACTCAACATCGAAACATCATTTCATTAATGTCAATTTGCTAAAATATTACAATGTTAAGATAACATCTTTATCTTTTTATAAATATTAAATAAATGATAGCATAAAGTAAAATTCCACATTAGGAATTATATTTCATCAATGAAGAAAAGAAGTGGAAAACCAAAACTTATTTATTGCTTTTATGATATGATCAAACCAGGATTCCTCCTGAATTTTGTGTTTTCGAGTTTCACCATGACTAGCATCTAGTCTTCGTCCGTTTAAAACTGCAAGACGAATTTTACTAGGTAAGATCAGGAGTAGATTATAATTAAGATTATTGTCTCCATACACACATTATCATCAATAGATTCGTAGCAGTGGAACCGTATTGCTAATTTGCTATCTACACGCCATGCTCAGATTACAGATCTCTACCATAATCATTTATATTTCATAGCCTGGAAACCTGGACTTGTCGGGTGCAAGCAGATCAAACCAGAGGCATGCTGTCCCAGCAAGTCCTTGGAACAGAGAATAGGCATTGCCACCCGTAAGGGCTTGCTCCTCCGCAGCCAGAGCTCTTGCATTATCACACAAGAAGCAAGAGAATGCTTTTGCTCTCGCTTCATATATACTCTCTTTAGTGAGTCGGTAGAGGGAAAGGAAGGCGTAGGCATTGCCAGATACACCATCAGCAAGTCCCACCTTCTTCACCAATCCACTCTTCCACACAGCCTCCCCTGCTTCTATTGCCGCATCTCTGAGGTCTCTGTCACTTGGAAATACCTGCAAAAGACACATAACCAAGTTGTCGTCATACATTTACATTGCACCTGGAAGCACAAGTCACTGCTTCTGCAACATGCCTTATGAAGATGGGAAATGGAACAAAAAAAAAAGGCAAAGTTGCTTTTGTAGCAATCAGATGTCAACATAGGCAGCCGGTAAATCTTTTATCCAGCTGCCATTCCTGATTCTTAAATTTTTGCAATTTCCCCCTTTGTGTTCAAGAACTGATAATGTTCATTTTTTGTTTTTCCCATTTTAAGACAGATTGTAGAATAATTTGTTTTGTGCAGTAGTTTACCTGTGATGCTTGGGACAAGGTGATGGCCATGCCAGTTGCGCCATGACACCATTGCACTAACTTATCCCTTGGATTTCCTTCGCTTGAGGGGTAATTTCCACTGTGAGGGAAGCGTTTACTCATCAGGTATCTCAAAGTTCTCTTGACATCCTCAGCATCCTCTCTAGGAAGCGGAAAATGAAGCAACACATGCAGGATACCAGCAAGGCCGTTTGCTGCACCCAAGTACCTAGTCCCGTGCCATCTATACATCAATGGACAGTCTGTGTTATCAGATGCTCCAGCCCTACCCCCAGCCAACACCGCATCAATAATGGGCATGAGAATATCAGTGGGAACTGCGTGTTCTCCAAGGTACTTGTTTACGAATAATGCACCCCATAAAAATCCAGCTCGCCCATACAGAAGATCATATGACATTCCAAAACCACCTTCCTCAGGTCCAACAGGCAGGGCTCTCTCCTTTGCCACCTATGCATTGGTTGCATGATAAATGCTAATTAACGAATGATATCATATCAGTGTGTGCTAGATAGTGATTGCTCAGATTTTTGTAGCATGCAGCCAAACAAATGAAAATTAAGTTTGAGAAGTCCCATTGTAGGCTTGATAGCAAGCACGCACTAGAGTACAAGATTCCAACTAAAATGGAGGCTCTCTCTTCTTTCTTCCACATAACTAAGTCAAGTGGCAGGACCACGAGTCACTTAAAAACAAGCTCTCAATAAGAAAAAAATTTTAAGGAGGCATGTGTCTACGTATGCAATCAAATCAACATAGGCACGTGTAAAGTTTTGTGAATCATATTTTATAAATAAAATTTTCTCTAAAAAATTGATTACACAAGTCTAAGATTGATTTAAATGCCTTTGTAAGCACATGCCTATCTAATTCCCCAATAAGTATGTCTAACTGCGCGTGTATAAATTTGATTTCTTAGTTGAAAAAAATCAACAATAATAAAACAAGGCTCGAGTGACACTTCATTAATCATTGTTGATTTATAGAGATATTTTCTCAAAAGAAAATTCTTCATTGGAATCAAATGCAAGAGTAATAATTAACATGCTAATTAGGAATGTGACAATAGTCACTCAATGGTAGATGAGGAACAAAAATGTGGCCACAACGAATAGATTATTAGACCCCAAAAAAAGTCTCACGTGAATATTTTCAAAACAGTAATGCTACACAACCAACAAAAAAATAGTCAGAATTTAAAGAAAAAAGTCTCAAGTGGATATTTTCCAAACAGTAATGCTATAATCATAATTTTTTTACATAATTCAACTAAAAATAGTCAGAATTTTTTTTAGAAAAAAGTCTCAAGTGGATATTTTCCAAATAATATGCTATAATCATAATTTTTTTATAAAATTTAACTAAATTTAAAGATAATTGTTAGATACAATAAAATAATATAAATATTCACTTATCTAACAATAAAGAAACATGAATAATATCTAGCCATGAATAATATCTTGTATTCGTACCTCAATAAATAGACCCAAATACTGGTCCTGCTTTCGACGGTCCCCCATGTAATTAGCAACGACAGCACCAAGCGCGTATACACCTCCTCTCCCACACAAAAAGGTCACATGCCTGCAGCAGGTACCATCTCTCCCAATTAGAGTTAAATAAACACAAAGTAGAAACAATTAAACAGACGAAAATGTTAACAAACAATTGGAACTGTTCGTTGGCACTAAAATTTTTGAACAAATTTCTAGCAATATTTCATTATACCCACTAAAATTTCTGAAGAAATCTCCATACATAGTCACATGACCAGTCCTATTAAATAAGACGCATAAATATCTGTACGGTTCTGTCATCCTTAACTGTAAAGGTAGCACTATTCAAATATTATAGACCAATAGTCCAAAAAAAAAAAAAAAACCGAAATTAGTACAGCACATTTTTCGCATCATTAGACCGATCAACTCAAATTTTCAGTCCACTTGGGACCAGAGACATTGATTGTATCATGGGAAGCAAAAACCTAGCGAAAGAGATATATTTAATATGATAGGGCAAATATTTGTCTACCGAAAAAGGAGCTCAAGAGATATGTTAAAGACATCTTGGCAGATTAAAGAAGGGGCAACGATCTTCGGATCATTAGGCATAAAACTAATCAAAATTGTGATTTTGTTTCTACAAAAGGAAAAAGTTTGGTCAAATGGTCAACTATGAAAGCTATAGTCTTCTTTTTTTTTTTTTGGTAAGTATGAAAGCTATAGTCTATACAGTAAAAGTTTACTCATGAAACTTATATTAAGCTAAATGCTGCTAAGGTAACATATTTTCTAAGTCTCATATATAATAAATTTAACCTATACTGTGAATTCACAAGATACTTATTTATTTTACTTTGATGAATTTAAAATAATTTTTATCTAATAACTAACAATAAAAATATGATTAAATTGAATTTAAATGACAAATTCAAGAGTTACTGATTAAAAATGCAGAATTCATGTTGTGGTTTGTCTCTATAATGACGCGACCTTTCGGTTTCACCAAACTGACAATGACAGAGCGTCCACAGATTATTGAACATTGATATAGAAATCTGGCGAAGTTGCCTGAAACTAACGGCGCACCTTTCACCACCGGAATCGTCGAAACTCAAATGAAACGAAACCACAACCATCCGAATAAAACTAAGCAAATTCAAGGTGGAAGAAATGGAATCCAAGTAAAGGAAATGAAAGTAAAGTACCTGAAGGAGGCACGTGCAACAGTGGCACACGTGTCGACGATCTCTGCGCATAACATCAAGTCCTGGTGGCCACCGGTGACCTGGTAGGACCTTAAGCAAGTGAAAGCGGTGCCCAGCAGACCCGTATACACCGTCGGGTCAAGCACTTCTCTCCGACTCCAAGTCACCTCCACCACCTGCACGCATAAGAGTTAAACTTCTATTCTTTATACGTCTAAATGCAAAGAAAAACAGACACCAAAACAAGAAATGAAATGGAATGAAAACAATATGATTATACGAACACACACGCACGCACACACATGCCTGATCCTTGAGGGAAATTGCTGCTCTCAGGAAGGTTTCACTGGGAAGTGACAGATTTGTAGCCGTCAGATTCATATTTTGTGTGATCAAATCCAACGGTTCGTGCTTGCCCTCGTCGGGTCCATCCTCCAGCACTGAAGATGTCATTGCCTCTCTGAGCTCTCTCAACTCTCAGAACTGAAGCTGTGAGCTAATCCAAGACTGTGAGTGTGAGCCAAGGGTGAGGGTTCTTGGCAATGCAAAAGGCAACAACTGCAAGGAGATGATTAGATGAGGCACCACAGCACAGCACCAGATACCAATTGATTCGGTTCCCTTGCCTCCCACTATATATTATTATTATGGACACGAAAACGTGTCGAGTTGTGGCTCTTTGGAATGGCGGTGTATGTAGAGATGGAACGCCCACTGGCCGCATTCGCAACTTTTCTCCTGGATGGGAGAAATTTGTACACGCTTCTTTGAAATAAATAGAATTGATTTAATTTATTTAAGTTAAATTAAATTAATTTAATTTTAAAATTATTTTTTATGTTTAAAAACTATTATAAAATTAAATTCATTTTTATTTTATAATTTTTTAAATAAAAAATTTATTTATAAATTATTTTAATTCTTCAAAATTTATAATTCTAAACATATTCATAAAAGCATATGTACGTAAATATTTAAATCAATATTTCACATACATAAAATTGAATGAGGTATATTATGCTAGCACCAAAAAAAAAAAAGAACGAGGTTTATTATCATGCATCACTCGTTGACTCATGCTGCATGCGAATCATGTGCTATTCTGGATAAGATATTTTATGCCCTTCATGTGCTTGTGGAGGCACAATAACAGATACCCATGTCGGGGTCCAAAGTTTAATTTCTAATTAATTCAATTATTAAGCAAACGTGAAGTTAATGAATGGCTTTCTTCTGTTCTTTCGTACGTGTCCGCTGGTATCTTTAATCATGTCCTGAGGTGAACATTAACAAAATGTGATTAATACCCAAGTTATGTATGATTGACGTGTAAGCATTAATCTGAAGGTATAAAGTATATACCATGATCAAAAGCTGATTAATAATTGATATAATTCAGCCGGTTTCAAACCAAAAATAAAAAACAAAGGTGCGATTCTATCTACAGAAAATTATGACACAGATTCGTATGTGCATTCATGCTTTGACTTTTTTTTATTCATAATTATATTACGTAAGTACTTCTGTAGGTAAACTGCAAAGAAGACGTGTTTGTGTATAGTATTATACATAATAAACTAATCAAAACTTAAACCACTAAGAAAGCGATGAACTCTATGAAATTTCGGAGAGTTTATAGGACAAAAGAAAAGGATGTAACCTATTCATTTACCTGTACGATTTAACAAGTTGCTGTCGAATCATTAATCAATCCTCTAGGAACTGTGCAGCGAACGAGGCATAATTCTTCTCAATGAACCTTGCTTATCCTGCCACTAAGCCACTGTCGTGTACACTTTAGGTAGTCTAAAATAAAATTATTATTGTTTACTCTAAAACAGTAAGATTCTATCAATTTCTCTGAAAGCAAAACAAATGAAAAGTAAAAGAATATAAACACAACAATGTCTAACGTATGGATGAATCTTTCGGGAATTTGCGTTACGTTTGCAAGTGTTCCTCATTGGAAGGTTCCTTTCGGGGATAGCCTCTTCTCCGTATAAGATCCCCAAATCTCCTTAGCAAAGCTCTTCTTTTCCTCGAGTTCCTGTCATTCTCCGTGTCATCAAAGTGCGATTCATCTAGATGATCAAAATCATCTGAAATTCCTATTTCTCCATCATGATGCGAGTCCGAATCTGATGAATCCACTTCATCAAATATTGAACCCCTCAGTGTATCATCGTAGGTTTCTTTGTTGGCCTCTTCGTTCCCCACCTTGTGTTGTTTATGGGGAATTATCATGTCCTTCAGATTAAGACTGAAAGATTTGCTCAGATTCTTAACATCTTTATGCTCCCTATCCGCTGAGTTATGTGCCTTTGCATTCCTCCCTGATTCCTTATCCTCCTTACCAGCTTCCTTTGCTGATGGTTTCTCCACATCTTCATTTTTCAACTCCTTCATTGATGTTTCAGAGAGCAACCTCCTCAACTCTTTGATGTTCTCAGATGATGCAGCTTCATGAATCTTTAGCATTTCATTCTCCTGGGCAAGCAAGCTCAGGGCGTCCTCCTTCCCTGCCAGGCTATCCTGCAGTTGAGAATTTTCAGCCTTGG
This sequence comes from Castanospermum australe, assembly GCA_019955255.1. NCBI lineage: Eukaryota > Viridiplantae > Streptophyta > Magnoliopsida > Fabales > Fabaceae > Castanospermum > Castanospermum australe. The sequence goes on from NSJW01000002.1 coordinate 838,034, forward strand.
CTATCTCTGCAGCTTCTTTTGCCACGTTGGCTTCATTCAAGGCCTGTTTAAGTATATCGCGCAACTTTTGATTCTCTTCCTTCGAAACCTTGATCTTGTTCTCTGATTCACCGAGCAACTCAAGTACTCTAGCGGTTTCCTTCTGAGCAGTTAATCTTTCCTCTTCAGCTCTTCTGATGCAATTTACAAACTCTGTTTCTTTCCCATTCCATGCCAAAAGCGATTCTTCAGCTTCCAACCTCAATCTCTCGGCAGTGTTTTTGTATCGATCAGCTTCTTTCCTCATGGCATCTAGAAGCTCTTTGTACTTGTCCTCCGTGCTTACCAACATCACTCTCCAACGCTCTGCATCCCCTTTGGTGTGTTCTAGCTCCACTTGGCTTAAAGTTAGCTTCGCTTTCACCTGATTAGCTTCCGTGGCTACTTCTTTCAGTGCAAATGCCAAATCATCCATGGCCTTCTTGCTGTTCTCTTCTGCTACTGTCGCTAACTTCAATTCATTTTTAAGTACGCTCATTTCCTCGAGCAGAGCTTTGGGATTGACCTCCACAGAATGGAGTTCCTCACCCTCTTGAGCGCCTATCATCTTCTTTGTTTCTAGCTCAACTTCAGCTTCCATATCCTTTGCGTTTTCCTTTGTGGAAGGGCCATCGCCAAGGCCAGATTGGGATTCAGCAGGAATTTTCGTGTTTTGGGTGGCACATCCTTGAAGTGCCTTTATTTTTTCTTCGAGAGAAGCAATCTCAAGCTTTGTCTCTTCAAGCAAAATCTTACTCTGCTCGAGCTGTTTTGTTTGCATCACCAACATATCAAACAAATTCGTTTCTGATTCTTTCCGTTTGTCCAGTTCGGTCTCCAAATCCTGAAGTTGCCTTTTATAGTCAGACAGCAAGCCCATTGCATGAGCCTCGGATGATCTACGATCATCCATCTCCTTCTTCAATTTCTCCAATAAAACATCTTGCTCTGCCAATTGGTGTTCCAATTCTTGTTTTCTTTCATGTTTTAATGATTCAATGTTGTTATCTTTTGTACCCATTTCTTCCCTTGCATTCGATATTGACTGGTTCGATGAATTTGACTCTGAATGTGGCTCTGAAATCCTTCTCGTGGCCAATACTTCATCAATCATGAGATTAGTCTCCTCGGCAACCTTTTTCATTCCTTTGAGCTCATTGAAGGCTCGACCTTTCTCTTCCTCAACTTTTCCGAACTGCTCCTTCATTTGATTCAGCTTCTCATCATATTGCTCCACACGATGCTGTTGTTGCATCTTTGAAATCTTGCCAACTTATTGATCACAAGCTATCCTTTTTCAAAACCACCGTCATATTAGCACAAATTAAAATAAATCTCATCAGTTTTGAGAAGAAATAAGCCAATCTACAGTACGAGAAACGTAGAAGTTTAAACAAACATCACACTAAATCATGATTACAGTCACAAACAATTGAAAAAAATAAAAGAATAAGGAGGTTCTTTAGTGGTCAAATAGAAATCTGTATTCATTGTAGAGAGGAAAACTCGGGGACTCACAGGGACTTGTTGGTGGAGTTGTTCCAAACTGCATCGAGTGCATGAAACAATATTTTCAAGCAGCAACGTCTAGTGCACGAAACAAGATAATGATTTACGAAATATCCTCCAAGAGCAATGCGAGGAAACAGAGTGAAAGGAAACAGGACATGTAGGATATCGTAGGTAAAATGTTTAATCGTAGATAATAACTCTTCGTTAAGGAACTTTCTATTCTTAGAATAGAGGATAAGAGGAATAACAAACGGGAAAATCGCAAGCTAAGAGCAGAAAGAGAGGTTTGGTTTTGGAATGAGTCCGAAGTTGACGGGTTTCCCACAGGAACCTACGGCTTCAACTTCAACGATGTACCGTTAAGGCCAATGTTTCGTGTGCGCGGAATGAAGACGAGAGAGAGCTTTGGAATTGGATGAAGTTGTTTGGCAGACATTGGACGAAACCTACGTAGAACCAACCAACGACCTTCATAGTTCACGCGTATACATGAACTTTGTTAGGAAAACTATAATTTTCTTGGATGGCAGCCCTCGACCTGCTGACATAGTCCCAAGTCTCTGGATAATATAATCTATCTATTCTATATATAAAAGAAAGAAAGTGATTTAATTATATTATGTCATTTTGATCATATTATTTAAAATTTTTGTTTTGATATTTAGTTTCAATAAATAATATTTATGTGGTAAATAATGATATGTGGATCTTAAAATTTTATAATGTATTTATTGTGATAGTTGATAGGTCATGATTTTAAATTCTAAAAAGAAAAAATTTATGAATCTAATTTTTTAGAATTCTTCATTCCTTCCCTTTTTTATTATTATTTTATTTTTTTATTTAGTAATATTTTTTTCACTTTTTAATTTTTTATAAATTAAATTTAAAATTTTAATTCTTTTTTGACCAGTTTGAATTAATCAATACTAAATATTATTAAACTTTTTTGAATAAAGAAAAATACTAGATATTAAAAATACTAACAAATATTAAAATAAGTCTAAAATGAGCAATGAATATATAATTTTAAATTATGTAGAATTAAAAAGGATAATGATTTATTAAACATCTCTTTTAAAATGATTATAAGTGAGTTTTTTGTTTTTAATTAAATATTATATTATAATTTTTAGGTAATATATTATTTTTTTTTGGTTTTATTTCCTCTTTTTAAGTTTTTCCGTATATCATACGAGTGTTACGCTAGTGATTTTACATTTAGAATAGCATCAACATCTTGAATACCTAAAACTTTACATACCCAAAATTTAGTACATGGCAAGATTTCTTTTTTTTTTAAGAAATGTTTGATATATAGTTGTTCAAAGAATTGAACAATATTTACAATTATTTTTATATAATAATTTGCTATGATAATTAATGTTTTACATTCTTTTTCAGAAAATGTTGCGATAAATTAAGAAAATAAATATAGTATGAAAATTCGAAGAGTGAAATGATATATTAAAAAGATCAAAACAAACAATTAAAAAAAATAGAGTAAAAGGAAACGAAAATTTATCCAAAAAAATTCATGCAACTGAGTCAAGAGGCATTTTTTTTATAATTATAAATATTCAAACATTATATAGATCGTATAGAATGCGTATTAATTATAAAATAATAAATAAACGAATAGTATATCAAATCACCAATGATGTCACCCCTTCAAATTTTCCTTGCACCTTCTTGTTAATTGAAATCTAGGCTTGAATTTTAATATTCCCAACCATATGACTTTTGGCATAAGGTGTTGAAGCTTGAAAGTCCAACATGAATGCTTCCCCTAGGCCCCCCAATAAAATATGTATTGATATTGCCCTTGTCAAAACTGTTTGCTTAACTTATAGCCTCTTACATGACCCAAAAAAAGAAAAAACAAAATTATAGCCTTTTACTAGATCCTTCAACTTCATATGTAATGTAATCCTCCCTCGCGAAATAGGAATAACACTAATATTTGGATGAGATGCATCCCCTCCAATTTTTCCAATCTGTACCCAACTATAAGCTGTTTGCTTTCCTAACTCCTTGCTCTTTCATTAGAACCGGAACTTTATTGACATCATTTTTCCACTTGCCAGCAGCAGCATGTATATTAGACAACATAGCATAAGCGCGGGAATTATAAGGAGCCAAACACATTCTTGTAGATGCCAATTTTCCCAATCTCACATCTTTCCCAATCTCACATTCAAATTAACACTCCAGGCGCTTAAATCAGGCCGACCTGATTTAATTAATTTTTCTACAACCCAAGTTTAATTGGGCTAGTTTGACTTTAGCACGAAAGGAATTGGACCAGCCCAAATTGAGCCCGACCGCAGACGCTGGAGTCTGCCTCAAACAGCAACTTTCGCGAGCTCTCTGGAGCAAAACTGCTCGACTCAATATGTTATCTTAGCAAGCATGTTGAGACTTGAGTGTAATACCATAATTTTGGACCAGCAAATTAACCAGCTTCATGCTCTCGTCAGCCAGAATATTGCCTGTAGATCATTCCAACTTTGCTGCGGACACCAAAAAAAACCTATACACTTTTGGAGGTGAATGGCATCATGGAAGTTCTGTCATTCTGCACTGCCAACAAACCCGGAGATGCCCCCAACAAATGATCTGAATTCTCTGATTGCCAGGAAAATCGCCCGAGAGAGAGGATAATGAATGCAATTTTCTCGTAAATTCAACAACAAATAATTGGCCGCTGACTGTTTGTTACATATACGTCCGCAGTAAATTACTTATTATGACCTTGAGCTACTTGTGATCCAAGATAGTTTATTTCACGTCTCAAGAGAATAATGGTAAAGGATTGTACAGTTCCTAAGTAACAAGGAAAACAACTACGACGAGTTTTAAAATATCAAAGCTACCAGCCATACTACAAGTATCGGGCTATAATCCGTTGGTCTGATATTCCAAAACAACGGCAGAATACATCAACCTTGTACGAGAACATATCAGAGCTAACAGTTGAAAGGTCGCAACCCGAACAGACGAGCATAATAAGCTAGCTACACTACATTAGATGGCAACAAAAAGTTGTCCAATACAATTCCGAGTGGCTGCACACATCTTAACCAAAAAAAAAAAGAGAACATTTGACAGAACAAAAGCTTAAAAGATCAATACATGTCCAATTTCTAAAAACACACCTTCACAAACGCTTAGCAGTATTTCCCTATTAACCATTAATGAGACTACCAGTAAACACCTATCGCCGAGAACCTACTGTTTCAATAAAAGAACTGTAAACAAACGAAACACTACGAGCAGCCACTCAATCCTCCCAACTCCAAACAGGCCACCTCAAGCACGCTCACCACGAATCCTTCTAGCCAGCTGGATATCCTTGGGCATAATGGTGACACGCTTAGCATGGATGGCACAGAGGTTGGTGTCCTCAAAGAGTCCAACGAGGTATGCCTCGGCGGCTTCTTGCAATGCAAGAACAGCATGGCTCTGGAAACGGAGATCCGTCTGCCACAACAATCCAGTTTTTAGTTACTAATTATTATCCAAACCCACAAGAAGATGTAAAAACAATAACAACAACAACAACAACACGGCACCTTGAAGTCCTGAGCAATTTCACGAACCAACCTCTGGAAGGGGAGTTTCCTGATGAGGAGCTCAGTACTCTTCTGGTATTTCCTAATCTCACTGTTTCAAGTACAAATCGCGTTATTAGAGATCACAACCAATCGAATTTAAAGAATACCAAACAAGACAAAACAAAGCCAAACAACTGCCTCCTTCTAGCTGCTAGGTTATGACACTCACCGAAGAGCAACTGTTCCAGGACGATAGCGATGGGGCTTCTTCACACCACCAGTGGTTGGTGCAGACTTACGTGCAGCCTGAAAGCAAAAGAACGAAACAAAGGCAACAAATTATTAGCCAACATGTCAAATACCCAAAAAGAACCAATTATAATGGCGATGATGATGATGATTTCACAACAAACCTTGGTAGCAAGCTGCTTCCTAGGAGCCTTTCCACCTGTTGACTTACGAGCAGTTTGCTTCGTACGGGCCATCTGTGTCAACAACGTCAAACAATACATTAAGAAACTAAATTTTCCTCAAAACAAAAATGCAGAAATCAAAACAAACGACGATCACATTTGGGATTCCGATGTTCAAAATCCTACACACCAAAGAAAAAAAGAAAATCAAATGTTCTTGCACCAGACTCCTCCCCACAAGACAATTAACGCCCGTAATTACTCGCGTAACCCAACCTTCAATTTTATATATATATATATATATATAATTGAAATTATCGACTACGTCCCCAAAATAAGGCAATGGAACCCTAGAAATATTAATCGAAAATATCAAAGCGAAGGCGACACCAGAATTAGAAGGTTAGAAGATAAAAGACGAATCGAACAAGAAAATGAAAAGCAAAATAATTGGAGAAACAAATTAACGCAAGACCCGTATCCTCATTCAACCAAATTCGAAAGGAAACCTAAGACACATTCAAATTCAGAAGGAAAGAAAAGAAAGACCATCACCTCAACGAATGAAAACCTAAACCCTAATTTTCCTAGATTTCCCAAATCCCAGAAGAGGAAGAACACTAACCTCGAACGACTTACTTCTCTTCCTGTTAACCTCCTCGGCTGAATCTGGGTGAGTATCTAGAGTTTTGAAAAGGCCAGAGGTCAGGGCCTATATATAGCGTGTTGGTGGAGGCATTGGTCAGTGATCGGACGGATAGAAATCCCTATCCGTGTGTTTTCTCCGTTAAGGATCGGACGGTTTCTAAAGCCTTCAGCTGTGTTTTCTCTATTTGAATGAACGGCTGCGATGAAAGTTCGGATACAAGACACGGATCGTTAAATCTACTTGCCCGCTCGCCATTGGTTGTTCAGTTAACGAGTTGTAGCTTTTTTCTTTTGGGAAAAAAATAAATCATTTGGTCCACGGTGGAAGCCAGTTGAGATTATGCATTACGGAAACAAACGACGTTTCATTCCCATCCTTTCTTTTTGGGCCTTAGCCCATCAAATATACGGATTCGGGTCCTTCCGGTTAAAGCATTGGCCCTTCCTTTTTTGTATTTTGACTATTTTCCCCTTCTGGTTAAAGTCTTGCGTTTGTTAACTGAGCATTGCCACGTGGTAACATATATTATAGCATGTATGATTTGATGTTTGTGTAGTTCAAACTTTAATTTAAAGGGTATAAATGAATATTGTTAAACGTTGAATCGAAAAACTTTTGATTTTATTTTAACTGATTGAATGTTTATATATATATATATATATATATATATATATATATTATATATTATAACATATATTATTAATAATAATATATAAAAAAATTTTAATTTAAAATTATAATATGAATCTTGATTAAATAAAAAAATAATTAAAATATAAAGAAATAAAAATAACTCAAAAAAGATTAAAATAGCTCTAAAAAAAACTTAAAAGGAAAATTTAGATTTTGAAAACATCTTCAAATAGATAAACTCTAGTTGTTATGGTGATAGGCTTGAAAAAGAAATTTAATTAATATATTATAAGTCTCATAACTCTTTTTGAATAAAAAATATAATCATTTAAAGTTAAATTTAAAAAAAAATCATAACAGACCGGTTCATTAAAAACCAACCAATTTTTATAGTTTTGACCAACTTAATATGACTAACTATAAATTCAATTATAATATTAACCATAATCAAAATGAAAAGCAATTACAGTTCAGTCCAATTTTAATAACTATGGTGTAAATCATGATTTTGGTCCTAAAAGCAAAATTTTAATTGGGTTGTATTTTAATATAATTTTGGTCTTGAACCATGGTTTAAGTGAAAATTAAAAAAAAATTATTTTTTCAGTTGAATCTTAAATCAAAGTTTGCAAACTTTATCCATTCACACTAATTTATATATATATATATATGAAATTGCTAACATCTTTCTACTCTTTTTTATGTTAGTAAATATTAGCAAACTCTACCTTGTCTTATTTTTTATATTGACATGGAACATATACTATATATTATCATTGAATCATCTAGTCAAATGAATTTGAGCGTATACATCGGGAAAAAAAAAGAATTTGATTGTAATAAATGGTATTGATCATCTTTTAAATTTACCTCATAATTTTTAAAAGTTGACACACCCCTGAAACCCACTAGTAAGGAAACCAGATAATAATGATGATAACAAAGGAAACATATTTCATCAGATGTTTCTATACCTGTACATGCTAAAGCTCTGAAATAGAATATACAATATAGTATTTTACTTCTTTCCAGTTTTGACGGAATTCGTTCTTCCCTAAGTACATTATCTTCAAGCAATGATGTTTTTCAATACCGTCCAATCTCAAAGAAGGTGAAATATTAACAACGACTTCCTCATTTTTCTTTCACAAAGGTACGAATAAATACAACTACTTTAAAACTACCAATTAGCTTGCCACGCCCAAACACATGAAAAGGTATCAGGCACCCACAACGACCTAACCTTACCAGCAGAGATGCAAACCACCAAATACAGCAAAGACCAATGAAGGAGGTGGGCTCGAATTTAAGTAACAGAACAAGCAGAGGCAACCACCGCCAACAATTTGGTTTCCAACCTGACAGCCCAAGCCCCACCACAGATTCGTTTGTCACGTTGCCCACAAGGATAACCCATACTTCCAATTTTGTCATTTCCTATTTGACGTGAGAATTCTGCTTCCAAAAGCCTGCACATAAACCTAACAAACTTTTTTCTTGTAACATTTTAAGTCCTAATCTTATGTATCACTAAAGTGAAAAGAGTCAGCAACTTCAAAATGCATGGCAAGTTGCACGACTGCAGAACGCACAGCTTCAGACGTTGGTGCAACAGAAGTAGGTAGATGGGGTAAGCAAAGCGGCAGATACTGTTCACTTTCCTCAAGTGGGCAGAAAAAAGATATCACGGACCGGCAGAATATGAATCTGTAGATAAATCATAGAACATTATACAAGCAAGTCCATTCAGTAACTTCAATTTACCGGCGCCTGAAGATGGCAGTCAATTGCTGTTATAGCATTCTCCATAACCAATCACCAATTTAAATATAAAATGACTGCATCGGCTAATTCATCAAAAACTAGAGAGCAAATACCTTAGCATAAGCCGCCTTAAAAATGGATCAGATATAATTTGTGCCCATACTAAATCCATGCTAGTTGATGAGCAAAGAATTACTTCCCACTCAGCGAAAGCATTGGCAAGTATGTTCTCAGCTTCATTGTAGACATCCTAAAGTTAACACAACAATCAGACTAACAAATATCAAGTTAATTTGGGAGAGTTTATAGATTATCCACATCAACTTACTGGATCAGCCTCACTGGGGAACAGATCAATCAATTGGCAAAATGCTGACAAAGGAGCAGTCAAGAAAAATGTAAATTGGCTTCCATTATGTGAATTTAGATCAGATGGGTTCTTGAAAATTGACTTTAAAGGAGAAAGAAATAGAGCAGCTGCCTCTCCCATTTCAGCACCATGTAAAACCTGCAGTCATTTATGCATGTACACAATCATGACTAAAGCCACAAACAATTCTTCAAGAATGAAAAGACAGCAACGTCTGATTAATGATCCCATCAGTTCAAATATATACACTGGACAAGCAAATATTCTAGAATGACTGGCTTTCCTGAGAGGTTTATCCCAAACTCCTCCCTAACCCAGAAACATGCTGTTTAATGTTGACAACACCATTTGATAATTTATGGTTCTGTCTCTCCCACCCCTCCCACTCTGTCTTTGCAGAAAGTTCTACATTCAGGCTCCAATTGTTGAAGAAAATCAACATGGAAGGGTTTCCCATGTTTAATGCCTTAAAATTCATCTTGAAATGTTAGGACAAACCATCAGATCATCCTACAGAAACAAAACTAATTACAAACTTCATCATGTCATTAACAAGTAAAAGCAAATTCAAGGAATATACAGAACAGCTCGACCCAACAAAGTCTCCAGGAAACTCAAGCAAGTTTTGACAAACCTGCCTTGAATGCATGGCTGTTATCACTATCAATAATAAAGAAAAGCGGTTTCCGAGTGAAGGGAATAAGATCACCAGGGTAGAGGTTGTTCGAACCTAATAATTCAAATACAGCAGATGTAAGTGCAACTACAACAGAGGTTTGTTTCTTCTATAACATAAAATTAACATTGACCCAAAGAAGAGGAATAAATTCCCATAACATTTCCTGGAGAAATCTCAACAAAAATATGAGAAAACAAACTCAGTGCAGATACCTACCACCATTTCCTTTGGGACCAAACCACAGATAATTATCATAATAACAGCTCAGTTCTCTCTTGCCACTATTTTGAGATCCAGAAGTTCCAATATTCTGTCCTTGGGAAATCTGAGAAAGGACTTTGTGTCTTGAATATTTGGATGACCCTCCAGAATTTTCCATCTGAGAGACATTATTAAGACCAGCCTTCCCTGTATGAGACATCATAAGGTAACTAACCTTGTTTAACAGGACAAGACCAATTGGACTGATTATTTACACTTGAAAAACAGAATATTGAACTAAATGTTAACCTAAGGCTGAAAGATATACTAGCACAATGCTATCTGGTGGCAGCTCCTCACAAATTGTTGACATAACCTGTGTAACATCATAAAACTCAATATAAGAATTAAAGAATCATATATTCAACAACCAATGAAAGATTGTATATCAATAGGATGTAAATGCCCTATTTAACAAGTGAAAATTTAGGTAATGATTCATAAACCAGAGCCAACTGCATAGAGGAAAAATAACACACACAAATATGTTAAGCAAGCTTGCACAAACAAACACACACAGATTATAATATACACTAGAACCAATGAAAGACACCAAAAGCAGTGTTGAGGACATACAAATAAGAATATCCAAGTAATGTGCAAAAAAAAAAAAACCATAAAAATCGCATGCAAAATTATTTGATATCCACAAGGTCTAGTTACCAGCAGAGCGAATAGAACTTGGCAAATAGACAAGGAAGTATGTAACACAAACCCTCCCCCAAATTTCCTAAAGCGTAAATGCAATTTGGTCCCCCCCCCCCTCTTCCCCCTCAAAGCTTAAAAGATTTCTCACAGCAGTTATGTTGAGGGCTTGAAAACTCACTGCTAACAAATGTGTCACAGACGGACGATACAAGATAGCCTTTCTAGGATTAGAAGGTAAAGCTGAATCAGTCATATCTGCAGCTAGATTCATATCTATTATCCCAGAAGCTCCTGAATGATCAATCGAGTAACCATTGTCATTTGATTTAACTATACGCTTTTGGTAGAGTGATCGACTAGGCTCCCATTCTAAACACTGTATCATTCTATAGGTGTCCAATGTAAGTTCAGCAAATTTGACCTGAAAGTGAGAGTATATGAAGTTCTGAACATTCAAAACCTTCAGTCCGTTTCCGCTATTATAAGTACTTTATTTATACAAATTTAAGAACCACCATGGCAACATGAATCAGCACTGACCTCATTTCGATGATAACTTGTCAACAGGGCATCTTGAAATTTTAAAACCCTCTTTGCGTGAAAACGAGCCACATAAGGAAGAGAAGCCTGATGAATATCAATTGAGGCACAATAACGCATAGGCCTAACAGTAAAGCCCCTATCTACTTTCGTGAAGCGGTCAATTTCTTGCATCACTTGCTTCCATTCCTTAAAGTTAGTTTTCTGATCAGAAATAGTTCATATTCATCAAGTCAAACAATATTTTTCCATCTCTGGATGAATAACTGAATACAAAGCAATGAAGCATCAATGAACTTTATAATGATGAAGATAATTTCACTCTTTAAGAAATTAGTTTGCAAAAAGGAAAAGAGAAAAAGAAAACGATGAATGTTGGTTAACTTTCTAATTCCTAGCAACAATTGACCATTTGAACCTTAGTATCAGCCACAAACGCTAGTTTCAATGAGCAAGTATCATCCAAGTTACCAAAAACTTTAGCTAGTAACAGATAACTCACTAGAACACGAAGCAGTTCAGCTCCAGTTAGAAGAAAAAGAATGTATTACCCGGAAGGCACTCTTGCAATCATCAACCAAAGCCATGAAGCAGTCCATAAGATGCTTCACCATCTCCGGCCGGTTCAAAATCACCGACACCAACAGAAACCTTGCATAGAACCTCAATTCCGTGAACCTCACTCCCAGATCTTTCGGCGAAGCTTCGGATCCTTCGAAATACCTTCTGCTGAGTATGGCCTCATAGAAGACGTAGGCTTCGACCAAGAACCTGCACTCGCTAGTCCTCATGTACTGCCCGAAGTAGAGCTGGCCGATTCGGCTCGCGATCTCGCCGATTTCCCAGCGCTTTAGACCGCACTGAACCAGCTTCGCGCGGTTCTCCTGCTGGTACTTCCAGAGGCGCATGTACGCCTTGAAAACCTTGTGGAAGAAGTGGTTCTGGCCGACACGACCGTAAGCCGGCACGTCGGGAACCCTGGAGAACTTGCGGGCAGCGCACTCCACCAGTGCTCGGAAGGTCTGCAAGACGACATCGTTCTCAGACATGCCGGGGGCCTCAGTTCTCCGACCAGTATCGGTTCTCGCCGGCGGTCATCGGGAAATGAGGTTGAGAAACGAAACAAAATGCCTCCGGAACGCAAGGGAGGGCAGTTAGACAGACCCGTTGGTTGTGAAGTGTCACGAGAATTAAGACTCCGGAGAGTGAAGAGGGATGACTCTGCTGCAGTTTTATCAAATATAATATGTTTTCTTTTTCTCTTGCTTTCGCTTTTGCTTTTTCAGTTTCGCTCTTCTTTTTGTTTTTCTGTTTTTCTTCTTTCTAATGTCACTGAATTGTTGGGGCGGCTGTGAGGGGAGAGAGATAAACAAAAGGCATGAATGGGTGGAGTTCAGATTTTGGATGATTCGATCGTAGAGATTTTCTTTTCTGGCGAATTACAATTGAACAGATAAAGAGTGGATTTGCCGCCACCAGAGTTCATCTGTTATCTTCCTCGCCCAACAAAAATTAACCGTTGGATCAATTTTTCTAAATTCTTTCCATTTTTAATTTTGGGCCTCATGACCCACTCCATGTAATTTATATTATATTATAAATGCATATTAATAATTAGTAATTAAAAATTTTAATCAGAAACCTTATTTAAGAAATTCGAGCAAACAAAGTCTTACTTAAAACTGGGTATTTTAATTTCCCAAAAAAAAAAAGCTGCGTATTTTAAATCAGAAAAATATTTTCTTAAACAAATTATAAAACACACTTTCCTTTGTTTTTGGTCATCTAAAACACACTTTCTGGCGTAAAACGTAGTCCAAGTTTGTTGTACCCTCGAAATTGTTATACTAATTGCTATGCTCACACATTTTCTTTTCATGCTGCGTTTGCTTGGATTTAGTTGAGCTATCTCATTAAGCCATAAAATACAGTTTTTAGGTCGTGGTCTTGATAGATTCATCATGTGATCCATGAATTTGGATTTTAGTTGCATGTCATTTTCACACATGCATTTACAATTGAAAGAAACTTGACATTAGAGCATATAAAGCACTATTGGGTCGGCGTACGAACATTTGTGCATATCTTACCAATGATATTATTAATGATAATCTTAATCATTGTCGAATTGCTGGCTAGGGCACGAGTTAATGATTCGGGTGTTAAGTCTCAAACACCCTAGCAGTTGGTTTTGGGTTAGCAAAAGTTAAAGACGCGGATATAATAGAATTTAAAATTTTTGTGTTAACATGATACGATTTTATTAGTTAACTCTTGTTTATGTCTTAATACGTTTTAGTAGTTGTTGATGAATGATAATTGTTGATAAGCATTATAAATCATTCACGAGAGATTTTGAAGCATATTTAATGTAAGGCAATATTCTTATTCTACACTACTCATCACATGTTACCTTAATTATGTAACTATCATTATATTTTATAGTAAAACCAATAGTGGCTCACATAAAATAAAGTGATACATATTATATGCTTTCAAATTTCTAGAGATGATACAGTTTCAAAGAATTCCATCCATTACTATTTAAATTATTTGGTGTAATGAAAGCACTTTCCAATGAAATGACTTTTTAAATTGCTTTGTTTATTTGCAAGCTTAGCTACCATTATCAAATTTTTTTTCATAGATAGTGAAAGTTAAATTTTCTAGATGGGATAATGAAAAAATTCTTAAGTACACATTCATATTATGTGCTGTGTGATATTTTTGTTAACTTAATGTATTGTTTTTAAAATATCTAAGAATTTCTTGGAATAACAAGAAATTTGAAACTAGAGTTTCACTTTATGACAGCACCATTTAGTCATTTGTGCTGTGTTAGTTACTATTATTATTATTATTTTATTTTTTTAATAAAATATAACTTTTAAAATTAAAAAAATTCAATTCATTTAAACTGTTTAATAAAATTAATTTTTAAAATTAAGAATTATAATATTATATTTTTTTTATATATTATTTTTAAAAATCAAACAATAAATTTTATGTTTAATAATATAATTTATTTTTATTATGTTAATAGTGACTAGCTCCTATTGGTCATCAAAACTCAAAAGTTGTTGCCATATGCAATAAAATCTGGAGTGCTTGCATCATGGATGTTTATTGTCTGAATTGGGCCGCTAGGTCGAATACATGGCGTATTCCTCAATAGCTTTTATCATAAATTACGTATATATAATATATACGTTTTATTCAGTTTTTTTTTTATTTGTTTATATAAGGAGCTATTTTGGTCCATCGCTCCCTGCGTGGCTTTTTTCCGAGTTTCAATGGAAGTCATTTTCTCTTGCTTTTACTAGGTAGAACCTTTCCCTACTCACTAATGTTGTGTGCTTTGTATGGGACATGTCATGTCATGCAACAAACCGAGACCTGCATGACTTAAAATATATATGCCTCATTCAGTCAAATTGGTTATTTACAACTTTTAAATTAAACAGAGCATACTTTTTTTCAAAGCAAACGTAGAAGTTAAGTAATTGTGAGCTATAGTTATATATGCATTTCTTATGTATATATATACTTTCGCATGACCCTGAATCCACAAATGAGAAAACGATTATGTAAAAATTTGAGTATAGCTTTCGAGAAAGAGACTGAAAGCTAGCTAGGGCTATTTCACCATGTCACGGGTAAGGCAAACAAAGTATAGTCCAATGGCCTGTGAAAGAAAGTAGGAGCTTTTCTCAATTCTCACACTGGTTTACACTTTAGAGAATCTTCCTAAGTACGCGCTTCAGGAGTCAAAAGAAGGAGGAGGAGGAGGAGGAAGTCTTCAAAGCTTCTCTATATACCTAATGATGAAGAGAGGGAAGGAAGGTTCAAAATTCGACAGTTTTTGTGGTTGCCGTCCTTTGAGGATTCATGTCCACAGCTTGTGGACCAGTGTTGTGTAAATTGAGCAAGAATAACAATTTAAATTTTTAGTATAGTAATAGATACGCTTGAATTCCACCACCATGAGCAACAATTCCAATAGTGTATGTATGGTTCTGTGTGTTTTTTTTTAATATAAATAATCAATGCTTTTTTTTTGTTCTTTTTTGGTGAGTTTTTTTTTCTTAAATAATGAATTTTTTTTGTATTAAAAAAATAATAAAATGTTTGTTGAGTTTCAAGTTTGGCTGTGTGGGCTTGGACTTTGATCAACCTATGAGTATTGAAGGCTGAAGGTACAAGACTGCTGAGTAATCAGGGCTATCTCATGGCCATTTCCAAGCATGGACCAAGCATTAACTCTGTCGCACCCCTATTTAGGTGAGTTGCCCAAATTGAGGTGCTGATTAAAGGGTCCACTTTTAACCACATTCAAGCCATTCAAACTCCGCCTAGTCTAAAATATTTGTTATGACAAAAAAAAAACTTTTTTTTAAAATTATTTTAATAAAATTTTAATTATAAATTATTTTAATCATAAAATAAATTAATCTAAGCACATACCTAATTCCTTCATTTATCAATTTTGGATTTTTCTAAAAAGTTGATCGAGTACATTTTCTTTCTTGGGTAAGAAAAATTAAATATTAAACTACCATTTTGATTCTTAAAAAAATTATTTAACATCAATATGATTTTTTAAATATATGTGATATCAAATTAATCATCTAAAAATTTAAAATAATATTAAAATAATCTTTTGAAGATATGTAATATTAAATTAATCTTTTAAAAATTTAAAGTGACATTAAAATAATTCTTTAAAATGATCATTTTGTAAGATCATTTTAATATAACTTTAAATTTTTAGAAAATTAATTTAATATTATATATATTTAAAAGCTTAAATTAATGTTAAATATCTTTAAAAAATTAAATTAATGTCAAGTGAATTTTTAAAATATCAAAATATAATTTAGTCAAAATTAAAAAAAAAAACAGCCGTAAACAGGAGCATTCGAGCGAGGACATTCTTTTTAAAAAATGGTGTTACCAACATTAATTTTAGATGCCATAAACACACAATCCTTAAAGCTGTGTTTCTTCTCTAAGATAGATTTCTTGTTTATAGTGGTAATTTTAATATTTGCATCCATTTTTTTTAAAAAATAGATAGATTTCTTGTTTAATGTATGTTTAGTTTAGGTGTAAAATTGTAAGTAAATGTTTATAGAATGAGTTACTCATTATATAAAAATTTATCCCTAATTTTATCTCCAAATCATACATACATTTACTGATAATTTTACTCTTTGCATACATTTTTTTTTCTTTTAAATGGGAACTGCAAATATGAAGCAACTTTACATATTTTAGATTTAAAAAGTTGCTCATGTATATCTTTTCTAAATTTCATGTACATCGCAGAGTTTAAAATTTGGTAGGAAAAAAAAAAAAGAAGAGACGCGTGATATCTAGTGACTCTGCTCTTTATTTCTTGTTTGGCATGCCAATTTAGTGCATTAGAGTGCTAATGTAGTTCCATATGTATGAAGTGGCACAGTGCTGTAATGAGGAAATGGTATAAACGTGTAAAGCACTTATAATTATTCTGTAATTTTTTTTTGGGGGTAAGTTATTCTGTAATATTATCACAAAAGGCAACATGAGACTGTGCAGGATGACATGCCATGTGAATTTTTTTTATATCTTTTTATGAAAAAAACGCGTGTTCTCTTATTATTTCTTGGACTATTTCCTCTGTAATATATAATGATAATTTTTATATTGATATTTAAATTATTTATATTATATAAATTTAAAAATAAATAAAATAAACTAATAATTAATAACTTTTTTAACTTTATATTAATAATAAAAATAAAAATAAAAGATAAAATTGTAAAACTCATGTTATAAGAAAGAGGAAAAAGAAAGTTTCCCGTTCATTTACCCTGATCACTTCCCAGGGCAAAACAAACACAAGGGAGAATCACTTTTCAGCATAAGCGGGTCCTACGCTTTTGGTGGAGTCGGATCCGAGGTGGGTTCCTTGCCGGAGACGAATGGGGTGCCGACCGTCTTAACCCCAGCCCCAGGCCACGGACCATAGACCCTCGTCCAGCGAGCCTCCTTCCAACTTGGGCAGTGGCACTAGCCAAGACCAAGAGATAACTAAGGCCTAAGACGCTGGTCTGGCTCCTATTCCTGGCGCGCGGTGCTCAAGCCAAGAGGGGCTGGTGCGGGAAAGGTCACTGCGACTGCGACCGATCTATCTCTCGATCCGATTCGCCGAGCGTTGCTGATTCCGGAGAAAGACGAGAGAGATAGGAGCGAAGCGATGTGGGTGTTTTACCTGATCTCGCTGCCTCTGACAACGGGGATGGTGCTTTTCACGCTGAGGTACTTCGCTGGCCCTGACGTCCCTCGCTATGTGCTCTTCACCGTAGGATACGCCTGGTTCTGCTCCCTCTCCATCATCATCCTCGTGCCCGCTGACATTTGGGCGGTACAATTTCATTTCTCCTTTCTATTTCTTCTTCCACTACTGCTTTTTTTTTTTTTATTCTTTTTTCCTACCATGCAATCCGTGGCTTGAAACGATATATGCCAGTTCATCAATTTCGAATGTAGTTCTTGATTGATTCATATCAACGGATTTCGTTTTTCTTTTTTTTTTTTGGGGGGGGGGGGGGCGTTAAATTTTCGGTTCTTCTGCTTTAATTTGTTGTTGTGTTATATGTTCAATTCAGTGTTATAGGGTTTGCACAAGATTTTTTAGGAATGTTTTGCCTAGCACAGTAGCATGCCTGTTGAAGGCTATTGTCTTGTATGCATACTTTTATCATTGCTGGTGAGGGATGCTGGACTTAGACATGTCCAGAGAAACAATGGTGACAGAGTTGATAATTTTGAGCTGGACGTGTGATTAGTGATTACTATAAAAACAAACAAATATGGCCAGTTCTCTCCTTATCTCTTTCTTACCATTTGTCATGAAAGAGATAGTTGATTTACAACGGAGGAACATATGCATATATTATATTGGAGGCTTTTTATGTCTTTAAGGTAATCTATAGATGCTAGTAATCATATATAAAGGCAAAAGGCAATGTCTGTCTCTGCCTGACTCGAGTTGATGGTTTTGCTAATTGGTAGTAATGTTTGTCATGCTTCCCTGTTTTGTTTATATCTAACAATTGTTGCCTCTTTTCTGGAAAGTTTTGAATACATTGATAAGTACCACTTTTGTATTTTGGGTAATATGCCGCCTCCTTTTATCTTTTAAAGAATTTTTGGATGCTTCGGATGTGCATATAGTTTGTTGCTTTTGACTTTTAGAACCAGTAAGTAAGTTTGATCATATGCTCTGCAGAATTAATTGATAGTTGCATATAACTGATTTTGTGAGGCCTTAATTTGCAATAGTTTCTTTTGTTGGGATAAAAAAATCATTAAGAGAAAGTAGACAAGTACAAAAAGAAGGGGGGGAGGTTAAAAATCCTCCTAGATCAACCATAATAAAAAAAGTACAGAACAATGGTAAACAAATGCATTAGCTCAAAAGAGCTATCCAAACCTGTAAGAGTAACCCCCCCTAACAAATCATGTGTGGACAACCACATAGATGCCAAGAAGAGAACTCCATCCCACAAAAGATGAGAGGGAAGAAACTAGTGTTGCCATACATAAACACTATGATCCACCAACAGTGTACAATGCCAAATAATTTTACTATCCGTTTCCTGCCAAAGCCTCTAATATGAGTAGACAGAAATTGATCCAAAGATTCGGGACAAACCCATTGCTCCTCAAAAATGCCAGAACACTGATACCAAAGCTGCCAAGTGACTGCACAATGCAGAAAAATATTCCAAAAACTCATAACACAAACATCAGGAAAAATAGCCTTGTGAGGCTTAGAGTCCACAACAGATAATTTGTTAAGTACTGCTGTCCAAACAAAAGTCTTCACCTTAGAGGGAGCCTTAACCTTCCAAAAGGACTTGGATATTGAGAAATTCTGAACTGCTGGATTTCAAATTAGAGACTGGAAGAAAGATTTACTAGTATAAGCAATAGAAAGATTTACTTAGCAATAGTGTAAAAGTGTTGAAGTTTCTGAGTTCTGACAAAAATATTATTCTACCTCCATATTGTGGACAAGGCAGCTATATGACTTTTTTAGTCAGTAGTTAAGCTTGTATCAATTAAATGAATCAAGGTTGTCATTGCCTCTTCCTTTTTATTTACTTAAATTCAACAGTTCTTTGAATAATACAGAAGCTATCTTTTTTACCTTCAAAAGGCAGATTTTTGGAACTTTACATGGTTAAAAGGTGAAGAGAATTGTGGTTAATTGAAGATTTCAGTCATATAATGATGTTTTCATGACTCATACAGACGATGTCTTCTCACCATGAGAATGGAGGCATTTCATTCTTTTGGAGCTGGTCATATTGGAGTACCTTTTTGCTTACATGGTAAGCTTCATGTAAAGTTTTTATCGTTATATGTTTGCATCTCTTTCACATCCTTTTGTTTGCTTCAAAGTAGTTGTATTGTTTCGAAAGGTGGGCCAATTTTGAGCTCCAAGTGTTGGTTAATGGTCCAAAGTTTTTTTGAGCTTGTTTGGTATCATGTGGCTGTTGCTTTTCTCTCTCATTTCCTGGCGATCAAACATTCCTCCTGGCTCCTCGTTTGAGTCAGTGGACTATGTACTTTGTCATGTATCTGATGTGTAATGGGATCAAGCTGAAATAACTATTTAATGTGAATGTTTATAATCTTCATCAACACATATCTGATCAAATTAAGAAGATTTTCTTTTGGTTGGCACTATCTTTTGGTATCTCTAATGTTCATTTTCTTAGTAATACACAATGCATGCATGCATGATGTCATTTTTCTACTGTGGAACTATACTGGAAATAGCAATAAATAACACAACATGATATAGTTATTATGTATGTTTGCAAAATATAGGTGATTTTATGTATGTGCTATTATACTAATTTGCTTTATGGTTACTTATTGTCTTCTCATATACTTGCATGCATACTAAAGCATGATTGTTGCAAGGAAATATTTAAATGGCATTTACAGATCAGAAATTCAAATTTCCTCATATATTTTAATTATGTTATCCTAAGCAGGGCTGTGGTGCCCCTTATTCAGGGTTTTGAAGATGCTGGGGATTTCACTGTATCAGAAAGATTGAAGACTAGTGTACATGTTAACTTGGTCTTCTATCTAATTGTGGGATCCATTGGCCTTTTCGGACTTATTCTTCTCATTATGATGCACAAGAGCTGGTTGGTTCTCATCCTCCTAACCTTGAATTTTTATGTAGATTTTAGTTCTTTTGTAATTTGACATTAGCTTCAAGTTATTGCTTCTAGAATCTTCTAATTATTTTTTTTATTAAGATTCTTGTTTTCACTTGAAGAGCTCTATGGTTTCCTCAAAGACGCATATCAACTAATTTCTTTTTGATTATTTATAGTGTCATATGAGGACATACTTTTGTTAGTAATGTTTGGCTGCATGTTTTTGTTATGACTGATGTATTCAAGAAGTTTGAGCCTGTACTTACATAAAAGTCTCTCTCTCTCTCTCTCTCTCTCTCTCTCTCTCTATTATTGTGGATAGTAAGGATTCCTGTAAACCTCTTTTTAAGGGGCTTCTGTTAAACACTACTCTATTTGTTAAAGCTGTGCATTGACAAGTTCAGATTTTAATCCAACTCATGTAGTCTTTTGACATCTGTGCCCCCCCCAGAGGCTAACACATTATCTCCCTGAGGACATTTCAAGGAAACTCAATTTGACATCTTACCAAGATGTTGGGTTTATAAAAATATAGATAAATCACATGTTGAAAAGTTGTGAGGACATTTCAAGGAATATCACAGGTTTACAATAGTACATTTAAGTCACAGCTTTTGAATAATCAATAGCTTGTATGGTTTTTCAAGTCAAGGACACATAAATACCTGCTCTCTGCCCAATCATTTGTCTATTTTTTGACATAATTGTCATGGTTGATAAATCCATAAGCCTTTTTCTTTTTATGTGTGTGTTTGTTTTTTGGTTTCAAGTGAAGCCATACTCTCTCCCTCTCTCTCTTTAATGATTTCTAGTTGGTTGATACTTCTATAAACAGGAGTGGAAGTCTTTTGGGATTTGCCATGGCTTGCTCGAATACTTTTGGACTTGTTACTGGTGCATTTCTTCTTGGCTTTGGTTTAAGTGAAATTCCTAAAAGCATTTGGAGAAATGCTGACTCGACCACCCGCCAGAAAGTTCTTTCCCATAAAATTGCCAAAATGGCTGTCAAACTTGATGATGCTCACCAAGAACTTTCAAATGCTATTGTAGTAAGTGGTTCATTCAAGTTGTTAGTAAAATTTTCGTTTATAATTTTGCCATTGAAAAATACCTTACTCTAAATGGATTTATTGAAAATCTGGTTTCTGATAGAGCCTAATGGCATTGTTTGATCCATGTAAACCCCCCCCCCCCCACAAAAAAAAAATTCTTGGAGTTTAATGATGGTTTATTTCTGTAGGTTGCTCAAGCAACATCCAACCAGATGTCCAAGCGTGATCCTCTGAGACCTTATATGAATGTCATTGATGATATGCTAACTCAAATGGTATTGAGCTACATTCTTTGATTAAGGATTTTGATTACAGAACCTGGATTGTTTAGATATAACCTTCAATTTTTCAGTTTAGGGAAGACCCATCCTTCAAACCACAAGGTGGTAGATTAGGGGAAAGTGATATGGATTATGATACTGATGAGAAGTCAATGGCAACACTAAGGCGTCATCTTCGGGGAGCTCGTGAGGAGTACTACAGATATAAAAGGTAAGCAAATGATTAGTTGAGTCTTTTATTGGTGTTATTCACTCGAAAATTTTTTCTTGAATCCTTTACAGCAGTTGTGAATGGTAAATTCAATTGTCATATTCTTCCAATGAGGATAAACACTTAATAGAGCAATATTTATTTATTTTTTTGTTCTTCGAGTTAATGACAATGCCTACAGCTTATTCATTAGATTAGTGAAAAACAACTTGCTCTTTCTTTACATGACCCACACACATTACTTTGTTGGCTCATTGCCTCATTTTCTTTTTGACCATCTAATGAATCTGATGATTGCTCTGGTTAATAAATCCTTTGGTTTTCTTGTACTGGGAAGAGTCTCATCTTTGCTTCCTAGCTTCTATTAATATGAAAGACCTTGTAAAAACAGGCTTTCTGACTTTATCAAATGGGGAAATAGATTTCTTCTTGCCTCTTATAGAATGATTGAGATATATGGTGACTTGATATATATATGGCAGTTGGATTATTTAGTTGTAGTTCTTACTTTTGTCACACCCTTACAACTAAGGTCTCTTAAAATTTTCCTTCAGCGATAACCAAACTTTATTTAATATTGTTGCTTTTGCAGTGAGTATATGACTTATGTACTGGAAGCCCTGGAATTGGAAGATACGATAAAAAATTATGAACGCCGTGACTCAACTGGATGGTTTGCTTCTAATTATGTTTTCTTTTCTGCTATTCTGCCCCACTTTAATATCCTTCTATAATATATTACAGGTTGTTCCAGCTCAACTTACACAATTTTTTATGCTATCATTTCAGGGAATATAATTCAAGCATTAGACCTGCTCGGACTGGCAAGTTGGGGTCCCTACTTGATACTTTAGGTAATAATGAGAATTATTATTAACCCATTTGTTCCTAACTTCAGTAAATATTTCTTTGCTGCATCTGGAATAGTATTGACTATTTTTAATTTGTAATGCTGTTTCTATTAATTTTCCATAAGGTCCCATGAGCATTTTACCCTTTCTGTATATGAAGATATTAATAAAAAATAATGCTCCATATCCTACTTGCTCGATTGCTTCCTATGTAAAAGAGACCTGTATTGTAATTCTGTTTTGCCTGTTTTTCTTTTGTGGTACATAATACATATAGAGTTAATTAAATTGACCTCCCTTGAAGTTTGTCAATGGAGGTTTTCCTTGGTTTTGAAATGAGAGAATTTGAATCTTAATATCAACAAACCTGGTGGGAAGTCCATGTAATTTACTCATACATATATATGCTTTTTTCTGGCTTAAAAGTTTCTTTAATTTTATCTTGTTTCTGTCGTGCAATTTGTTTTACTTTCTCGATTAGGTTTCTTGCTGCATTTAATGTTGCATTATTAAATCATGCCAAGTTAACTGCACATTCTCCTGCCTTTTATGATTATGGAATATTTTGGTTAGACTGTTAGAAGCATTTGGCTTGGGGTTCTGAATAAATGGTGGTTCTTTGCAGAATTTTTCTGGCGATGCATTTTAAGGAAGCAAGTTGAGAAAGGCTTGGCTGTTATACTTGGTATCATGTCTGTTGCAATTCTTTTAGCAGAGGCAACTCTTCTACCTAGTGTTGATCTATCTCTTTTCTCCATTCTTATAAGATCTGTTGGAACACAGGAGGTGCTTGTGCAGGTAGACTAAGTTTTAGAGATTTAAGTGTTTGTATTGTGGACATTGAGATGCTGTACATTTACTTAAAATATGTTTTCACCTTGTCAAAAGAAACTTTTTGATGAAGCTTTCATTCTTGAATTTTGAAAATCATACAACATTTTATACATGAATTATGCATGTCTCGTATGAACTTCACTGTGATTGAGTAATATGGGCTTTTTCTTTGAATATTGGTCAACTACATATGTGCTTTTCTTTTAATATGGTTGGTTCTCTGTCCCTCTTTTTAATCAAAATAAACTTTCATCCCTTTTGGTTGAGGGCTGTATTTCGCTGTCACTCATTCAACAGGGGTGAATGGATGATAGTTTCACTGCCCTAAACCACCTGTCAGGGGAGGAGAGAGTGAGGCTGTATTTTATGTTTTTTTGTTCTCACTTTGAAAGGGTGCATGATGATGGAATCACCTATCTTCAATTTCTTGCCCAGGTGTTTGCTTTTGTTCCTCTCATGTACATGTGCATCTGCACATACTATTCCTTGTACAAAATTGGAATGTTGATGTTTTACTCATTGACACCCAGACAGACCAGCTCAGTTAACTTGCTTATGATATGCTCGTAAGTTTTTATTCATTTATTAATTGTTATTATTGTTATTATTTACTACTACTACTGCTAGTTGTTATTATTGTTGTTGTTACTACTTACTACTACTACTGTCCTTACTTGAATTGCCAACACTATATTGTGTGAATAACATTCATATTCTATCCTTACTCGTTCCCAGGATGGTTGCTCGTTATGCTCCCCCTATCTCATACAACTTTCTTAATCTCATTCGCCTTGGTTCTCATAAGACAACTATATTTGAACAGGTAATTCTTTTTTCTCATGAATCCATTGTTTGGCAATTCTCCTAAAGATGTTATTTTCTTGACCAATCCAGCAAAAGGGTGGGCAGGGTTCTATGTATTGCTTTCAACTGTCAAACTTCTTTCACTTGCATATCTTCTTGTTACATATATTATCAAATTACTGCCTAATAATTCTAGAAATTGCCATTTTTATGGCCATAATGATTGGGTGCACCACATATTGTAAGTAAGAAAAAAACATAATGCACTCAACTATTTCTTCACTTAGTTTATTGACCCAAGTTTATTTTCTTCTTTCTTTTTGTTTCTTTTATTGTCTTATTGTCTTAGATAAACGAACTTATTTTTCTAAGTGTCTAATGATTTTGTTGCACCTTTTTGTTTCCTTTAGTGCTTGACTAAGCTAGAAACTGATAAATTATCTGAAGCTTTACTCAGAACATGTTTGCTTCCTTTCCTTCTTGGTAAATCTGTAAAGGGTAATTCTTTTCTTTTAATTTGGTGCATAATGACTTTGATTGCAGCGAATGGGGAATATTGACAATGCCGTCCCTTTCTTTGGGAATAAGTTTAACAAAATCTATCCACTTATTATGGTTATATACACCCTTTTGGTTGCAAGCAACTTCTTTGACAGAGTATTTAGTTTTCTGGGTAGCTGGAAGAGATATATTTTCAAAACTGAAGCTGAGGATATGGATGGTTTCGATCCATCAGGACTAATTATTTTACAAAAAGGTATATAAGCAAAGACTTCCATTGTTGTTAAAACTTTAGTTCAAGTTATTAAATGACAAATCATGTCTGAATTGGTGAATATTGACTTTGTGATACTTATGCAATTTGTATTACTTGTAGAACGGTCATGGCTTGAACAAGGACGAAAAGTAGGCGAGCAAGTTGTTCCACTAGCGAGGAATTTCAATGGTATTGATATTGAAGCTGGCAACAATCTTGTGGTATGTAGACATACCTCCAAATAAAATGGAAGCAATATTCTCACTTTTTTTAACTGTCGTGTGACATATCTAGTTTAACCTCTCATCATGATTTTGACAGCTGTAAGATATGACATTTGTGACTACTACTCTCTTCTTTTGGTAATCAGTTTACTCATGTTATAACTATGTTGTTCAGGAGAGGAATGGTGTTGAAATGAAGGCAACTTCCACTTTGATTACTGAAGAAATAAATGGAAGCCTGTCTAAGAGTTTGAAGGAAGAGACAAGGAGATATGGTTTGAGCAGAGAAGCCATCAGCAACAAGTATGCTGCCATTAGAGAGCAGAGCGGACAAGCATCTAAATTGAAGCCAGAAGAGAAAAATGTAGCCTCTGCTAAGGTTTCCTTGCTTAATGAAGGCAATACTATTTCTAGTAATACAGCTGGAGTGCCATCTTCCGGTTTGGCTTCAACATGGAAAACAATGAAGACAGGCTTTCAGAGTTTCAAGGCCAACATAGGGGCCAAAGGGTTTTTACCCATACGGCAAATGCAGGATAATAAGATCTCTCGTGTTTCCTCGTCTGAGTCCCTTGATGAGATATTTCAAAGACTCAAACAACCTTCTTTGGCCCAAGTTAATTACAATGACGAGGACTGAGATGTAGGCCAATATTTCTGGTCCTTCCAGATGATATCCATCAAGCAAGAACTTACAGGTGTTCCAGAATTGGAAATGCTGGTCCATATTATTATGTACAGTAACGGGAAAGTCTTATATGTTGCGCTTAGCAAAAATTTTTTGTACTTTATCACCCAATGCAGCCTAAAGATGGACGGATAGTCTGCCATACATAGACTCCTATACGTTACAAATCAATCTGATACACAGTGTAGCTGATCCTTAGAAAGAATGCTTAAAATTGTACCAGTAGACAGCATTACAGATGTTGTTCCTGGCGTGGATTCATAATTTCATTCCACTGATGATTCCTTTAGATCGAATTGCATTGTTTTTTACTTTTTGTAGCATGTCTCATGTTTTGCTCGGGAATTTACTCCTTGTTTTTTTTTTCTTATATTTACTGTGGCTATAAAAAATAAAAATAAAAAAATCTTTGGGCAGCCATTTTTATTGTGATGGTAGGTAGTTCTTGGATTTGGTTGGAACACTCGTGCAGCGATAGCATTCTTTGTTAAATCACACAGCTGGAGGAGTAAACAAATGAAAGGTTATTCCGATTTACCTTGAGGGAAGGTGGAATATTGAAATCTAAAGAAAAACGTTAAAGCCACTTGAGCAATAGCGGTAAACTGACTTCCATTATAGATGGAAAATCAAGTTCAAATTCTTCCTCCAGCATTTTCCAAAAGAATAAAAAAAGAGAAGAAAAATAAAAATATTGAAATTCCTGAAACGAACCACAATGGAAACGTCCACTTCCTGAGAGAGAGAGAGAAAAAACACAAAAAACAAAACAAAAGAACCAACACCATAAATCCATCATCTTCCCCTCCCTCAATTTGAAAGCAATGGCGAAAAGAGAGTTAACCCCGTCCTTCGCCTTCCCTTTCGGTCCTGGAATGCATGGAGGCGTCCTTGGTGTCCTTTCTTGTCAATTTGAGTACCTTGGACCAAAAACCATCTTTCTTCCGTCCCCGGCCTCCGCTCACATCCCTCTCTCTGAGTCGGTTTCTTGAAGCAAAGGCAAGCGACCTGCTCTTCTTCAAGTTCAACCCGTAATTGAAGCCAAGCATGGAAGAAACAGAACCCATCACATGAGATCCATTCCGGCGGTGACGCCGACGGTGAGCCGGAGACACGTAATTTGACGAGGCTGCAGTCGCAGAAGAGAAGGGTTGAGGAAAAGCAGGCGAGGACGAAGAAGGAGAAGGAGAAAAAAAAAGAGGATCAGAAGGGTTGTGGTTGTTGTTGCTGTTGTTGTGGAGCTGTGAGAGTTTTTCTCTTAAGCAAGAGGAGCAAACACCTGGTAGTTGCTTGTCATTTGGGTGCTCCTTGCACCCTGCTCCTGCTGCTTCTAACTCTGACCATTTCATCTTACTGTTGTTCGCTTGGATACGTATGTTCTCGTGCGTGCTATTGTTTATAGCAAGGTTCTGAAAACCGAACCGGTCATTGAACCGGTCGAGGTACTGATTCAAGGTTCAATGGTTCAACCGTGGTCGAACCGTGGTCGAACCGGAATATAATTAAATATATATTTATATTTATATATGAATATAAGTATATTTATATATATATATATATAATTATTTATATACTAATAAATATATAAAAATTATAAAAATATAATATAAATTAATAATAAAATTATTTGAAATATAAAAAAATAGTATTATAAAGTAAAAAATATTACATTCATATAAGCAACACAATATTAATCTACATAGTAATATAACATATAAATTAACTAAAATAAACATAATTCACATAGTTTACAATTTATAATCTTACACTAACATAATATTAATCTACCATTATAGTCAATCATACTAACAATAATAATCTTAAACAAGTCAACAATATAAGTTCAATAATATTCCATCAAAACTTATAAAGTATGCAAATCAACTAAATCTCAATTTGTATATCATCAACAAAGTTTTAAAAATCAAACTGGTCATTGAACCAATGAATAAGCTGATTCATGATTTAATAGTTTTATTGTAGTAGAACTAATAATATAATTAAATACATATTTATATTTATATATATTAAAATTTTAATATATATACTAATTAAAAAATATATATATATATATATACACACACACACACTCTTGCACATTTTATATATTTTATAAATATATTACTCACGAAAGATCATATTAAGAAGTTATGTACCTTCTGCTGATATTAAGGGTCAAGAAAAATGGAGTTTTGGTTGACGAAGGATGTTAAGTATTTCGATTATTTTCTCATAGTATATATAAAAAAAAAGGAACAATATAAGTAACAAAGCACGTTGGCCTGGTGGTTAGCGCGTTGGACGCGTATGCTCACGGCCCGTGTTCGAACCCCAGCGGCTCCATTTTTTCCTAACATTTAACTTTCAACCGGAAACCAGCCAAACCGTGACCGGTTCACACGGTTTGACCGGTTTAGCTCCGGTTCACCGGTTCAATACCGGTTTTGAAGCATTCCGACTTTGTAAACCTGACCGAACCGGCTAAATGACCGGTTCTCGGTTCAACCGATCCGACCGGCCGGTTCGGTCCGGTTTTCACGGTTCACACGGTTTGACCGGTTTAGCTCCGGTTCACCGGTTCAATACCGGTTTTGAAGCATTCCGACTTTGTAAACCTGACCGAACCGGCTAAATGACCGGTTCTCGGTTCAACCGATCCGACCGGCCGGTTCGGTCCGGTTTTCAGAACACTGGTTTATAGATTCATTCGTCAAAGATGCAATCTTGCATAGGAGTGCACAAGCACGTCTTCCCCGAAGGTTCCTGCTTTCTCAATGCTCCTATTGGTACATTTAATTCATATTATTATGAAATTTGCTTTTATTTTTATTAGGAAAATAATTATTAATTATTATTGTTATATCTATGATCATAAGGATAGCAACGAGACTATAGTGCTATGGCTGCGTCCAATGTAATCCACCTTCTGGATATATATACATATATTTTGTTTTTTGAAAACGATTTTCTGATGCAACCTTTAATTGAAAGTGACATACAAACAATCTATAAAACTTTATTAGTAGTGTTTTATATGATCGTGATAAGATTTTTATATTCTTTTGTGTTAACAATTTTTACATTGATGAGAAGAGGGTTTTTTTTTCTTTTATTAGCAACAAAATTTATTCTCTCATCACCATGATTTTTTTTTTGTTGCTTTTTTTGGGAGATGCATTCAGCATGAATTTTAGAATTGAAGCATTAGAATTAGATGATACCTTTTTTTTTCTTAGTCAAGAGTTCTTGTAGACCTCAAATAGGGAAAAAAAAAAAGAAAAGGATGGGACAACGATTAAGCTCGTGACATGAAGTATATTACGATAAAGATCGTAGATGATATCATGTGAGGTTTCTGAGCTAATTTACCGTGTGGTATGACGGTATATATAGTTAATAAAAAGTTGTCTATAATGGAATTAGGAGAATCATAAAAAGATTTCTTTTGACTAACCTAAAAAAAATAACGAAGTTAGGATTCAAACTTGTTACAGCACAATTAGTCATACATCACATTCTTATCTCCGTCAGTTATTCTATTCCTTAATATACCAACGATACAATTTTATTCGTTGGGAAATCGAACATGTGCACAAGATTATGAGAAAATTATTTTTTAAGAGATTCACGACTCGAGCGCAGCCTAAGCTATTACATATATCTACAATTGTATTCGTATGGTCAAAAATTATCTATTCGTTTTTTTTTTTCGGTGGAATCTTCTATTCGTATTTAAACGTGAATAGCTTCTTCCGACAAATTCAAAACACATGCTTCTATGGTACTAGTTCATTTACAAAGGGAATTGTAGATTGATAAAATAGGATCCTATTGTTGGAGCAAACTGGCAAATATTGAGTTGGTGTTGGAACGGTGGGGAGTGGGGACAAGGCAACACGGGTGAGAACTGAGAATAATATACGATGTGGGCCCTCTTGGGATAAAAAGTAGAGAAATGAAACGGAATTATAAAAAGAATTGAAATGAAACAGTATAAAATTTTTTAAGTTAAAATATAAATATAAATATAAATTTTTATTTTATTTTATTTTATTTTTTACTAAATATGTTATGAAAGTACTACATTCAATTTATTCAAATTATAACACTTAAATAGTATAATTATTTAAATAATTAAATTAAATATTAAATAATAAAATTTAATTTAAATCTCACTATTTAATGTATTATTTTGAGATTACTGTAGTATTTTTCCAAAAAAGTGACAGAGCTGTCCCAGTCCCACACGAAAACGAACATTAACGTTTGGCCTCGTGCTCGTGGAGTCTATAGGTAATTAATTCATGAATGAATGCTGATTGATTAGTACGGTCATTGGTTACTGCGCAATGAATGAGCACGCACGTGGGGATGTTCTCTAAAACGGCGACGAGATCGTCCATGAAACGGCGCGATATGGTCCTCCTTTGCATAAAAGGCCATGCGAGGGTGAGAGGAGAAATTCTTGGTTAGATACAGATCTAAGTATCTAACACGTCAAATTTGCACCCATTTAATAATTATATGACAGCACATCAAAATTGAGTTCTATTAAACTAACTCAGCAAGCTTCTATTCCATGACTGAGCCGAATAATTGTGGGTTTTAACCCTCAGCTTTCTTTCTCCTCTCCCTAGCATTGTTACTGTGACTGTCATAAGTTTTTTTTTTTTTTTAAATTTTCCTTCTCTTTCTTCTTGATTTACGATTCAGTGACCAAAAGGCTTGGAATTCACTGCAGCCCACTTCTCTCTACTCCACTTAGCAAAGTGCCTCTGCCATGGCTTATTAGCCTCACAACAGCCACTTCCGCCTGTGCCGCGGCCACAACATCGTCGGCGGCGACAGCTGTGGCAACGACCACATCAATTACCCGTTTGTTCTCCTCTTTCTTCAGCAATAGAGGATCTAAGCCAAGCCTATCAGACTAGAACACCAATAGGAGTATGTGAACCACTACATCCACATCTTTCCCTGACTTGGCGAACCTCCACCGTTTCTTCTTCTTCTTGTCAGGAGATATTGAGCCCAACTTGTCACTGTGGTGCTTCTCCTACTCCGATGCGCAACAAGCCCTTCAACCACCTAGTAGCTTTGCCCATAACTTTCCTCCCTCACTCGAATTTTCGGGTCACGATCTAAAGTGAGAAATAATGTCAAAGTTAAACTCAAATGTGAGCAAGTCAGGGGGTTGGCCTTTAAAGGTTGCAAGCAAAGAAGTGACGAGAAGAGAACAGGCATGGAGGAAAAGATTAACTAGTATTAAACGATATAAGCAATAAAATAACATAAAATAATAAGAAAAAATTAGATAAAGACTAATTTTTTTAAAATTAAACTTCTGACAATACCACGTGAAAAACTTCATTATAGGATAAAAAGAGGTTTCTGAAAGTTAAAATTAAATGCTGTGGACATGAGAATTTGGAATGGAAGAAGAAAGCTAAGCTAGTCGGTTAAGCCAGTCACCCGAACTGTGTTGAGTATCTTTCATCTCCTCTTTTCTCTATCATCTCTTCCTCTCCTCTCTCCTCTTCTCTACTGTCTTGAGTACATCTTTCATCTCCTCTTTTCTCTCTTATCGTCGTCTCCTCCTCTCCTCTCTCCTCTTCTCTTCCCTCCTCCTCTCCTCTTCTTTCCTCTTCTCTTCTCTTCTCCTCTCCTCTTTACGCTTCTCTTCCCTCCTCTCCTCTCTCCTCTTCTCTTTCCTCCTTCTCTCCTCTCTCCCCTTCTCTTCTCTCCTAGCTTTTTGTCTATTAGTTTCTCTACTCCTCTCCTTCCCTCTTTGTTTCGGCCAGGAGATAGGAAAGTAGCAAACGAGAAAACTGAAGATCATTCTGGTTGGGTTTTACAGAGGCTTTCGAATTGAAAGGGGAGAGTGTGTGTGCAGGGTTGGAAAGGTAGTTATCAGTCATAAGGAATAGATACAAGTACGAGAAACCGAGGAACATTCAGGTTGGTTTTATAAACAATTTTTTAACTGAGAGAAGAGAAAGAGTGCCTGTGGAATGGTTCTAGGCAGTTGCCTCGTTGGAAATTAATGGGAAAGGCATCTATACAGACCATAATGTTATTTAGTATACGTCGTACCTTTACATCTAGCTCTTTATTTTATTTATTTATTTATTTTTTCAAAAGAGAGAGACAAACTCACAATTTTTGGTACAGGCTCACAATTAGTTGTATGAATGGTCACCCCAAAAAAAAAAAATAGAAGTTATACGAATGAGTCAAGGGTTACATGCGCGCGGGATGTTTCGGTCATTTGCAGATTTACAGTGCCACACGGAAAAGTTTATATGTATTGTTAATAAAAATTAACGCATTACATTTTTCATATAAAAAAATTGTTTACGTCTCATAAAAAAATTGTTTACACGATAATTTACGTACGCCAGAATCAATTTTTTAATTTAATTATATTTTAATTTAATTATGATTGAATTATTAAATTTTAAATTAATATCTCGATTGATTCAGCGACTAATTCAGTACCTTGATAAATACAAAAAAAAAATTAACATCTAGAATATATTTTAATTTTATCATATTTGGATTACTTATATGAATAATAAAATTAATTGAAAGACAAAAAGATAAAAAAAAAATTGAATATTATTTTAGAGATTTTATAAATAAATATATAGATAAAAAAAAAAGGATGAGATAATGGAGGCACACACAGATAATGGCACGTGCCAGCACTCAGCCTTCAAATTGGGATGGAATTTTGGTTGTACAAAACTCGTGAGAAATTTATGCAAAATTTGACATGTTTAATTATTATTTGATAACATGAAAATATATTACAAAAAATGAATTAAGAATCTTTTGTAAATATCTTTATTTATCTCATAACTAGTTTTTTGTTTTTTTTTTTGGGTGCAATTATAACTAGTTCTTTCAGCCGACCCAGAATGAAAACAAAATTACAAAATAGATTCTCGACATTTTTTTTTTATTTTGATCTGTTTTCCTTTTTTAAATTAGAAAAACACACGCATGTGTAAAAGAAATAAAGAAAGAAATTTAAAAATGTTTTTGAAAAATGATAAAGAGAAAAAAATCGAGATGATAGATGAAAAGTACAAAGAGAATATGATAAATAGAGAAAAAAAAAGAACAAACATGTAGAATATATTTTTAATTGTATCATATGTGGGTTACTTATATGAATAATAAAATTAATTGAAAGACAAAATGATAAAAAAACAGAATATTATTTTAGAGATTTTGTAAATAAATATATAGATTAAAATTTTTAAAAAAATTTCTTTATTAATAATAGATATTGTTCCATTCTTGTGTGAAATAAATAATATTTTTCAATTATTTTCCTGTAAAATATAAAGCATGCTTAATTTCCACTTGATAAAAAATGTAAAATTTATTTTTAACTTCACAGATACTTACATTATTAACTTTATCCCTCCACGGTTAATTTTATCAAATTTGATTTCTTTAAATAACCAACAAATATTGTCTTTACGCAGACAAAAGTAAGAGAAAATTAAATGAAGGGAAGGATAAAATTAGTTAGTCTTAAAGTAATTAAATTAATAAAATTAATTTATTTATAACAAAATTGATAAAAAAAAATTGTATATGTGAGTGACAAAATATAAATTTTACTTTAAAAAAAATAGACTTTGAAGTTGGGCATCGCACGAAAAACATTGTCTTTTTTCTTTTTGACTGGGAAAAAATATGAACTTTTGACTGTGGAAAAAATATGAACTTTTGACTGGGAAAAACATTGTCTTTGATTTTTTCCACAAAGAATGAACTTTTAGTATTTGCTGCGATGTCATACATGTCTGGAAAAAAAAATGGTTGTTAAACATAAATTACAATATGTAGGCTCTGAAAATTATTTTATATTAGGATGAGAATAAAATACGAGATTTTATGCTTTGTGAACAGATTTTCTCCCCCCTAGTTTATTGTATTTTTACAATTGGTAGCTGTAGTTGTCTTGTCACCATCTGTGATGGAATAAAAAACAGACGAGGAATTTGAACAAAAATTTATATCAAAGTGCTAAGAGAGAGAAGACAAAAGTCGCCGACATATGAGGAACGGTGCACGTCTGGTTTTCATACAGAATTCTTTAGTTGAGAGAAGAGAGAGAAAGTGCCTGTGGAAGGGTTCGACGGGGGAAGGTAGTTTGCCTAGGTGGAAATGAACGGAAAGGCGTCTCTATGGTCATAGAGAATAATGTTATTTTTTTGTTTGGTACAACAATAATGCTATTTACTTTAGCACCAAAACAAAAAACAATAATGCTATTTATATATCACACTTTTAGGTACATCTTTCTCCTTCTATATATATATATATATAAAGGAGAGATAGTCCCAATTGTTGTTATATGAGTCAAGGGTCGGAGTCCACGTTGTGTGCAACTCAGAACTGAGAAGGAAGTTACATGGAAGAAGCAGGTAAACGACAGGCATACAGACGATAAAAATTTGCACCTTTTAGTTTAGGGAAATGATATTTATATACGTAAATAAATGTTATTATACACAAAACAAAAGTTTTAAAATGTAAATTTTTTAAAATAAATTTCTATCACTTATACAAGCAATTACAATGACATATTGTGAGTTTAGGTTAGATTTTATAAATTTTATTTTAAATGAATTTGATTTTGTAAACTTAATTTTAGTTAGAAGTAAATTTAAAATAAAGTAATTTATGTTTAAAAAAATTTATTTAAAAATTAATTTTGATAAAATAAATAGTTTGAATAATGTTTATTAAAAAATTATTTTTTAATATATATAATTACTAAAAAAAGTATAAATTAATATTACTTTGATATCATTTAATTGTTTAATTAAATTTTGATAAATTAAATAAATGTTGTTATAATAATTATCTTTATTTTTTATGTTATTGTTTTTATAAAAATATAAAATATGCATGATATTATAATTGTTTAATTATTATCTTATAATTTTAATAAAATATTTTTTGTATTAAATAATAAATTACATAAATTAACAGAAGTGACAATGAAACACTAAAAAATAATATATTAATATAAGATTCAATCAAATACTCTTTATTGTTTTAATAAAAATAAACATTTACAAATATAAAATTAAAAAAACTAAAGAGACGCAGTATCAAATTAAAAAAAAAAAACACCAAATATATGCCAATAAAACAATGCACCCAAAATCATAGGCCGTGGGAAATGCAAAGCGGATCAATGGACGTCGGTTGGAAGGGGGGGGGGTGAAACGAGAGGCAGCAAGATATTAAAGCTAAAAATGTAAAAATCTTTTAAACGGCCTTTTGATTCAATGGAGAAGCAATAAAAGATAGTTTCAATACAAAATCATAGTTTAAGGACAAATCACGGTGAACCAAGTTTAAAAGGGAATTTTGTAAAATAATTTAGGGAATTTTGTCAAATAATAAATTATTTCTCTCAATAAACCAAGTTTAGTTGCTTTTTTAACCGTCAAAACAAACACACCAGAATTGATCACAATGAGTATATATGCAATTATGCATAGAAATAAAACTGAAACTCATACTATATTTGAACCGAGGGTTAGAAAGGAAAATTGTGAAAAGAGATACGTTTATCATAATTTTCTTCTTTATTTATAAGTTTTATAAAAAAAAATAAAATTTTTTAAATAAAAATTCTTTTTTATTAATTTTTTTAAACATTTTAAATTTTTTTTAATTTGAATAATTTTAAAAGATTTAAAATATCTAAATAAAAAAAAATATATTAATTAGTGTTTTATTTTCCTTCATTTTCTTCTTCTTAAAGATTTTTAAAGATATAAAATATCAAAATAAAGAGAGAGAAATATATTAATTAAATTTTTATTTTTCGTTATTTTTTCTCTTTTATTTTTTTAAATAATTTTTCTTTCCATCACTTCTAAATTTCCAAACATAATCTTAAAAAATATTTAATAAAATTGATGAGCGGGCGTGCTATAAAGTGAATAGAACTTCAAGCAATTACCAGCTGAAATGGAATTTAAATTGGGCAATTTGGTAGAGTGGCCCAGCACTCCATAGCATTACCCTAGAAACAACATTAAATAACGCAAAGATAACAATTAGATTCATCAATTCATATAATATATTCATATATAAATTCAATTCATGTCCATCCAATAACAATAAGAATTTTGTTGACGTGTTCTCTTAAGACAGAGGTTAAAAAATAAAAATAATATTTTTTATTTTTTATTAAATTAATTATCCTATTTACTCAAAAAAAATTAAATATATTTTAATTTTTTAAGACATTAAATATTTTTACTTTTATTTAATAATTTTTATTTTTAACTCATTAACATGCGTTTTAGGACACATGTTAATAAAATTAACCTTTATAATAATAACTTTAATAGATTAGATAAATTTAAATTAATTTTAGTTAATAATTAATTAATTAATGAATTAATTAAAATATTTATTAGATATTCATTTAGTGAAGAGAAATATAAATATATAAAATAAAATGCATTTAGACAAATAAGAGTCTAGATACATTTATTTTATAAATCTTTAGTTGAGTTATGAGAGATAATTAGTTTTTTATCAAACAAAATATGATTTTAAATAAATGGTTTAGATATCCATTCATCTATTGAAATAGTTCATGAATGAATTTGATAGTTTTAACAAATATTTAATGGATCCTAAATACCCAAAAAATATTTAAATCAAAATTCATCCATTCATTTGCTAAAAAAAAAAGGAAATGGCAAGTAATTAAGTTCATGGCATAAAATATATTAAGGTTTGTAATATATACTCTAAGGGCACAGGTTGAAGTCTAAATATTTAATGTTTTAAAAATCTAAAATATATTTAATATTTTTTAAATAATTAAGATAATTTAATAAAAAATAAAAAATATTATTTTTATTTTTTAACATGTATCTTATGAAAACATGTTAACAAAACTCAATATATTATGATAAAGATCAAAATTGATATCATGTGAGTTATTAGCTAATTAGTTGCTGGTCTTACACACTCCAATAAAGGTTAAAATACCAAAAGAAACTCTTCAGCTATAAATTATTTGTAGAAAACTTCCTTATATTTTAAACTTAACATTACGACTTTCTAAATTTAACAAAACATATAAATTGGTGTATATTGAAACTTTGTGTATAAGCAAAAAATCATTAATAATAAGCTAATATATACGATTTGATAGATTTTGTAAATTAAATTGATAAGTTTCAAAGTATAATAAAATATTATAAAAATGACCTGCAGTAAAAGTGGGATAACTAATTTAGTTTCTCGGTCCAGTGCATGTCTTCTATACTGTACTTCTTTTTTTTTTTTCGATTTGTCCACAGAAATTGACAAAAGTGAGAAGTCAAGCTTATTGTGGGAGACCATACATGAAACGGTGCGCAATGTTCCTCATTTACATAAAAGGCCATTGGACTATGGGAGTGAGGGGGAGACTTGAGATCTCCAAATAACCTATATGTAAAAGCCCCTTTACGCGATGGAGACAATATATACAACTAAAAATAAAAATAAATGAAAAAATGAACTAAGGCAATAAATTTTATAATTAATAATAAAAAAATAAAATTTGATAACAGAATTTTTAAATAATAAAATAGAATAAATTTAAAGAAAATACTTTAAATTTTTTTTCCATATACAATTAACCTTCACTTTACAGCTCCATGAAAAAATATGAAATGAAACCAAGTGAACTTTCAAGTTTCAAATTTGTTTTCTTCTTAATTTCATCAAACAAATTTCAAAGTTTAAACACCAAAAAAAAAATTTTCAAAAGTTCAAAAGATTTCTACGTTGGTAGCGTTTCCTAATTGGAGCAAATGGAAAAAGCAACAGGGGCGTCAACGTTGTGTATATATGGGCTTGGAATGGAAATAATAAGATCTGCTGTGCTGGGCCCCAAGATGTGAGTAGGCCTTATGGGGTCTTTCTCACCCTTATAATTACAGGCCAGATTCTGACTGCTTAAGAATAAAATGTAACATTTGATTTTTCAAACTGAAGAGTTCATTTTAAAATGTTCACCTTTTATGTGTGTGTCTATATATATATATATATATATAAAACATTCATTAGAAGTGACATACAAATAATTTATAAAAACTTTATTAGTTGTGTTTTCCATGATCATGATAAGATTTTTATATTTTTTTTTATGTTTTAACAATTTTTGCTTTGATAGGTGTTTCTCTTTTATAGCAACACAAGTTATTCTCATCACCGTGAATTTTTTTTTTGGGAGATGCATTCATGAGCATGAATTTAGGAATTGAAGCAATTAATTAGAATTAGATGATACCTTTTTTTCTTAGTCAAGGGAGTTCTTGTAGAGCTCAAATAGGGGGAAAAAAAAATAAAGAAAACGATGGGACAACGATTAAGCAAGCTCGTGACATGAAGTATATTAGAAGATCGTACAAGTGAGCTATCAATAGACAATAGGTTTTGTTTGTTTTATATTCGTCTGCAACTTATGCCTATCTCAACTAATAAACCTTCTTTAGTTAATAACAGATTATCTATAATGGAATTAGGAGATTCATAAAAAAAAAAAAAAATTCTTGTGACTCGTTTACAAAAAAAATAGCTAAATTAGGATTCAATCTTATAATTACTGCACAAGTAGTCATACATCACATACTTATATCTGTCACTTATTAAGTATATATTTAGATTATTTTATTTTATAATCAAAAGAATTTATAATTAAAATTTGATTAAGAGAATTTTAAAAAAATGATTTTTTTTTCTATTCGTGCTTTTATTATCGTGGAATCTTCTATTAGTATTTAAACGTGAATAGCTTCTTCCGACAAATTCAAAACACATGCTTCTATGGTATTTTATATACAAACGTTTCTAAATTTTTAAATGAAACAATATTTAAAATAATAAATGAATTGTGCGCTAACAGGATCCTAATATCTTCAGAGCAAACTGGCAAATATTGAGTTGGTGTTGAAAGGTACTCTTATAGACTTATACTTAATTTTTATACAAACTTTTTATTAAAAAAAAAATAAATATTGAAAAGTATTAATAAAAAAAGTATAAAAATTTAGTATAGAAATTAAGTATATAAATAGAATGTATCATCCTAGTTCATCATCTTAATAATTATCTTAATTCAAATAAGTATTGGATAT
This sequence comes from Castanospermum australe, assembly GCA_019955255.1. NCBI lineage: Eukaryota > Viridiplantae > Streptophyta > Magnoliopsida > Fabales > Fabaceae > Castanospermum > Castanospermum australe. Next base: position 877,191 of record NSJW01000002.1, read on the forward strand.
TTTTGTATTTTAAAGATATTAAATATTTTAGTTTTTATTTAATACTTATTTTATTAAATATTAAAAATTATTTAAAAGAAATTTTAAAAATATTTATATTATTCATATTATTTAAATAACTTCTATTTAAATGTTTATAATAGATAAGGAGAAGCTCATGTAATAACTAATAAGTGTAAAATATAAATGGGGATATATAATTGACTACTTTAAAATTTATGTACTTGAATGAAAAGAGGAAATGGTTTTAAGGGACACATAAAGAAAACTACTAAAACACGAATGACTTCCATTCCACATGCATGGTCATATTTTGTCGTTAATTATATTATAACGATTTCGTTAATAAATTAAAGACTATTCAATTGAAGCGATTTAATTCTTAATTCTAAAAGCTGCAGCAATGCCTCAACTGAAGAATGACTCGAGTTATGATGGAAAGCACTGTACCTTACATTAATTATATATTTAAATGAATGCACTCCATGTATAAAACAAGACAAAGCTGCTGAAACAAAAGGATTTTTAAGAGCTCTTTGCATGCGAACCTTGTTTTCATGCACAGATACAAGGAAAAGGAATGGTAAGATACAGTTTTACTACCGTCCAATTTCACCTAAGCAGGAATGAACCTGGACCAGACACAAGGATCTCATCTAAAAGGCTAGGAAGAATATATATATATAGGCAAAGGTAAGCACTCCTTCCTTGATCCAGCTTGCTATTGAGAGAGCCATCCGATTGTCTTTACAGATGCAAGATTCCATCGCCGGAGCAACTACTTTGAGTATCTGTTCCCAGCATAATGTTTAATAACTCATTAAAAGTATAATACTCAATAAAAACGACAATGCAAGAGAGAGAATTCATAATCACAAAGCATGGCACTCTACAAGTGCATCTCCAATCCGTCTCTCCTCGATATCATTTTTCGACATTCATCCTCTATTGCAGGCGCTACCAACTCTCAGAAACTTTTATATACTTTGAACGCAATACACTGAATCAGTAAAAATATAAAACGTTGTACGGAATACAAATGTTTAACACCATACTTAATTTGTCATCTCTTCTCTGTTCTCTCTTATCTTCTCCTCCTCCCTTCTTTCCTTTCCTCTCTTCTCTTCTCTTGTCCCCTCCTCCCCTCTCTCCTCTTCTCTCATCCTCTCCTCTCTTCTCTCCTCCTCTCCTCTCTCCTCTCCTCTTCTCTCCTCTCTTCTCTCCTCCTTTCGTCTTCTCTCCTCCTCTCCGCTTCTCTCCTTTTCTCTTCTCTCCTCCTTTCCTCTCTCCTCCTTTCCTCTTCTCTCCTCCTCTCCGCTTCTCTCCTTTTCTCTTCTCTCCTCCTTTCCTCTCTCCTCCTTTCCTCTTCTCTCCTCCTCTCCGCTTCTCTCTTTTTCTCTTCTCTCCTCCTTTCCTCTTCTCTCCTCTTCTCTTCTTTCCTCCTCTCCTCCCTCCTCTTCTCTTCTTTCCTCCTCTCCTCCTCTCGTCTCTTCTCTTCCTGTCTATGTTTTTCTCTTATCTTCTCCTCTCGTCTCTTCTCTTCCTGTCTATGTTTTTCTCTTATCTTCTCCTCTCGTCTTTTTTCTCCACACTCCTCTCTTCTCCTCTCCTCTCCTCTTCCTTTCGGCTTGGAGATAGGAAAGTCGAAAGCAAATCGTAAGAACATTCTGGTTAGGTTTTACAGGAGGCTTTCAAACTGAAAGGACAGAGCGTGTGTGTGGAAGGTTTGAGTAGAGTTGGAAAGGTAGTCACCAGTCATAAGGAAGAGGTGCGAGTACGAGGAAGCGAGGGACATTCAGGTTGGGTTTTATAAAGAATTTTTTAATGGAGAGAAGAGAGTGCCTGAGGAAGGGTTCAACGGGGGAAGGTAGTTTACCTGCTACAGGTTGGAATTTGGAAATGAATGGGAATTGATAAAAAAATTGTATATGTGAGTGACAAAATATAAATTTTAGTTTAAAAAAAATAGACTTTGAAGTTGGGGCTTCACATGAAAAACATTGTCTTTCTTTTTTTTTTGACCGGGAAAAAAATGAACTTTTGCTGGGAAAAACGTTGTCTTTGATTTTCCACAAAGAATGAACTTTTAGTATTTGCTGCGATGTAATACATGTCTGAAAAAAAAAAATGGTTGTTAAACATAAATTACAATATGTAGGCTCCGAAAATTATTTTATATTAGGATGAGAATAAAATACGAGATTTTATGCTTTGTGAACAGATTTGCTCCCCTAGTTTATTGTATTTTTACAATTGGTAGCTGTAGTTGTCTTGTCACCATCTGTGATGGAATAAAAAACAGACGAGGAATTTGAACAAAAATTTATATCAAAGTGCTAAGAGAGAGAAGACAAAAGTCGCCGACATATGAGGAACGGTGCACGTCTGGTTTCATACAGAATTCTTTAGTTGAGAGAAGAGAGAGAAAGTGCCTGTGGAAGGGTTCGACGGGGGAAGGTAGTTTGCCTAGGTGGAAATGAACGGAAAGGCGTCTCTATGGTCATAGAGAATAATGTTATTTTTTTGTTTGGTACAACAATAATGCTATTTACTTTAGCACCAAAACAAAAACAATAATGCTATTTATATATCACACTTTTAGGTACATCTTTCTCCTTCTATATATATATATATATAAAGGAGAGATAGTCCCAATTGTTGTTATATGAGTCAAGGGTCGGAGTCCACGTTGTGTGCAACTCAGAACTGAGAAGGAAGTTACATGGAAGAAGCAGGTAAACGACAGGCATACAGACGATAAAAATTTGCACCTTTTAGTTTAGGGAAATGATATTTATATACGTAAATAAATGTTATTATACACAAAACAAAAGTTTTAAAATGTAAATTTTTTAAAATAAATTTCTATCACTTATACAAGCAATTACAATGACATATTGTGAGTTTAGGTTAGATTTTATAAATTTTATTTTAAATGAATTTGATTTTGTAAACTTAATTTTAGTTAGAAATAAATTTAAAATAAAGTAATTTATGTTTAAAAAAATTTATTTAAAAATTAATTTTGATAAAATAAATAGTTTGAATAATGTTATTAAAAATTATTTTTAAATATATAATTACTAAAAAAAGTATAAATTAATATTACTTTGATATCATTTAATTGTTTAATTAAATTTTGATAAATTAAATAAATGTTGTTATAATAATTATCTTTATTTTTTATGTTATTTTTTTTTATAAAAATATAAAATATGCATGATATTATAATTGTTTAATTATTATCTTATAATTTTAATAAAATATTTTATGTATTAAATAATAAATTACATAAATTAACAGAAGTGACAACTAAACACTCAAAAAAAAAATATATTAATATAAGATTCAATCAAATACTCTTTATTATTTTTATAAAAATAAACATTTACAAATATAAAATTAAAAAAACTAAAGGGACACAGTATCAAATTAAAAAAAAAACACAAAATATATGCCAATAAAACAATGCACCAAAAAATCATAGGCGGTGGGAAATGCAAAACGGATCAATGGAAGTAGGTTGGGAGGGGGGGGGGTTGAAACGAGATGCAGCAAGTTATTAAAGTTAAAAATGTAAAAATCTTTTAAACGGCCTTTTGATTCAGTGGAGAAGCAATAAAAGATAGTTTCAACACAAAATCATAGTTTAAGGACAAATCACAGTGAACCAAGTTTAAAACGGAATTTTGTCAAATAATAAATTATTTCTCTCAATAAACCAAGTTTAGTTATTTTTTTTTACCGTCAAATCAAACACACCATAATTGATCACAATGAGTATATATGCAATTATGCAGAAAAATAAAACTGAAACTTATATTATATCTGGACGGAGGATTAAAAAGAAAAATTGTTAAAAGAGATATGTTTATCATAATTCTATTCTTTATTTAGAAGTTTTATAAAAAAAAATAAAAATAAATATTTTTAAGTAAAAATCATTCCTTATTAATTTTTTTAAATATTTTAAAATTTTTTTAATTTGAATGATTTTAAAAAATTTAAAATATTTAAACAAACAAAAAATATATTAATTAGTGTTCGATTTTCTTTTATTTTTTTTTCCTAAAAGATTTTAAAAGATATAAATTATCAAAACAAGGAGAGAGAAATATATAAGTTAATTTTATATTTTTCTTTATTTTTTCTCTTTTATTTTTAAATTTTTTTTTCATCACTTTCAACTCCCAAATATAATTTTAAAAAATATTTAATAAAATTGATGAGCAGGCATGCTATAAAGTGAAAAGAACTTCAAGCAATTACCAGCTGAAATGGAAATTTAAATTGGGCTGTTTGGTAGAGTGGCCAGCACTCCATAGCATTACCCTAGAAATAACATTAAAGGACATTAAGCAATTAGATTTATTAATTCATAATTCAAACAATTCATTTATATATAAATTCAATTCATGTGTATCCAATTATAATAAGAATTTTCTTAACATGTTCTCTTAAGGTAGAGGTTAAAGAATAAAAATAGTATTTATTAATCTTTATTAAATTAATTATCCTAATTACTCAAAAAATATTAAATATATTTTGAATTTTTAAGACATTAAATGTTTTTACTTTTTATTTAATAATTTTGTTTGTAATTCATTAACATATGACCTTAGGACACACGTTAACAAAATTAACCCTTATAATAATAACTTTAATAGATTAGATAAATTTAGATTAGTTTTAGTTAATGGATAGTTAATTAATAAATTAACCAAAATATTTATTGGATATCTATTTAGTTGAGAGAAATACAAAAATGGAGAATAAAATATATTTAGACAAAGAAGAGTCTTAATACATTTATTTTATAAATCTTTAGTTGATTTATGAGAGATAATTAGTTTTTCATCAAACAAAATATGATTTTAAATAAATAAATTATATATCTAGTCATCCATTGAAATAGTTCATGAATGAATTTAATAGTTTTAACAACTATTTAATGGATCCTAAATACCCAAAAAATATTTAATTCAAAATTCATCCATTCATTTGCTAAAAAAAAGAAAAGAAAAGGAAATGGCAAGTAATTAAGTTCATGACATAAAATATATTAGGGTTTGTTAATATATACTCTAAGGGTACAGGTTAAAGTATAAATATTTAATGTTTTAAAAATTTAAAATATATTTAATATTTTTTAAGTAATTAAGATAATTTAATAAAAGATAATAAATATTATTTTTATTTTTTAATATATACCTTAAGAACACATGTTAACAAAACTCAATATATTATGCGATAAAGATCAAAGTAGATACCATGTGAGTTATTAGCTAATTAATTGCTGGTGTTGCACATCCTAACTAAGGTTAAAATATAAAAAAACTTTTTAACTCTAAATTATTTGTAGAAAATCTTCTTATATTTTAAATTCAATAACATGACTTTTTAAACTTAACAAAATATGTAAATTAGTACAAATTAAATCCTTATGTATAAGCAAAAAATCATTAATAATGAGTTAATATGTATGATTTGATAAATTTTGTAAATTGAATTGGTAAGTTTTAAAGTATAATAAAATATTGTATAAATGATTCACAGTAACAGTGGGATAACTGATTCAGTTTCTCGGTCCAGTGCATGTCTTCTATACTGTAATATTTTTTTTTTTTCGATTTGTCCACAGAAACTGACAAAAGTGAGAATTCAAGCTTATTATGGGAGACCATACATGAAACGGTGCGCAATATTCCTCATTTACATAAAAGGCCATGGGACTATGGGAGTGAGGGGGAGACTCGAGATTTCCAAATAACTTATATGTAAAAGCCCATTTACACGATGGAGACAATATATACAACAAAAAATAAAAATGAACGAACAAATTTACTAAGGAAATAAATTTTATAATTAATAATAAAAAAATAAAATTTGATAACAATTTTTAAATAATAAAATGGAATGAATTTCAAGAAATCACTTCTTTAAATTTTTTTTCCATATACAATTAACCTTCACTTTACAGCTCTATGAAAAAATATGAAATGAAACCAAGTGAACTTTCAAGTTTCAAATTTTTTTTCTTCTTAATTTCATCAAACAAATTTCAAAGTTTAAAAGATTTCTGTGTTGGTAGCGTTTTCTAATTGGAACAAATGGAAAAAACAACAGGGGCGTCAACGTTTTGTATATATGGGCCTGGAATCGACATTATAAGATTTACTTTACTGGGCCCCCACAATGTGAGTAGGCCTAATGGGCTCTTTCTCGGCCCTTATAATTACAGGCCAGATTCTGACTCTTCAAAAACAAAATGTGACATTTGATTCTTCAAACAAAAGCGTCTATTTTAAAAGATAAAATAAAAAATATTAATTATTAATAAAATAATAAAAATAAATATTTTAATAAATTTTTAATTTATTATATATATGTATATATTTTATTATAATTTTAATAATTAATTTTTTTATTAAAAATTATAAATCATCACTTTATCCTCTTAATCCCATATTTACTATGCTGAAATTTATTCTGATAAAACAAAAAAAAATAAAAAATTACAAAATGAAACTTTTGTAAAAATATGGATGAAAAAAATACTATGATTCTATATAATTTATTATTACTTGTTATGAACAATGTACCCGAAAAGAAAATTTGTAATAAAGAAAATGACCAAATAATATTATTTCACCGTGTTAATGTTTAAAAATGTGAAATGAATCTTGATTTTACCACAAGCTTTATTTTGAGCAGGGCCGGCTCAAGGGTCAAGCCACTAAAGCCCTTGCTTTCGGCCCCATTACTCTGTTGGCCTCATAATTTGATATAATATATTAATTATAATTTTTATTAAAAATATATAAGCCAAAATAATTAATTAATGTTCATATAGTGCGTTGTAAATCTTTATTTTTATTCTCACTTTCTAATTCTATTAATTATTTCTCTCCATTTTTAAAATTTATATATATTAAACATATGCAAAATTCAAGGTAATTAATAAAATACCCACATATCCTTTAGTATATCTCTATTTTTTTTTTCTCACTTCTCATAGTCCAACATATGAGCTTATATTGTGTGCTATTAACTATGTTAGAAAAAATTTACAATGTTGTTATAAAACAACTAAAATCTCTTCTTTCTTAAAAAAAAATAAATATAGAGAGTATGTCTTCTTTCTATTTACCAATAAAAAGTTAAAGTCATTGGACAATAGTAGTTTAAAACAATATTATCTTAACGTTGAATGTTCTTCAAAATATAATTACTATTCTAATAATGATGATTTAAATATATTTTTAGAGCTAAAAAATAATCATACTAACAATCCATGAATAGGCATATTTAATTATATAAAAAGAATCAATTTTTTTACAAATTTTATATATTGCTTTTAATTTAAAAATTCTATTAAGTGTTGTTTCAATAAGAAAAAAATCTTTAAATTAAAATTAATAAATCTTATTTAAGATCAATAATATTTCAAAAAATTAAATAAATTGACCATATTATCAATTAAAAAGAAAATGTTACAAGAGAATTAATTGTAAAATTTTAATTAATAATTTTGTATCTCAAAAATCTAGTTAGAAGAATAATATTTTATTAAAGATTTGTTCATAAATTTCAGTTAAAAAAAAGGCCTCATGTAAATATTGAGCTTTAGGCCTTTACAACTATTGAGCCGCTCCTGATTTTGAGAGATTTTTTTCTTTTATTATAAGAAGATTTTGACATCATTTTTAACATTAATTGAAATTAAGTCTTTCTCTAAGTAATCTTAAGGGCACAGCGGCTTTGTGCCTTTTGAAAAAATTACCAAGTGTTAACTTAAGATTTAAATCCAAGTAATTAAGATAAAGAACACACCTACTTAACCTATAGGCGAATCCCATTGGCTTATTTTGAGAGATTATGAGGACAAGTTTAGTATCAACTCTAGAGATTCTTGACTGTGCTACTGAGTGTTCCGCAATACAGACGAAGACCAAGAGAGTAAATCATAATCATGTGGTGGTCACTGGACAGGCTCCTCCGGCTACACCTGGTTCCTCCTTGAATTAAGAATTTGATCTTATGTTATGTCACGCAGAGTCTATTGAAAAAGAAAATTGCTTTTGGGCATTTATTACAAAGGTAGCTCCGCTGTCCTAAACGGGTACGCAACTGAACTTTGTAACGCTGCGTCCACCACAATTTGTTTTGAATGTTGCGTCAAACAGAGGTAGCTTTCTGACACTGCCATGACTAGTGCATATCAGTGTCCTCATCTTGAAAGCCTCTCGGAAACGGACTTGCCTCTGCAGCACTAGATGTATGGCATTTGTAGTGTTCGGCTGCTTCTGTGGTGCAACATATCAGTGTCCTTTATGTTGCACCGACGGAACGTCAAACGTGGCTGCACATGTACCGCTACCATCCCATCCCATCCATAAGAATGGTTTAAGCAGATGGTTCTGGCTTCTACAAAAGCTTATGACACATGACATACAACAACTCTGAACTTGGTTGATAATCGTAACTTCGCAGCACATAAGAGTGTGCAGAATGATTAAATTGAGACAATCAAAACATATAGAAATTTATTTTCAAGAAATATAAGTATAAAAACAAAATTCGAAAAAATGTGGTCTATATCTCTCAAAAATTGAAATGTGTATTAATCTTCTCAAACTCGTTGTTTAATAAGATCGTGGCCTACAATTTAATCTTGTTTATTTAAATTTTATCAAATATTTTTATTTTATTTGTGTGGTTCTGGTATAGGATGAGGATGGATATATATAGCTGATTACATACATCAAATCAACTGATATAAATAGCACACATATTTATATATGTCAACGTCAGCAAGAGAGTTTTGGTACAGCATCAAACCGCCACCGATTAAATTACATGAAAAGCCTCGGGTTCAAATTGCATGATAAGTAGCTGATTACTATGACGAATGCACTGCGTAGTTACAATTGCAAGGTGCACACGCTAACAGAAGCAGGTTTCTGATAGAAGGATAACTGCATGTACGTTTGTTGGGTACATACTTGGTCCTATCTATGTTCGGCTCGGCTCAAGAGGACGTGTATTTGGTTGATCGAATCCAATGGGCCAGTGCAACTGAAACCTGCTGAACGTTGAATTTTGAATACCGTAAAGCTATGACCAACAAAAAAGAAAGAAAATTTGTAAAGCGAACAGGAAAAGTACACCGAAATCTAGGGGCACCCTCTTATATAGCTCGTCTTTTATGTGATGAGCGTGGTTGAGTGTGTGGATTGCGATTCATGCAGTGGACACGGGACAGCGGTGAAAAGAGGGGGGAAAATAAAAAGAAAAGAAAAGAAAAGGATGTGCTGACATGAGAATCTTTTTTAAGTGACCGTGCATGGACAATAAGCAAGAGCTTGAAGGGACCGGAAAAAAAAAAAATAGAGCGAGTGGGTTCACAGGAAAGTGAGAACATGCAGAAGAAAATTAAACCAGCGTCCGAGTCCCCATTCGATTTTGGAAACTATTGGGTGGGTTCAAAAGCCATTTCTGCTTTCTTTTCTTGGATTTCACTTTCACATCTCCCTCATGTAATGTTTCGATGTGACCTGAGACGCTCTCTGCCTGCAACTGCAACCCTGGGGGGTCTACTTTCCACCAACCATGTCCCACCCCCATGTGAGCAGTGAGCCTCACCCTCCTTGCGCCAATGCTCTCGCGAGTTACAACTCAACACTGTCAAAGCTTCTTCACTCAAATTCGTGATGTACAAGCACAACTGAATAAAATGCAATGCTCTCTTAAAACATTACAATAACTTAATTAATTGTGTCAATTAAGTGAACAGAATGATCTGGGTTTTTTACACATACAATTGTTAATACATTACACGACACATTTAATTTAGTATTCCATGTAGTTAATGCCCTGGCAGCCCTGTCTCTTCCTTTAGGCAAACCCTTATGATCTGGCGTATAAAGATGGGGAGAACTGAACATCTTATGATTAATTGATCACTGATTTTTTTTTTGGGGAGTAAGAATATTATGGTAATTTTATATTGTTCTGTTTTTTTTTTTTTTTGAACAATTGATTGTTGGATTGAAAACTCCCAAAATCTTACAATGCGGCCACTCTACAAAGGTAAGTGTTGGCGCTTCCATGAGTGAGGGGTAGTACAGAAATGTTATAGTCACCTTTTTAATAAAAATTCTATTTTTACTATATTATTAAATTGCATATAAAATTATAAAGAATCATATTAATAATTTTTTACCAATATTTATAAATGCAATGTTACAAGATAAAAAGAGGATGAAATTACCGGGAAAAAAAAAAAGAAGAGGATGAGACATGCACAAGTCATAGTTGTAAAACTTGAATAGGCTGAGCATAATCTCTCACTCTCATGGACAAAGTTGGCAAGTTAGCCATGCCTTTCAATGGGCCCTTTTTCCCGGTTAGTACGCCGTTGGGCCCACCCAAGAGGCCCACAAGCGAAGGGCTGCTGTCTTTATGGGCCCCACTTAAAGGGTATCCTTTCATGAGCGGCGGTGGTCACAGCTAAGCTGAGGGTTGGGCACTTCTCACTTCTCAGGATATTGCGTCTCTGTCATCAGTCAACCATGGAGGCACACACAGATAATGGCAAGTGCCAGCACTCCGCCTTGGAATTGGGATGGAATTTTGTTTGTACAAAACTCGTGAGAAATTTATGCAAAATTTGACATGTTTAATCATTATTTGATAACATGAAAATATATTATGAAAAATGAATTAAGAATCTTTTGTAAATATCTTTATTTATCTCATAACTAGTTTTTTGTTTTTTCTTTTTGGGTACAATTATAACTAGTTCTTTCAGCCGACCCAGAATGAAAACAAAATTACAAAATAGATTCTCGACATTTTTTTTTTATTTTGATCTGTTTCCTTTTTTAAATTAGAAAAACACACGCATGTGTAAAAGAAATAAAGAAAGAAATTTAAAAATGTTTTTGAAAATTGATAAAGAGAAAAAAATAGAGATGATACGAAAAGTACAAAGAGAATATGATAAAATAGAGAAAAAAAAGAACAAACATGTAGAAATATTTTAATTTTTTTTTTATCATATGTGGGTTACTTATATGAATAATAAAATTAATTGAAAGACAAAAAGATAAAAAAAACTTAATACTATTTTAGAGATTTTGTAAATAAATATATAGATTAAAATTTTTTAAAAAAAATTTTCTTTATTAATAAATAGATATTGTTCCATTCTTGTGTGAAATAAATAAGATTTTTCAATTATTTTCCTGTAAAAATATAAAGCATGCTTAATTTCCACTTGATAAAAAATGTAAAATTTATTTTTAACCTCACAGATGCTTACATTATTAACATTATCCCCTCCACGATTAATTTTATCAAATTTGATTTCTTTAAATAACCAACAAATATTGTCTTTACGTAGATAAAAGTAAGAGAAAATTAAATCAAGGGAAGGATAAAATTAGTTAGTCTTAAAGTAATAAAATTAATTTATTTAGAACAAAATTGATAAAAAAATTGTATATGTGAGTGACAAAATATAAATTTTACTTTAAAAAAAAAAGACTTTGAAGTTGGGGCTTCACATGAAAAACATTGTCTTTTTTTTTGTTGACCGGGAAAAAAATGAACTTTTGCTGGGAAAAACATTGTCTTTGATTTTCCCACAAAGAATGAACTTTTAGTATTTGCTGCGATGTAATACATGTCTGAAAAAAAAATGGTTGTTAAACATAAATTACAATATGTAGGCTCTGAAAATTATTTTATATTAGGATGAGAATAAAATACGAGATTTTATGCTTTGTGAACAGATTTGCTCCCCTAGTTTATTGTATTTTTATAATTGGTAGCTGTAGTTGTCTTGTCACCATCTGTGATGGAATAGAAGACAAGGCAAAGAATTTGAACAAAATTTTATATCAAAGTGCTAAGAGAGAGAACACAAAAGTTGCCGACATATGAGAAATGGTGCACGTTTGATTGGAGGGAAGAACACACAAGAGAACGGAAAAATCAACCAAAAGAAAGCAAACCGAAACCAAAGACGCACTTCCTCCGTCGCTGTAAACGCTGGCTCTTTGTGGTTAGTCTTAAAACATCATTTTTGGTGCGACATGCTGGCCACAAAGTACAAAAGAGTCTCAAAAAAGTAATGCAGTTTGGTTGGTGCCATCGGCATAAGTTGTTTGTTTTCTTTTTCTTCTAGAATTCATTTTTTAAATTTTATTAACGTGAATATTTAAAATAAATGTTAAAGAATAAAAATAATATTTTATTATTCTTTATTAAATTATTTTAATTATTTAAAAAATATTAAATGTATTTTAAATTTTTAAATACTTTTATTTTTTATTTAAAATTTTTTATTTTTGACTTCAAATATATTCTTAGGACATATGTTAACAATTTTTTTTTTTGACAAAAAATTGAATTCATCGACAACGCCATAAAACTAAATTGATTGGGTATAATTCATTAGCCAATTAGCCAAACCCTTTTCATTTAAAATAGCGCAAAGTTTAGAAAACATGGAGCCAAAGGAATCCAAGTGTACATTAATAGATTTATGATGGATTTTGAGCTACAATTCAGGTGTACGGTTATAATTTTTTAAAATGACAAGTTGATAATGTATCTCTCGTTAATTCTTAAAAAATACGAAGAGTTGTGATCAGTTGATTCAGTTCATTATTTATCGATTTTGAAAAGTGTAGTCACACATGAAGTGTAACATAAAAGCCATCTAAATTTATACTACGTACCTACTAATTGAGATTTGGAGGAATTTTTTTATCAATTATTTTTTAATTTTAATGAACGCTAAAAAAAAGTAATAGATTGACATAAAAAAAAACTATAATCTCAATTATATTTAGCTGCAATTATATTTATATTTCTTATAATTAAAATTAATGTAAGTCTTGACACATATCACTAAATAAAAACTAATTTGACATAAACGTTTAGTGAGTGTTAAGGCATTAGTATCAAATAATGACCATTTGTCCATTTATCATACTCATTTTTTTGGGGGTACAGTATCATAGTCATTTTTTAAATTGTTATCTTAGCATTTATATTTTTAAATTTCCAATTAAACCCCTCAATTTGTCATCTATATTCAATGTAGTCTACAAATTTAACTGCCATCTAAATTATACTTGCTTATGTGACTAATACCTGATAATATTCGTATTTAACTTGACAAATGCGAGTTTCTACTTATAATTATTAAGTCCAATATAAAGCACATAATATTTATTTACATCTTTTAACTTCAGCTAGTTATAAGCAGAATTCAATTTCATAAAATTTGACTTTATACATCATTTAATAGTAATTATGTAAACTTCTTTTTGATACATTTTTAATAGTTTAGTGTATACAACATTTAATTATAAAAAAGAACTAGCTACAATATAATCATAAAGCCAGTTAATTAGCCGAGTCTAATTAGCATATAATACGGCTCAGATGACATTTAACAGAAGACGGCAGCTCCAGGGACTAGGGATGTGGACGTAAGTGAAATTTAATCTTCTTTTAGTAAATTAATTATTTTTCCTATGTAGCTTGATTATTACTATAATAATAAAGAAACAAATTGGACATTGCCTTTCAACCTGATGTCCCCGCCCCCGATGTACGACACATACCAAACGCCAATTTTTCAAAAAAAAAGTTTGAAATGGGAGTCGCCCTCATATTTCTTTTTAATTTTATTTCCCAACTGAAATAAAAAATATATATAAAAACTTGTCAAAAGAAACTAGAAACGAGAGAGATCATAAAAGTCTCCTTCGTACATGTATTATATTGAAATGGATAATTAATGATATATTGACATAAATTTCATATTTTTATAATATTTTAGTAAGTGATAGATTGATAAGTACTCCCGTTTAACTGCGTTTTAACCAACTCTTCTTTTTTCTTGAATTAAATTTTAATCATGATTAGATGATGTATTGTAATATTTTTTATACAATAAATTAAAATTAAACTATTTTTTTAATACTTCTTTAATGCCTCATGTATCTCATATATATAACTAAAACAAATATAATAAAATTTAGTTATAATTTAGAACGTTTAAACTATGTAAATTAAATTATCGTCTTTAGTACTCTACCAGAATACAATTTTTTTTTTGAGACAGAGAAAAGAAATCAAAATGTGAGAAATACGAAAGGTTCAAGCACAATCCAGAACCTCCTGAATATCACTTATGACAATCTATCAATTATTACTTGTTTATTTTAATTTTCCACTTTCGACCAAAAGAAATAATTTTATTTTTGCACTAAATATCAAAATGACTTACATATTTTCATGGTAGTTATAAGTTATGCAGACTTTGCTCTTCGCACTTCTACCATGTCAATTGTTATAGTAAAATCAGTTTTATGGTTATGTTTTATGAGCCTTCCCACAGTGGGATCAGTTTTAGCATTAATTTTTGTCTACCTATATCTGCTAAATTATTATTTTTCTTTTAGAATTTTGTTTTCGTAGGAGTTTTATGATGAATTTTTAAATCTAATGTGTCCACAGATGACAGAACGTATACTTTTGTTTCGTTATAACATATGTATGATAATGATTTTTTCTGAAAAGAATAGGTCATATTCAAATCAATTAATCACATAATGGTTGTAATGATTATATGTTAAGATGAGAGATTGACGAGAGGTATAACTATCACATTTAGATAAAATTTATCAAGAACCAAATATTTTAAAAATTTTAAAATATTGAAAAAGATGAAAAATAATTTTAATTTATATCTTTTTAAGTTGAAATATAAACACATTGTTATCTATTTGAGCTGCCGTAGTACTTATCGTCAGAGGAACAGAAAGTGGTCCAAATGATCCCACGGTCATGAGGGAAGCTTAAAAATACACAACACTACAGGTCAAATATGTCAGTCCCTCCCGTAAGCGTTTATTTGTCATAATCTCTTGGGAACCCTTTCATACCTAATTTTTTTTATATTAATATTTTTATAAATGATCAAATATTTATTAATTATTGATTATATTTATTAAATTTATATATTTAAAAATATAATTAAAAAATATATTTAACAGCTGATTCAAAATACTGATAAAAGAAAAAATATCTGAATTCCATAACAAGTCTCCCAACGTTGACGTTTGGTTCTATCTTTTTTCCTGTTCTATTCCTCGCCTTCACTGTCGTTATCACATAATGGTGTCTCCTTCTGCGCCACTTTATTTGAACACTGGCCGTTGATTAATCTTCTCTCCATTCTTGGTGGTTGATAAGCTGTTCATATTCGTTGACTGGCTTTTTGTTTTCTTTTTCCCCGCGACGATCACAAATCATCCAGTAATTAATTTTAGGATTACTAATTGGGTTAATATGAAAATTAATTATGTACTTAATTACATAATGGTACTTAATTACATTCATATATTCTTCATATATTTATTTATAAATTATTAGATAATATTTTAGGTTGAATTATAATTTTTTTAAAAAATTACATTATATATATATATATATATATATATATATATATATATATCTGATTTACTATGTTCCACTATTATTTTTCTTATAAAAAATATACTTGCTTGTCGAACTATTAGTGGCGAGATTCATTATAATATGGTTCTTCAACGGCTATAACTTATATTGATGAATTCTATTCAATAGTTTATTTTAACTTTAGTTGAATGTTCACGCCATTAATTTAATTATTCATAGCGTATGTATGAGTTAATACATAATTTATTCTTTTAAAATATAATATTCTTGGTTTACAAGGACAAATAAAAAAAAAATCAACTTTGATGGTCAAATATACAATTGCGTACCCCTGTTTGAACTAATTTAAAGAGAATTATTGGACCAAATGTAACAATTTTAAAGAATGGTGTGTAAGCTTGTCATATGTTTTCCGAGAAGATAACTAATCAGTGCACTGATCTATTGGTTAAGCATGATATTGTTTTATTAGACTTCATTACGTCCCTCATTTGTTTTTAATCTTGCAACATACAGTTCTAATTGTGTTTGTAAGAACTTAAGTTCTCTTTTGTCTTCTTCGGATTACCAACAAAGAAAAACGACGTTATTTTCTCCTATCAAGCTAGTACGTATGCATAACATAACATTAATTTGCTTTATATATTCAGTCACATATATGTTGAATTTTGGGTATATAAATAAAATTTGCGACTTTATTTTACATATGTGGAGAGTATGGCTCAGCTTTTAAAACTTAAAAATGAACTAGAGAGTCACGATCAACTCTCGCATTCCATCGTCAACGATGAGAAAATAAATAAATAAATAAAAAGAGCCGCAATTGTACTTAATTAGATTGTACGAAATTATATATATATATATATATATATATATATATATATATATATACACACTCAATCACTGTCTTTCTAATCAATAAAAAATATAATTTATTTGATTTTATTTAAATTAAAATAATTTAATTTTAAAAATTATTTTTTATTTACAAATTATTATAAATTAGATCAATTTTTATTTTATAATTTTTAAATAAAAAATTTTATTTATAAATTAAATAAATTCTTAAAATTTATAATTTTAAACATATTCAATAGGTTGATTAAGAAGTTGTGCTCATATTTTCACTACTAGAATTAGAATATTAGACCAACAATTAAGATAATTATTTTTTCTAAATGCAGAAGACCAAAGTGCGGTGCGATATTAAGATTGCTTGAAGATATCTCCTCAATGTACAAACCAAAAAATAAAATAAAATCCCAAAATGATCTTCATCTGATTATTGATTACCAGTCCATTCGTATTCTTCACCATCAAAATCAAATCACCTACTATATAAAAAAAAACTATTACCTTTGGTTGTGCGAGTGAAACGAGACAGAAAGCTATGGCTCTTATTCTTTCTCTCTCATCCTCTCTCTCTCTCTCTGCCATTTAATTTATTATTTGTTTTCAGATCCCTAATTACGTTTACTGACGAGATTCGTCAGTCTTCTTAAACCAATCTTAGTTTAGTAATTACCTACCATTAAGATATAATTAATTATTGGCGTATATGCATGGCTGTTGCGCTAAGATTATGACTAGTGCATACCAGCATATGATCTAGAAGCTTGCACAGATAATGGGCATTAAAGGGCAATTAACAGCCACTCCCTGGGCCAGGTCAGAAAAGGAGAGTTCATCGGTGACTGAGCAATAGTCATACTCAATACTTAATAGCCCCGACAATAACCTCTAGCTAAGGAGCCTAGGACATATCTTTTATCAACCCTAATAATATATATAGTGGCTTAATTAAGTTTTTTCTTAATATTTTTACTCTTTGATTTCTTATTATTTTATTTTTTAAAATTTATTCACTTTAATCCCTTGGTTTATTAATTTATATTCAATATCATTCTTATAGTAATCATTCATTTAAATTATTTTGTTAATTACTAACAAGCCACGTTATAATTTTATTAAGTAGTGATGTGTCATGATTATTGATGTAATAGTTTTGAATAAAAAATTTTAGGTGACATGTTATCATTTAATAAAATAAATTGGTTAAAAATTAATGATAAGACAGATATAATTAGTAAAGCGATTTATTCAATATAAGAAATAAAAAAAAGGACTAAAATGAATAAAAAATATATATAGAAATTAAAAACATATTTAATCTTAATATAATAATAGTGTAATTTTAAGTATGAAAAGCTATTTATTTTCATATATATGTTAAAAGATGTTAGATTATATATATTGATATAAATTTATATAAACTAAGAAATATATTTAATGATACTTATTTTTATATAAATAAGGAAAGGTAAAACCATCTAGATACATAATATGTAAAAATAAAAAAATTATTTATTTTTAGCTTTATGAAAAAATGCATTACTTTTCTTTTTTCAATATAATAATTCTATTTATAGTTATATTTTTATCTTTATAATGCGTGTCCACTAAAAATTAGTCAAGGAATCTAGTGGGAAAATGCATATAATTATTTTATACGTGTACTTTCGTTGAATTCGGTATTCCTAAACCCAACGCATTTCCTATATACAATTTCTCTACAACAAAATGCCATGAACAAAGTGCGCTTGCTTTTCCCTTCCGCCTCGTCATGATCGAGTGGATGATTGAGCATCAACCTTTGTATAAAAGCTGCAGAGCTTCGTATGAATATGGTGCACACACGAAAAGAGGTTTTGGCAATCATTTTCTTATCCGTTATTGTGTAAACCCCCAACACCCCTACGTCCTAGCTTCCCATCATTAACTATTTTAATAATACTATCACCAACCACAAGCCCTTCATATTTTAATATGATTTTAAGTTAATATAGAAAATGAAACTATATAAATTAAATGTGAAGTATTTGAATCTGTGTCATGAAACCACGCTCTAGAAATTGCGCATAAAAATTTATATGGTGAATTAGTTGATTAACAGTTTCGTCATAATTTTTAATAAAGTTGTAAAACATTAGCTAATTAAATCAATTAAAAAATATTTTATTATTAGAATTCAAGGTCAAATTTTAATTTTCATAAAAAAAGAAAAAAATTTAAAATTAAAAGATTAAATATATATTATCGCTATACGATAGATAATAAAAAAAAATAATCTAACTAGTTTTTTAAAAGAAAAACATCACGGGATTTGCTTTTGGTATGTTTATAAAAATGAAGTGCGAAAACATATATGGTATTATTATTTGTTGTGAGAACAAAGTGGAGCATGCTACCTGAGGTGTGACCTGCCTGGAAATACCCAAAATAAAGATGAAATTCAGGAAAGTGATAGAAATAATGGTGATATTTTTATTCCATAAATTGTTGGGGTTAGCAAAAGTGAGATTATAAAACCCAAAGCAAATGGGAATCGATTTGAAAAAAAAAAATTAAAGCAGACCAACGTGAAGCACCTGAGGTGGTTGAGAGAGGCAAGAAAGAGGGATTCTGCGCTGCCAGTTAATAAAAAAAAACTATAGGGAAGAAGAAGATCGACTACAGTGAGGCTCCATGCAACCCAGTTTGAAGAAAGATATTCCATGGACCAAGTACACTCTGATTCCGAGGTGGCACGATCCAATCGGGGGACTCTCAGGGAAGAAGATATTTGTATGTGTGCCTGGAGTTGCCACGTTGATTGGGGTAGATGGGGTGTCACCAATCGGTGCGTCGAAAAGAAGGAACTGTGCACAGTCTCGTCGTGGCTTCCGGCTTTGTTCCAATTTCTACGTGACGGTGACCTGTTTGAAAACGACATGTTCCATGCACCATTGTGGCCTTGGTCCCCCATCACATGGCTCTACCAATACGGGCATCGAGGGGGAGGACCCACATGTATGCAGGGGACCACAATCTTTCCTTTTTTTATATATAATTTGTTTTTTTCTGTGGCACCACAGCTACACTCTAGCTAGGCTAGCTAGCTACTAGCTAGTCTAAACTCCAAGCTAGAGAGAGAGAGAGTGCAAAAGCAATTGGGAATGCAGGAGCATGGAATCTGTCCTTGTTTTCAACAGTAACTCTAGGCTGATAACAAACATCCACAGCTCCATATTGCATCATTATCATAATGATAACTACAAAATTTAACGTGACTGGACAGACGCTGGGGTCCCATCTTGCTGAGCTCACAATTAGCATTTGGTAATTCCGAAAGGGGACGCAACCACAGTGTTTCCTCCCATCACCGCATCGCTATTTTGTTGGGAATTTAATCTGAGCGAAATTTCCTAGTGAAAGTTTCGAGGGCAAAGAAAATATTGAATTTTTTTCTTGTTTTTCTTTTTTTAATCAAAAGTACTCATGAACCGAACTTGTCAAATAAAACTATGCACTGTGACTCTGCGGTCGCGTTCATGAGGAGGGACCACGGAGGAATTCTCGGGCAGACTGTGAACCGGTCCCAATGACCGTACACGTGTAAAATGAATCGGTTCAAGAAACACAGCACGTACGCTTACGCACGATCGCAAAGGGTGCTCCATGTGCAACCCTGCAACCCATATCGGAGGAAAGCGAGCTTGTATTGATGCCCAGCCGTACAACCATAATAAAATGCTGTTTTGTTTTTTTATTTTATTTAAGTAAAAAAGAAAAAAGAAAAGGAAATGAGAAAAGAAAGACGATTTGCTTTTCCCGGAAGCAAATCCAGGGCTACGTGGCGAGCTCCGTCTTATTGGTTGTTCGTGGGGTTGCTTTCATCCTTTTAAAAACAAATTCTCTTTTTTTTTTAAATTGAAAAATATTCTTACTCAAGTTAAATCTTTAAATATTTATTAAGTATTATTTTTCTTTTTTAAACTTTAAGTATTAGTTGTGAAATAAATCATTTTGAGAACTGGTACCTTTGAAAAAGAAAAAAACATAGCAACACTTTAAATTAGAAATACGAACTTTTTAAAAAGATTTTTTAGTTAAAATTAAATGAAGGAAAATGAGAAATTTTTCTAATCTAGGATCAAATATGGTACTTAAATATCATTTATTAAAAAAATTACAAACAGCAAAAATTTATTTTCAACTGTAAAAGTGCTTCGATAACTGCATCAATCTTGTTACTTTAGATTATGATTTTTATTTTAAATTTTATTAGGTGGTGTTATGATATTTTAAATTTTATAATATTTATAGAGATTTCGTCAGGATATATATTAAATAATAAAAATAATATTAATTATTTTTATTAAATTATATTAATTAGTATTTTAAAAAAATTTATTAAATCTGTTTTAAATTTTTATAATATTAAATATTTTTACTTTTTATTTAATTATTTTTATTTTTAATTTTTTAACACATATTTTTAAAATACACATTAACAAAATCTTATTTTTATTTTTTTAATAAATTATTAAATATTTATTAAATATTTATTTTTACTGTAAATATTTAAAATTTTAAAATATAATTAATAATCAATTAAAATATCGATACTTTAGGAAAAAAAAAACCTAACAGAGTAATTTTTAACTTTATGTTTAACGTAAAAAGTTAAGGAACTTAATGTCACGAAGCACTAAAAGCTGCGGCTCCCAACAGACACGTATATTTGGGATCCAATCATGCGGCACATCTTTTAAGGGACGTTCGCTTTAATCATCCTTTGTCTTTTTCTTTTTTAGCATCGGATTTGGTTAAAGCAAAGGTCAGAAATGTAACACACACACCTAGTCACCTACTTGTTCTTGTTTATGTTTTCGGAGTCCTACGCTCCCCGAAATTCATGCAAGGTGGACGCGATCACATTCCGTTTGGAATCACACAGCACCTGGAAACGGGAAAAATTTTTAAGTTTATATCTCATCTATTATATAATGTTATAAATTTAATCATACATATTCTTTGATGCTGCTGATTGGCGTTTCCGTGAGTCTCCAATGTCCCACCAACCATGAAAAATTGTTATGTACGTAATAGAGTATTATTTAATCAATTGAATAATATAATATAATATAATAAAATTAAAATTAAAATTCAATCATTAAATATAATATTTTAAGTATATTTAAATTCTTTTTAATATATTCAAAATATTCTCTCACTCGAAGCGTGAGAACTAATATCCTAAAAAGACTTACCTAAAATATCCCCTTACCCCAAATATTCCTTCACCTAAAATATACTCATGCCTACATCTAGTTTTAAATTGGACCAAACCTTTTACATTAACAACTTTTTATTTCTCTAACATTGACAATAACAACCACTCTCCTAATCCCAACGCTGGTTAAAGGATACAATCTCAAAAGATTCAAATTAAGCCCCGTCTACTCCTCTCATTTTCTAAAAGCAATAGCAAAGCAAACAACTACCCTCTATTCTTTAAACCACGTACCCTTATTTGTTGCAAACAATCAAGAACTTTACTCGAAAACACCGTAGGCCCCAAAATTGATCGATGTCGTAAAAGTGAGCGTGCTGTGTGGAAAAATTGGAGAGCGAGAACTGGAATTTTATGCTTTACTTGGTTTCTGGTTGTTAAGTGAAGTATTTGACTCATTTGAAGCATCCATTTTTCTGGCATATGAAGGAATAAAATTCATTAAAAATTGCATTATTTCTAAATTTCACGTTCTCGAACTCGAACGATCTGCTCGTGTAATTGTTGCAGACCTTTTTGTCAAAAGAAAAATAAAGTTAAAGCTTGAAGACCTATTCAAGTCTGCAAGAAGTTCGAATATCAGATCGGGAAGTTCTAACTTCTGTTAACTACGAAGTGCGCGTATTGTTCGGGTCCTTAACATTAAACTCAGTGTGGTGTGGGTGCCATCGTCTTCTGTTCCTTCCTCAACCTCCCTCGCCTCGTGAAACTACTCCATGAGAAAGTTCATGCAACAGCAAAATGACACCGTCTTCTGAACAGGGAATTTGGCTTAGAAGACTCAACTGCAGGTCAAAGTCAAGGAAGTGGGATCCAAGCTGGAGACCCTTCCCTCCTCCAATGAAGCTCTCATCCTGCACTTGAAGACACACAAATTCTCTATGTTGACCATGTTTGATGAAAAATTCAGGTTTTTATGAAAAATTTTAACTTCTTTTTGGGTTATAGTTATATATATATCCGTTACTTTCTGTTTGGCTGCAGGGGATTTAAGGAGAAGGATACGAATACAATGAAAATTTTACGAGTGTAGCTGTGTCAGAATTTAGAACTGGAAGAAGGGAATGAATGTTCGGTGGGAAAAGGAAGAACTCGGAGGAGTGCCAATAATCCTCACTACCATCTAATTTTTTTATACAGTATCATTCTATTATATCTCATCGTATCATTAAAAATATTTAATTTTTTAACTAGTCATTATCTTATACTTTTTTTAATGATTTGTCATTATATAATTAAATAATTATTTAAAAATTTTTATATTATTAATAAATCAAAGTTAAACTTTTTTTTTCCTATCTAATGGTAAATTTATAATATACAACCATATGCAACCGTTGCACAAATACATCCAACTTGTACGGATGCCCTATGAAATTGGCCATCAAAATTGATATATTAATTTCAAGTTTTTGTTGTAGAAATAAGATTTTTATAATTAATAATTTATTTAGAATAAATAAATTTTGTGTCAGGTATAGAGTCTATTACGAATGCAATTTCGCAGTACCTTGACTCTCTTTCTAATAGAAGATTAAAAGCAAAACTAATTAAAACTTCGTACAAGTTAGTTATAAAAAAGGACGTAAATACTCTTCAATAGAGGATTTTAACGAGTTTCCTCTGACGCAGAGCTATTGGGGAGGACCATGATACTTTTCAATGCATTGGGATTAGGAATGACACCCATTTAAGCGCATGGTTGGATAAACTTTTATACTATACAAATTGACTTTTGTTCATCTTTTATCATATTTATTTTATTATTTGTATAATTTTTTAAATATAATTTTAATCTCAATAATTTTTTTAATTTAAAATAATTATCTTTTACTTTTACATTAAATTTATTTTTTAAATATAAATTAATTTACTCAAACATAATTTAAATTAAAATTAAATTCATTCAAAATCAAATCTTTAAAATATAATCTAAACACACTGTAAAGATTTTCAATTGGGTAGGAGAATTAATCTTTATCTCTATGCCCACTAAGTACCTAATTAGTGCCTAATTACTATTTATTTTTCTAAAAATTCGCCCGGTACTCAAATCTCCAAATTAGAAAGCTTCTTTTAAACAAAGTAATTTAGATAAAATTCTGTTTTAAGATGAAATTATCTTAAAAAAATATAATATCATTTGAACTTGGACCCTTTCATCCGCCAGTTGTTCCATATATAATATGTCATTGTTGATTTGTGTTAAAAGAAAAAAAAAACTAGGCAATCGAAACAAGATGAAGGCTTTGTGGGATTTGTAAAGGCCTATTCGAAAATAAATCTTGTATATAAATTTATATGCAAAATTCATTTATCAATTTTTTATTTTTATTTTTATTTCTATATCAAACTAACTTTAAAAGTTAGGAACAATTTAAAATTTTAATTTAAAAAGTTAGTGATATCTAAATACTAATTTAATTTATTATACTTTATATTAACATATATAGTATTAGTAATTTTTACTACTATTTTTTAAATAAGACTTATAATTACTTAATCGATATGATATAAATATGCTACTTAATGAAAAAAAAATGTCAAGGCTTCTTAAATTTGACAAGGGGCAAAAAAGCAATTTAGGAACTACTATAACAAATATGCTGCACTTTTCCGCAACAAATATTTGTTTTTTTTTTTTTTATATAAAAACGAATTACCTACAGAGTAAAAGCTGTCAATATTTGCTCAGTACTAGTAAATTGGACTATGCATTGAACCAAACTTGCTCTCTCGTATAAGGTTCTAAAGTATCACTAGGCGTGATAGCCGTTGACCTCGCAGTAAAGACTAAGTGAATTTATTATACTTTATATTAACATATATAGTATTAGTAATTTTCACTACTATTTTTTAAATAAGACTTATAATTACTTAATCGATATGATATAAATATGCTACTTAATGAAAAAAAAAATGTCAAGGCTTCTTAAATTTGACAAGGGGCAAAAAAAGCAATTTAGGAACTACTATAACAAATATGCTGCACTTTTCCGCAACAAATATTTGGTTAGAACTTAATACTCTCAAGTTTGATTATTGTTTCAGTCACAGGTCTGCTTTGGTTAGAACTCTTTCCTCAGTTTAAATTTTTATTTATAAAAAGAAAAAGTAAAAACATCGTCGTCAAGTACTAACTTGTCTTATTTTTCTCTCCTTATTCTCATTGGAAATGGAAGGATATGCATTAACTTATAGATACTGCACTCGACGTTAAGCAGTCCCAAAAGATTAATGTTAAGTTTCAATTAAAGGGCATGCAGTGACAGTAAAAAAATATAATATTCATCCAACAATGCCAGTTGAAGGATAAACAGGTTTCGCATTAGAGGATTTTAAAAGAAAAGAATAAAAGAAAAACAAAAAGAAAGTCCAAGCATGGGACAGTGATCGATCCAACAGCAATTTTCTAACCATGAATTGCAAAATTTTTTACAGCATATGTAGATTTCATTACGACTTAATAATTATTCATAATCACCGCTTCCCGCACGGCTGAGAGAGTCATAATTGATCTTGATCGTCAGCATTTCAGCTCCGACCCCACGCCATGCAGCCTGCCCCAACCCCTTCTCTCTCTCTCTCTCTCTCTCTCTCTCTCTCTCTCTCTCTCTCTCTCTCTCAGTCTTTCACAGTATTTTCAAGTTGGCTCTCATCTTCACCTTCAAGCAGGCTTTGTTGGCGTCCAAAATGATCAAGAACCCCAAAGCAAATCTAATTCATTCCATTTTTACAAAGATCTTGAGCTCTCTCTCTGCAATTCTACCGTGCGAAATCCCTTATTGCTATTTCCTGTTGGGCGGGTCTGTTCCATTTTCCTTTATTTTCTTAACTCCACTGGTCCGAACAGACCCAGTGGAGGGTCGGTGCTTGCTCATCCGAGAAGAAATTGCAGGTCTCATCTGCGCTGAAGAAATTGTGCTCTTCCATCTTCACATACTGCGGCTGGTAAGATTTCTGGAACTGGAGGCAATTCATGGACGATGGCGATGAGGATAAAGAACAACTGAATTTGTGGGGCGACGACCCAGGGGACATCAAAAGCCGGTGACTTTGAAGAACCCCAGATGAAGACATGGCCGCGTTGGGGCTGTTGCCTTCGTTCAGCAAGATTGCGCTGGAGTCGCTATCGGAACCCCCGTCTTTGAAGTCAGCTGGGAACAGTGAGCCAGCTCCGACCCCATCGCTGTTGTTGAAGCAGTCGTAGTTGAGGTCCTTGGACTCTGATCCAGGAATGGAGGTTTCAGGAGGTGGGTCGATGGTTTTGTCGTCGGATTCAAGCAGGGTTATCTCTTCCTTCACTGAAACCCCGCTTGCAGTGTTTTCTTCTTGCAGCCTTGACTTCAATTCCTTGATCTGCCAACACAAGGCAAATTTCAAATCACTCACTTTCCTTAATTTAGAAACATGGTAATAATAATAGACTTTTACTGCAAAAGGTTTCAGAATTTATGGAAGTGGATTGTGGATGTTCTACCTCCTTGAGTAACGCTTCGTTGTCCTGTTGGAGGGTGTCATAGTTATGTTTAAGAGCTTCATAATTGGCCTTGAGAACTCCATAATCTCTCTCTAATTGTTTGGTCTTCCATCTGGCTCGACGGTTTTGGAACCAAACGGCTACTTGTCTAGGCTGCAAACCGAGTTCTTGGGCAAGCTTCACCTTCCTCTCAGGTTCAAGCTTGTTTTCTACCTCGAAGTTCTTCTCTAAAGCCTTGACTTGATCGACACTGAGCCTCCGTTTCTTCTCAGCGTGATGCCCCGATTCTTCAACACACCCTTCCTCATCGAGTCCGTCCAACATGGATGGGAACTCCCTACAATACCCATGGTTGTTCCTCGGACTGTGTTCGTCTAAATCAATGCAAATCAGACAAAATGGTTAGTAAAGCAGTGATTGCCTTGCTTCTTTAACGAACGTAGAACACAGTGCCCCGAAAGGGAAAACATAATTGAACAAGGCAAGCTGTAATATAATAGAGGAAAAGAGCATGGAATCGAACATAGCGAATTTGAGTAATAAATAAAAGAAACTTTGAAAGCTTCCATGGTGCTTGATCGCAAAAAAGTTGAAACAAGAAAAACCACGGACACACGGATCTGTCCGAATTTTAAAACAAAGCAATTAATAAACAATTAAAGTCTCAATTAACCTGTTGATGGACAGATGGTCATGAGAGCACCCAAAGAATCCGAGCTGCCAAGTCTCTTCATGAGTAAAGAACGGATCTTTATTAGATGAAGCTAGGGGGAGTGTCTTTTGATCCCTTTTATTGTTAGTCAATGTATTAAGATCTCAAGAAAAAGCTGAGGACAAGGTTTTTCACTTAAAAAGGAGCCATCGAAAAGGAACTCTCGTGTCTTAAACAGCGCCAATTTGTACAGTGCTTTAAGCAGCTATACAACCGCTTTACTCCATTAACACCCAGGTGTTCCTTCTCTCTCACCACTTCTTCTCCCTCTTCACCCATCAAACAATTCGTACACGCACAACAAACCCACACGAACAAGCAAATTTATCTCTAAATTCTACAGAGCCCAAAACCCACAACAAAAGTAACCAATAATTAACTTTCCCACTGAACCCTGCTCTCTGTTTTTCTCCTTCTACATCAATCATTACACAGTCAAGTAATGGCATCTAATTTCAGAGGCAACATATATGGTCAAGGACTGTTCATCTACGAAGGCAAATTAACCAGAGAGGGGGAGGGAGAATGGAAGAGGGAAAGGGTTAGGAATGAGACGGGGAAGAAAAGGGGAAGGGAAGGGTGGGGGTGCCGGAGTGTGAACCAGTTTCACAGCCCAGGTACGTCCTTCTCAATTACTCTCTCTTTAAATAAACCAACCGGGGTTAGAATCTGACTGGGGTCAGGTGGACTCTCCTACTGCGGTTTAGCAATCAAATGAACCCAAATTCAATCCAAATGCAACTTTTTTGGGCACCGGTTATAGCCCGTTGCGCTCTCGGTTTTTCGACCGTTTGGTGAAAGTGATATTTCGGGTTGGATCCTGAAACATATCTATACGGGTGCATTCTCAAACGGCTCGGCTTTCCGCGGCTCCGATCCATCATTTTAAGCCGACCCACGATTTGGTTTTCGTCAGCGTGTCACGTCCTTCGCAAGGAAGTGATCGGTGCACTCGTACATAACGTTCCGCTTTGCTGTATTTTGACCATTTTACTTAACATTTTCTTTTAAATAATTTCTTCACATACGTTTGTTTATTGGAAGATTTCTCCATAATTTGAAAGTATAAGTATAATAATATTAAGTTATTAGAAGAAGGTTTGTTACAACTGACTTAAATTTATGTTAAACTCTATGTATGACAACATATCTATAAATTAAATTTTATAATATGTAAAGAATTAATTAATGATTTTGAATAATTCAAAATAAATAGATATGTCATCATATATAAGATTTATTACAAATCTGAGTTCGTAGAACATGACCGTATTAGGTTAGCGATGAAAAATTTAAATCATTTATAATATATTATATGTTTAAATTTTTGTATCGTCGTTGCACTTAAAAAAAAATTAAATATTATTATATATAGTATAGTGGTTTTTTTTAATAAGATTGTATTAACTTCAATGAGTTTGCGTCATTTTTTATTAAACGAGTTTGCCTCATTTACTAAGGAAGTTGGAGCAACTTATTTATTTTGAATTTTATATTAAAAACTAAAAATACTTTGAATTTAATTTTGATCAATTGTCAGTGTAAAAAATTTTATACTATAATTCAATCATGTATTATTAAATCACTAAAAAAATTTGATTAATATAATAATTATTTAAAAAATTAAATATTTTTAATAATATAATAACATGTAATGACATGCTAGTATTAAAAAAATTTACAGTGATAATAAATTAAAATTAAATTCAAATAGCTTACTTACATATGTGTAATCAGTCATACTTCACAAATTGTCAGATTTCTTTACTATTAAGTTAACTCTTTAAAATTAAAATATCACAATAAGTCCTTATTTATGTTTAGTTGAATGGTAGATGAATTGTTCATATTGTTCGAGCTCAAAATTTATTTGTAGTCATAATCTTTTGGTACAGTAGTACATTTACGCCACTAAAATAATCATATCTCAAAGGTATATCTCAATATAAATTTTAAACGTAAGTGCTGTGGATTCCGTGGCTAAAAAATTACACCATTCATTGGTAAGAGTAGTGGTGTAGGTATTTAATTTGTATCCTGATTAATTTACCAATAACAATTAGATTAAACAAAATTCTATATTCTCTTTTATGTTAGCAGTTTTAAACTACAAAATTGTGAAATATCTGAAATTTAATAGGTTCACTTATCGCTTGTGGTCAAAATTGAATGCATTCTAATAATGCAACGGGCCATGAAGGTGTTTGTAAAGGCCAACATTCTTGCATGAGATTAATGGGCACTCTGAACTCTGAACTGAGAACAGGCCACCGCGATGACCGTGCTCTTCCAGCAAATTCTGTCTTCAAAAAACGTCATGTGCACAAACTTTCATGGGCAACTAGCATCACAACTAGATGGAGCAAGTAACGACTAATACGACAAAATATCCATTCGCTCTCACCATTATAATAATAATAATTATTTTCATTTTCCATAC
Organism: Castanospermum australe; assembly: GCA_019955255.1. Classification (NCBI taxonomy): domain Eukaryota; kingdom Viridiplantae; phylum Streptophyta; class Magnoliopsida; order Fabales; family Fabaceae; genus Castanospermum; species Castanospermum australe. The sequence goes on from NSJW01000002.1 coordinate 906,442, forward strand.
CCGGCGTTATTCTTTAAATAAGGGAGTTGCTTGTTAATTTTTTATTAATATTGGTATTCTTGATAGATTTTTAAATATGTATAAGTTAATTAGTTTTGTAATAAATATTGCAGTTCTTTTGGCGTCACTTCCCTCGTTAATTGTTATGCCATCAACCAAAAGCCAACGAATATATTTTGTAGCAATTTAGCCCATAATCGTACAGCTGTTTCCACAAATGAGAGTCTGCGTGTTATTTTTATACTTTTATTTTATACTTTTTTTCATATATTTATCTTTAATAATAAAAAAATAAATTTAATTTTGTTATCATAAAAAATAAGTGTATAAAAAATATATATGAATAAAATATAAAAATAATAATATTGTTAGTTGAATTAGCCATTGTACTTTCAGTGCACGTTTATCATAAAAAGAAAGTGGACACAATAAGAATAAAAATAAAAATAAGAATAAAATAAGTATTTTTTATAAGAATAAAATAAGAATGTAATGATATTAATTTAAGAAATAAAAAAATTACATTCAATAGAAATTAAGTATTTTTAATTTGATTTTTCTATCAAACAAGGTGATGACATTCTATTTCATTCATTTCCATGGTACTAAATAGTCTTAAGATGTCTCTCGCTTGCTATATTTCCCCCTCTGAACACAAATTCAAAGCGCATCTGCATCCGTTGGAACTTGCCAGGCCAGTTTCAACGTTGAACCGTCATTGATCACTTTTATGTTTTCCAAAACCAAGTCCACTAAAGAGTTAAGGCTGCAAGAGACGTCCCAACTAACAAAGTGGACTTTTCTACCATTATCGAAATGCCCCCAGGTAAAACTTCGCTACAAGTGCTGTGTCTCGTGGAAAACAGAGGCTGGACCTCGGCTAGGTAGCATTACATTAGAAGGGATGGAAGAAGAAGCAATTGATTGGACAAGGGTAATACGTCTTGGGGTTGAATTACAAGTTTACAACTAGAATTTAACTTGGTCAATTAGTTATTTTATGCTATGATTAAGGGTTTTTAAAGTGTAATCGGAATTCCCATGTTTGAGGAGTCCTACTTTAATCAGGAGATTTAGTTAAGTCATTTAATATATAAAAATAAAAAAGGAAATTGGGGTCTTTTGATAATATACTTGAGAGAGGCATTGTTCGTGAGAGTTGTTAGAACATTGTTAGTTGCAACAGAGTAGAGAGCTGAATGTATTTTGACATCGTGAGAGACATCATGGTCGCTACATGCAAGTGATGGATAAGAGATTTTCTATAATGTTATTATGTGTGAAATCATGTGAAGGGAGGTTTTGCTAATATCATATTGCATATTGATAAGGGTATGAAAGGGGGATTCAAGTTTTCTGTTTCTACTCTAGTCTCATAATAAAATATTGTCAACTAAAAAAAATACACACCTTTTAATTGGCAATGACTTTTCTAGTAGGAATTTATTTTATTGGGAGGACAATATTAGAGAAAGAAAAATGGGTGCAACGATTTGAGTCCATGAAAGTGATAATACAAGTCTTCTAACCCTAACAAGTAATTAGGAGCTTGTGACACACAGCAAGGTGCAGTATGAAACGCCATATTGAAGAGAGAGGCCTATGCGGTGCACTGGTTTGTTCTGCAATACGTCTTTTCACATATCCTTCTGTAGAAGTATTCAAGCAACAGGCAAACTTTGCACATTGTTTCTTTTTCATAGTTTGGCTGAATGCATATTCTTTTTCTAACTCACAGGTCACAAGGTATTCGGCCCGGCTAGGCCATGACTTATGAGTCATGATCCGTTGGGGAAGCTGAGAAACCTAGACTATACGGGTCTCGCACAAAAAAAAAAAAAAAGAATTCACGTATTTTGCAAATGATTATTGTTATTTATACGAACAGTACTTTACAAATTTCTCACAATTTTCCACCACATAACAACTTAATTTCAAACTTTTCTGAAGTGCTCAAATCCTTTAAATCTTATATGGTTAGCTTCATAAATTGAAATAGGCCTCTTAATGGAATTCACTGGTTTAATTTCCTTTACTAGTGCTATCTTCTTAGTTTGTCTACAGCAAAAATCTATAGACTCATGAACTTGGGGGAGGATAACTGTTGCATTGGCAGGGCCTTTATCAACCCCCTGAATCAGAAATTGCTTCGTTTTTCATGGCAAAAGGAAACCCACCGAATTGTCATAGCAAAGTACATCAGACCCACACCCAGTGTCCCTAAACTCGCGGCACACATTCAAACTGTGGTAAATTCCGTCTTTTCCAGCTTTCATGCTGGTCATGATCAGTTGCACTAATCTGCTGCATTCCATTGTCGCCTATCCTACGCAATTCAAGGCCTTTTTAAGGCAGTATTACCGACCAGTGACAGGGAGGCATGAATGGGAGGGAGAGGGAGTTTCAGCAGAAAAGTGTGGCCATCACTCGTCACTGACCAGAGCCCACTGGTCACTGCTGTGGAAAAGAAAACCAAAAATCAAAAAGAAAATGTAGCTGCTTTTACGTGAAGTGGGACCAAGTTTTGTTAAATGACAACAACACGTGTGAGGTGGGCGCATGATACACATAACTCCAGGGAAAAGGCACTGTTCTGATGAGTTGTGAGCATGTGGAGGAGCTTTGCAGATGCAGCACCCAGTCTCACTCTCACATTAAAAACTGAGGTTGAGACCTGAGAGGTCTCCAAATCCAGGAAGGACGGGCTGGGACAGACATGTCCCAGTTGTAGGCAGCTGGAGGGAAGAGCCACGCTTCAGAAGCAACGTGTTATGTGGACCTGAGAATATTTACTGAAACTCAAGATATAATTAAAAACTCTGAATACGAGCTTTTGTGCCTTGCAAGAAGGGCACCATTTTTGTAAATATACTGCACTTGTTTCACATGTCATGAACCCATTGGTCTATGCAGCAGAACACAGATTGTGTGCTGGATAGATATATAGAACGTGAACCCTATCCTTTATCTCGGATATGCAGAGGCCTTCAACAAGTCTGCATGGTCATTGGGCATCATGGGGCATATTTATTGGTGTCGCTGACTTGCACAAAAGTATCTGCATAACACTCTGTTTTTTCCTAACACTAATCATTTCGGAATGGATATCCGACGAATCTAACTTCCAAAGCAACAAGTTAGCTTCTTGATTTGGTTATCAATCATTCCCCCTGATAAGCTGTAAAAGAATCCCGAAATATAAATAGAGGATAAAGAAACATATGGGGGAGGTTTTACTTTCGGCAAGCTAATAATTGGATCCAGGACCAACAAGGAAAAAGTGATGCAGCATTTTTTTTTTTTCAAACTCGTGGCTATACCAACAATTTATCCAGTTGCTCTCAGCTGCACCAAAATCAAACTTGTGCTCCCAATCTAGACCAGAGTTGGGCACATGCAGAAACAAGGGTGTTTAATTAGGCACAAGAAACGTCTCCAAGAGAAGAACTGCCAAAAGCAGAACTGCAGTAAGAGACCAGCAAGTAGTGATGCATCTCAACGTGGAAAACAGTATCTGATTTCTTGACTTGTTTTTCGAGGTTAAATTATTTTCAACACTGCAAAGGCCGTATTCACACCCGGCATAAATATAGATTCTAGGTGTCTAGAATCAAGACTCTCCTAGCGAAATCTATGGCCATATGGGCCTCACCTTTTTCAACACTACAGCCAACTAACATAGGACCCACAACCTTGCAAATTCTATCCCCGTAAAACTCGAGCAAGTGCCGATGCCCCCCAAGGCCAGCCACATAAATCGTAAAACTTGGGGCAGCATAAGATCAACCAGGAGACAAAGGATTTGGCATGCCATGAACTCCATGCACCCTTGAATCTATTTTCAATCCATGATATGCTAATCCAAATATATAAATTGAAATTTGAAAGGAGAAGACAACTCTGAGTTCGTAAGTCCATGAATCTGAAGAGTGGTGTGGCAAGCAAAGGTAACACCACATACAGCAGAAATCTGAATCCCACCAAACCTATCAATGATCAATCAGACAATCACATGGCTTTCGCTGAAGTGTCTTCATTAGTTCCAATGCTTTAGAAAGTAGGAAAAAGAGAGAGGCCTTTCTGTTTTGCCAGCTCCTAGGGCCTACTTGTACTACTTGCTATGCATAGAATCCAACAAGGATGTACAACAAAGAAAAAATGAGAGAAAAACAAATGAGAAAGTTACAGATGAAGAAAAGATTTGATTAGAAGTCAGGGTCTGTTTTTTTTTAATTTTTCCTCTTGCTTGGTATAACTTAATTTGGAATATTAAGGCTGTTTTTTTATGAAAAATATTTTTTTAATAAAATTTAAAATTTTGATATTATATATAAAGTTTGTTCAAATAAAATTTAAATTTATTTACTACTTAACTATAGCTTACAGGAATCAGGTTTCTCTGACAGCGAATAATCCCTAGTGGTAGGCAGCTTTCTTTTTTGTTCTCTTTACTAATTTGTGAGTGCTGTCCAAGGACTAACTAAAAGTTAGGGGAAACAGAATCTTGGCGAGCACTTCATTTTTCATTAATTTTTTAAATATGAATTATCTATCAAAATTTCTGACTTTTAAAAAGTAATTTTTGTAATTTTAAACTTCATTAGTTGTTACAATTAAAATTACAGAATTATTATTGACATAATCGAGTTGAGTTAATTTAAAAATTTTGAATTTAATTTTTGTTCATAATCTCTTATTGATAAGTAACATGTAAGTAATATTATAAACCTTCACTTAATCTTGTGATATATTTTAATCTTGAAATGGAACAACCTTTTATTTTATTAATTTTATTAAAAAATATATAGGGAATTAATTGTTAAAAGTAAAATCATATAATTCATGTGATATATAATAAAAATTTAATCGAATTATTTAATAAAAAAAATACAAAAACCTAATTACAAAAAGTAAAAATTCAATTAGATAATTTACATTCCTTTCTTTGTTTTTGTGATTCTTCAAACCCAGGAAAGTAGAGAATGTCTGGTTAGTAAACCGTTCAATTTGGATCGAGCTAGTTAGAACTCACTTACTGCTTAATGGATTAGTCCTGTACTCTATCATGGTCGCATAAAGATGTAGCACTAAAGTCACTGAGCCTTTAAAGTCATTAACCATTTTGAAAAGACCAAAAATGTGTTCCTATCCTATGTTCTTCACAACCATTAGATGATACACAAAACAACATCATCACCACATGAGATTATTAACAAAAATGAGAAAGTCAATATATATAAAATGCAGAAGCGACAGTAGTACAATTTAAACAATATTGAGATGCAGTGTCCAAGAATAGCACTTATTCCATTAGTAATACACTGATCTAAAAGAAAGAAAAGAAGTTTTGCAAGAATGGATGTCTTCAAAGAAGAAAAAAGGTGAATCTCCTGTGACACATTTGCTAATTTCATATATTGTTCACGTCCGGTTGGATACCTTTATGAACGTAGTCTTGAGTTCTTTGAAGGTAGTGATAGAAGTGTATATATAAAATTATTCTGATACTCAAGTAAGTAAAAATTTTAAATTATAATTAATGTATGATTGAATGAATGATACCCGTGGAGGGTTACGCTTCTTTATCGGGGGCAATGCAGCGGAACTACCTCCATTAAGCAAGGGCAGTAGTGGAGATTGGAGTACCGTGCAAGTTTGGATAAAAGTCAATTGTTGAAGTTGTTGACTTAGTCGCTTTTTTTTATCTTTATTAACTTAGCCTTTGATATCAACAAATGGACTGGGCCTAACCGTTAGTCCAGAATCACATGTATAACACATATCAAAAAGAAGAACTAGCAATGTTGCAGGCTGCAACAGTTGTGAAATGAATAATTAACAAATTACTAATGACTATGAATATATTTATGCAAATTCGGTAACAAATCTCATACACCTTTTTTTTTCTTCAATAAATTGCTTAATCCCTTTCTTATATATGGTTATTATATTTGAAATTGCAAGCATTTTTTTTTTTCTTATCATTCTCTCATTTCTCTCATTTTTCATTTTCGTTTCCTTTTCATCTTCTATGAACCATCCAACTCCCTTCCATAAAACTCCCATGCACCTCGAGACCTTTTCTTTATGTTAAAAGGTGTTATATTAGTACGGGGGTATTTTAATCAATGTTTAATATTTCTGTAGATACTTGTATAAATAAATATACATGGCCTAATTGAAATAAATTAATGTTTACACAAAACCCTCCTCCCTCCCCCCCCCCCCCAGGCAAAAAAAAAAAAAGGTGCCGCCGGGTTCACCCCTTCACCTTCCAACAGTTTCCTTCAACAATTACTCAGCACTAGGCCACAGCCATACAAAAACACCACCTATATGTAAACACACACAATTTCACACGTTTTCAATATGTTTACATTTATATGAATTGTTAACAAATATTTGACGTTGGTGTTGTGGAGGAGAACTTAGGTGACTCTATTGTGTAGTCCAGTAGAATATTAAAAAATGTAGACAGGAATCAATTTGCAGTACAGCGTTAACTTCATTACCATGCCATACAAACGACCAGTGAAACCTTCAGGTCGGAATATTCTTTGATTATATTTCTAATTCAGGATATATGTATTATGCATTATCAAAATTCAAACGTGTAGCAAATAGAACCACGTATAATATTGAATCCTCGTTTCCGGTATCATATGATGTTAGAGCAGGATGCTTTGCTTCATGAAAATCTCACAGTATATATGCGGACCTAGGTCGATAAGAAAATATATTTGACGGAAAATTTGTCTTCTTCTTTGACTGTTTCCAAATTTTACAGCATCTATTGTGCTACTCAATTGTTTTTCTCACTCCCCAAAGATGTCCCTGCAACAGCCAACAACTAAACCAATGAAAGAATAAACGGCAAGAACAAACCATATATAAACAAAGCTGAAAGAGCCTTTATTTGCAGATTAAGAGAGAGGAAGCATTTTCTCATGATAGATTTCCGTTTTGGATTTAAGCCTAATGATAGTCGGATATAATTGCAACAGCACCCAGACAAAGTTCACAGCTAACATGCCTAAATGTTCATCACAATTTCTAGTAGTTTTCAGCTATCATCTCCTTTACAGTGCAGTTGAAAGCACTTTACCACCGTGGACCAAGTAGCCAAACTCACTTGTTGGATAGGAGAGTTAAGAGTTCCATATATAGCATCGGCAATGGTTGTTTTCCATGAAAGAAAAGGTGTATCATTTTTTATTTTTAACAGCCAATACTTGATGCAGCGGTTAGCTCGGACATTTGATACTTGTGATAATTTAAGGGATTCTTTTTTTTTTTTTTTTTTTTGGTTCAACAATTTAAGGCATTCAGTAGTATATGAATCAGAGTTGTACCGTGTACGGGTCGAAAAAAGCCTACTGGACCACCCTACCCTGCTGGCCAATCAGTCGGGGCCAAGCCCATAAGCCGTACTGCTCTCCGTTAGGGGATCCAACCCAAGGCCAGACACAAAGAAGCATAGGTAGGGACAAGACGCCTCCACTTCCTGTAAGGGGCTAGGACCGTCCCTGGCAGGTAAGCAACCTTTCTCAAACAAAGAAAAAGAGACTCTCTCAGAGAACCACTTATCGAAATTATAGAATCATCGGAGTGTCTCTGCAGGTGAAAGACTGGTCACCGAAGAAGAACGCCGTTCTGAGCCACCCAACCCTTTGTTTCAGGACCAGAACAAGTATCTATGTGAATTGTGTGCTAGAGCTCACGGAAATTAAATTAGAAATGCTAAAAGTTTCAGCCTGAAAAAGTCATGCTGAAGAAACAACAAAATGGTCGCTGGATTTGAATGGCAGCCACCCACCATCCAGAAACGAAGAAATATATTCTGAAAAGAGAATGATAAGATTGCAGGTTATAATTGACGTACATGCTAGAACCCAATGCTCAAAAACTTGAGACACAGTTTGAATGTCTGATGAACACATTACTACTGCAATTTCCAGGTTAAGGTGTATGTGCATACCCAGGTAAAAAACCTCCATTCTCATTGTCTCGGCGTCTCCCATTCATCTACTGATTCATTTATCTTGCCCAAAGCCACAAGTGAAACTTTTGCAGAAAATTCGATTATCATGTGGTGTCTTGGAAAACAAAAACCAAAAACATAGGGATGCAAATGGAAATATAAACCATACTGCATCCACAAATATGTATGTCCTATTACAAGATCCGTTGCCGTTGGAGGTGGCAGGTGGGCAGGCGTTAACCGGATGGCTACGGCGTCTCGCTGTGAGCACAGAACCACTGCAACATGCTATGATTATGAAATGTATTTCTTTTCTTTCTCAGCAAGGCAAACGGAGGGAAATAAAAGGACAGTGCCAACTCAGCTGAACTAGCAATTACCAAACCCTCTGTTCTTCAGTCTGGTCTCTGCTTTTCTCTCTTGTTGTCTTACGTTCGTCCATCCTTACCAGACATTCTGTGTCCGTGTTTGACGTAGTGGGCACGAAAGAAGCTGAGACAAAACACACACATCCCTCAAACTCAAATTTCTTGGTTTTCATCAACTTCCATTGTTCTTCCACGGCTCTGCCCTCCTGTTCAAAGTGAGTTTTCATTACCTTCTTTTATCCTTCTTTGTGTTCCGCTTCTATGGAATTTAGGACACACCTTGCCTGGCTTTGTCATGTGAATTGTATCCCGTAAATCATAGTTTGTTTTATGAGAAACATCAGGACTGGGAAGAAAGCGAGTCATATGGTATGGATCATGAATCCTATATTTTTGTGCTGAAATTTATAAAGCATCGAACTCTTGATTACTTAGTCATAAAAATTCTAATATTAACCAAATATGATTTTATATTTCAACAAAGTATAGCTGGGAAATTCAAAATCATCGATACCATATCAATTTTGGGATTGTGCGGTAGCCTCACTGCTCTAGGATCTTTAGAAGGCTTTGTTGTAAATAGAAATTCTTGCATTTTTTTATTATTGTAGTAACGTCAATTTTTGCTTGGAGCAAACAGAGGCCTTTGAAGACAAACAAACAGGCGGATGATCCATGTTAATTTTTTTATTAATTCTTAATTCTTCAAGGGTGGGATTATGTTCATTCCTCCACCTCTTTAAAATTTACTGATGTGGGAGAATTTGCAGTTAGTTATTGTTGTAGATGATGTAGAAAAAACGAGGGAGATCTGATAAAGGCAGCAACAATGGTAACTCCAAAAACAATGGCATTTATTGTCAAGCATGGATCTGGCATAGTGTGTGTAAGTTTTACCCACATACATAGATTTCATATATCTCTATCAGACTTTAGAACACCAAGTATGATTGTAAGAAAAGCGTACCTCTCGAAGACATTAAAGCATGAAACTAGAAGACAGGGAGGTTGCAACTCCCATTGATGGTGATAAATAAGGATAATGGAGAAAAACTTTTGGATTCATTATGTGAGGTTTTTTAAATTGATATCTATTATTGAAATATTCTCCCATTAAATTTAATCTCTCAACTAACAAATTTTGCTTTTAAAGTTAAAATTTTTAATTGGTTACCAGTCTAAAGTTGAGTTCCTTTTACAACCCTTTTCTCTAAGATTTATCTTGATCTTCAATCGAGTTATACACATAGTGAAAGTAGGTAACGTTATCATATACAATACATTTTATCACTTGAAAATAGGATAATGATCTTTCAGAACACACTTTTTCTTCATCTTTACTCTTTAAAGGGGCACGTTATTTGTTTTGAAAGTTTAATATTGATTTCATACATGATACCAAAATAATTGCATCTTATAGGATGCCAAGCAAAAGTCTCTGCTCATGATAGGGCAGCAACAATACTTGCACTTGCATCAATAAATTCGAGACTTTCAATCGCCCGGGTCATGTCTTTCCCCTGAAATAGAGGGAGGGAGGAGTTCTTAAAAGGAACTGGACATACAGAAGGGTCGATCTTGATGTGCTGGTTGTCTTAGAACTTGTGGCAGTTTTGTGCGAGTTAGTTGCCGATGATGATTGAATGGCCAGGTTACCAAAGCTTCGGAAATTGGCAGTGGAAGATAACTTGAAAATGATATCCATTGCTCTGATTTAATCAGGTATTGAAGTCCTTAGATATTGTTGTTGCTGTTAAGAAATTGTCAGGGCTTTCACTGGATAATTTCTGTTAGTAGCTACTGATGAAATTGTAGGTCTTCACATGCCTTATATTTCCTTAGATGTTACATAAACTTCTTACAATGATTTTGATTAGACTCACCACTGATCAAATTGAAATTTGGAAGGGCCCATTGCTCTTTGAAAGTCTTGCCACCTCAAATTATCATAGGGAAGATAGACTTTACAAACTTTCTGGATTTTTAGTGGGGTGCATGTATAATATCTGCATTGTTTTGAATTAGCAGATACAGAAGAAAAACAGATAAGTTGGTAGATCGTGCTTCAGCTGCACTGATGATGCCCACCTTGGGGGGACCTTTTGAAGCTTACTGTTATCGATCATGTTTGGATGGGAATGGGATTGAGCATACTGCAATTGTTAAAGTAAGCAGTTTACCAGAACTAGAGTTCTCATGTAAAATCTGTCTTGCTTTTTATTAGGTAAATCCAACACCACACCTATGGTAAAAAAAAAAAAAAGGTTAAAAATTTAGTACAACTATACAAAAAGGATTAACCTTTGTCTTTTTTGGGGTGATAAAGTCATGTACGTTGTCAGGTCGTGCTTGGTATACCGATATTTGTATGCTAGACATCATCTTGAATTGCAACTAACAGATCAATTTTCTGTTTGGTTCTCGTTCTAGACATTTGTGGCTTTCATCTCTTTATTTAAAAAAAGAAAAAAGAAATTTGCCACACTTGGGAAGTAGCTCTAGTAATTAGGGATTGGCTGGTGCTGGGCATGATATAATTCTGCGGTTAGTGGTTTTCTGCTAAATTAGCGATACAACAAATCATTTTTTATTAATCAATTAGTTTGATCTTCTAGGAAAAGTTCTTTATAGGATTATTGCTAATACTAGGATGATTTCTTGTACCGCTGCCTCATCAGCTTCAGCATTTGGACTTCCATGTACTGATGAAAGAATCTAATGCAAATGCATTCAGTCAGATTTCTTGATTACATTCATAATGTTTTCTTATTTTAGCGACACCAACTTTTCTAGAGTTGAGGGTGAAGTTTCAGAGAGTTGACTACTCTTCTTCTTTTAGTAACCAGTAACCAGAAAATGCTACATGCTTTCGATATTAGCAGGGTGAGATAGGTGACGGGGCATGATATACTTGTGAGAGTACATTCTGAACGTCTCATTGATGATATATTTGGGGCAGCAAGTGTGACTGAGGAAAGTTGGAAACCAGTTAGCAATCGCAATGAGCCAAATTGAAGCAGTTGGTAGGGGCGTCCCAGTGTGTCTCCGAGGACATGACGGTTGAGAGGTATTGGATTGGGCCACAAACACCGTGTTCGTCACTTGCAAGATGACGAGTGTGAGACAGTCGAATCCAAATCTGTTGGAAGCTGAAGGGCACATCTCAATTCCTAGAGAATGGTTACACTCGGAGAGATACGTGTCGATTTATGTCATTATGTGTCTATCACTTGTGAGATTTAATCTGTCACGCACTCACTCTTTTTCTAGTTAGTTGTAATAAAGTATGATTTGTTTCTAAATAATTAATACGAACTTCAATAGAATTAATATATTTTAAATTTAAACAACTAATAATTATTTTAATCGTCATATCAAATATAATAATTTATTTGAATAAATAATTATTTGATTATGTTGTGATATATACGCATCCTGCGGCGTCATGCTACAAAACCAATGAGGAATAAGGAATTGCAGTTACCTTACTTTGTGATTTTCGTGAATATGGTATTGGAACCTAAGTAAAGGATTGTTTGTCAGCAGTTTCCTAGATTTTATCCATGTTGTCAATTGGCTCTTCTGAGGATTATTATTATTCATCGAAATGTTCCCCCACTATCATATTACAATATTGTGAGGATATCACTGTTAGACATTTGAAAATATGCCACTAACATAATTTCAAATTTATGACTTTCTTGTCTTTACCTGACTTCAGATTTCTGACCATTTCATCCAGAATATTGGGAATCAAAATAAATATATTCAATAGTGTCTCTTTATCCTTGTAAAGTTGTTTGCAACAATTTAATTTTTCACATCATTGATCATTCTATGTCCATTAGAAAATGTTTAATGATAATATTTTATTGTTCCATTTTGGGGGCATATTGCATGCATGATGCAGTCCAATGCAGATGCTACGAGGTCTAGCTAGGAGTTGATACCATGAGGCTAATGACAAAGAAATGAAAGAATCCTGCTGATTACTTTGGAAACCAAGCATTTAAAATTGTGACATTTCATTGTTATGGATTTCAGCGACCGCGATGACAGCATTATGAGGGAAAAATAGAGAAAATAATGGTCAATTGCCCCTCTTTTTCTCTTTCAATTCGCGACCACTATAGGAATAGGATCTTATTTATACTAGATTGGCAACTTATACGCAACGATTTATAAACAATCTGAATGTTTTCTATAGATAATGACTCCAGGAACCATAAATTTATAAAATGTAAAACTGATTTAGGTGTATGTTATTGCGATATGTATACGTGATCTTGTATGTTGAAACTTTCGGTGTTTTTAAATCATATTATGAAATTAGTTTGCCGATAAAAGGCAAAGAAGTGACTCCTTTTGTCAAATTAACAGTTAATAGTTCGTATAATAATCTGCATGTTTAAAACACTAAGAAATGCATGTCTGTTTAATACATGGGTTATTGAGTAGTTCACCCAAAGTTTGAAATTCTTCTGTGGGCTATTGGAACTTCTCCTCTAAACACATTATTGGAAAATTTTTTAAGTAAATATTACTTATATTAGACAATATATTTAATAATTAATATATGTTATTTATTTGACAATTTCTCTACATTATCACTGACTTAATGGCTATTGAGTGATATCATTAATTGGCTTGACAGCTATAGTTTTAAAACCAATTGAAAAATATAAAATTTTTAAGGACCCAAATGAATCAATTTATTTTCCAGGGATGCGCTTAAAAATTCATGCATTTTTCAAGAATTCAACGCACTATTTAACATATTTTTAAAGAAAATTTTTATATTAGTGCAGTAGTGCACACGTGTTAATAAGCTAACATGTTCTAAAAAAATAACATGTCATGTTCTGAACAATTAGATTTTTGGACATGCAATTCTAACTGTATTATCAAAGATTAACGTCACTCTAGATCTTGCCAGAGAAGCAACTGAAACATTCCTTATTCCTTTCTATTTTTCTTAATGTGCAAGGATATGTACAATTGGAACTGTCTAACTTTTCTTTTACGTGACTTTGGTCTCAGTTAGTCAGATTCCTTTTAAAAAACAAAAAAAGAAAAACCAGAGTACGACAATGGACCAACGTGGAACTCATGCATGCTTTGTTTGGTAAGGAGTATTATATATATGTGTCTGTTTCTGCGAGATAGCTATGATATCAAATTAGTAATTTCAAACATGCTACTAATTTCAATTTTAGTATCTATGGATGAGGGATAAAAGGAAAATGAACTGGAAAAAGGAAAATAATAAAAATAATATTTTTTGTTTGGTAGTTTGAAAGGTTTTTTTTTATATGGCACAGTTTTCCCCTCAATTTAATATATGATCTTTTGCAATTTCTCTATTTGATTTTTGTTAATCTTTTGCTCTTCTTTAAAATTGAGCTAGGTTTAGTTGAGAGAAAAAAAAATTGTTACACTTATTAAAGTATGTCTTATGTAATCATGTACAAATAAAGCAAAGTGATTACATTAAGATGTTGCCCTGTAAGCTATAGTAGTATGTAGCTTAGCATGTTTGTTGTGGTTGTAAACGGGTGTTGAGGACGCTTTGAGGAGAAGCATAAAATTGCTCATTCTCACAGAAGTTGTGTGAAACGATTCCATCCCAATGAGCTTCATTGCTTGCACATATCCTACTTCTATTCTCTGTCATAACCTCTTATGTAAAAAAAAAAATAATACAAAATAAAGTAATAGTAATATAATGGAAAAACGTAGAAAATTAATTTCTTAAAAATATTTTTTATAATCACATTTTATTAATCTTTTTAATAAAAAATTTGAATTGAATAAAAAACTATCAAAACTTTAAGTTAAAAAATCATATCCTTATTCCTAATTCTAATAATATAATAGTAGAGAAGTACTATCATACTACGAGAAAATATTAAGAAAGGAAAAAAACCATAAAGCATTGTTGGACGATTATCTTTTGTATTATTTAGCTTCAAGAAATAGTAGGCATTGAGAGTTTTAGATGACAGGTATTAATTAGATTTGAATATCTGTATCATTATTATCATTACTAGCATATTAATAGGTATTAACTTATTTTTCAATTCATATTTTTATATTTATAGCGTAAGAGTGAAGAGTTTTTATTTTTTTAATGATCATATGACTTTTCTCATGAGATATAACTTTTTAAAAGAGTGAAAAGTTTTTAAAAGAATATATATTTGGAAAGTATAAATATATTAAGTGTTTAAAGAAATTAGAACTAAATTAAATTTAACTATTGAATAACCCGTGTCTTATACGAATATTCTAAAATATCTTAATTATAATACATAAGTATTTTATATCTTAATTCTTTACATATATTATTAATGTTTCACTTTTGATTAAATGGAATGATTTAAAAAAAAGAGAATAAAAATAGAAAATAAATGTATTACTAATTAGAATGAACCTTTTTTTTTTAATTTTTATCTTTTTGTTTACCAGAATTTATTTGCTTTGTATTTAACCGTGTAGTGCATGCACTTTTTTTTATGACATATTTATCTAGATCAAAATAATGAAAATATACATCAACTTAATAAAATATGCAACAAATAATTAATATAAGAAAGAGACAGATTTTAGAATTGTATAATACAATCATATTTCATTTTTAGATGTCAAAGTATCAAAAATTGATTTTAAATTAGTTTGTAACAAAAAAAAGTGTAATTCTACTCAATATTATATATTATCATCTATTTTAGATGTGATTTAAACTAATATATGTAAAGATTTGTTGATAATTTTTTTTATTTTCCATAAACGTCAAATAAAAATATTAATACTGAAAGAAAAAAAAGAAGTATATCTTTAAAGAAAATATACGTTGGCATTGACTGCATTTCTATTATTCACTCAAGTTGAATACTTACATAAAAAATTAATTTACTCTTAAAAAGCTCATATTTAATATATAAGAGTGGATTATACAATAATAACAAAGTGAATGAAATCAAATACCAAAGGTGAGAGAAAGATAGATACATAGTAGAAATTTCCTTTCATGTCAAAAAAAAAAAAAGCTTTTGAGTGTGTTTGGAATCAATAATTTTATGATTTAATTTTATTTATAAAAAAAATATATTTAAAAAATTATAAAATATGAATTGATAAGATTTAGAAATTCTTATATATTTCATGAATTTTAATTAAATTATTTTTGAAATTCTATTAAAAATAGGAGAATTTGAGTGGATTTAAGTAAAATTTATTTAAATTTATTCCTATACCCTTAATTTTTATCTAAAAATGAAAGAGAAGATTTATTAAAAGAAAGGGTAAAAATATAATTTTTTAAAAATAAAATCAATTTAATTTTTGTTTTTTATACTTTAAACATAAAATTTAATTTTTAAATCAATTTAAATCATAATTTTTATAATAAGTTCTAAATATAATAATTAATTTTTAATTTAATATAATTTAAATTAATTCAATTTAATTTTAATTTTTATGATTCTAAATACATCTTTTCTAATTCCTTATATGGTGATAATTGTTGCTATAATTGACGGTGATTATCACTTGAAAAGAAAAATGGATCAATATGCCATGATAGTATTTAAGTTATCTTTTTATTTAGAATAATTTCTGATAACGATGATGATGATAATCTTTAAGATACTGACGGAAATTCAAAGTAGAATTTGAGATTTTTTTCTTTCAATGATCGTATGAACGCAAGCAGTTATCATTTTTAGTAATGTATTAGAAATATTAATTAAATATTTTATGATTCCAATCAACTTTAACATTTTCACCACCACCTTTTTATTTTCTCAAAGAGTAATTATTTTTTTTTTTGGAAAAACTTAAGAGAATTGAGTTATGTCATTGTGGGTGTTTACCTCATTCAAATTGATTTTTGAAAATTTGAACAAGCTTTTAGTTATTTTATATTTTATTTATTTTGATGTTTGTATTATTTTTTTTAAATATAATTTTAATTTTAAAAATTTATTTGATTAAAATAATTATTTTTTATTTTTAAATTAAATGTGATTTTTTTCAAACATAATTTTTTCAAACTCACTTCTAATCAAAATTAAATTTATAAAATTAAATTTATAAAATTTAATCTAAATATACACTTAATTATTTTTTTTTGTAATTTTGCTGTATTTGCTCTTCACTTATGATTTGTCTTACACCAAATATATTAGGAACTTTTTTGATAATGAAGTGTCAGGATATGTGTAAAGAAGTTTAAGATGCGAGAAAACTCTTTTTATTTTAAGATGAGAACAAATCATCAATATTAATAAAAATTTATAATGAAATTGCAGTTTATCTGCCAACAAAATATCCTTAAATTTGAGCTCAAATCATATAATCGTACGAGTCAAACCAACTCCTCTAAACACACCAAAAACCTTTAAGTACGCACAATTCATTTCTTATATCTTAAGAATAAAGTCGTTCCTCCATTGACTTTTAAACAGTAAGTCTACTTCTATATATATTTTTTTTCTTAGACATCTCTCACATTATTTTTTAATTATGAAACCTATAATAAAGAAAGAAAGAAAAATGGAAGAGTCACGAGAGCCTCACCATCCTTCGACTTAAACCTAACAAAATGACAAAATCTAGAAAACGGAAGGGCGGGCAATTGGCGAAAGCACACATACATTGTGTCGTCGATGGTCACTAATTCACACACGCCAACATCCAATCCGAAGCAGGGTTTTGTACTTTCTTCGTGGCAAACAACAAGGCTTTTGCTTTGACCCCCAACGAATTTATAAGGCATTCATTCAATCAAAGGAAAACAGAAAGGAAAAGCGAGGAAACAAGGAAAGAGCGCTAGTGAGTAGTGAGTGAGACTGTGACGACCAGCGCAGAACAGAAAGAGAAGTGAGAACGCACGAAACAAAACCCGAAGCACAAGCAAGCACACACCTTTTCCAATCTCACACACACAACCCTTCCCTTCACTTGATAACAGGAGTTAGGGTTTCTTCCTTCATCGCTTTCGCCATGAGGAAAACCCCCAACGCTTCCCCGCGCCAACCTGATTTCAACCGTCAACCGCACGGTCCCTGGAATTCCCGCCCCGTCCACCAATTGTATCATCACTGGAAACCCGGATTCCACGCCAACTACCGCCTCGACCGTCCTCCGGGGCGGGATTCCCCTCTCCGCCGCCCTAATTTCATCGTTAAGCTCCGCTTCGGCCGCCGCACCTTCCAACGGGCGGATGTTGAGTCCTTGATCGCCGAATGCAAATCCAAGCCAGAGAATATATCTGTTTTCCCCGGCAATCGTGTTGCCGCAGCCCTCAATTTCGGGCAGTGGGTGGACGCGCTCGAAGCCGTTGTTCGGTTCTGGGAATTTCGCCTCGCTGAAGTTCACGATTTTACTCCGGAGCTCTCATCGCACCTTCTCATGCCTTCCGACACCGACGAGCTGCAAGGCCGCATCCGGGCCCTTTTTGCGAGTCATGTGGAGGGTTTGATGGAGGGCAAGGAAGTGAAGAGGTGGGTCGAGGAAACGGAGCGTTTGTCGAAGGAAATTGCGAATGTTGCGGGTTCGCTTAGGAAGCACTTGCCACCAAGCATGCACAACCAGCTAAGTGAAAAGAAGAAGGGCCTTGATGCTAAGAAAAAGTTGATTAATAGGAGGATCAAGGAGTTTCAGTCGGCAATGGAGTGTATATTGCACTATCTCGAGGATAATAAGTTGGTGGATGATAGTGCGTGTGTTCTCCCAATATTTAGGTTTGATGGAAGTTTGGATTGGAAGCGAATTCACAGCCTGATCATGCGGGAGCGTCGCCGAATTGAGGAGGGTTTGCCCATTTATGCTTACCGGAGGGATATTATTCAGGAAATACATTCTCAACAGGTATCTTCCGGCGCTATAGAAATTCAAAAACATAAATTTTCTATTTATTTTTGGACTTTGGTTACTGGCTTCTCTGTGCAATGTGCCTTTCAGCTGGGAATGTATAAGAAATTAAAAATATGAACGAAGTTTGGGTCTTCGCTAAGTGTGTCTCCTTCATTCTGTGTTCTGTAGTACACAAATTTGGCACATCTTTGGTAATTACGGGCTTTGGGAGCTAGATAAGCAAAATGTTCAAGGAATTTTAACATAGCTGGCTAGCTGCTGATTGTTGAGTCTCTTGACCGGACAAGGTAGTCATCGGTTGGGCATCCATTCTATCCTATCAACTAAGAAAGACAGTAATGGACCTATCTTAGTCTCTCCCATCCCCCGAAAAACTAAAAGAAAAGAAAGAAGAAAAAGAAATATTTAGGAAGTATTGCATATGTTTTAATGTTGATCAGAAGGGGTAAACGTTTTGCAAGGTTTATTGTCTGAGATTGTGACAAATTTTGGTCTGATACAGAGAGATACTTTTTGGAACATCTCATGCAAATTTCCACAAACTTTATTTCTTTTCTTTATAATTTTTTTTTTTGTTTTGAAGTTTGCAATTTAGTATGTCTATTATTGACTTATTGTCTTGGCTCTTTTTTGTGTTCTGGAACCTTAGTATTTATGGTTTATGCACAAAGATTTGATTTTTATTGCCAGTGGATACTGTAAATTTTTTTCCTATTTTGATATCCTTTTGGCTGTTCTTCTGACTTGTACATATACAGATAACAGTATTAATTGGAGAGACTGGTTCAGGGAAGAGTACACAGTTGGTACAGTTTCTTGCTGATTCAGGCATTGAACCTAATGAGTCCATTATATGCACCCAACCTCGCAAGATTGCTGCCAAATCATTGGCTCATAGGGTCCAGGAAGAAAGTAGTGGGTGTTATGAAGACAATTCAATCAAGTGTCTTTCAACATTTTCATCCTTGGATGAGTTTGATTCCAGAATAATATTCATGACAGACCACTGTTTATTGCAGCACTACATGAGTGATAAGAATTTGTCTGGGAGCTCATGCATCATAATTGATGAGGCTCATGAAAGGAGCTTAAATACGGATCTACTGTTGGCATTGATCAAGAATTTACTCAATAAGAGGGTTGAAATGCGGCTGATCATTATGTCTGCTACAGCTGATGCAAAGCAGCTATCTGGTTACTTCTATGATTGTAGAATTTTCCATGTGCTTGGGAGAAACTTTCCAGTTGACGTGAGATATGTTCCTTCTGACTATGCAGGAAATTCTGGTTCTGCTGTTGTCGCTTCATATGTTTCTGATGTTGTGAGAATGGCGACTGAGATTCACAGAACAGAGAAAGAGGGATCTATTCTTGCCTTTTTGACCTCACAGATAGAAGTAGAATGGGCCTGTGAAAAGTTTGAAGCTCCCTCTGCAGTTGCTTTGCCCTTACATGGAAAACTTTCATCCGAAGAGCAATTTAATGTTTTCCAGAACTACCCTGGAAAAAGAAAAGTGATCTTTGCAACAAATCTTGCAGAGACATCGCTTACAATTCCTGGTGTTAAGTATGTGATAGATTCTGGGATGGTTAAAGATAGTCGATTTGAACCTGGCAGTGGGATGAATGTGCTTAAAGTTTGCTGGATCAGCCAGAGCTCTGCTAATCAACGGGCTGGTCGTGCTGGGAGGACTGAGCCTGGTAGGTGCTATAGACTCTACTCGGAAGCTGATTATGAGTCTATGGTACTAAATCAAGAGCCTGAGATTCGACGCGTTCATCTTGGTGTAGCAGTTTTGAGGATCCTTGCTTTAGGAGTGAAGAATGTGCAGGATTTTGATTTTGTGGATGCTCCAAGTCCTAGCTCTATTGAGATGGCTATCAGGAATCTAATTCAATTAGGTGTCATTAGACTGAACAATAATGTTCATGAATTAACTGATGAAGGTATGTACTTGGTAAGAATGGGAATTGAACCTAGGCTTGGTAAGCTTATCCTTGGCTGTACCCATCATCGTTTGGGTAACGAAGGCATCGTCCTTGCTGCCTTGATGGCCAATGCCAGTAGCATATTTTGCAGAGTTGGTAATGAAGGTGATAAACAAAGATCTGATTGTCTTAAGGTGCAATTTTGCCATTCAGATGGTGACCTCTTTACTCTTCTCTCTGTGTACAAGCAATGGGAAGCTTTGCCTCAAGAGAGGAAGAACAAATGGTGTTGGGAAAACAGCATCAATGCCAAATCTATGAGAAGATGCCAAGACACAATTTTGGAGCTAAAATCTTGCCTTCAGAATGAACTTAGCATTGTTATTCCAAGTTACTGGCGTTGGGACCCTTATAAGTCCACTGATCATGATAAATATCTGAAAAAGGTTATACTGTTCTCACTTGCTGACAATGTAGCCATGTACTCTGGATGCAATCAACTTGGTTATGAAGTAGCACAAACTGGGCAACATGTTCAACTACATCCATCTTGTTCATTGCTAGTATTTGCTCAGAAACCTAGTTGGGTTGTTTTTGGTGAGCTTCTTTCAGTTTCTAATCAATATTTGGTCTGTGTTAGTGCTTTTGACTTCGAATCATTATACAACCTTTACCCTCCTCCCTTGTTTGATGTATCCAAGATGGAAAGGCGGAAGTTGCAAAAGAGAACGTTGACTGGTTTCGGCTCAACTCTTCTCAAGAGATTTTGTGGGAAAGCCAACAGTAATCTGATTGGTCTTGTAATGCGTATACGGAAAGCTTGTATGGATGAACGTATCTTCATTGAAGTCAATGTTGACCAGAATGAAATTCAGTTATATGCCACTTCACATGATATGGAAACAGCCCTTAGGTTGGTTAATGATGTTTTAGAATATGAGAGAAAATGGTTACAAACTGAATGCATGGAAAAGTTCTTGTACCATGGATCTGGTTTCTCACCTTCGATAGCTTTGTTTGGATCTGGTGCTGAGATAAAGCATTTGGAGCTTGAGAAGCGTTCCTTGAGTGTTGATGTGTGTCATCCAGACATAAATGCAATTGACGACAAGGAGCTTTTGATGTTTCTTGAGAAGAATACCTCAGGTAGTATCTGTGCTGTGCACAAGTTCTCAGGTATGGTGCAGGATGTTGAAGATAGAGAAAAGTGGGGAAGGATAACGTTTCTCTCCCCTGCTGCTGCCAAAAGAGCTGCCGAGCTAGATGGAGAGGAGTTTTGTGGCTTCCCCTTGAAAATTGTTTCTTCACAGACGACTGCTGGAGGGGATAAAACGTTTTCATTTCCGGCTGTTAAAGCAAAAATTTATTGGCCTCGTAGGCTTAGCAAGGGGTCTGCCATAGTTAAATGTGACATAAAGGATGTCAGTTTCATCTTGAGAGATTTCTATAACCTTGCGATAGGAGGAAGGTATGTTCGATGTGAAGCTAGCAAAAGGTATGTGGACAGTGTTGTGATAAGTGGGCTTGACAAAGAGCTCTCAGAAGCTGAAATTTTAGATGTACTAAGAACTGCTACAAGTAGAAGGATTCTGGATTTTTTCTTGGTGAGAGGGGATGCTGTTGGAAATCCACCATGCGGTACCTGTGAAGAGGCACTCCTAAAAGAAATATCCCCCTTCATGCCCAAAAGGAACCCCCACATTAGTTCTTGCCGAGTTCAGGTGTTCCCACCTGAGCCAAAGGATGCATTCATGAGAGCTTTGATCACTTTTGATGGAAGATTACATTTGGAGGCAGCAAAAGCTTTGGAGCAAATTGAAGGAAAGGTGTTACCTGGATGTCTTTCATGGCAGAAGATAAAGTGCCAGCAGTTGTTTCATAGCTCCTTGACATTTCCTATTCCAGTGTATCGTGTGATTAAGAAACAACTCGATAAAGTACTTGCAAGCTACAGCAATCTAAAAGGTATTTTATCGTTTTGTACCTTTACTTTTGCAGATGCTTGTAATTCATCTTTCTATGGTATGCTAAGCGTTTTACTCACAAATCTTCTTGGCTATTACTTGGTATATCATATGTTTCTTAATTTTGATTATTTTTCCCAGTTCCATTGTTCAATGGTATCCAAAAATTTATTTATTTTTAATTTTTTAAATAAAATTTAAGGTGATCAGTTTGATTTCCACTGTATGTTCTCGTTATTGGCCTAGAAAGATACTTATCTGCTCAGCTCCCCCCCACCCTCTGTTAAAAAACACTTGGGCCAAAAATGAAGGGAGAAGTGAGTAATGCATTTTAGTTGTTTGGTCCCTTCTCTTTTGATTGTTTCTGAATAATTTGTGCATTATATATAATAATATATGAATTTAAATTTTAATCCAATGTCACTGTAAAAAGTTTTACACTGCTAGTGAAACATATGATATCACCTATTTAAAGGCTGTTCAAAAAATGTTTACTGGACAAGTATAATATACCTTGATTACTCTAATGATGTGTCACAGTCTTGTTTACTAATAGTGTATAGGAGTTTTACATTGACAGTGCGTCAAATGTAAATTCTATAGATACTATTTTGTCAATTGTTATGATCTTTTACTTATATTCCTGGAATTGAGTTTCATTAAATTTCAAAATATGGTTGATAGTTTATTGTAGAGAAAATGGGAATTGTGTCAGTATAAATTCCGAAGACTTTCTTGTGGTGTTATTTTTATAAAGGGCCATCCTTGGTTTGTTGGAAGCCTGTTTAGATGGTCAGATGACTTTTATTGTATTCTTTTTAAAAAATTTCTTTTTACAATTTGACTGCTGACAATCATGAGTCTTCTTGATTAAGGTCTTGAGTGGAACCTAGACAGGACTGCTAATGGTTCTCACCGAGTGAAGATATCAGCCAAGGCCACAAAGACGGTGGCAGAAGTTAGGAGACCTCTGGAGGAACTGTCAAAAGGGAAAATCATTGACCATGAGAGCCTCACCCCTACAGTTCTACAGCTCTTGTTGTCCAGAGATGGCTTTAGTCTTAAAAGCTCGTTACAGCAAGAGACAGGAACTTACATTCTTTTTGACAGGCACAGGCTGAATTTGCGGGTGTTTGGTTCCCCGGACA
The DNA here is from genome assembly GCA_019955255.1 of Castanospermum australe. NCBI lineage: Eukaryota > Viridiplantae > Streptophyta > Magnoliopsida > Fabales > Fabaceae > Castanospermum > Castanospermum australe. The sequence continues at coordinate 929,711 of NSJW01000002.1, forward strand.
AGGTTGCTTTGGCTGAGCTGAAGGTGATTCAATCCCTACTCTCTCTCCATGAAGGCAAGCAGTTAGAAATCCATCTCCGAGGTAGAGATCTACCTCCTGACCTAATGAAGCAAGTGGTTATGAATTTTGGGCCAGATCTCCGTAGGCTAAAAGAGAAGGTACCTGGGGCAGACCTTACACTCAACACACGCCGCCAGATAATCTTTCTTCATGGTAACAAGGAGTTGAAACCAAGAGTAGAGGAAATAATTTTTGAGATTGCACGTTCAAGTCAGCATTTGGTTGAGAGACTTGACACTGGATCTAGTTGCCCAATTTGCTTGTGTGATGTTGAGGATGGATACCGGCTTGAAGGCTGTTGTCATTTGTTCTGCCGGTTGTGTCTGGTGGAGCAATGCGAGTCTGCTATAATAAATCAAGGTAGTTTCCCTATATGTTGTGCTCATGGGGGCTGCGGAGATCCCATTCTACTTACAGATTTGAAATCTCTCATGTTAAATGAAAAGTTGGAGGTACTCTTCAGGGCTGCTTTGGGAGCTTTTGTGGCATCTAGTGGGGGAACTTACAGGTTTTGCCCGTCACCGGACTGCCCCTCAATTTATCGAGTCGCAGATCCTGAGACTGCTGGCGAGCCATTTATTTGTGGGGCATGTTATGTGGAGACTTGTACCAGTTGTCACTTGGAGTATCACCCCTACCTTTCATGTGAGAGATACCGAGAATTTAAGGAAGATCCCGACTCATCTCTGAAGGAATGGTGTAAGGGAAAAGAATACGTCAAGAACTGCCCGGCATGTGGATATACAATTGAGAAGGTAGATGGGTGCAACCACGTTGAGTGCAAGTGTGGAAAGCATGTCTGCTGGGTTTGCTTGGAGTTCTTTGGAAGTGGTGATGAATGTTATAGCCATTTGAGAAATATACACATGGCCATCATATAAATTACCATTTGCGCACTGATTTACTGATATGCAAGTTTAGTTTATTAGTGTATATTGCGTACAAAGACGTAGGAATGTGTACAGCTTATTAAAAATACTGTATATATATATATAGTAGCAGTCCTGGATCATCCTTTTGTACAGGTGGTTCTCGCATAAAGGTTGTATCATTGTGTTTAACGAAGGCGTTGCCCCTAGCTTGGGCATTCTGACGTCATTTAGCTTGAGACAATTTTTTTTTCTCTTTGCTGTGAATTTAGCTCAAGACAATCCGCTGGCAATGGTATTAGCGTAATAAATGAACGGAAAGAGAATGACTAATGCACATTTTGGAAGTGAAAATGTAATCAGTTCCAAGGGGGTGTCGCCTCTCCTTACAGCATGAAGCAGAGAGGAAGTAAACCAAAGCAGTTCCAGTTTGTTTAGCACAATATGAAATAAAATTTGATTCGTTACTAAATTATATTTGCGTATAAATATACAGCAAAAATTTGTATATGCAGAACGTTTTCACGGTATTAACACAACGCCAATGGTAGCAGGGCTATTCACAGCAAGTATCTGCAACCAAGGGCAGTGGTCACTCCAATTCCCCACGAAAGAGCCAAAGCCAGAACCCATGCGACACCTGCACTTTCTTCTCCATGGCCATCTTCCTTGGATGGTCCTACAGCTCCCTCTGACATTGCTGGTTGTTGCTGCTGCAGCCACAGGGATTGCAAGTTCAAAACTTGAAGCTCAAGCAATCTTACCCGCTGGCGATAGGCAAACAATTGCATCGCCTCCTCCAATAAAGCGTTGGAAAGACCGTCCCTCTCTCTGCTAAGGACCGCAGCCTTCTTTTCTGCCTCTCGGGCCCTCGTTTGCGATGATTGCAGCGCCTTGAGAAGCTCCGTTTTATCACTATCATCATCATGTTCATTTCCGAGAGTACCAGAGTCTTTGCTATATTCTTCTTCTTGACCCGCAATGTTGCAGACCCTATTCATGGACAACATGACCATCTTATCTGGGCCCATGAAAACCTTGGAGGGTGGGGGAAGATCACAATTCTGCATGAGGTTGGGCCCTGAAGGCTTGTAAGAGACTGTGAAACCCATAATCTCATTCCTTGCTCTCTGACTAATCTTCTTTTGTTGGCCTCCCATCTAATCCAAGCTCTTGGGGATGATGAAGTTGGTGTAGGTGGGTGCAGGTGCAGGTAGAGGTTAATTTCTTGATGGACTCAACTCGAGAATTTCGGGAAGGAAAAGGAAAATATACAGTTTGAGGCGTGGAAGGAAAAGGTGGTTGGTTGGAGATGGGGTTGGTGGTGGGACTGGTAGCATTGAACTTGAGGGGAAAACGTGTATTGGTGTGGAATTGGAATGAAAAAGCAGTAATTTTTCGTAATTAGGATTTGAATTGGTGTAAAAGTTAGCCTCTGATTTGATGGTTCGAGAAATTCGTTGCTTGCGCGTTTGGTCCAATTATATACTAAATATTTAAATTACCACTTGCCACACCGGGAAGAAAGATTCCCATCTCAGTAAACGAACGCCACCACCAATCTATCACACATGATTTTCTTTTCGTTTTTTTCTTTTAAAAAAAATGAATAATGATGAAAACTTTTTGTTGTTTTGTCCAAATTTGCTGTTAAATTTCCTACCCAAAAAAAAATTGCTGTTAAATTTTGGATGAAGTGTTTACAGCAACTTCTCCGAAACAAGTTTGATTTTTTTTTTTTGGTGTCTTTATTATAACTTGATTCTCCAGAAAATTTTGTTGACCAAAAAAGAAACGTAGTTTAGATCCTTTCAATATTTTTCTATCATTGAAAAAATATAATATATACAAAATCAGTTTTCAAAATTAGAACCGAAATATGTCAATGGACCGACTCACCTTTTCATCAATTCTGAGTGGCACAGCATTTTTGTTTTGATTCCCTGCTTGCACTGCTAATATAATTTTGCTGATGCTTGAAGAATTAAAAAACTGAAATTGAGAACCATTAAGGACCAATAGTCCCTGCTCCTTAAAAGGGAGACTCCTTCGGAATCAGAAGCGTTAAGTCTTTCCCCCATAGCGAAGAAATGTTCTGCTTTTCTTGTCGTGATTGATACCAAAATAAACTCTTTAAAAGATCACAATTAATTTAATGCTATAATAACAGTATCTTGTGTATAATAACGTTAATGATGTCGGCAAATTGTACTCAGAAGAGTTAATTTGAAGTTTCATGGTGCAAGAATATATAGAGTGTGGGCCTGTTTCAAGAGTTCCTTGTACAGATTCCTTATACAGTTTTCCGTTTTTTGCTTTCTACTTATTTCATTTCGTGACGTTACTTTTGAAGGTTATCATATCAAGTAAAATTTGTTTTGCTATTTTACCAAATATGACTTATTTGGTTCTGTTTCTAGTTTTTGTTTTCAAAAACTGTTTTTGTAAAATATAGTTAAAAAATTATTTTAAAAAATTAAAACTAAAAAAGAAGTTTGGATATTTTATCTCAAGAACAAGTTTTAAAAGAAATATGTTTGTAAAACCAAAAACACAAACACACACCATTGTTGAAGTGCCTAGCTCTGTCTTGTTGAAGGTGTTGAACCATGTTCACTTCTTGATTCTTCTATGGCTCCCTAAAATTATAAGAAAAATTGGAACAGCTATTTGAAGTGCCTTCATCAGCTGGATAATTTGAAATGGGAAATCTCACGTCTTCCATATCAGCTAATGGTTATCTCCAATACCCCTCCATCTCATATCTCTCCATTTTGCCGGTAAGACATTCTCCCATAGAATTTGAACCTTTTCTCGTAAGTCATGACCAAATTCAGACTTGGTTTTCTCCTGTTCTCTTCCTATTGTTTTACCCATTTCATTTTAGTTTGTGTTGACAACTTGACATCAAGTCCATTCATAGAAACTCCTTTCACACAGGTGTCTCGGATTGGTCGATGATTAAGACCAAAAGCATCCACTTTCTTGAAGTCTAAAACAGAGGTCAAGTTCAACAAGACTTTGCGGATTACACAATTATCAATTGAGCAGTCTGAAAGGATAGTTTTAGTAAGTACGTTTTCCTTTCCCATTTAACCACTAACCATAGATTTTGGCATGTTATTCTTTTACAACAGCCTCGTTAAAAAATCATTTTCGAATTATTCTTTTCGCCATCTTCACTATCCTCAGAGTTTCTAAATCTTTCCAAAATAAACCAACTTTTGATTCTGCCAATTCCAATAGTAAATTTCACTTTTTTCTTAATATATAATTATACTTATTTATGTAGAAATTAGAAGAAAGTAGATGTAAGTTTGCTCTAATTTTTAAAAGTGGGTATGGCTTTATAGAGTTTGCAAGCTAAGAAATTACCGCAGACTCTCCCTTTGGAAAGTGCTTGTGGCATGGCGCGAGGAGACGATGAAATGAAGCATGAACATAGAGATATGACAGGAGTCTCCATTCTTTTTGATGTCCCACCATAAAGATAACGCGGAAACGACCCAATAAAAAGTCCATTGACTTGGATCGAAACATGGAAAAAGAAGCTACAGAGTAAATGCGCAGGTCTCCCAGTGATACTAAACTTGTCCCATAAAAGCAGCCAGAAACATGGCCAAAATTCTACCGTACCATCTGACCGGGGGCATTGTCTGAGGTGGAAAACACACTTCAAATTTTCTATGTTCCCACTAGCTATCATTATAGATATTTTCCCATGTCCACAGAGGCCTAAATTTTTATCTACTCCTCTTACGAAAACTTTAACTCCTTCTCTGCTTCATGCTCTGTTTCGGTAATGGGTTTCCATCACAGAAAACTGCTGCACCCGTACCTTGATTCAGGTGATGCCACCATGGCGTGTGGAACGTATTGCAGCCCAATACCTTCCCCTCTTCACTCACCAGTCTCCTTGCCGCTGGCATTCCCGTGGCTTCCTCACCTCCGTTATGGGGATACTGATCAAATAGATAAAAGCTATGTGCTTCAGATCATTATGATCGTCGTAGCTTGCACCGTTGGTCTAGTTATGTTTCTCTTTACCATTTCCAGTATCCTAAAGAACTACTATTACAGAAGATATTACCTTAGCAGAAGAAACTCGCCGATATTGTTCGACGTCAATGGAGATTCTCCCTTTTCGGATGATGAGGGACCAGCCATTGATCACCCCACATGGTTCATTCCCTCTATGGGTCTCCAGCAATCAATTATAGATTCCATCACAGTCTGCAAATACAGAAAAGACGAAGGATTAATTGATGGGACAGAGTGCTCTGTTTGCCTCGGTGAATTTCAGGAAGACGAGAGTCTCAGGCTCTTGCCCAAGTGCAGTCACGCTTTCCACGTCCCTTGCATTGACACTTGGTTGAGATCCCATCAAAATTGCCCCTTGTGCCGTGCCCTCATAGTTCATGATGCTGGTGGTGGTGCAGAGCTGGTAAGCTCCACGGAGCCTGATTCGAACTTTTTCTGGCCAGAACGAAGACACCCAGATGGAGAACTTGGATGGCGGGGGAGGAAACCCCACGCAGGAGAAAGTGAGAGTAGTGGACTGAGGGTTGGAGATGATGATTCTGGTAGATTTTCTAGTGAAGATGGAAGGGATAATGAAATCCCAGATAAAATTTTGCATGATTCTGACAAGATGAATTGCCATTCTCCAATTCCAATTGGTTCTGCTGTCATTGCACAGGAATTCGAAGAGGAAATACAACCGATGAGGTCAGACTCGGTGGATTCGTCTTCTGCTTCAATGATATTCAGTGTTGTGGTCGATTTAAATTCTGATCTAGAAAGCTCAGACACACACTTGGATGATAAAAAAGTTTCGAGTAGCAAGGACATCGCCATTGGTGAGCAGCAGGGTAGCGGAAGTTCGACCATTTACAAATTGGCTTCAATTGGACATGCATTGCAGAAGAGGCACTTCTCAATGAAAAGGTCTTCTTCACATAACAGAAAGTTCAAATTTTCCAGACGTTGCAGGAGCCAGAGCTCAACTCTTCCCTGTGAACTAGAAGAGTAGAGGAAATTTACCCACCAAACCTTCAAGTCCTGGCAATGACGAGTGAAAATAAATAAATAAATAAATCAAGGACTGCTTATTGAGGCTTCAGCTGATAGTTGGGCGGATGATTCTGGCATGAGAGTTTATCCAAGTTTTGAAGGTAGATAAATAATTCTTGGCATGAAGCAGTGCCCTATACATGTCTTCCTCTCTTTCCTTTTCAACCTTCGTTTTTATTATGTTTAATATTTTCAACGGAAACATGGTAATACTAAAGAAGTTGGAGTAATTACACCACGTGTACCCTGTTTTCTCTGTTCTCTACTTCTACCTGAGTTTGCTACGATGTATTATTAGTTTGCTTTTGCTTGTTATATTTAATTCTTTATTTCACCTTGCAGCCCCATATTTTTAATCATGCATCAAACTTGCAAACTGTCTGGAGTGCTTGCGCTGATTCGTGTTAAACGTGCTGTGCATGCAATATAGTTTTAGGAGGTGTTTGTTACAAGGATCTTTAAGCATTTCTCAGGAAACTCTTGTTGGAAATTAAATTTACCATGTTGGGTGTGAGTTTTCAAATCGAATTTCCCGGAGTACTCAGTTACTAATGGGATTTTCAAATTTTCGCATTGTGCAACTTTTTCTAATCACTGATATTTCTCCACAAAGAGCATTCACCAATCACGAGGCAAGTCTAATTAAGTTGACCAAAAAGCATAGTTAAAGTTAGAGAAATTTTTAGATAGGTATTATTTATTTTAAATATTTTATTAAATAAGTAATATGCGTTATTAATTTTTTAAAAATAATATATATTTATAATATAATTAATTAAAATATATATATATTAATTATTAAATAAAGTGATTAATATAGATATTGCCTGTTCAAAAAAGTCTCCCCAAAGTTAAGTACCTACGCGGTACCGACAATTATACGTTGTTATCCTCTTCTCCCTGTCAAAGTTAGTAATATCAGTGGCTCCATTGCTTTATAGATCCTGCCCTCCTTCCATTAGCACCACACAACAATGGATCAACCATGTTGCTCTTCATATTCTCTGTCAACCTTTGGTTTGACCAAGAATAAGTGCCGTTGGGCACTTTGAGCAGAGCACATTTAACGAATCCATCCTTCGGGCAAGTAAATATTTGATGCGTACTCAACACAACCATGTGTATACTTCATTCATTCTATAAGATTTTTTTTTTCATAAAATTATACAGAGAGTCTACGGTACATACATATTCACAAAGTATTTTGTAAAATTAATATTTTGATCATTTGATTACAAAAATAATTTGTAGTATCGCTTAAAATTACAAAAACTACAAAAAATGAAATTCACAACTTTGCTTTTTAATAGAAAAGACAAGCTATATAACCTTTTTCTACTTTTTTATTTTTCTTCGTGTTACTCAATGTTATTATGATTTATTGCAATATTTTATTTTATTTTATATTTGAAATCTTTCTTGTAACAGAACTATTTTATTTGAGATAAATTAATATAAATTTTATTGTACATAAATCTACTATAATAGATTATAAGATCTATTAATTATTTTTAAAATTAATTATATATTTCTCTCTTTAATAAAATCATCTCATGTTATTTTAACAATAAGAAGAGGATTCTAATCCTTTGGACTGGATGTTATTTTTAACATTTTCTCTTGCTACTTAATTTTGTTTTCATAAAAATTAAGATAGAAATACAAATGGAAAAAAATAATTGATGAGTTTAATTTTAATCTAATATAAAATTTTATATTATCATTTAATTATGTATTATTAAATTATTAAATGAATCTAACTTTTTAAATAATTTTTATTATAATTAAATTCTTTTAATTATATGTTAATACATGAATAAATGTCAGTATTAAAAAGTTTGAAAATTCATAATTAATAATGACTAAAAATTTGATTGATTTTGTTGCTTTCTGAAAGCTACATTGTAGCCTAGTAAGAATGGATTAATGGTGAGAATATTAAGTAATTTACAAAAATTCGTAAATTCAAAGTTTTAACTTGCATATTGTCATTGTCAACAAAAATTGACATCCAAAATTTCATTTGTCTTTTTAAATGTTAGGATAAGTAAAATATAAGGAGCAGAACAAAACTCAAAAATAGCTTGTTCTTTTGCCAGCTTGAAATTTTAGTGCGAGACAGCTAGTTCTAGTGTTCCACCGCAGCGAAAAGAGGTTGTCAAAGATACACCTTAAAGGCTTAAACGGTGAGGCAGCGGGTTCCATGGTGTAGTGGTTAGCACTCTGGACTTTGAATCCAGCGACCTGGGTTCGACTCCCGGTGGGACCTTTTTGCTCTGGGACTCAGTGCGAAGTGCGAACCCTTGCAGTGGATTTTAGGCTTTTTGTACTGTGCTATTTCTTTTTTTTTTTTTGTTCTTGAAAAATTGTTATGTCGTTTTTTTTCTCTTTTTATAATAAAGAGTAATTATAAATCTTTTCAAAATGAGATGATAGAATAAGTAAATTAACAGCAATTGTAAGATTAATATAGTTTTAAAATAATAAGAGTATGGACTCCGTGTAATGTCGAGGGGTCATGGCTCCCAAAAAATTTTCAAACTATTAGTTTACTTTTATTTTTTGAAAATTTTAACTTGGTCCCTTCAAATGTTAATATTGAGTATGAGTATTGGTTTAGATTTCATAACTTTATATTATATAAATTTAATTTTACAAATTTAGTTTTATTGAGAAATGAAAATTTTGATTCAAAAGAAATTTGTACATAAAATCAAATCACATTTAAATATATTTCTTAAAATATATATAATATGTTTGAATTAATTTATTTTATATTTAAAATAATTTATAATTAGAATTTCATTTAAAATCTTTTTTATAAAAATAAATTTTTTCTAAAAGTTAACGTAAACCAAACATATTGTAAAAATGTTAATTTTTATACAATAAGAATAGTTTTAAAATATAAAAATAAATTTAAATTAAATAAACACTCAACCAAACAGGCTTGACATAATAATATTTTTTTCTTTGCCCCGCACAAATGCTCTAACTCAGCCTTGAATAAGAGAGGAAGGACGACAGTCCAATTTCAGACCACTCAACGAAAAACATAAGAATTTAAAGATTTTTATTCACTTTTTCACTAATATGCAACATTAAGATTAGTTTACTTTACTGTCACTTAAAAATAGAGTGAACAAATTAGATGATACGCCGTAAACAAAAATTGTATAAAATCTGCGAATTTTTTCCGCAAGTACTTTCAGCTTCATCTTCATGCATTACTACCCCAAAGGAGAAAAGAAAAAGAGAGTTACAGCTAACTGTAATCAGAGACTGCTGAATCCTCCATTGAAGATGTTGATAAGGTGTTGAGTTGATTTGAGGCAATACCCAATAAAGCAAGCATGTCTTTTTCGAACTTGTACCTTTTATCTTGTCACTCACCGTCACCGACTTCATCCGATCGTTCTAATTCCGCTGTCCTTTTTTCTCGTCCAAGTCCAATCAATGAAAATGAAAGACGCGCTACAAATTATTTAATTAAAAGTTAATAGAGGAAGAACCCCCAAGGACAGCACAAGCTCCTCCAAATCTCCAAGCAAAGTTTCCCTTTTCAGTTTGCAAAACCGCATGTGATCGCTTTTGCTTCCCTTTTCATTCTTCCCTTTCTCACTCTACAATATTGTTCTTTTCTTCCACTCTTATTTTATGGGGTTCGGTTTTGTATTGACTCTGAACATAATTAGAAAATTTTAGTACATTTTATTAACCAAGGAATTGAGAGAAGCAATCCCAAAACCCAATCACCGTCTTTTGTTTGTTCACAGAGTTGAATTTGGTATTAACTGAGTCGTAAGTAAGGAATTGCCGAGATTCACCCCAAATGGAACTTTCGGTGGGCTTGGTTTGATTTCTCTCTCGTATTTAATTGGGGCTTTTCTTTTTCGTATGATGGATTCTGCATTTTCGCTTCCTGGATGCTTTTGAAGCCCGCATTCTTGATGGTACTTGTTTTTACCAAAAGGGCATGCGCATTCCTACTGTGTTGTTGGCTCATCACTTCTGGAGTATATTCAGGTAAGGTAAATTATGATAACTTCAAGTTTTCTTCGCCTTATCCGGTATTTATTCTTCAAAGATAATGCTATGAACCCAATATCTTACTTGTTTCTTGTGTTGAATCGCCTCATTCAAGTGGAGGGGTTACACGGGGATTCCAAAGTGAGAGGAGTGAACTTTGGAGGGTGGCTGGTAATTGAAGGCTGGATCAAGCCTTCATTATTTGATGGCATTGCCAATGGAGACATGCTTGTGAGCCACTTCACATTTTGTTTCTTCATTTTTTTTTTCTTTTTCGTACTTGATTCTCTCGGGATTTTCCTGCATGATCTAGCTGATCCGTATGTTGATATTGGAAACTGTAGGATGGGACAGAGGTACAATTTAAGTCAGTGACGTTGCAGAAGTATGTATCTGCTGAGAATGGGGGAGGAATGAATGTGACGGTTGACAGAGATGTCCCATCTTCATGGGAAACCTTCAGGGTAAGATAACAATTGTATTCTTCTTGTTTTAATGTTCTATCCAGTGTTATATGTTAGAATCCTTGTCATAGAAGATCAAGTTTACTCTATAATTTGAAATACTTCAGACTCGTTTCTTACTTGCTACATGGCTACCGGAGGTTAATAGTTTGAGTGCCTTAGGCTTAGACTATAGACCTAAAGGATGAAATTCTAGTCTCACAGATTATCTATGTTAAGTAATATAAATATAAAAAGGGGGGTGGATTTGAATAATATTCGATTACTTCTGCTGCTTGGTTTCATTTTCAGTTACTTTATGCAAGACTGGGAAGACACTTAATGACTAACTGTTCCCAGGCAACGTAATGACAGTCGCTTTGGAAGAAATTGGAACTGCTGACTTTATTCTAGATTAACTGAAGAGTTTCTTTTATGCTCTTGTTCAGTTCTAATACAGGATAGCTGCATGCTAGTAGCTGTCATTTTGGGTTGGCATCTCTTCACTAATTTCTCACATGCTATTATATCTTGGAGGCTGAGAGTTACTGTCTTGTTTCATGCATACTTGAATAAATATGATAGGCATCAGTAGTTTTAGCAGGTCGTCAAACATAATGATGGAATTGTAAGATTTGAAGCTATGTTAAAGTGATGTGTGGAAAACTGGAGGTAAGTTTTATCCAAAAGTTTTGCCCTTTTTTTGTTGCAGTTATGGAGAGTGTCTGAATCAGAATTTCAATTCCGTACCTCCCAAGGTCAATTTCTTACATGCGATGGTGTAGGCTGCTCTGTCTCTGCAACAGCAAAATCACCTTCAACATCAGAGACATATTACATTGAACGAAATGGGGAAAATAGGATTCACATCAAGATAAAGAATGGGGCCTATCTGCAGGTATTCATCCTTCTGCTTTTCTGCCAAAAGATGTACTGAAAAGTAATCATTTGGTTGCATGTAAAATATAATTCTCTGTTTCCATAGCGCTCCTTTGTCATTATGTTGAACAGAAGAATCAAACATAAAAAAGTATAATAATTGTCTTTTGAACAACATGCAATGTGTTTTTATCATGGACTCCACCATAAAATTTCAGGCTCTCTATAAATCATGTATCAACATATTGTTACTGGGTTATGCTTTATGCACCAATACCATATTTAAGGATCTTTAAGATGATGTATAAGATTATTTTTCTGTTTAAAATCATATTGACATTAAAGTTTTAATAGATTCCCATGATTGTGTATGCCATTATATTTATAGGCTACAACAGGTGGTCAGCTTACAGCAGACAATCCAGGAACACCAGGATGGGATAATAATTCTGCCACATTTGAATTGACAATTGTAGCCAGTAACTTACATGGAGATTATCAGCTAGCAAATGGATATGGGCATGATCGTGCAAAAGAGGTTTTTAGGGTAAAATTACATGTTACAAATTTTTCTCTGTACAGATCTCTGTCATTATCTAGTGGCAAAATTATGCTTTTGTTGAACATGAATTTTATTTTACTGGCACCAAAAACAAAATATTTTACAGAATATTTTTATGACTATCCCATTGGAAATCAGTGATGGTAAATACAGCAAAATGTGTTAAATATTCTAGTGTTCACAGTGGTTTTTTATTATTTTATTTTTTGGTCATTCTTTTTTACTTTGCTGTGAAAAAAGTTTTAAACAGTTATCAATGAACCCCTTTTTTATTAGAAATGTGTCTGTCTCCATATATTTCTTTGTAACTTTCCCTCCAATTTATCTAGCACGTTAGATCAGCTTATTATATTTTGCCATTTATTTTTATTTTTTTCATACTATCTTTGATTTAGGCCAATAGATTTTCTATCAGTAAAAGCCATAACATACCTACTGGAGTTTCCTCTTTGCTTTTGGAATTACTTACTAAATGAAATATCAGATTATGTTCCCCATTTGATCGTTTAGCTTTCTGTAACTGCAGAGACATAGAAATAGCTTTATCACCATAGAGGATTTCAACTTTCTGTATAGACATGGAATAAATACTGTGAGGATACCAGTTGGGTGGTGGATTGCTTTTGATCCTGATCCTCCAAGTCCGTTTATTGGAGGAAGTCTTGAAGCTCTAGATACTGCATTTTCATGGGCACAGTAGGTCTTACTTTCACTGTATTTTCTTAAGATTTTAACTTTTGAGCAGAATTGTAACTGCATTTCCTTTTGACAAATATGCCTAATTATTATGTATGTTGTAGAGAATATGGTGTAAAATGCATAATTGACCTTCATGCTGCTCCCGGTTCCCAAAATGGGATGGAACATAGTGCAAGCAGAGATGGATCTGTGGACTGGCCAACTTCTCCAGATTACATTTCAGAGTCACTGCATGTTATTGATTTTTAGTATCTCGGTATGTAAGTGTATAAAAATTTTCGTGCTTGCTAAAAATTTATCTGCTGAATACACTTCTTGTCAGGATCAGTAAATATATTGAATTCTAGACAATCCTTGTACCAAATAACTCATTTGTAGTAAGATAGACATTTTTTATCATTGAAACACTGAATTTGATTAGCATGTAAACGGTGACCTAGTAGGGTTCTCATTCAAGGTTAGAAGTATCATTCAACTTGTAGCTACCTGTAAAGCAATTCCCTCTTCTATATTCTTGACTGTCCCTTTTCTCCCTGGTCAGAAATAGTTTTTTTATGAAATTCATCATAAAGAACATACGATTGCTGATTTTTGTCTAAAATTGCATCCTGCTTGGAAGAGGCAATTTCCTTCTTTATTGGATGCTGGCTTTGTGGTGAAGAAAATGTGTGAATCCCTGTGTGTTAGCCTTACTGAACAGAGATTCTCATTTGCAGATATGCTAGACATCCTGCCTTGCTGGGAATTGAGCTTTTGAATGAACCATCGGCTGCCGCAGTTCCATTGGATATTTTACTTTCATATTACAAGCAGGGCTACCAAATTGTTCGGAAATACTCGTCAACAGCTTATGTAATAATCTGCCAAAGACTTGGCAATGCAGATCCTTTGGAACTTTCTCGAGCCAACGTAGGATCTCACAACATAGTTGTAGATTTGCATTTCTACAATCTCTTCGACAGCTTTTTTGTTAATATGAGTGCTGGGGATAATATACAATACATATACAATAGCAGGGAAGGTCAACTGCAGGCCTTGAACAATTCAAATGGCCCACTTGTTTTTATTGGTAAGCAACTTTCCTTACTGTTTGACAGTGAATTAGATGCTTCACAGTAATAAATGTCAACCTTGAAAATCCTTGTATGCATTAATAAACATCGTCTGAATTTGGAAACCCATTTTTCTTTCTTATGCAAAGTCTTATTTTTATCCTCTTCAGGGAGGCCATAACTTGAAATTGGACTGATTTCAGGGGAGTGGGCGAATGAGTGGAACGTGACAGGTGGATCCCAAACAGATTATCAAGACTATGGAAGGGCACAGTTAGAGGTCTATAATACAGCTTCCTTTGGATGGTCTTTTTGGACCCTTAAAAGTGACAGGGAGCATTGGGATTTTGAATGGAACATTAGGAACAACTATCTTCAATTAGGTAAATAGTATAGATTTGGTGGCACGGTAATACATCTACATTCATGATATTCAAAATTTTTTAATGCACATATTTATTCATGCAGGTAACTCTCCCAGCAAACAGAACTTAAACAGTTTAGGATTGTTAGGATTGGCATGCGCCTGGTTTTGTCTTCATCCCTTTTTGTGACACAGCTTTTATCTGAACTTAAAGCATATTTGATGCAGCTGTTTCTTGGTTTTTTTTTTTACTTTGCCATCTTGTTCATATCGTTGGAAATTGTGGAGTACAATAATGTTGGATATGTACCGCTATTTATCCTCAATTATCTCAACATGCATAAGGCAAAGTTTCTGCATAATGTTGATTTCATAGCAGCATTTCATGCAAATAAAACTGGGATGTAAGTTTGATATTCAAATCCATCTTTTATAAACCAATATGAAAAGTCCCTTGACCACCTGGCTAACTGTAAATATCCCAGAAAAAGAACCACAAAAAAAAAAAAACCGAAATATGAGAGTGGTAGAAATGTAAATTTCATTATCAATTCCCGATGGGTGTGAATGGAAGTGCAATTCCAATTGAATGTGTATATATATGCATTACTTTTTATGATATATATTTTAGAAAGAGGGCTCTTTAGTTTGATTTAGGAAAAAATACGTGGAATAACACTGATTCCATTGGAGTCTTGATTATGCATGAAAGAGGACATAGAACGACAATTTGCTTTTGAGAGGATGGGAATTGCAGTAAGAGGTTGCTGAACAATGTTAAAAGTCTCTTCTTTGAATTCATTGAAACTTTTCAGTAAATTCAATTTAAAATAGTAGGATGAGAATTAATGTCCCTCACTTTCCAAGCCAGCATTTCTTTCTTTTTTTCAGGTATAAAATTAACAATACGAAAATATGAACCTATAATGTATTACAAGTTATTCAAATTTCTCATCACTAACTCCAAGCCAAAATATTTTTAATATAATTTCATTTAGTACTTTGAAGTTCTTTTTTTTTTTTTGGGTCATGAAGTACTTTGAAGTTGGAGAAAAATAATATCCGTGATTGAACTATTACAAACTTAGTTTAAGAAATTAGCCCAATTTGAGTCCGGAAAGCCTAAGGACTAATAAGCAAGACTCGAGCTCATTACAACTAATGGCCCAGGAAAAATGGAAACAACTTATGAAACGTTAAGCAAGCTAACATTTTGTATACGAAGAGAATTAGTTAATAATAAGTGGATAATCGAAATCATAAAATTAGTTAACTACTCAGAAGTTATATAATTTAATTCACCAATTTTCTCTTAGTTCAACATCTTATTTTAACTTTAATTTTGAAGAATTCCCAAAAAAAAATAGAGAATTTGTTGGGACTTTTGGCTATGCATTGATCAAACATTAAACAGAGGATGATGATGAGCAAGAGAAAGATTGCATCTAATTAAAATCATGTAGTGTTCCACTTGCCTGGTAGCTTGTATGATATCAGACGCGGTCTGGCGGTATCAAATTCGAATCAAAGGACACGAGGAATCTGAAACAACTCATGCAATTGGATACCCATTTTGAAGAATGCCCCACGGAGGCTTCTTAAAAAAATGCTCCACTCACCTTAGCTCTCAGCATCACCTTCCAAAATAAATCAACATCCTTCAACTATGAATGAGGAAGGAGAATTATATAAATAAATTAAGCATCCTGGTCTCTAAAATTGGATTCTCTACTACTCCATGTCTTTTGGCTTCTGTTTTAAATATGAATCGCTAAAGCTGTATGCAGGGGTGCAATTTCTCCAAGATTGCTTTTATATGCAATAATAGTAATAACTAATAAAGGAGAATATTATGAGCCGTCAGTTATGCCTAAAAATTCAGTAAAATAAAATTCTGCTAGATCTTCGCAAATATTGAATATATGCCATGCACTTTGTTGCATTTGTTGTGAAGAAAAAGTTCATCACTTCTGTAACTTTCGAGTTAACTAAAGAGTTCCCTTCAGAATGATAAAAACTTCAAGTAGTAGTTATACTTTTTTTAATCGTTTTAGTATAGGTAGTAATAACTTTCTAAGAATATGATGGCTTATGAGTTAAAAAGCAGTGAAAAAGATTAGCTCAGGCTTTATGGGACAAAGACCAATCAGCTTTTTAACTCAATAGTTGCTCGTTGTTAATACCTACAATACAGAGCACCTTGATGAATTAATATCATGTTCCTTTTTTTGGGGGGAGGGGGGATAAGATGAAAATGACAGAAAGAAGAAAGAAGCGAACATGAACACGAGGATTGGCAAATGATATTCACATTACTATGGCGAAAAAGTAAAATCCAGGTATTATTTATTAATATTCAGACCATGCAAACACTTCTAAACAGAAATGAAAAGTATAATTAACTAGTTAATAATTTCGGTAAGAGATGAAAGAAAAAAAAGCCTATAGCTAGGCTTAACGTTCTCGCCCCGAAATCGTTACACAGACTTTGGTCAAGTCCTACTCGTGGGTTTAACACAACCAAGAGAAAAGAAGAGGACATTCGGAAAAGAAATTATAGAGCAAAGGACAAAGCCATGCATGCTAGCTATGCTAGCTCTGGTTCACCAAAAAATATATAAGCACGGCTCAAAAAGGGGTGGGTTGAAAGTCGAAAGTTGAAAGTTGAAACGATTTGAAGGGGAAAAAAGAAAGGTTCATCTGGACCGAAAAAAGAAAATACTGAGCTCCTGACCGATGCTTCCCTCTGGATCAATCAAATGGAAAGATTCACAGTTGGACTTGGAGGAGCCACGAACCCTTTGAAAGTTAGCTCTCAGGTACATAAGCTCGTCTTCTTGATGGTGCTCCTTGCCGTTTATAACGCCAGTGCCCACCACAACCGAGCGCATCAATCTCAACGCTTCAAAATCGGCATTCGAAGGCCTGCGCTTCACAGCATATCCAACCTTCCTCCCGTTGCAGTACATGGTCCACAGAGGCGTGGAGAACAGGGTGCAGCGAGACCCTGGGCTCCCACTCTCTAGCACGATTCTGAGAGTTCCTCCTCTCATTTCCTTAGCTAAAATGCTTGTTGGAACTGCTAGTTCTAGCAGGAGAATTGGGTTGGTGGAGTTGGCGTTCGCCTGGATACAAAAGCTGACCTTTCCCCGGCGATATCCGAATATAGTGCCAGTGATGGTGGTGGAGGACATGAGTGGGGGACACTTGTAGTTTTGGAGACACTTTTCTGAATTGGTATCTGGGTCTTCTACGAAGATGCAGTTGCAGGTGGGGATTAGTAGTTCCAGGAGAGAACGTAGCAGCCTCCATGATCGAACCTGTTTCTGGCAGTCCACGGTGGTGACGCCACTGGTCACGCTGCTGGAACCAACCGGGGAGGGGTAGGCCATATGAATGGTGCCTTTATTGGGATGTTAGGCTTCTTTGCTGCTGGTTGCAGCCTCTTGTCTAACTAGGGCCAGTTTAAATACTGCAGATGATAACGAGCCTGGCCCTTTTTCTTATTAATATTATATTCAACGGTTGACCTCATCACCTACACTTGCTCCACAGAAATCCATAAGCTTATGGATCATAAAGGCATGTTGATTACTTTGAAATGATGCTCAAGTAACTTTTTTGTGCCAAATGTTTAATCTAATGCAAACCCATCTCTGGATTCTGTCCCAACCAATACACACGCTTGCAGTAGCGTTCCTTTGCCCTGCTATCTTGGTGGATTTCTCTTTTCTAGTCATTTCCCATTCTTTATTTTTTGGGGTTGCTTTTCGTTTGTGGGAGTAAGTACCTGAAGCACCAATGTGGCAGCCATAGCTGAAAATTAATTATATTATTATGCAAATAATTGGGGGTTCCTTTTTTATTTATGGCTGATTAACTTTGTTTTCTGTCTTTGAGAAAGCATAAAACTTGGAATGGAGATTTCCGTACCACAATAAGTCATAACCCACCAATCCGCCATCATCTAATCATTAGCCTATTAGATTTTGCACCATAAAACTCCAAATATACAACTGTTCAGCTACTACTAAATATAAGTATCGTTATGCGCATCAATTATATATACGAGCATCTTTTTAGGCTTTTTTTTTCTCAATTATAAGATCCTATTCTCCAAAATAAATGAAAGAAAACATATATATGTGGGACTTAAAGAGAGTAGTAGAACACGAACCAGCACTAAATTTTATTTCCTTGTCTTTTTTTCATAATAACATGTGGCATGTGAAGGGAACTTTGGGGGCCAAGCGTGGGGTGTGGAAGCCAAAAATTTTTTGTTGGTTTTAGCTTTCTAGCCTGGTTACTCCACTCTTGTCCTCCGGTTTCCCTTCCCACGCGTCCTTGTTACTAAAAAATGACACGAGGAATCGATCCTTCTTGCATTCCCCCCCCCCCCCCCCTCTCTCTCTCTCTCTCTCTCTTCTCTCTCTCTCTCTCTCTCTCTCTCTCTCCTGTATTTTAGAAGCAAGGGACCTGTTGTATTTATATGTCCCCTAATTAAAAAGCTAGTACTAAAAATAATTTAATAATATATATTTGATAATCTTTAAAAATAAAATTAAGTAATAAATGCTCAAAATATTTAACATATAATTAAACATTTTTTCTTTGCGATCATATAATTAAACATTTTCAAACATACAAATCCACTACTTAATTTTTCATCATAAAAAATTTTAACTCTAACTTTTTAATAATAAAATTTTAAATATTATCGTTCTACCAAAATATTTTAAATCTTATCAAATAAACTTATATATTTTTAATTCGCTGGTATAGACAAAGGTTCTTGGGCGTGTGTGATAATTCGCCATCATTTGCAATTTTCATGTAAACTATGTGAGATATCTTTGATAATATGGAACTTTAGGTGTCAACTTCTGTACTTTTTGCTTGTGCTAGCATTCGCTATAGGCACTATTTTTTTGGCACCTTATGCAAATTAGTCCAAAGGATGACTTGGTTTTTCTAGGCTATTTAGCATGTGGACGAGACAAAACAAGGTGTGCCGACTCACTGTCTGGGTCTCCATGCTGCCATTCATGGTGCACTTTTGTTGATTTTGGTTGGAGAGAAAAACATGTGATAATTTTCGTTTTTCTTTATGTTAGCATTTGAGCTTCTAGGAGCACCATTACAGTTAGAACAGATGCATGATTAAAAGTCACAATCATAAGCGACATGAGGCAGCACAGCCTAGTGGATTAGATCTAAAGATTGGATGATAAAACTTTGATCTCTCAAAGAGGTGCTAGTGCTACTCTGATCTCACTCCTCCCTTATTTGACGGCTTTCCTAATCCTTTTTGCGTTTAAGAGCTGTACTCGGTATCAATCCACTGAGGCTGAGCTGAGATTATGCTTTTTGTTGTTATTAGTATTATTGAGTTGTCAATTTGTAATGTTTCGATCCAAATTGATTATGAAGAATATATCTGGATGGATTGGCTCCTGATCTCTTGTCTGTGACGTTTCATAATATCATGAACCCACAATCACGTCCACTGCTTGCAGGCCTCGTCCCAGGCTCAGGCCTCGGCCCATTGGATGGACGGATATTTCAAAATTTTATGTCGTGGAGGCCCAATTTGGGTCTGATCTGGGGACGAGACCTCAAGGGGTGCCTAGACACTCCCAGAGCGATCGGGAAATTGAGAACGCACTGATAATACAGGAAGATCAAAACAGCATGGTGGATGGAGGCAGGGATTGTCCTTCAGCTTTAACATTTACAACCACTTGTCTCTTGTGATCCACACTCCAGTGGTTGATTTGCCAAACAACAGTTTCTGGGGAGCTCACTGCATTGTCAGAAAAGTTCCTGATACACTTGGTGTGATACAATTCATAAGTGAAAAGCAAATACAGCAAAATTACTAACAAAAATGGTTATTGGTAGTTAATTTTGTACTCGTGTAAGAAAATTTTTATGATCTAACAATATATATCATTTGGTAATATTAAAAAAATATTAATTAATTTTTTTTAACTTTATACTTAACATTTAATGAAAAGAGAATTAATAAAATAATTAAAATTTTAAAAATATTAATGAAGTAAAAAAAAAATAATTTAGTCATTTTAAATTATATTTTTCTACAATTGAGATAATTTAATAATTTTTCTTAATTCATGTGTAAAAATTTTAAACGACAAATAAAAGTAAACGGATGGAGTAAAAATTTATAGTTAGGCATAACAAAATAAGATTAACTACTTTCTTCTACTAAGTTATCCATAGCTGTTCAATTGATCAGACATCTTGGATCAATTGATCAGACATTTTAGAATCGAATGTAACATTAGTCATTTCAGCTCTAATATTATGTAGAAGTTTATAGTTAAGTTGAATTAAATAATTAACCTGTATTTTATCATATAACAAAGACAGTTACAGAAGATAAGGAGAATATAGAATAAGATAACCAAATAAAATTAATTACTCTCAAAATAATAATAATCTTAACTTATTTATAAAATAAAAATAAGATAATATAAAGATTATTCTCTTAATTTTATCAAAATATTTTCTATTATTTATTACGTGTTTATTTAATCAATTAAATGTGCACACCATGACACCAATACTTCAAATTCATTTTTCTTCATCAGTTAATAGAGATAAAAATATACAAACACCCAGGCTAAAATCCAAGTAACATATTGCTGAGAAAACCATGAAGATTGAAGCGGCAGAAACTCAGTGTGACGGCGCCGTACATTAGTCTTCAACCGTCACCAGAGTTTGCAGGCTTCACCCACTTCTTTCTCCTCTGCACAGTTTCATCATTTAGCCAGTGACGCCCCCATATCCTTTTTGTTTTTGGCTTCTCTCTCGAGTTCTTATTCAATTGAGAAATACTTTTGTGTCAAAATTTTGTGACATTTTTGTTGGATCACTTTCTCTTTTTTCTTATTTTACCTTACCTATGTTATCATCTCAAAATCTTCATCGCCTCTCAAACACCATCACTTCGCTCTATTGCTTGTGAGTGATTATCGAATAGAGTGACCTTTGGCTTTGAACAGAGTTGCTTTCCCTACCGCATGTTCCCATCGGCCTTATTGCTGTGTTTTGCTGGAAATGCATTACGAATGGCTTGTTCTACAGCACATGCACATCAGTGCCTTTGGCTCTTTCACTCTTTCTCGCCCAATCACTTTCAACATTAGTGCCTTCTCTGCTTCATTTCTAATTTTGCCTCCATCCCTAGCTTATCGATAGAGGCGGAAGAAGGATACGAGCGAAGATATATAATACGTGTGTGTATATTAGCCATCTGACTATCTCTTTTATTTTACCATAATTTTTATTTAATTTTTCTGGATATTTGTAGTGTAGATATTCCTCTTCAATCTTCACTACATATATTATATCTGTTTCTCAAACACTGTCGTTTCGCCAATGTGAACATCATACTATATATATATAGCATCCCTTTGGATTTTTCAATTTGAAGAATCATCGGTATTTTTCTTTATCCCTAACTTGTCTATAGTATCAAAGAGAGTGCAAAGTATCAATAGCAAGAAGCAAAAACACATTTGCATGACAGAAAATGAGAGCGAAGCAGAGATGAAAAGTTCTCCGTCAAGTTAGAAAGGAAAGGATCTGTTGCTGATCCGGTGATATTCCATTTAATCCTTCATAAGTTATTAAAAAATATTAATTACACATAATGATAATGATATCTAATTAAAGGTGAAGCCACCTCACTTAAATATCCTACCACATCATGTTGTAAAACCAAAACCGAACAATTAATTCTGGTTGGGTAGCATCGTTCTTTTCAATTTCTTTAAAGCATACTAGGGTAGTGTTGTATATATATTAATATTTATTTTCTCATATCTTTTTACATTTAATTAATTAATATTATTTTTTCTTCTTTTCTTCAATATCATTGGTCTATGTGATAAGTATGTGAAGAAATGTTAGCTGTAAACCTTCCCTATACTACTACTTCTCCTTGTTACGATGGCCACAAAATATCTCCGTTTACTTCGAATTTTCAATGGTTTACGTGTAAATACATATTATTTAATTTTGATTCATTATTAATATATTTTTAAATTTAAATTACTAAGTATACTCAAATAAGTTTAAAATTTTAAAGTATCATATCAAATATAAAAATAATTTAATTTTAATTCATGTTAATATAATTTATCCTTCAATTATATATTATTCATATTAATAAAATTATTTATTGTTAAATAATTATTAATAATAATGTGACATCTTATAATTAAATATTAAAATTAAGTTATTTTTAAAAAAATTAGCGTTAAACTCAAAAAACAATCTTACATGTACAAACATTTTCCTCTTCAAAGTTTAAATATTTTCATTACTTAAATATTCAAAGAAAAATACTATATACTTTTTAAATTTTTCTTTCAATAATGTTTTTAATATTTAATAAAATAAATATTAAATTAAAAATAAAGTATTTACTATTTTAAAAACATAAAAAAGTTAATATTTATTTATTTAATAATTAAAAATATTATTTAAAAATAATTTTAAAAGATATAAAATTATTCGTATTTAAAATATCTCTACTGAATGCCTAATAAAACGGGTCACTCTACACAGTACACGGATTCATTTTCCTCCTTCGAAGTACAAACCGACGATGTTCTCTTTACAATGTTTTTGTTCGATCTTTTGGTTGCTTTTTTCTCTGGGAGTGTGAGTTTTGTTTGTTTGCACGGTAACGCCATAAATGCATCCCACATTCGCCAGTGCTGGACAAAGGCAGGGCCAACGCTCCCAAATACCAACAAAGCACACCTATAACGCAATTTAACTTGTTCGGAGCTGCAAATGCTGCCGCCGCCTATCGCTACTTTGCCACTTGGTTCTTCTTCACGATGCCACCGCCTGGCCCTACCCGAGCCACCACCTACCCCTATATTTTATGCACCACATCAAATGACATGGCTAACTATTCCTGTTTCGCTTTTCCTCTTCCTTCTCTTACCCTCCCTTCCCCTAACTATTTTGCTTACTTCTCTTGGCCTCGTGGCCCCAGTAAGGCTTCAATTCTAGTTTACTTACTCATGCTCGTGCCAATGCTATCACACTGCCTCCATTTTCCCCTGCTTTAGAATTCCGATTTTAGAGTCCCATTCATGGTTGCGTTCCATTAATTACTACAGCTGAACAATGGAACGGGCTCACTTTCCCTTCCTCCCAGTCCTGCTGATGCCGGCGTACCATTGCGCCGATGCACAGGCAGCACCCCTCCCTTGGGCTTCAACTTAAGCGAAAACATGAAGGCATCCTTGAGCGTCATGGCGGTGGCCTTCGTCTCTGCCTTTGTTTTCATTGCCTTCTTTTCGCTCTACCTCAGTCATTGCTCCCACGCATATGTCGCCACCCGCAACCCAATCGCCGCCGCTGCAGACCTCTGCCGCCGTGGCGTCAACCGCCAATTCATCGACAACTGCCCCATCCTCATCTATTCCACGGTGAAGGACCTCAAGATCGGCAAAGGGGCCCTCGAATGCGCCGTGTGCTTTGGCTAGTTTCAAGAATACGACAGGATCCCGTTGCTGCCAAAATGCCATCACGTCTTCCACCCCGATTGCATCGATGCGTGGTTACTCTCCCACATGAATTGCCCTGTTTGTCGCGCAAGGCTCCCTCCTGATAGTGTGGACAATGCCGTCGTTATCCCAATGCTCGCGTCCAACGCCGAAAACAATCCAGCTACAAGGCCAGAATCGGGTCCGGGTCATGAAATGGAGCGACAGCAGCAGCAGCAGGTGGTGCCTGATAACCTGGACGAAGAACAGAGCAGCACCGTGACGGGCGGGCTCAGATGTAGCAGCTGAGCCGGAAACTGCTCCGTCGCAGACCGCTCCTCAACCCGAATCGAGAACCTTGGACATGTTTCCGAGGTCACATTCCACAGGACACTCTTTGCTGGAACCCGAGGAGAAGCTGCTGCTGCTGGATAGGTACACTCTGAGGTTGCCTGCGCATGTGAGAGAGCATATTCTATCGAATCATGGCATGATTCGGGGTTCGACAAGCAGCGACGTCGTTCTGCGGGGAGCATGGTGCTCGAAAAGAGACAACATGAAGCGGTGGGCGTTCCCAATGACTCCGCCATTTGTTTGTAGGGGATCGGTTTGGGGTTATGTTAATAATTTAGCTAGTGAAACTGGAGAGGGAGATGAACTTCATAGGAGGACATGCTGGACTCCACTTAGAATGCCGTCAGAATGTCCTCAAAAACCGTCGCATTCGCATATACTTCCCGTTTGATTGTCCATTTATATATCTCTCTGGCCTGTGCGGAAACCAGTTGTCCGGCTTTTAATCCCAGCATGTATAAAGTGAGAGTCTTACTCTTAGTTAATTGTCAAATTATGTATAGTAAGTTTACATACACAATAATATTATAGAAAATATACTGTCTCAATCTCTATACAAGACCTGCATATGGTGTTTTTTTTAAAAAAAATTCAAATATAATTTTTTATATTATAAAAATAGTATGAGAATAACAAAAGATGATGTCTTTCGCTACGACCACGTATTAATTTAACTACCAGCAACAAGGGTAATTAATTTTGTTTCTATATATTGCGCTCTTTGACCTTCTTCGAAAGGATAATTCAACAACCAAGACTTGAATACGTATTAATGAACTGTCTTGAGAACTTACTTCAATTATGAAGTTTGTACTTTGTATGGTGCCGCTGCCAGAACTACACCCTTGCATTAAAGACTTTTTATGGGCTTCTCTTTAGGCTGAATGACAAAAAAGGGTTGAACATCACCTTTTCAGGAAGAAAAAAGTCTATGCGCGACCTAAAAAAGAAAATACAAGTGGGTGAACGTGAGATTCATCTTTACTAACTATAAATAAAAAGTTATTTCTTTTATCTATTTTTATATTAATAAAGTAAGTGAAATTAAAAAAATATTTATGAAATAAAAAATAATAATTTAATTATATTAAAATATTTTTTTATAATTAAAATTATTTAATAATTTTTTAATTCTTATTAAAAAAATTTAAACTACAGACAAAAATAAATAAGAAATATAAATTTAAGTAAATTATTTAATTTTGTGCAATGCAGAAAGGGATACATTAGTTGTCCTAATTATGCGCCAAATAAAAATGTTATCTGGCTTCCGTGCTTGTCTTCCTTATTAATAGCCACACAGCCCGTACAATTTACATTCAGCAATTTTTATTATTGGACAGAAAAATATTTAGTCTAATAACTGGTACATCAAACCTGTTCGTAACAAATTAAAAAAAAAAGTTATTAAGCATGTCTTTTATATAGTTGTGTGCATATTTTTAAACGATTCGAAATTCTTGCCAAGATTGCTTTGGAGGTAAGTCAGCTAACATGATCATATCTCATTTCATCGAATTGAGAATCGTAAAATTCTATAAACTCCTACAAATAAGATTCTAGATACTACTAACTTTCAATGTATAATATTGAGAAAACTAAAAGAATTCAAAAGAAGGAATAATAAAATATAATGGAAAGACAAATAAGTCAATTTGACATAGTAAATTTAATAAAAATAACAAATTATTTTTGAGAAGACAATACAACAAAATGTAACATAAATAATTAAGAAATATATATATATAATAATGCATCGATACAACACTAATTAGATCACATCCTCGTCTCATTTGCTTTTGTTATAATTAAATCATAAAATCATACCGTCTTCCAATATATAAATCGACATTTTAAGAACCTTGGCTACGCGACGATATCACATGTTTCATACGACTGGACTAAGGAAAGAAAAAGATATTTTGCGTTAAGTTGGTTTCAGTGGGGATCGAAAGCATGTGTGGTGACTTCGTAGAAAGCATGTGTGAACGTTCCACTAATAGTATAGTGATGTGTGGTGACTTTGTAGTGACTTTCATTTTCATTCTACAATCTTCTTCGGTGATTATATATTGTTCCTTAGATTAGGATTTGTCACCGCTTCTAGGTGGCCATTTACTGTATTGTATTGTTCTCTACAATGTTTGAAGAGCTGGCCCACGTTTCGCTTTCTTTTGGTTAATAGCATATGGACAATCACTCGCGGCACGTTTTCGAGTCAAACATTAGTTTGACAAGAAACTATTGGGCAATATCGTCGTGTGGCTGTAGATTATGTTTAAAAGTTTGAGGCATACACGAAAAATAAATAAATAAATTGTCTATTTTATACTTAGATGATTAATGAAAACAAAATTATAAGTATAAGAATAAAAAAAAATCAAGATTCCTTCAATACTCTTTTTATTAAATGGATATTAATACTTTTATTAATGTAGCGTAATATTAATAAATATATATAATTTGTTAAATAAATAAGTAAATTATAAAAATAAATTATAAACAAACTTATCCTATCATAACACATAAAAAAAGAAACAAGTATCCTTATAAAAAATAAGGATGCAAGAGAAACCTCCAAAGAATTGATATCCAATACTTTGTTCTTGAACAATTAAAGGATTTGATTTTTTCAAGGTTTTGAAAATCAAATTGAATCGGCCGGTCAGACCGGTTAAATCGGAACGGGTCATTTAGCTGGTTCGGTCAGATTTACAGAGTCGGAATGCTTCAAAACCAGTATTAAAGGTTTGAACACGAGTTGTGAGGTTAGGCTTCCAATGCGCAAACCACTAGACCAACATGCTGTTACTTATATTGTTCCCTTTCTTTTTTATATACTATGAGAAAATAGTCAAAATACTTAACATCCTTTGTCAACTAAAACTCTATTTTCTTTACCCTTAACATCAGCAGAAGGTGCATAACTTCTTAATATGATCTTTTATGAGTAATATATTTATAAAATATATAAAATGTACAAGAGAGCGTGTGTGTGTGTGTGTGTATATATATATATATATATATATATATATATATATTTTAATTAGTATATATATTAAAATTTTAATATATATACAAATATAAATATGTATTTAATTATATTATTAGTTCCATAACAGTAAAACCATTAAATTATGAATCAGCTTATTTACTGATTCAATGACCAGTTCAATTTTTAAAAACTTTGTTGATGATATACAAATTGAGATTTAGTTGATTTGCATACTTTATAAGTCTTTTGATGGAATATTATTGAACTTATATTGTTTACTTGTTTAAGTTTGTTATTATTAGTATGATTGACTATAATGGTAGATTAATATTATGTTAGTGTAAGACTATAAATTGTAAACTATGTGAATTATGTTTATTTTAGTTAATTTATATATGCTATATTACTATATAGATTAATGTTGTGTTGCTTATATGAATGTAATATTTTTTACTTTATGACACTATTTTTTTATGTTTCAAATAATTTTATTTTTGATTTAATTATATTTTTATAATTTTTATATATTTATTAGTATATAAATAATTATATATATATAAATATATTTATATTATATATAAATATAAAATATATATTTAATTATATTCTGGTTCGACCACGGTTCGACTATAGTTGAACCATTGAACTTTAAATTAGTACTTCGACCAATTCAGTGACCGGTTCGATTTTCAAAACCTTAGTTTTTTCCACCTTTGTGCATTGGAGACGACTAATCACACATTAGAGAAACATAAATCATTCTATAAATTTTACAAGCTCAAGTAAAGTGAGAGGCTAAAGTATGTTTGGATTAGTATTTGTCTCACTTAAATAGATTTTTAAAAATTTAAACAAATTTTTATTTATTTTTTATTTTATTTGTTTTAATATTTACATATCTTTTAAATATAATTTTAATTTTAAAAATTTATTTATTTAATATGAAATAATTATTTTTATTTTTAAATTAAATATAATTTTTTTAAATATAAATTATTTTATTTAAATTTATTTTTCACTAAAATTAAATTTATTTTGAATTGAGATGCCACAAGCAAAACATTGGATTGCGCATGAACGGCAAAAAAATTGCAGCTGGCGTCCTCAGGGGGAGAGAGAGAGAGAGAGAGCGACGTCAATGCAGGTGTTTTCTTCACAAAATATTTTCTTTTAAATTCACTCGTCAATGCTTTTTAACAAATTTTTTTGTTGTGTGATTCAAATCACAAGTCAATCATTCTATTATAGCTCTAGTTAATTGAAAATGACAAAGGTTTAACCTGAACACAATTTTATAAATTTGAGAATTAAATTGATATTAAATATATCTTATGAAATAAATCAAAATGATTTAAATCTTTTTTTTAAAAAAAAAAAAACCTACTAGTTTACTCAATATGTAAATAAATTTTGCCTCATCACGAAAATGTATGGAGCAGCAAAGGCAAGTGGGCAACTCCTTTCGAGCTTCCAAAGCGGAGAGAGAGACACTGGTGTTACAGAGAGAAACGGAGGCATATGATATTGCGAATATGCAAAAGCTGATAGGCATAATCAAGGACAAGGCTTCCCAGGGCAAAGCTGCGTTCCTCTTCAAACGCACCACTCTCTCCCTCCTTCGCGCCACCGGCCACGACTCTTTCACCCCTCCCACCCACAAATACATCTCCTCCCTTCTTTCCTCCGGCGACGGCTCCCGCGCCACCGCCACCGCCGCCGTCGAGGTCCTCATGGACCGCCTCCAGAGCACCCAGAACTCTGCCGTCGCCCTCAAATGCCTCATCGCCGTCCATCACATCATCAAGCACGGCAGCTTCATCCTACAGGACCAGCTCTCCGTCTACCCCTCCTGCGGCGGCAGAAACTACCTCAAGCTCTCCAATTTCCGAGACAAAAGCAGCCCCGTCTCTTGGGAGCTCTCCTCCTGGGTCCGATGGTACGCGCAACACATCGAGCAGGTGCTCTGCACTTCCAGGATCCTGGGCTTCTTCCTCGGCGCCTCAACACCAGACCGAGAATCGCGAGAAGAAAGAGTCTCGGGTCTCGCGAACAGTGATTTGTTGAAAGAGACCGACTCTTTGTTGGCGCTGGTTGAGGTGATCGAAAAAAGACCACATCTTGCATCCACGAACGGGAATAAATTGGTGGATGAGATTGTGGGTTTGGTGGGTGAGGATGGGGTTGCAGTGATAAGCGAGGTGTCCGTCCGAATCAACGAGTTCAGGGAGAGACTAGGTTGCCTGAATTTCGGAGAAGCGGTGGAATTGGTGTGCGCTCTGAAGAGATTGGAGGAGTGCAGAGAGAGGGTGATGATGATGTCGGAGGTGGCAGAGAAGCAGAGCTTCTGGGATTCAGTGAGAGAATTGAAGGATAAGGCTGGGATGAAGGTGTACAGGGGAGAGGGTGAGCTGAACAAGGTCAGAAAACACAGGTTGAGCGAGTCAGATGGGTTTGCTGGTTCTGTTCTGAATTCTGCTCATTTGTTCCGGTTTCCCTCCGCAAGGTTGTTGTAATAATTATTAAAATTTGTAAATACAAAACCATTTTGGCCTCCTTTTGTTTTTCTTTTTCTTTTTCCCCATTTAGGACTGTATTTGGTTTGAATTATTGTAAAAGTATTGCGTGAAGAGAAGAATATGTTTATGCCCTACACAAGATTGGGACAAAAAAAAGCAAATGTAAAAAACGAAAAGGAATCTTTCAAGAATTATAGAAAATTATTAAATTAATTTTTAAAAGATATTATTAATTTAATATTTGAGATATTTTAATTTTATTTATAGTACATGATGGATTATTTTATTATTTAAGTGAATCTTTAAAAATTTTAAAAGTTAATTATATTAGTTATTGAATAAAAATTAATTTAAATAAAAAAATTATTTGTTAAGGACAATGATCATGTTTAAATTCCTTAAGAATAAATATAAAATTAATAAAAAAATTTAATGATTAATTTAATAATTTAGTTAGAATTATAAGTAAAATTTGTACGTGCCAATTCTAAAAAAAATTTCATTTGTTTTCATTTTTAGCCATTTTGTTATTGCCAAATACAAAAATGTTGTTAGACCTTGTTATTATAGGAAAAAGTAAGAAAGAGTACGAGGGAGGTGGAAAAAAAGTGATGTATAATGTGTATTTGATTAGAATTTTAAATTAATTTGATTTTATAAATTTAATTTTATTTAAAAGTAAATTTATTTAATCATAATTTATGTTTGAATGACAGCATTGATATTATTTTAATATTATTTATTAAAATTAATTTTAGATATATAATTATAAAAAAATATAAGTTATTATTTAAGTTAGATTAAAAATAAATTATAATATAAAAATACCGATGTTAAAAAATTGATTGTAAATAAATTGAAGATAAATTTTTTTAAAAAAAATTAATTTTGTTTGAATATTGTAAAACATAAGTACTTTAGAAGTATAATTATAATATTTTTTAAAAATTATTGAATTATATATATTTAAATATTATTAAATTTATGATATAAATGTCAAATTACAATAATATTTTTATCAATACACATTTAAACGAATTTTTTCTCACTACAAAAATTATTATATTACTTTTATGTTTAAGTTGTTAAATGATTTTATCACAAAAGTTATTGAACATGTTAACATACCATTCAAGATAATTTTATACTTCAAACTAACATTAGGTTTAGTGTTAAACACATTTGTAAGAATAATATTTGTGTTACTCTAAATGTTATTCTTATATTTTAATTATATACCTCTAATTTCCTTACACTTATTTTGAATAGTAATAAGAAAAATAGAGAAATTTAATTTTTTTTACCTTTTTTTATCATTAAAAAATATGTAAAGAAATATATATAATTGAAATGTAAAAATAAAATCCTTAATAATTGTAAATAAATAAAGTAAATAAATATTTGTCTCCGCTTGGCGGCTTGCATTGCATCGAATGCAAATGATGGCTGATCTGAATTCCAGTTCGACCAAATGTGAAATGTATCATTCCATTCCGGAGACCCTTCACGCTTCAGCATCATTAACCATTCGTGGCTTCAATTATTTTATTCATTCATTTATTTTTTTTAGTGGCACGAACATGGCTTCTAGTCCCCTTGGTAGCGGTAGAATAAACTAACATTCTGCTGCTTTTCATTTATTTATTTCTAAGTGTTTAGAGTTCTTTTGGACGTGTTTTTTTAATAATTTTTTTAAAAAATATTTTTGTTATATTTTAATATGTTTGAATATATATTTAAAAAAAATACATTTTGTGTTTTTTTTTAAAAGTTTAATTTTTGTACTTTTAAAAAAGATATTTTTTATAATTTAAAAAATTATTTAAATTTTTAAAAAATATTTTTTAAATATTATATTTAAATATAAAATATATTTTATTTTTTTACAAGATTTTTTTAAAAAATTTATGAAATTTTTTTTTTTAAAAACTTATTCAAATGAACTCTTATATTACTCAACTGTATTGGGCCAAGGCCCAAATTCCCTGGAGGATTTGACTAAACAAGACCAAAACGATGGATCAGGTTTGTTAGGATACCCATGACCCCTACTTGGTGGCCTCCAAGAATCAAGGGACAAGGGGTCTATTGTGAGGGTGACATGTGTCAACTGAAGACTGGTCCTTCAGTAATTGAATGAGTGCTGTGCTCGGGAGAAAAGGAGACGTTATTATGTATTTAATTATATGTTTGATACGATAAAAATAAATGAAATATAAAAGAATAAAAATGTGATTTATTTTTATCTTTAATTAAAAAATAAAAAATAAAAAATAAAAAAATTTATTTTTTTTATTTGAAATAATAGACATTCACTTTTATTTTATTTTTATTATTACTTATATTTTTACTCTCATTTCATTTATTTTATTTCTATCATACTAAATATGTCATAAAAGTATTATATTTAATTCATTAAAATTATAATAAGTGAATAATATAATTATTCAAACAGTTAAATTAAATATAAAATATTATATAATAAAATTTTAAAAAATTTCAATCATTGAATATAATATTTTAAAATTATCTAATAATTTTTCTAAAGAAAAGGGAATCATGAAAAAGAAGTATCATCACCTTTGTCATTCATTTTGTTTTTACCTCTCATCACACATCTACTCGATGAATCATCAAAATGTCTTTACAGTTACTATTACCGTCAATAACAAAACTCATCTAGAGGGTCACCCAGGCTCATACCAATCTAGGTTCTAGACCGAAACAATTACCTATATTATATATTATATATTTTAAAATACAGTTCATGATTCATTCATAATGTCGTGTCATAAATTCATATAAATGATTTTTCTCAAGAAAAAAATCACTCCTCTAAATTAAATAAATAATTGTCATCAAATTGATACGTCTCTTATCTTAATTGTAATTTTTAACCATTTTTAATTATTTTGTTAAGTATTGTTCACATATTATTATAAAAAAACTTAAAAACCATTTTTTTATCTTTTTTAAATTACATCTTCTACTTTTAGTAAGAATAGATCTTACCTTTTTTTTTTAGTGATTTTAAATTTCATCATGAAATAACAATAACGTGTTTGTAATATATTAGATGATACATGAGAAGAGCGTCGATGGAGCTTGGTAATAGTGGGCTGAATAGCCCGTTATTTGACTTCTCTTTGTTGTCTAATTAGTAAATGGAACCCAGCTGTAGGCCTATTTTCGTTATAGTGAATCACTGAATGTGGCCCATTCCACTTCAAAGCGCCTCTTTCGGAATGATAACTGAAGATATACCTCGAGGACCAAAAAAAAAAAGGTGAAGATATACCTCCACTTATAAGTTATAACACCACCAGTAGAGGGAAAATGGGCCTATAACCCAAACGATGAGAGTTGATTGAGAGTTCTCAAATTATATTAGGAAGGTGTACAAGACATTCTGAAATTAAGTTTCAAATTTAATCAGTGATTTTTTGGTATGAAAATTTTTTTCTTGAAAAATTATGATATCCTCTGTATAAATGTGGGAATGTGATTGGTCGAACCAAATCAACGTTTTTATATTCACTTATCTAATATCAATTTTTATAATTTTGGGATATTGTGTTTGGTTGATGCAGGTATTACTACAACAATGCTTCCGTACTTCTCTAAATTCTTATTCTAAAAAAGAGGTATTAGAGCCTGGCTTGACTTGGATTTTTGGCTATTCATATAATATGAAAGTCCACCATTTGTCAAGTAACACTGAGTGAAAATAAAAATATTTGTTTCTTAGATAAGAGGATTACAATTCAATTTTTGAGAGTCGTTTTTTAAAGAGAGAATTATATTATTATTATTCATAATTCAAAAAAAATTAAGCTTAAAGAGTAATTTAAATGAGTCGAGCTGAATATTATAAACATATTTTTGATTCACAAAAAAAAAAAAAACAATTGTGGCCCACCCTGGTTTTCACATTCCTCCTTTTTTTTTCAACTCCTTTTAACAACTGATATTCACCGCTAGATATAATCAAATAAATCAATTCCAAATCAAAACATTAAGCCATAAGGGACTGTCTTGTTACTCACTCGAGCCATAAAACAATGTTAGCTCGCTTAACATTGCTTGGCAATGTTGTTCTGATTCTGCAAAAAATTGTAAGAATACATGGAGTGGAGGAATGCCAAATAGATATGGAAGGTTTAGTACAGCTACTTATTTGAAATCAGTTTAATTATGGTAACATAGTGATCATACCTTCATGCAACCGAATTTTGTTATGAAGTTAAAATATGATTTCTGTTTGAAATCAGTTGAACCATTAAATAAGTGAATTCGGGTTTAAAATTTGCAAAATTTCATAGTAAAACATGAATTGTGGATGGGTTAAGATAAGTAGCTGAATTAGGTCTTTAATAAGCGACAAATTTTGTTCTGTTATGAGCTTCATAAAGTCATCTTTAAAGGCTTAAAGCCTCTACACAACATTCTTTTTTTTGGGTAAAAATATTTTTTAAAATTTTTAAACACTTAATTAAATCTTAACATAGAACTGAAATTTTTAAAATCAACACAACTAACTATGAGTTCCGTCATTATCGCTTTCATTTTTTACAACTTAAATTTCACTGCAAGATAAAATATGCTTGTGTAATCTCTATATGACATAAAATCATTTATGAAACTCTCTCACTGATCTTGTGGATATTATGAAATCAAACCAGATGACTAGGTCCTCTAAGTCAAACCAACCAATTGATCATTTAATTAGTTTCGTTGATAATAAATATTTTAAATATATATTTAGTATGGAATAATAAAATATCATCCATGAAATACTCTTATACTAAACATATCATAAAAAAAATATTAAAAAAAAATAAAGTAATAGAATGAAAAATAAAATTTTTGGCCTTTGAATAAAAATAATTATAAAATTAACTTTTTAAATCGAGAATAGTAATTAAATAAAATTTCTTTCAAAATGAACTGAAAAAATGAGAAATGAAGTTGACGCGAGGGTTTTGGACCAGCAACAATAACAAAGCCCACTTTTTGAAATTTATGACATACTATTATTGGTCTCTCTAGGCAGCAGCTGGGGAGGTACACCTATAATACCATTCCACTTCCTCGCCGTTTGCGTTTGAAGTCGTTGTCCCAGACCCAGTCTCCTCGTTGATGTTTCTCCGTCTCTTCCTTGTTGACATGGTGTCTTAAGTTTGAACCCCACTCCAATACAAGCAATGTGGACCCTTTCCACATCCACATCCACATCCGTGACCATGACCATGACTTTTCTTCTTTTTAAGTGTTTTTATAATCAAATTTGTATTTTTCTTTAAATTAGAAATAAAGCATTTAGAAATAACCCTTTTGTATACAGTCTTTTCAGCAAAACGAAACCGATAGCATAGTGAATTAGTGATGTTTCTCTGTGGATACCATGCGTGTAACTCCAATTCGTGGCATTTATCGTTTTATAATCTATATATTCATTATGCAGTTTTTGCACAACGAGTATAAACATCTATTAGCACTAACCCAATCATTTAAATTATAATTGGATCAAATATGAATAATTAGTTGTTCCAGTCTTGATGGTAGTTGACCCTTCACTTGCAAGTTGGAATCTTTACGCCGTTTCCCACAAGTGTACGAAATAATTGTAGAGCGAAAATGCTTGACTTCTCTATCTGATAGGACCACTGGTTATTCTGCACAGCTAAAACATTCATCAGCTGAATCCTATGCCCATTTGCAGTATCTGATTCCTAAACGTAAAGATATTGGAGATTTGAAGTATATTATTATCTTATAATAATAATAATAATAACTAAAGAGTTTTATATTTAGATTTAGATATTTAATATCCGAATTCTTTTTGGTTTCTAAGGTATTTAGCATTTATTATTCTAAATACTTTAAGATTATATATTCATTATATGAAATACATAAATAATTATGTTTTAGTTTGATTAGGAGATTCTTAGTTTAGACCCACTTGAATAATAGTTCAGATGATAGCTAGATCCTCTTCTCCTTGTTAACAAATGTTAATCTCTTAAAAATAAAAAAAATATCTATTATGTATTAATAAAAGTAAAACAGTTGTCAACGAGGCTGATTGAGCTAGTAAGAATCAAAATGCTTTAATCAAGATATATGTTCAATTTTTGCCGCCTTAAGCCTCTTTGGCAGGTGATTTATGAAATTTTAAGTAATACATTGTCCAAGAATTATAATTTAAGTGACCCAAAATTTATTTAAAAAATTACTTAATTTTAATATCAAATCTTACCAAATTCAATTTATTTTAACTTTAGCATACCCTTAAGAATAAAAAATATAAAAAAAATATAAATTGAAAATATCTAAAATATTTATTGATAATATTTTAAATTAATAAAAATATATAGATGCAAAATAATTTTTAAAAATTTAAGTTAAAAAATTGCTTCCAATTAGTGGTAAAATAAGAAAAAGAAAAAGCTTAGGGAGACGTTAAACGGTCAGTGGTAGGGACTAGGGCGCTCCAGATGGACCCAGCCAGCAGAAGGAGGCTTGTCGCACATCCGAATCCAACGGGCCTTCAAGAAGCGACAGCCTCGTGGTGGGGGCCCACATGACAACCCAGTTGGCGGGGTCCCACGCCCAATTCGTTGGGCACTGTTGCGTTGCCTTGTTTTGTTTTGTTGCTTATCCCTTCCCTCACACTTAATTTATATTTATTAGCCGATTAATTTTTTTATTTTGCATGTTCACATATTTAACCTATTTAAATTGTTTTATATTTTTAATTTTTTTGAAACGAGATTAATAACTATACTTTTCATAAGACGTAAATTTTAAAAATTAAATTATAATTTTTATATTTAAAAATATAAATTTATTTTTATTATATTAATATATTATAAATACAGACAGATTAATTTTAAAAAATTATTTTAATAAAATTTTAATTATAAATTATTTTAATCATAAAATAAATTAATTTAAACACTTATTCAATACCCATAACGGCCAAAACCCATTTCTATCGGTTGCCACTTGTCACCTACGAAACGACGACGTCGTCCACCATTCCGTTCTCTTCTCCCAAATTCGAATAACCAATCATGTCCGCCACGTGTCCAAGTCGCCTCGTGATACTTTGGAAATGCCAAGATAATAACTGCCCTACGATGTTGCCTATTTCGACGACCCATTATTATTTAATTACAAATAAAATTAGAAACTTCAAAGTACATATACAAAGGGCTGAAAAAAAATACCACGATTTACAATTAAAAAAAAATACACACTCAACAATTTTCGTGACGAGTCAGTGCAAGGGACCGCGTCCGCGTGGTGACTGAGTATAGCACAACAGAACAGATATCCTACAACCAAATGACGAACACGCCCCTAAGTTTCCGAGAAACCGTGTGCTTTTCCTTAAATGAGGTCTTTCTGAGTTTTTGGTGATCTATATATACATATATATCTGTAATTTTGGAGGAGAAACAAATAATATTCTCCAAAACTTAAAAAGGCGTCGATTTCCATTACTTAGAGGAACAAAAAAGAAAGTGAAAGAGGAATCCTTTCTGGTTTGCCCCTCTCTCTCTCTCTCTCTTTCTTTCTCTTTCCAAAGTTTTGGACTTTGGAGACCACCACTGCCACCCATTATTACCAGAGAGGCTACAGCTTTACTCCCTCTATTATTTTTTTCCATCTTCTCTTCGTCTACGCAGATATTTATTTATTCGTTTTTTTTCTTCTTTTTCCCCCTTCCAAACCGCACTCGCCTTTCCTTTCCTTCTTCGCTAAGAACTTCCGTTGATTTGTAAACTCTGCGATCAAACGGCGTTTCATAGACCTGGATCTGAGCAAGTCTACGATTTGTTGCCGGCGGGTTGCGGAGTAGCGATCGATCTGCTTTCGTTGGTTCACCACAACTCCCAAGTCGTGCGTGGATAGCATTCGATTTGGATTTGACCCCAATTGAGTGCGCAAAAAAAAATGTGGTGGATGATGGGCGAGGCCGGAGGACATTACTGTTCTAAGAAGACTGATGATTTGTGCGGCGATGTTTGTGGCCAGGTTTGTCATCAATATTTCATCTTTTTATGTTTTTTTTTATAGATGCAACTTTCCAGTTTATGTGCTTTCCGTGAAAGGCGACCTCGTTTATCTTTCTGCCGTGCCTCTGATTCGCCCCTTTAATTAATTGGTTTGGGGATTCTGGGTGTCTTTGGTTTCTGGGAAAACCAGAGAGAACCCAAATTCAATCAGTTGTCGATTTTGAGTTAGACACAAATGAAGAAGATAGAGTAATATCTCAGTGGCTGGTCGTGGCCATTTAATCCTAGAGTTGACTCTTTTTCTGTGTGTTTTATGTGTACGAGATATTCGTGATCTAAATTTGGCTATTGGAACTAGGATGCGTATTTTTTTTAGCTTTTTATAGCAAATCTGCTGGACTATTTCGTATGGTGTGTGGTAAACGCTCGCGCAGACACCCCTTTTCCCCATATTTTCCTTCTTACTTTCCTTTTCTTTTTCTATGAAGGGGAGGGGTTAGAAATGCGGCCATAACGGATTAGAACGGGTGCACAATTCCTTCCATGAACAACTTGCATTTCGGGATTTTTTGCACGTCTGTAATCTCTTCATGATGCAGCTTAGGCTTTATGATTAGAGTTGCCCTTCCTTCTCCCTTCCATGGTCTTCGGGAAATTTCTGATATATGTTAAATGATAATTGAAAAACTAGATAAATGGAGAGGATAAATGTCATTTTGATTACCGATTAATTTATTTGCAGGTTTGAATGTAGCTATCTGCATTGTCAAGCTATTTTCATGATTTTTCATTCTCGAAGGTGAATGTTTACCTAGATGTTTGTTCTTTGATTATGCAGGAATCAAGTCAAGCATCAAGCATGTCAAGAATCCGTTGCATTTTGCGTGGATTGGATGTAAAAACCTATATATTTCTTTTTGCTGTTGTCCCAATGTGCATCCTTGGAATCTATATACATGGACAGAAAATCTCATACTTCCTGCGGCCACTATGGGAAAAACCACCCAAGCCTTTCAATGTCATCCCGCATTACTATAATGAAAATGTGTCGATGGAGAATCTCTGCAGACTTCATGGCTGGGGAGTCCGCGAGTACCCGAGACGCGTTTATGATGCTGTGTTGTTCAGTAATGAGTTGGAAATACTTACCTTGCGTTGGAGAGAATTGTATCCCTACGTAAATGAATTTGTCCTTCTTGAGTCAAATTCTACATTTACTGGATTTCCTAAGCCTCTGGTTTTCAATAGCAATCGGGAGCAGTTCAAATTTGTTGAGCCACGGTTAACTTACGGGACTATTGGTGGGAGATTTAAGAAGGGAGAAAACCCATTTATTGAGGAGGCATATCAGCGAGTAGCATTGGATCAGCTCCTTAAGATAGCTGGTATCACAGATGATGACTTGTTGATTATGTCTGATGTTGATGAGATACCAAGTGCTCACACTATTAACCTCTTGAGGTGGTGTGATGACATACCTTCAATCCTTCATCTTCAGCTGAAGAACTATCTATATTCTTTTGAGTTTCGTGTGGATGATAACAGCTGGAGAGCTTCAGTTCACAGGTATCAGAGTGGTAAGACAAGGTATGCACATTATCGCCAGTCTGATGACTTGTTGGCAGATTCTGGTTGGCATTGTAGCTTCTGCTTCCGCCGTATCAGTGATTTCATTTTTAAGATGAAAGCCTACAGTCATTATGATAGAGTCAAGTTCTCTCACTATTTAAATCCCCGGAGAATTCAAAAAGTGATCTGCAAAGGAGCTGATTTATTTGATATGCTACCAGAGGAGTACACATTCAAGGAAATCATTGGTAAAATGGGACCAATACCCCACTCCTATTCTGCAGTGCATCTTCCTGCTTTTCTACTGGAAAATGCAGAGAAGTATAAATTTCTCTTGCCTGGAAATTGCCGGAGAGAGACCACATGATCTCAGAAATGTCATTTGATGATACCGGCTTCTTGCGAACCTTGTAGTTTGTGCAGTTTGAGTTACTCCTCGACGGAGGTTTTAACTTACGGGTGTATCAGTGTCCAGTGAGATATTCTTTGGGAATTCATTTGAGTTCAGACATATTCTTTGATCCTTGGGGGGGGGGGGGGGGAGAATTCTGTACATAATTTAGAGTTGGACTTATTTCAAGGGGAGCAGTGATGAGCGGTGGAAAGTGCTGTTTACAGAACATGCTTGCCGTCATGAACTTGTGTTTATTTTGTATTAATGTGGCTGATCCCCAGACGCGATAGAGTATTTTGAAGTTCCCAACCCCTTCTCCCGTTTGGGAAATTTTGTTTTGCAGACGAATTTATTTTTCATTCTATTCTTATTTGATGCTAAAAATATGTCTCGTCTGATTGCGTGGTCTATGTTCATAGCAATGCTGAATCAGTTTTCCGCGTTATATATAATATGGCATGGTTGCTATCTGAGTAGTACGCCGACCCAATTAATGTTTCACATAAGGACGGGGTCTTTATCCACGATCATTCATTTTCCTTGAAATAGAATGGGAATTGAGGGTGGACTTGTATTTGGGTTGGTAAGTTTCATTTTGGTTTTTGTTGTCTTTGTATTGTGTGAATGGCCGGGATAAACATTAATAATCTTGGTAAGTAATTCTATTTAACCTGCGATCATAGTAGCACTGGACGGAATTGCTATGTAATGCTCTTATGTGTAACTCTCGATTTATTATGGAAGGGGAAGTCAGCAATGCTGCTTATCTTCTGTTGGTGTATTTTCGCCTCTACTCCGAGTTAGAGGGGCTGCAGTACCTTTCGGTATTAAATGATCGACGGGTAATGACTCTGCTGTACCTCAGGAAAGCCAACTACGTGCTTTAATCATGGATTGAAAATGTTCGCAGATTAATGATGATAAGCACAGGTTTTTGGTAAGCACAAGTCAACAACTTTTTACTTGCATACTACAACTATCCTCACACAAATAAAAGTTACTTCATGCATCCCAAATCTGATGCTTACTTCTTCAATCTTTTAGCACACCGGTGAACGGCGAGGTGCCAATAATCTTTTTTTTTATTATTTCTTTATCATGCTATCGTCGATTTTAATTACATTATTCAAACAACAAAATTTTAAGTTCAAACAAAAATGTGCGTATTCCTATCTTGTATGCCAACAACTGTAGTAAATATTTATAAGTTCTAAATATTATATAAAGTATCACTTAATAAAAAATAATGATATCAAATGATATATAACTCAAAATATGTTTGTGCAAGGAGTGTTGTTAATAAGTTAACATTGATGTACAATTTGCAAAATCGTTATACTTTATTAGTACTCATTACAAGATAACACCTATGTTCAATACAGAATGCAAACAATGTAAAAGTGAAAATGGAATGAGATAAAAAAAACTATTCTTTAGTTCTTGGTGAAAGATATAAAATAAGTAAAAAATTATTTTTAATTCACTTTGTTCATAGAAAAGGAGAGGCCAACGATTATGCACTTCGAATAAAAACAAGTTATATTATACTTATCATTATTCCATTATTTTCTAAGTATGGGTAAATTTTTTTTAATCAAAATGTTTTATTTTCTTAATTTTTATCTTCTTATTTTCAGTTTACCAGGTGCACCTTAGGTTTTAAAAATATTTCAAACTAAACATACCCAAAGGCACTAGGTGGATGCAGGGCACCATAATTCGTCTCTTTGGTTATATGCTTATTGCACATATTCAGACCTTTTTCCTTGTGAAATGGGTCGAACCTGAATATGGTCCCGTGTGAATCCCTCATGGGTGGGACACATCATAAGGAATGGGATGCCTCTCTGTCCACCAATTAAGAATCGGATTTGCGTTTTTCCCTCATCCAAGCATGGTGCAGAGTTTGGAATTGCTGGGTCACAGCTGAGGACAAAGCGCCGTCGTATTGTTCCCACCATTGATTACTGATGCCTTTGACTGCATATTGCAATTTTTATGTTTGGGTTCCAAATTGAAATTGTAATATCGCATAGCTATTTGCTAGCTAGTTCGATAACCTATTACTATCATCAAAATATGGATATATGTCATATAACCGTGGCTAGCTATAATATTTCTCACAGGAATAGTTATAGCCAATTTCTTGCTTGTAAATATGTCATTACCAAAATTCAGTGACATCTATGTAACACGCGCAATTTTTTTTTTCAAGTGAAATCTAAGACATGATATGAAGAAAGAGAGGGTAGGTTAAAATTCAGATAAAATAACTTGTATCAGTTTGTTCCTTGATTCAATAGTCATAAAAAAAATTTGATGCTACTAAGCTCTTGGACATAACGTTACGCAATTCAATTATTTTGCCAAAGGGAATAAAAATCTGCATAAAAACAGACAAGGCGTGAACCATATCTTGGGAAAAAAAAAAGAAAGAAAGTAGGGGAAAAAAGTTTTTTGAGTTGGGAATAAAGTTGCGTATTAATAATTAACGACCGCACTCACAAGTCTCAACTCTCTCCTCATACACAATTCCATTCATATAAGAAATGTGCCCGATAATCAGACTTGCCAAATTAAATTCCGATATGAATTATGAAGATGCATTGTTATCCATTCGAACCATATTATTATTAACTGCCTATAAAAGGGTCCCCAACAAGGCACTAAACACCACCCAACCCAATTCAGATATCTCTCAATCCAGCAGCTCATCTCGTCGAGTTTCCATTTTCCAACAAATTAACAATATGCGAAGGAGCCTTGGGTTTCAACAGCAATGCTATGCTGATGATGATGGCACGTGGATGAGCTCTCAGACTCAGCAG
The DNA here is from genome assembly GCA_019955255.1 of Castanospermum australe. NCBI lineage: Eukaryota > Viridiplantae > Streptophyta > Magnoliopsida > Fabales > Fabaceae > Castanospermum > Castanospermum australe. The sequence continues at coordinate 971,957 of NSJW01000002.1, forward strand.
CAGAGCTATGCCGTCCACGAAGAGTCTTGGAGCTCCGGTAACCACTTCCACCACAACCAGCTCCCAGGCATGCGCAACAAGCCTGGTGGTGCTTTCGCTATGGTTGTGGAGTCTGAGCTCTCCAAGTCAAAACAGCATGGCAAGTTAGGGGGAATTGGCCACGGTATGTTTCAGGGAAGCAGGCACAGCGTCCTCCATGACAATTTTGAGGAGGGCGACTGGAACCAAGACCGCCATGGTCATGTGCTCGGCAACGGCAAGAAATTCCCTTTCGGCGCTGCTAACGGGGGCGGCGCGAAGTTCAATGCCGGTGGCCGCCATGGCTACTTCTCGGAGGAGGAGGCCGAGCATGAAGCTCACAGCGAGGCGCGTCATGGTCACCATGAAGCTACGGTGAAGGTGGATGAAATGAGATACGAGCGTCATCATAATTGGGGCGGGGTTGGCTTCTACGCCAACAAGAACAGTAAGTGGGTAGCTAAGGGGGTCTAATATAAGAGTCCAACAAGTTATAAGAGACCACGACAATTTGATCAGTACAACAGTAATAAAATGTATGCGTGCCTTCTTGTCCAAGTATTGTAATTTGTAATAAGATATCCCCCCTTTGTGACGCATGACGTTATGCATGTAATATCTATCTTAACTTACCTATGAAGCTATAATATGGAGTTGTCTATGATTATAATGACTCTGATCTGATTTTTTGCTAGCTTCGTCCAACATTTTGAGCTGAATCAGACATTAATTCGAGTTTTGGTTGGGTAATTAACCAAATGAGAAACGAAATTTATAGCAATCAATATGAGTCAACCCTCAGCTATTTGAAATTTTTTTGGGTGAATTTTAGGAAAGGAGAGCTAGGCCAACATATTTAGATTTTAGTGGAAAATGATTAATAGAACTGCTCAGTTTCATGAGTACAAGAATGGAATTTTTTTGTTCTGCAACTTCCGCCACCCCTGTTCTCTCTCTAATGAGATTTTCTACGGAGACATATGGGAGGTTTCTTGTGTATAAGCACAAGCCGAATAGGACAATTTCGAGGTGAATATAAGAACTCAATACTCCGAAGATTAAAATAATCATATATGAAAAAAAATTATAAATTTTACGACATCAATCAGTGAGTAATTGAATGAATTAATATAAAACCCATGTTCAATAACTAGTCCATACAGCTACGAAGAATATAAGGTATAAAATCAAATATAAATCCATAATAGCTGGCGAAAGTAGCACCAGAGATTCTTCGTCAATATGAGATTAAGATTAACTAAATCGCAATCCTACAGGGATGTAGGTTTGACAAAGGATTCGACAACCCATTTGTTGCTCTGCTTTGTTTTTATCTTCTCTGCTTCTTCGAAATGCATTCTATTCTTCATGCTAAAAATCCCAACGCAAATATGAATTGATCATTCTCAGAAAGTTCAGAACCTGACACATCAATATTTTAGAATCAAATTTTGATTTCCTTTTTCATGATGCTTAAGTATCCATACCTTTTTATAGTTTTTAATCTTGCATCATATTGTTGTAGTCATTGTGATTCAACGGACTAAAGCAATGGTAGTGACACAATTCTAATTCATTGTGATTCAACGGACTAAAGCAATGGTAATGACACAATTCTAACTCCACAAATTCCACTGCGTTTGTCCGTCATACTTGAGTTGTGACACAATAATTACTCTTTTCATTACAAGGAAATGATGAGTTATTTAATATTTATTGATTATTGTTTTTTACAATAAAAATTTGAATTTTATAAAATATAATTAATAATTAATAATATTCATCAACCCATCAAGATATCGATACTAAAAAAAATAGTATAACAAGAGTAATCTCCAAATAATATAGATCTAGCAAACAAACATTACCATAGATATTCAAGAAGTTCACGTATTTTGGGATGTTTGAGATCCATATATATATATATATATATTGGTAGAAGCATGATATCCATATTTAACAGATGAATATAAGATGATCAGGTATCTCAATGTCATTTTCAGGTAAGATGCTGCTTGTCTATAAGCATGTGATGTATTTAACTATGAGAATTTTAAATTCTTAGAAATGATACTTTACATTTTTTTTTTATAAATTATACTAATTTTATCGTCTCTAAACTCTGCCATAGTTTACCGTTTCAATAATTTATAAATTGATCAAAATAAATTTTATATAAAATAGAAAAACTATTATTATTATTATTATTATTATTATTACTATTACTGTTATCAAATAACTATACAATGTTTATTATAAGAGTTTTTGTTGACATGCGCCCTTAGGATTGAAAAATAATATTTATTATCTTCTATTAGATAATTTTAATTATTTAAAAAAATAATTAAATATGTCTTAATTTTTAAAATATTAAATATTTTTGTACTTTTTATTTAATAATTTTTATTTTTGATTCCTTAATATGTAACAAAACCCTTATCATAATTATGTGATTAGAAATTGATAAATTGTATAATATAATAATTATAACACAAATATTTATTTATTAGTTATATATATGAAATTAAGAAATTTTATATGTGAAAAATCAAAGGTAATTATACAAAATTACAAAGTGCCCCCTACTTAGACATCTTATACCCAAACATTTTATTATAAAGCATTTTCAATGTATATATGAATACATGAGATCAGATGTCTGTGTAGCACAATTTTCATAATAAGAGAAGGGAATATTGTTTTGTTTGATTAGCTGAAACAACCATGTCACATCTCAAGTCTCCTTTTTCCTGTGAGATTTTCACGATTCTACTTTCCAATTAATAAACTTGCTTGGATCGTTTTTCAAACAATTCGATTCGATTGCTGAAGAGCATGCACCCTCAAATTAGCACGCGTTTTACAATCCCTCCTTGGACAATCACCAACTTGTCAAAAGTGAAACGAATCAAGTTGAATGGCGGAGGCGTTCGAATCGTTCCCGTCCAAGATTATACACAACTAGTTTCGGATATTTCACAGGTGGGAACATCACCGCTCGATATTTTTCTTCATTTTTGCTTAAAGTTTGTGCTGGAAGGGTGAGGCATTAGATTTAGTCTTATCATCGTAGAATAATAACTATCTTCACTAGTCAGATTCAGTAGTGTATAAATACAAAATGGTCACTGAAACAAAATTAAAAAGATGAAGCTGTAAACCCGCCACACAACCTCAACCATTTTTTAAACAGAGCACCTTCGAGATAAGAAAAATGGCATACCAAAACCACAATCATCATGGCACTAGAAGCCATTGTGGGTGGTACCCCTCCAACGAGTACCAAGTCTACGAACCCACGGGAGAGCGTCCTCGGCATCGCAGGGGTCATGTGGCATTCGGAACCAACTACGACGAGTCCGTAACAGAAGTTGAAGCCTTCCCAAGGGGTGAGACCACTTTTCAGAGCGTGGACCAGGAAGCCGAGGAGTTCATTAAGCATGAGCACAGGAGGATCGAATTAGCCAAGCTCGAGTCTTTGAGGAATGCCTGAGCCTCTGAGTCTCTGATGAATAGAGCTGGCTATAGGGGGCTTCATGTGCAGGGTCATCCTATAGGCATACCCACATCACATCACATGTATACACACACAATAATCCTCACCTCGAGTAATCGGGACTTATCGATCTACTCTGAGAGCATGTATTTCACTTAAATAATGCATCAAGGCCTCACTTTCCTATAGTGTGTTTTAATTGTTGTTTCAGATGTACCAGTCTGCCGTACAAGTTATTGTACTCATCATAATTAGTTTCTGATTCTCATGGTGTTTGGTTCCTCCATTCGCTTCTTTTGAGTTTATAATTGATTGCTGGAATGGTCTGCAAAGTGCAACGATTTTTCTATTTTTCCTATATCGCAGCGTTCAGCTTCAGGGTGGAATTTTGCGTATGTATGTTGCTGGGAAAATTGGTACTTTTGTCACTTGAAATAACCGACAGAGGATGCGGATTGGTGATGGCCACGAATTGAAGCCGAGCAGAACACAGTGAGTCAGAAACCTGAGTCTCCAATATCGTGAGAAACCTAATCGATTGCTTGATATGGACGCGTGTAGTGGTCAAACAAGGATCGCACCTCTCTCAGTTGTGCGTAAGTATGATAACACATCAATGATACATCAAAGATATCTTGTTTGCTTGCAACGACTTTCAAGTATCATTGGTTGCTATGACACACTAAATCTTAAGTCGAATAGTTTAACTCAGGTGACTAAATCACAGTGTGCTTCGCCTATTGACTAGTGAGTTAAATCCAAGTGATCTTATCACGCCTAATCAAGGCAAGTTGTGTTGATTAATTAATGAATACAAAATTTTTCTCAACTTTAAATAAAAATTATAAGTCGTTAATTATTAATTAATTTATTTGAAGCACACTGATTCTCATATTATCCTCTAATTGTCTGTGAAAACACAAATTATTAACACTAAAAAAAAATCATAATTAATGGCACATGTTATCACTAAACCACAGAATAAGGAACCCGACGCATTCATTTCGCAATGGAATACGAACACGAACACGACGGGAGGGAAACATAACATTTGGGAAATGATAAAATAGTTTCACAAAATAGGCTGGCATGCCAAAGTGGGATAAATATCGGGTAAACTGGCATATTCCGACAAATAATTTGGGAATATTTACGTCAACATGTTAATTAATTTATTTGATATCACTATTTTTTATTAGTATAATTTACATAAATTGCATTAATCGATTTGTACGAAAACAAATTATGTTGAATTGAAAGTAGGAAAAGTAAAAATAAATATAACAGTTCAAAGAGAACACCACCTCCCCGGGACTTCCCCCGCCCCCGCCCAAGAAAAGAGAAGGCACCGGCGGAAAATTGAGACAAAGAAAAGAAGTTGCGTATGCGTAAACATACCTATACAGCAGCCAATTCATTTGTTCATTGTGAGCTATTCATATTCAAATTGACCACGAAAGTCTAACAACCTTTTGACGATTGAACATACAAATCAAGCAGAACTAGAAGCAACTTTATCAGAACTTGGTCTGGTTATGTACAAAAATTGAAACTGAGAGTTAGTTGATAGCGGTTTACACAACAAACAGAGTTTAAAAAGAAAAGGAAGGCATTGATTCCATCCTTCCACCAAGAACTAGCTCTGTCTATTGCATCTAGTCCATGGAACGACACAAAGGGCAGGTGCTATGTTTGTTATCAAACCACTTGTCTAAGCAGCCTTTGTGGAAGAAATGCTTGCAAGACAACTCGCTCACCTCCTGGTTCCCCTCAAACCCAGAGAGACACACGCAGCACTCCACCGCAGCAGCCAACCCGCTTCCGCTTCTGGGCATGCTGGACCTGCTGTGGCACAGGGACTTGTACCGGCTTATCGAGACCCTCCTTTCCCGTGAACTCTCCTCCGAGTCTTGTTCCATGTTTGGAGAATAGGAGGAATTGGCAGCGATGATGGCGCCAACTGCTTGGAGCACGGATCTAAACATGTTTTTTAACCGAGCCACTGAGAGAACTGTGTTCATCACAAGCACAGGTAGTACCCCTTCAGCTGCACTGGGGAAGTTTGAGAGACCCATAATTCCCAACCTCAATCAGTACTCAACCACAATTGGTTTGCTAATTAGTTGAGCAGAAAGAGGAACGAGAGACGGAAGAAAAAAGATAGCCACTTCAGCAGAGGAAATGTAATGAAGGCCCAGCAGAGGACTGGACGGGACTACAACATACACACAACACATAAATATACATAATAACATAAGCCCACGCGGGCTGCTATGCTTGATAGTGATAAATGCGTTCTGGCGATAGTCACATTCGCATATGCTAACCACCGAAACGCTAACCCTGGTTCCATGCCGGGGGGGGTAACCAGGGTGGGGACAGGATCTACACGTGGCGACACGTGTAGGGCTCTGTAACTACATCACTGAAGGGAAGAAGAAAAAAATAAAATGGCCTCTTTCACCATCACAAAAAGGGTAAGCTTGAGGAAGCCACGTGTCCGCGGAGCTTTGCGGTGGCCACAGCGGTGATGCCTGGTGGCATGCATCCGCACCTTTCAGGCAGCCTCCGAAGCTTCTTGATTTCCGGCCGGGTCTGCTTTAGGTCTTCCCTCCTAACGTAATGCTTTAACCAATCATTCGTGCCCCTTTGCCTTCCTTGCAACCACACTTCCCTAACGGCACGTTTGGTTGATTGATAGAAAGCAATGGAATGATAAATAAAAATGGGATATATACTTGGTTGAAAAATATAAGAGAGAATATTCCTTTTTTTAGGGATATTTATTTCTTTCATGTGAAGGAATAGCATTGCATAATAAAACATAAGAAATAACTATTCCATTCTCATTTCCATTTTATTTTTTTCATCATACTAAACATGCTCTAACATCATTATAATAACATTAGAATTATTAACAAGTTATAGAAATTTTGCTAGTATTCTTTCATCGTAGTATATCAAAATAAATAACTAATATTACCTTTGATAGTAATGACAGAAGAAAAAGGGACAAAGGTAGAATTTAAATCTCCTATTATCATGTCAATTCAAAATAATATCCGGTGCCATGTGAGGTGATTGGTAATAAATAATATTCTTTAACTTGTAGAAAATTGGGATGAATAAGAGAAACACCATATATTAATGTAGTAAAATAAAGAAAAACAGAGAAAGAGAAATGGCTGTGTACTGTGTAATGTAGTATGCAAGATTATGTGCCGTAGTTTTAGCTGCCAACAGCGGGTGTCTAATGGTAGAATAGTCAGCCAACAGCAACACCCTCAAGTTAGGAGTGGGGGACGCGTTCAACTTCGTCAACATGTCACCATCTTGCTAATCAACCAAACCAAACCTTCCATTGGGTTGTGACTTGTGACATGAATTATTGTGAAGTTTCAGTATCAGTGCTGATTTGGTTTTATAATTTGATAATTTCTACGCAAGGCAGCATTTCTGGTTCATGTTGGCTAAAGGAAGAAATAAGAATGACTTCAATTATTCTTTCTTCCAGGCTTTGGATACTAATCAGATCACAAATATCAGTGGTTTGTACAATGTATTCATTAAAATAATTTTGATGAATTTTAATCGTAAAATGTTGATTTTTTCTTACTGAAGTATGAAATGTATCTAAAGACTGAATAAAAAAAAAATACATATATTAGTGCGATTATAATTAACGATAAGCGATTAGATAAACACCACTAGCCTAACCCCGTTTCTCCGTGAAGGTGAAGTCCTCAAAACACGAAACCAATTCCAAAAGTTGTTGATTTTGATTTTCTTTTTCTTCAAAGATACGCACGGCGTTCCCATTTTGAAGGAAATAGAAGTTATGATTCGAAGAACCTAGTTGAGTTGTCATCGTACTTAATGTTAAGTATTTGATTTGATTAATAATAGTGGGAATTAATTTTTTTTTTTAAAAAAAAAGCCATTGTTACAGCAGCAACCATAAGAAAAGGGATCTAGAAAGTTCACCGGAGTGAAACATGCGATGACTTAAATACAACGATACGAACAGAGACAAATCAGAACCCGCATATCCGATTCGCGTCCCACACCCGACTTTGAAAAGGACTCACAGGGTTTCTTGTGTTCTCAACTTTGTTTTGTTTGGTGTTTCGATGTAAATGTCGACGTCCACACACCCTCTTCCTAGTGCTGCCAAGGTAACATAGCTTCGTTGTCAGCTCCAATTGAAGGACACGCATGCATTTCCTTTTCCTACAAGCCCTTGTAACCTTGTATAACGGATCAATATAATTAAATACACGGGTTACACCGCAATTATTATTTTTCTTCACTGAATTTTACTCACTTTCAGCACTGGAATTCTACATTGAATGGTCGTTTCGTCCCTAGCTAGGACTCTAGATCGTTATTCCAAGTAACTTATCTCACAAACTCAGAAGAAAACAATTATATGAGGAAGGAGAATTAAAAAATATATATCTATTATGTGAAAATCTAAGGATAATGGTGGCGATAGCTGTGTACAAGTCAACTTTGGTCGTTGTCCTCTAATGTGCAGTGGAATTGGAAATATCAATTCCCATGGCCCTGTAATACGCGTTTTCTGCATTCGTCAACCGACTCTGGAACATTGTCCACTCCTTTCTACACCTCTCCCTCACCTGCCACCAAGAACATGGAAACTTCAACATATTTCACAATAGAAGTCCATAGAATAACAACTAGCTTCTTGCTCAAATTAATAGACTTATAATGTGAGAAAAAGAAGCCAAACGCCATATGGTCATCAGCGAAGTAATCAAACAACCGGCAATTTTATGTAATAAAGCTGAACAATATGAAACATGGCATAACATACCCCCTGCCACGGCGCTTTCCCAGTTTCTGATTCGCCCTACCAAGCACAGGAAATTTAATAAGCATTTTGCAGCTGTATTTTTCAGTAAAATGTTATGTCTAAAGAAAAATGATGGCAAAAAAATTACCTGATTCCCTAGTGAGGGAAGTCCTTGGTGAACAATCCACTGAGAATCAACAACTCCAATCTTCTCATGGGCAGGCTATATCAGAGAGAGGATAATAGTTTAAAGCTCCATATCATGTCACAGTTGCAATTTTTCAATTCTTCTTTTCTTTGGAAAACAATTAAACAGTCAAGAAATGAGATAAATTGAAATAATTACGGAATGCACTCACCTCAACACATTTTCTAAGAGCAAAATCAAGACCCCACCCATGGACCAAGTCATTCTGCAATACCGAGAGTGGTACAATCATAATTTATTGCAAGAGACCAGCAAGTGCTTAAACAAACATTAGACAACTAATCAATGGACATTTTTTGAAAAATTAGATTGACCATTCAACCTGAATCATATGCCACACACACCGCCATGCTTCTCGTGTAAACACTGGAGCCATAATCTCAACAAACCTGCATTCATCTTAAACAGTTAGATACAGCTTCACAAGACCAGATAATACAACAATAATACTTCAGCAGTTACTTACGCTGCACAAGGAGGCAGATGAGGGTCAGTACACCATCCTGGTTTCTCCTCTGTTTCTCTGATAGAAATTTAAGAAATAAAACAGTTAATACAAATTCTTTTAAATAACATGCACCACAAGAAAACCGATGCAAGACTCCTCCAATCAATCTTACTTGTGAACTTCACGATCACCTCTTCTCTTTGTCATTTGCCATGTCAACCCTTTATTAGGTTCCAAACCAGGCTGTGAAATCTCCAAGCCATGCTTCCTCACCAGTTTTAAGTATCTGCAATTGAAAGGAGAGGGGCATATGAAACTTTAATAAAACTAAACTAAAACCTTAAAAAACACATATCTCTCTCTTATCTAATACTCACTCCTCTGCATCAAAATGCTCAACCCCAAGGTCTTCATCCCATATAAATATATAGTCATATGGTGCTACAATGTCTGGATGCAGAAACCGCTTGGCATACCACCTAGGAGGGAAAAAAAATCAAATGATCAATATCATCACGTAATTGGAACAATCACTTTTAGTTAGTAAACACTAAACACTATTAGCTGTAAAAGTCACAATGAAAATTTGTCATCCAAAAATTATGAACACACAGTAGCTTCTTACCATTTGGTCTGTTTGCGAACACTGATATGAATAGCCTGCTTTGACCATTCAAACTCATCCCATTCAGTTGTTCGGCCATCGTAATGAAATAGAAGGATTGTGAAGTTCCCTGAAAACTGTTCAATTATATATCTAGTTAAAGACATATAAACAAGCATATGCCGCCAGAGAGAGGAACAGACTAAGAGAGACCTTTTTCACAGCTGCATCAATATTCTTTTTCTGATCATAGCCAACAGTGAAGGTTACAAGGTACTTTGGCTTGGAGGTTAAATCCTGCAAATGTCAACTTAATTAATTGCTCTGTCCACCTGAGTTTTCGGAGTAATTTGGAGACTGTAGCCACATTGAGCATATAAAATGTTTTAGGATACACACCTCACTGGGCTTACCCCACAATCTACGTAAATAAAAGTCTGACTCAGCTTCAACAATCCCAGGAGGTAATCTTTCTGCACCTCTTGGATTTGATGGAACCCAAATCTGCAGAGAAACAAGAAAATGAAGGACAAAGTAACGGATCAATATAAAGACTCTAAGTAGCTATTTTTCCCAACATTATATTATATAACACAAAATCATTCTTGGTAGCCTTTCCGAATAATGTATTTATGAACAGGCATATGCAAAATGACTATTATAACAGGAACTTCTAGTAACATAAGGCCTATTATTGAAAGGAAAGGGAAGGGGATGGAGAGGAAACGGAGAGGCAAGAGGTCTTCCAGTTCTCACATTGCTTTATCTTAATTTCCCTTTCCACTTTTGTAACATATCGACAGCATGTTCTTGTAATATTGTATTCTCTTCTTTACATTTAAATAATCATTTGATCAGTTATTAAACGCACACTCTGCTTTCCATGACTCAATTCTATAGTTTCTTGATGATGAAATAGTTGTGAGTGCAAAAAAGAGAGAGAGAGAGAGAAATAGATTGATTTCACATGCATATGTAGCTTAAAAGAAACAATTAATAAACATATTAGAGAAGTCAAGGCAAGTGTTCAATGATTAGTCTAAAGGCTTAGCAGTTGGTTACATGACTGTAATGGAGATCTAGGTTGAAGGAAAGCCGGCCAATTTTATTCTTTTTATTCTTACAGAATAGAAGCAGCGATGAATTTTTGGCACAGAAACTGGAGAGTCTCCAGACCCTACCCGTAATTCCTTCTTAAAAAGAGAGAGAAAGCAGCAGCAGATTAATAACAGAAATCAATCACTACAGCACATCATTTGCTCAGAGAATTTCCATTTCCCATCTACTTAATCTGGAGACCCTATATGCTACAAATCTTTAAAGCATATGCTTGATGTAAAATTGTAAATTAACTCTATAGATAATTATTTTATTCCTCCTGCTCACTTACCCGTACTGCCTTCTGTACCATCCTTCATTCAATAAATAAGGTGCATGAATCTATGAGTTTATGCCTTTATGGACCTCCTTCCATCTATAAATTCAATTAAATATTTTTTCCCCTCAATCATAGAAGACATAAAGTTATCAACCATCTCAAATCCCTGTAAACTCGGTAACTTAAAACTTCCTTAATAAATTAATAATGATGACAGCAGAAGATGTGTACCTTTGATGTATCATTCAATAATTGATCTTGGGATGAGCTTCTGTTACTATTCTTCATAAAAGACCAAGCATAGCGACCTGTATATTTGTCTTCAATGTAAGAGAGATCAATGGAGGGAAGCAGGCCGGATGGGAGATTCAACTGCAAATTGTTAAGCACAGTTAGCATTCTATTATAAGTCCAAAACATAAAACCATCAATAAAAATTTATTCAAGCAAAAGGTACACCCATAAAGAGGAAGAAGATACTCAAAGTCTGCACCTTTGTTATTGACGATGTTGGAAATGATACTCCTATAAAAAAGCCGAAAACTATTCCAACAAAAGTGGTCACAATGAGCCTCATACTTTCACTTGGTTTTCTATTAGTAGAACTGCAGCCAACAAGATGCAAATGTCACTTGAAGGGAGTTGTAGACATTAACTAGCATATACAAAATTTCTCAGAACAAACAGAATAGCAAAGGTAGCTATCACCAATTATTAGACCTGCGAGTAACGATCCCCATTATATCCAAACTTTTCTGAGTGTATGCTCATAAAACTATACACAGGAGCTATTCTTCACCGTTTAGCAATCAGCATGTATCCTCCATATAAGAAACGGAGATGCTTGTTAAAAGAATACAAGCCCTGCTGAAGGTACAAAGAAGACAGAACTAAATATATAAATAGATGGAACTGGAAAATGATTCAAAAGAACAAAGGGGATAATCTTTCAAGAGAGAAAAATAATATATTGTTTGGAATACACTACCCCTAGATATCACCCCAATATACCAGTGGGATTCACAAGTCAGATTAGTTTACTTCTATTATGAGGGTGTTCCACAACCCAAGTGGGCATAGCAACATATCATAGTGACATTCTGTTTAAATTTTTTTAACATATCAATTGACAATTATGGAAGCGAGAGCACCTCTAAAAGCACAGCTTATAAGTGTGCTAGAAGCAATAGGAAAAGGACGAAATTTAGCAAGCATTGTTGAAACAAAATGAGAGAACCATAAGTAAGAAAAGCATGTGCTTATCCTCAATAGCCTCCACAAGTAACTCTACAGGACAAGTAAATCATGTGATCTCTTTGACAAAAGATGATACGAATTACGCAAAGTAACCAGATGATAACCCCAACCTAGTATCTCCACAACTACAAAACCATGGGGCAGTTTCTTTCTAAAATAGGAAATAAAATACCATCGGAAGATTCAAATAAAATGAAAAAAAGAAAGAAAAGAACAAAAAAAAACACAAAACTTGATTCTCCATCAGCCTAGTAAAGACAAAATAATTGCTCCGGTTGACATAAACCAGCTCAGATTCATTCATTATATATTACGTCCTTGTTGCTTGGAGAAATTTCCGCCAGAAAAACGCTCCTTCCGAACACGATTTGACCAGAAAAACACCCCGTGGACCCGTATTCACGCAGCAACGTGCTTGCAAAACGAGTTCAAAGTAGGGGTGCTCCAAAAAGAGAAAGTCAGCGACTAGAGATTGGTTGCAGGTTGCACCATCTCCAACTCTAAGTTGAAGGTTTATGTTGTGGAGCTTCCCAAAACAAGAATCACAAATTTTTTTTTCCTTTCAGGAAAAGAAGGGGGGGGGGGTTGGGAATGAAATAACTTACACGGGGTTGAGTTATGGTGAATGATTGCTCAAGCCGCGGGTCAGAAGAGAATAGGCGAGAAATACAATCCTAGTATTTGTACTTTCCATTTTAGTTCTCGTTTCTGAAACCGGAAAGATTATTGATTAGAGAAAACGAAACGTTACCTGGAGTAACCGAAGCAGGATCTGGCAAAAGATGGAAGCTTTTTTGTGAAGAGCTGTGAATATCACACTACTGACGAGAAAAACAACACCCCGCTGCTGCCAACTGTAATTGGAGCTGCGAGGAGTTTGTGATGGTGATCGAGTTTTCCGAGGAGCAAACAAACGTTGGAGAGAGAAAGAGAGAACAAACGATGAATTTACCGGCGGAGACAAATAAATAAAGAAATGACCAATGGAATCTTCGCTCTCAGGTTTGTGTTTATAGCACTACCGAACAAGATCGAGACTTGACCCCCGTAGGAGCGAAGGGGTTGTTTTTGTTTTGGTTTTGAAGTTCCCCTCTTCTTCTTCTTCTTCTCCTACTGGTAGAAAGGGGGTCAGAAAAATAAACAGTTACAGAGAGTTTAAATTTAAATTTAAATGAAATTTGGATGGGGTAACTTGTTATTTTTCATGAGGTTCTTGACAAAATAATATAGGGTGGTGATGGGTTAGGCAGGTATTTAGGCAGAATAAAAATAGGTGACTTTTCAACCAATCTCTTATCTATTATCTACTTATTTTATGACTTTTCTTGTACCAAGACAGAAGGAAACAGACTTTAAATTCGTAATAATCTGTTTTCGTTTTTATTTGTGACAAAATTAAAGTTTAGGTCTAAAATTTGGAGACATTTTAATTTTGTTATTAGTAAGAATTAAGATATGATGTGAATAAGGAAATGGTAAGGTAAAATTCAATCAAAATTATTAAATGAGAATCAGTTTTAGAATCAAATAATTTTTTTAAAAAAACAATTTCATTTAAGCTAAATCAGTTATATATTGTTATTAATTTAACACACACATTAAATATTAAATATACAATGTGGGTTTCAACTGTCAAATAATTGCTCTAATAGTGTCATCATCTCTACATTCTAGTATTCTACAAGATAGGTAAGTAATTAATACTAAGAGATAATTAATACTAAGAGGATGTTTGGTAGTACGTAAAAAAAAAAAAGAAATAGAATAGAATGTATATTACAAAATTTTTAAAATTAGAGCATAAAAAATTATATATTTTTATTCCATTCTTTTCTCTTCTCTAATACCAAATGGACCCTAAAGGCTAACACCAATAAGCAGGGTCAAAACTAAAGAATTAAGATTATTATTTAAATTATAAATTAAGGATCATAATTTTTTTTATTATTGAAATAATGAAAATTTATTTTATTAAAAAGATAAAAGATATAAAAAAATTTAAATATAATTAATAGATTTATAATTCTATCATAATGGATTTTTGTATATAAAAAATTTGTGTCTAACAAGATTCTCTTTCTAATAGAATAATCATGTATAGAAAATTATCTAAATCTATAAATTAAAATTGATATCTAAATCCATAAATTAAAATTGATTTTTCATTTTAAACTTTAAGGGCACATTGATTAAGAACAATGCATTTAATCATTTTCCAAGAGAATGAGTGATCATAAAAACATAAATAGGTGGATATTGGATAATAAGTTACTCAAAATTAAAAAAATTATAGATATAAAATAATATTAAATTTCATGGATTTATTAATGAAAATTGTTTCCGAACCTGCTTTTGATTTTAAATTGTACACATATTTTTCTCCATTGCGTATTTCATTTCTGCTAAAAAAAAATTATATAAAAGAGGTTATACGTCTAAAAAAAAAAACTGAAACGTAAGCAAAGCAATATAGTTTTTTCTATAAAAATATAAATACCTAGTAAAATGCTATAGATAATTAAATATCCACTGTCGAGGTGAACACCCAATCAAGTGCTTTCAAATTCGAAAGTATTTTCATTTATCTTTGTGAGCTTCCGTGGGATTACAAGTATTTATTTTAGAAAAGTTATCACTTTCCCATTATTCGGTTTGAATGAAAGGCCCACTCCCCGCAGAGTCCAAAGGAATTAAAGCGATCGAACCAATGGCAACTACGCACGTTAATGGCTACAAATGCTCTGAGGTGAGATAGGTTCATTCTTACATGTAGACATAATTAAGAGTTTTCAGCAGAGGGAATATATCCATTCCAACGTCCAAACATGTTTAAAGAAGACTTACAATAGTATTTGCATCTAATAATATTTATATATAGTTTATTAATAAGAAATTTAGATAAAAATCAAATTTAATATTTTTGATCATATTTTTTATATAAATTATAAATATTTTATAAGATTTAACTCATTTGAATCACATTATAAGGTTAATTTTTTTAAAATAAAAATAAAAATAATATGATTCTCTTCGTAAAATAATAAAAATAATAATAATATAATCCTTCTTATAAAATATGATCATTAAAAATTAAATCATAATTTTTATATTTAAAAATATGATTTACTATTATTATGTCGATACATTGTGAGTTATACTTTTGATGATATTAATTTAGCTAATCATTGTGGATAGACATAATTCACGGTTAACCATGTGTAGTTTGGACGGAAATTTATGCGAGCAATCCAAGTAAAAAAAGAAAAAAAAAAGAATATTATGCGAGCAATCCTTAGTTGTGCCGTGCTTCCCGGAAACAAATAACTCAATTTTGTTGTTGACAAGAAGCACAATAATTCAATCTAGTTAGGCATGAATATGAATATGAGAATAGCCATGGCCTAACGAATTAAGAATAGTCCATAACAGTTATGGGCGTAGCGAAATTGAATCTGGTGGAGAGACGTGGGAAGGAGCAAAGCAGGGTGCAGCTCAAGAAGATGGGCCACGCCGCGGAAATGGACTTTGACCTCGTCATCGCACTCGCCACTCACGCCATTTGTTGGCGTCTAACCCTTGATGGTGGTCATCGGTTTCCAAATTTCTCTTCGAGTTTCTACGTGGCCATCAAACAAGTCACAAGTACTAGATAATTTACCCATCTAACAACTGAATAAACGACTCAACTAATGAAATTTCCTAATCCCTATCTCCTTTTTAAAAAAAAAAAATAATGGCAAGATGAGTTGTTCTCAAAATGGCAGGTAGATACTCACCCACAACCTTCAAGAATTTTTCTCTTAAATGACCACAACGTGGGATTACCAATCAAAGGGAGTTCCAACTTCTGCATATGGAGAACGTAAAATATTATTTCAAACCTCTTATATTGTCATTATGGCTCAATTTTTAAAAGATTGAAATCAGTTGAGTTATTTTAATTGTATGTACAAATTTGGATATGGTATTATACTGATTAAAAGTCAATATAATATAAAGATGGCAAATAAATAATTTGAATAGATTTTGAATTGAATTTAATATACGAGTAAAAAATAAATCATTGATTTATTTAAGATTTATTAAAAAATTATTAAAATTTTTTTAATCCATTCATAACTTATTTAATGGATAATTATTCAACTTATTTATTAATTCATTTTTTTTGAATAAATATTTATTAATCTACTTAACTTGGATGAAATTTCAACCCACTTTATTTTTTTTATAAACCAGGAGTATATTTATAAAATTCGTTTCATTTTAACTGTTTCATAAATTTAATTTTTTTTAGTCAAGAATAATAACAGTAAAGTTATTTCAACCCACCTCCACCTCATTTTTGTTTAAACTCATTCTCTCTTTCTCTCTCTCTTTATACATAATATATATATATATATAGATTAATTTTTCAAATCTGTTATTTAGTTCATTCTTCTATTTCTTTTTCTAATTTTTAATGATATTTTGTTATTTTGGATCAAATGTAAGGACTGGATTAATACCGTTATAAGTATCGGCCTGGCATTATCACGAATACCTTTGGGCATTAATTTCACAACCCATAATAGCAACCCATGCGAGCTTATGGGCTCTTGTAAGGTTGAAATAGCAAGAGAACAAAGGAGAAGACGCAAGCTCGTGGTTCGAATGTATGGGTGATTGACGCCTCATTTGACGCCAAATTCTTCCACGTTCAAGCCAGCCATAGGGAGGAAGGAAATTAATTCATTCACTAATTAAAATTAATTTAATTAATTTTATTTATTAAACTTATTATTATATCAATATAAAAATACTATACCGTTATATATACAAGTATTTTAACTGACTTTATCTAAATACATTGTAGAATAAAATAACTTCGTCGAGTATATTAATACTAATAATCAGGGACGGAGCCAGATTAATATAGTCAGGGTAAAAAGAAAAAACTTCCAATGTTGAGGGATATATATATATATATATATATATTATATTCATTTAAAAGAATTTACGTTAGAAATTAAAGAATTTTTAAAAAAATTGAGAGCCAATGCCCTCTCAGCAACACGTAGTTCCGCCCCTACTAATAATATTAAGAGGAAAAAAAAAACATACCGATAATTGCATGCTCCTATAACATGACTATCCATATGCAAGATAAAGCTCTCAAAAATTTCCATAGTTTCGATTGAATAATTAAAAAAAAAGTGTAACATTGACAAATTGTTCATTCGTTATTGCTGCTAGCCAAACCCTTGACTTACAACTATTTAGCCAAAAAAACTCAACTCATAATTGGTATTTGATTATTCTCATTAAATTTAAAATAAAATATTAAATATCTGTGGGTTTTTGATGTGAGTCCCAATCATACAACTAACCAGAGAATAAGAGGAATAAGAAGGGTTAGTATTATGGACCCTATAATGGCAATTTGAATCCATCCTAAAAGTTGGTGGCTTCTCCTTAGTAGTGATAGTCTTATAGATTTTAAACAGATCCGAATTTCTTGTAGGTGCAGTTAAAAACGTAAAGAGAAATTATGTAGGTTGTATAATTTCAAAAAATTTAAAATTTATTTGTATTCATCTCTTTTTAACTACACATATAATTTAACTTTAAGATAAGCAAACCCATTTGATTCACAAGAGATGCTATTACACAATCTTTTTATGCAAAAGATATTACGAGCCTTATTGACACGAAATCATGAATGTTGAAAAAAGAAAAATAAAAGAAAATGAAAATGGTTAAAGGGCCATTGCCAATGAATAACTCAATTCAGATGATATTTCGTATAAAAAAAATTCATAACTTTTAATAATTTCTCTTAATTATTATACTTTGTGCTACTAGCATATTGACAGCCTCGTGTTTTTAATTTTTAAAAAAAATTAAAATTTTGAATAATCTTATAAAGATACACCATTATTTGTTTTATTTGTTATTTATAAAGGAAGATAATGAGAATTGTGCGTTTTGGGTATTCACGGGATAAAATAATTATTAATGATTATTTGCTTAAACAACAACATGAGCAAGACTCCATGGCCCAATGGATAAGGCGCTGGTCTACGGAACCAGAGATTCCGGGTTCGATCCCCAGTGGAGTCGTTACACTTTATTTTTCAGAGAAGGCATGCTAAGGGTAGAGACCTCGAAAGCAAAATGCTGTGTTTTACACAAAATATTCCGGGCATTCAGTGCCCCATTATGGTAAAAATATTTATTGTCATACCATTTTATGGTAGCATCTTGAATTGTGAAGAAAATTAGGCTTCTATTTTGGACCACCTTCCCCCTCTTGCTTTCCAAATATAAGTCCAGTTCACCGAAATATTAGACAGCACAACCGGTGACTATAACTAGGAGTCCCATGAACCTTTTCTAGGGATGGTGAGACGAGATGCAGGAGACAAAAACCATGCCTATTTAAAAACATCAAATAAAAAAATCGTAACAAGTTATCTAGACATAATTCCATTACTTTCGGCTTTCTCTATTGAAGCGGGATGGGGAAAAAACAGGTGTTCTGGAAGCACATGAATGCTCATTCGTTACTGATAATTTCCACCATCACTTAATACTTCACGCTTCACACTTTGCAGGCAGAGAAAAGCAGCACGAGACTAAAGCAGCATGAGACTAGCAACGTCAAAACATCAAACTAGCAGATATTGATCCAAAAAAGGGGGAAAAATACAAGACTAAAAATATCACATTAACTACCAAGTTCAATAATCTTCGATAAAAATTTATCCTAATAAAATTACAGGCTCCCTGCCTTTAATCAGACACCCAAAAAATTACCGGAGAGGGAAAAACAAATTTACAATGTTTCAAGATGCAACAATAGATAAGGCAAAAGTTTTAATGACTGTACTCAATGATTGTTGCTCCAATTCCTGGAGTAAATGAACAAAAAGATTAAAAAAGTCTAGTAAGAGGACAAAATAGTATTAGGTTCTGGTCATCGAAAGTTGAAGATAACTCTTAATCCACACAAAACTGCTCTTCACCATCTCTCTCTTGACCTTGACCTGTAAGATAGCAAATATCAGCATTCTCAAACACAACTTCTCAAGCCCAAAAAAGCTAAACTATACAAGCTAGAAAATAAGTAGAAAGGATACAAGGAAAGAAGAAACAAAATTGAATTGAATGCCACTGTCAACTCTCTGTCCTAAGATTCTAATAAAGTGTCAAGCAACTGTTGTGTGCGTAAGTAACCAGCCAGTTGCCACAAATCAGATTTGATATTTTTACTTCAACCCCAAGAAATTGGATGACGATTCTACATCCATAGTAGTCAACTTGAGGCTCATTAGGCCTATGGACTATAAATCAGCCCCATATGTGCGAACTGTTACCAAGTAAAGGCCCTCAATAGACCTGCATGATCCTCCACCCCACAGCCAAAAGAAAAGAAACAAAATAGAAGGGGCAGGGGATGCTTTGAGTTTAAATTTGATCCAAAGTAAACATGAAAGTGCCACATCATTTTTTACACCAACAATGGATCAAAATGAAATCTGACTTCTTTATTGAGTAACATATCACAGCCAGAGCATGCAAACTTTTACCAGGAGTGGCAAGACCAGTAAAAAAACAAAAACAGAGACAACAATGCAACTGTCTATTCTCACCTATTCAAGTCTCTGCTACTCAGAAACCCTCCTCTGTCCCTGCTACCTTGAAATGGTCTTTTGTCCTCCCCAGGACGCATCCACATATCCCCTGTGCCACGCGATCGAGGTCTGTCTGCAAACTCCACACTTCTAGAATCCTCAAATGAGCCAGACTGAGAAGGCGGCCTATCAGGAAAACCAGAAGTCTTTCCTGCTGCAGAGCCTGGCCTATCAGTGGCTTTCTGCCCAAAACGAACTTTGTCATCCAAATCACGAATAAGAATTTCCAGTTCCCTTTCTTTCTGGAGTAACATTGCATGTGTACTGATTTGGTCTCCACCAGCCTCATCCACAGATTCCTTATTTGAATTTATTGTAGACTCTTTCTCAAGTTCCTTCTTCAAATTATCAATTTCTTCTTTCAATAATTTTTCCTCCACTGTTTCTGGCCTGAAATATTCCTTCAGAAGTCAAGAATGCAACATGTGTATATGTGAAAGATCAATGAAGTCACAAATAAAGGATGGTATAATTAAAACCAAATTGTGCTGAAATTTTGTGCATAAGCAAGCAAGGAGGATAATAAACAAGTACAAGTTTACATTTATGACACGTCTTGATTAATGTCAAACTCTTCATTAAAACTATTAGCAATCCATCAAATGAATTATTTTTCACAAGTCAACTAACTATTTGCAGCATTCTTGATTTCCTGACACATGACAGAAGCTTGAAAGGAATAACAAAGGTGACTAAGTATTGTTCTAGCAAACAACCTAGGATTCACTAGGACTAGGAGCTAACCCTGGAATTTACCAACAAACAAGGAAAACCTTGGAATAATATTCATGAGAGATAAACTTGCTTGTACAATGTCCATGATGGGCACCACTCACAGCATGTCTAGGACACACAATTAATTTAACATGGGTTCCGCACATGGTTGTCAGTGTAGTGTATGAAGCATATAGGCACCGTGCCCATACAATAATTTTTTCCATATGAGAAAATATAAGTTGTATCTCGTTTTACAGATAGCAGGCCTTTTTATAGGCATAATAAAACTTGACTGGCAAGTAACTGAAGCAAGCAATCTTCTAAGAATTTCCTAATTTACGAAGACTTCAATGATATCATAAATACCTTAAAATTACCTAAAAAACTACACAATTTCGCTGAAAATAATTCCCACAAAAATTAAAATAAAATAATCAAAAGTCAAAACAAAAAAGTAGTTATAATTGACTCCCTGTTGCCCTGCATTAATTCCCTTCCACTTGAAAAGAGAACTCGTGTTGATATTAAAATCTTTCACTCCATATAAAAAGATACTTCAAATATTTGAATATATTGAAATTCTTTCCTAACCTGTTCCCCAAGTTTTGAGCTATTAGGATCTGCTCCACATGTATCTCTGACTAACTAGCTTAATCTCTCAATGATTGAATAGAATGTGACGCTCTCAATAAATCAATACTTTCTAATTCTAATCAGTGAAAACTTTGAAAGTTCATGGCACTGAAAATTAATATTTTCCAGTTGATATTTTTCATAACAAAAATCTTCTAGAATATGAATAATTTCTGATCCTTGAATTGCAACATCATCCTCTACTTGTTGGATGGTTTCTTGATTGATCAACTACGAACGAATTTGGTGGCTGAACTCTTCAAGATAAACATAATAAGCATTTGTATTCCACTCTGAAAAATTATCAACTTTTACACTATTTATCTATAGAACCTATGCACCTATACACTTTGTACTGTGGTAAGATTTAGTTTTAGTATGTTCCATCCCAGTATATAATTCATATGCTAACTAGGACAGTACTGAGTATTGACAAAATTTATAGACAAACTTGGAAACAAGTACTGTTAAACAAAATCTCAGCACCAGACATCCCTCTTAAAGCATTAGATATGGACCCAACAACAAGAAATCCCTTTGTTCCATAATCCATTGAACATTACAAGAACTAGAAGCCACACCATGTATAACAAAACCATTTCCAACTCCCATTAAGTTATTGCCAGCCATTTATTGACCAGTTTGATGGAATACCATCAGCTCAGGAGCGCTAGTGTAGGCTCTTCCATAAATTCTACAATATATCACTCCCAAGGATTTAAATCTCGGTCCGCATTACCTTACACAGCCACAACATCTCGATTGCGACGGCTGCCACAACCGCATAAGTATGCGACTGCGGACCACATCGACCACAATTGCCACAGCGCGACCACAATTGTAACCACAACCGCAATTTAAAACCTTGATCACTCCATTTAGTTTGCCTACAGGCCCTACACATACAAATTTTGCCCTAGAATCATCAAATCAATTGATTCACCATGCTAATACATGTCGCCATGAAAGCAACTCACATGGTTCTAAGTTTTTACAATGGAGTTGAAAGCTTTTGGCAACTACTTACTCAAGTATTGAAGCTAGGGTAATAAGGGATAACCACACCCACCAAACAAAAGCCTAGAGACTGATGACACAGGCATGTTAACATCCTACTAACTAGCTAAGACCATTTCCAACCCTCTAATATTCCCATAATAATTAAAAGTTCAAAACCAATACGGGAATATCATAGCATCTCTAAGGGAGCATAAAAGAAACCATTAATTACTAGTGTATCAGAATGCTTAAAATGTTTCATGATCACTAACAAAGACATGTAAAAATAAAATGCAGCACGAACCTGTCAACACCACGATGCTCCAATTCAAGATCAATCTTTCGCCAATCCTTGCCTCGCTCCTCCAGCAAAACTTCCCTAGGTTTCGCATCCCCATATGGATTCACCTTTGGTCTTGATTTTACCACAGTTTCTGCCCCATGCAACCCTGGACCCTCAGAACGACCGGATTGAGCACTGGAAGGCCTGCTGGAGTGCGCACTCGTCGGCCTACTCGTTTTCTTAGCTTCAATTTCCGAGTCGAGCTTCTTCCAATCCAATCCCTTCTCAGCCAAAACTTCTTCCCTAGGCCTTGCTGCACAAAATGGATTCGGCCTATTTGACTTGACCGGTTCATTCACAGAAGCATTGCCTTTAGGCGGATCCAATATCAATCTGGGTCGCTCCCGCTCGCTGTCATGCTCACGCAGTGTCCCCCTTGTCCAGCGATCAGGCTCCATACCCGAATCGCGAAACCCAGAACCAAATGTGGAAGATCTAGCAGGTAGAGGCTTTTTACCCACTCCCCAGTTATCCACCCCATCGGCCCTAGACCCACCACCACCCATACCAACCCCAAGCGACCCATATCGATTTTGCCGACCCGAATCGAGCGACGGAAGAGCTTTTTTAACCGATGCCCAATTATCAACCTCGTCTGCCCTCGAAGGCTGATCAAAGTCCGAAACCCTAGAAGGGGGACCCCTGCGTTCTTCGTCAAATCCACCATAGGATCTTCTTCCTCCACCCCAGGAACCATCATTGTCGTCGCGGTCCCGCATGCGACCCGGTGGCGGACCAGACCGCCCGTACGATGAGAACCCACCCCCAAGTCGATTAAACTGCATTTCCTCCGCAGAACGCTCCTTGGGCCCCGTCGGGAGGCGGAGCATCTCATCCGGCGTCAAGCCCGTGTACTCCGTCGCGATACCACCGCCGCCGGGGCCGGAAAAACTCCCCCTGTTGAACTCCAAAAGCGACATCTTCTTCTTCTTGGGCTTCGCGCTCACGGCCTCCTTCAGGCTAGGGAAGTTCTGGGATTCGGGAGCGGCGGCGGCGGCGGCTGCGGCTGCGGCCTCCTCCTCGCGCTCCTCGGCTTCGGCGCGCTCAGCTTCGGCGGCCCAAGCTCCGATGCCCCAGGGTTTCGACATTTGTTGAGTTGAGGATCTGAAAGCGAAAGAGAATGGAGAAATAGAAAACACAAATGCTCAGTATTATATGGGTTGAGCTGGGGCTCCGCTAATGGAGCCGGTGCTCCGATAGCATGCGAACGCGACGAAGAAGAGAGGTTACAGTTGCGAGAAAGAGAGAAAGAGGGAGAGGGTGCTCACAGAAGTTGGCAGCGAAATCTGTCAGAAAAAAAAGTGAAAAATGAAACCTTTGGCGTCTACAATTACATGAAAAATAGAATTCCACATAACAGAGCGAATAACATCACGCGCTCGTGAGGAGAGTGAACAACGCGCTTCAACGAGATAGTTTCGGATCGGAGGAGACAAGGAGTTCCTCGCAGGTGGGAAAACACGATTGGGGGCCACAAAAGTAAGATTTAAGAATCCACGTTTGATTTATTTACTATACTTCAATGGACTTTCTTATTTATTATTATCAGACGTTAGAAAAATTATTGTATGTTTTTAAAATATAATAAATATATATTTTAAAAAATGTTTTATTATTAATTTTAAATTATTAAGATAAAATTTATATAATTTTTTTTAAATTAATAATAAATATATTTTTAAAAATATATATTTATTAATATTTTAAAAACATACAATAATTTTTTTAAATAATTAGAATGTTTTTAAATTTCATTCCATTCTCTTTTTTATAAAAACATTTTTGTATTGGTTATTATTTTTTTATTTTTAGTGACAAGACAATCTAGAGTAAAATAAAAATAGGCACAATTTAGAGAAAAAAATTTGAATCCTTTTTTATTGTAGGATTATTTTATTAGAGAGGTAAACATAAACTTTTTATATGTAATGATTTAATATGATAAGTTATAAATTTATTAATTCTTTTTAAGCTCTGTTATATGTGTATTTTCCTAATAAGATACTCTCTTATAATTTGAATAAAAGAAAATCTTAATAACAAAAAAGTGAGACAAATCTTATTTGCATTTTCTCTTCTTTTTTTTTTTAAGTTTATTTACTCCCAACTTCAAATCAAACTCTTGCCCTATTAATGTCTCGGCATAACTGTTTTGTTGTAATTGCTTTTTCTTTCTTTAGGCTCAGACTCCGTTTTATTACCATAAAAGAATATTGAACTATACCCAAAAAAAATATTGAACTGTACCAAGTAAATCCAGGCTTACCTTAGGGCAAGTCAGCCATGAATCTATGAAACACCTTACCGACCTATACCTGAAATTCATGAATAAAGCATGCTCTTCAAAGAATAATTTTGTCATGACAAAAGGACATATGTTGTGAGAATATTTGTCAATCAAAATAACAAAATATACGAGGTAATCATGAAAAAAAGAAATGTAAGTTAATGCCATGATCATCTCAGGATCAATATAAGAAAAAAAAACTAAAAAGGAAAGGAGTAATGTTTCTATTTTTAATCTTTGGAATATTCACCAAAAATCTCATACTCATTGAATCGTTAGAGTGCCTTTAAAAATACTTTCCACCACCATGAACTGCCGAGCTTGAAGCATTTCAACGATAATGCAAAGCTGGTGGAACCACCCTCGAAGTTGAGACAAGAACAAATATATATAATTATACGCCAATGCAAATACCACACTATCTCCTAAATAACTATAGAAGCATGCTTATTAATAAATTCGCATTCAAATGCTTATCAATAAGTATATTGTTATCTTGAGTTCAAGAGAATATGAATAATAGAAGTTTTAATAAATTTACTCTATCCAACCTAAAAAATTGCTTAGCCAACCTAAAACAGAGACAATTAGACAAAAACTCAAAACAATTGCCAAAATATAAAAACAAAAAGGGATAATTACACTAACTTTCAATGAGATTAGAACTTATTACACCAAATACTCTTATTATTTGTAAAATTACACTTACTTCATTTATTTTGTCATTTACAAGAAATAATGATGTAGGAATCATATATAAAATAAGAGAGGTAAACATATATTTATTAAAAAAAGAATAATGTAAGATATAAAATAATATATAAAATAAGGAATGTAAGTATAATTTTTTAAATAAAAAGATATTAAATGTAATAAGTACTAACCTCAAAATAAATAATATAACTATTCTAAACAAAAACTATTACGTACAAAATTCTTTATTTATTTGTCTCTATTTTTTCTTTAAAAAGGCAGTGAGAAGGAAGAAATTTTTATGTATACTACGAGTAATGTCTTCAATGATTTAAATATTAAAATTTTATTACATAATATTATAAATTTATTGTGATGCTACACATTTATATTTTATATTATATGTTATGTTTTTATTAATTTAATATATTATTAGTAATACTTAAAAATTTATCTTTTGCACTCACAACACTCAATGCATGTGGGACTTTCAACAAAACCCTCTTTCCCATGCATTTTGTCAAACGAAAATAATATATATGCGCATCATTTACTTTTACCATATCTTTGCACTGTTTTTATTTAAAAAATGGAGAGAAAACATATTAAAATATATATTTTTTTAATTTTATTACTAGAAAATGATATAAATATAATATAATAAAATCAATAGGTAAAAAGCATTTTGTTTATCCAATGCAATTTCAGAAATTTTATTGCCAACAAAAATTTCTGTTTAAAGAAAAAAAAACAATGAACTCTCGAACATTATTGTCCTTTGTTTGACCTGTGTAAGACAACATTCAGCCAAAAAAATAAAACAAAAAAATTGGCAAAAATAAAAAGGTAGGAATAGAAAATAGTTCATAAATGAGTAATTTCCAAAAACGAGTAAAAAAAATACAAGATGGATCTTGAAAACGATTATTGAATTTGACTAATTTCGTCCACCACTTAACTTTTTTTTCCCCCAAACATTTTCTCTATCATTACTGGTTACTTTAATTAGCAAATGATAAGTGTACTGCACCAAAATGGATGTATATTTTTCCACTTGGCTATCCCTCACCCAACTTTAGTGCTTGTCTCTGTATGAACCTGCTTGGGATTGGTTACAAAGACTCTGTCGAGTAATTGCAATTTAATGCTAAGGGCAATATCGTACCACCGACCAAGAAAGAGCATTCTATCGATTATTGTGATAATAATATATTTTAAGTTACCACTTACTGCCCCCAATCTAGGATTTTAATAATATCTTAATCATAGAACAATTTCACTCGGTCTCTAAAACACGAACGAGAAGTTGGATTGAAGTTCCAAATTCAAACAATGAGTATCTTGAATACCAATGTTCATCCATTATAAAAACTTAGGTGATCAAGATTGAAATAAAGCGTGTTTCTAGGTTATCTCTCTCGATGTACCAACTTGTTACTAAAAATCAATTGGGTTCGTAAGTGTTGACTTTATTGGTTATGATAACAAAAAATCCATTTAATTAAGTCACGTCAACAAAGCAGAAGCAATTTGTTACTTTCATTATATATCCTATTTTCTAAAATAAAATTTAAAAGTACGTATTTCTAATTCTTAAAATTAGATTTAAATTGAATTGAATTAAATTAAATTAAGAATTAAATTTTATATTTAAAATTTATTATAAATATTATGATTTTAATTGATTTAAAAATTAAATTTATATTTGAAATACACTAAAAAATGAATTAATTTTAATTTAAGAATTTTAAATTTTTAATCTTATAATGATATGATTATTATATCTCAATTAAGGATATAATAGTAAATTTATATAAAATCTACTAAAATTTACTTAATTTTTTTCATTTTTAAGAGAATTTTTAAAATAACATAATTAAAATTTAGGATAAATTATACTTAACATCCTTTAACTTTGGGTCATGTGTAAATTAAACCTTAGGTTTTACAAAGATACAAATAACTTCCTATACTTCATCACTTGTGTTAAAAATTCCTTCCGTTAGTAAAATTGTTAACTTTAACGGATTTTATCACATGACTTGCATGTGATAACATAAAACTAATTACAAAATAAAAAAATTTAATTACAAAATGTTATATAATTTTGCTTTTTTATTTTTTATTTTTCCTTTGACATTAAATTATTTTTTTTATAAATTTACTTAAGTGAACAAGTAATATGTTATAATATAAATATGCACTTAATAGAATATAAAATTAAAAACATTGGGAGTAGTTTACTAAAAAAAACATATTTGGAGTTAAATGAGCTTTTAGATCAATTCTTATCATTGCTCCTTAAATGCACTTAGTTGAATTAAAAATTATTCATCTTCAACTGTGAATTGTCATGTTCACATTATAATAGGCTTGGAGACAGAAAATTAAAAAGTTCTAAACGTTTGACGCCAAATTTTCATGTTAAAAGAACTTTATTTGTGCGTCTTTAAATTTATCATTTCTTCTAATGCTACTCCTCATTTTGTTAATGGGACCATACGTGTTCAAGTGTTATGAAGTTGAGTGCTGATAGGAGTTAATAATAAAGGAAGGGCAAGGATAGGGGGTCTCATGGGTAATGCACAAGTGTTTTGGATTTTAGGATTCTTCTATTCTATTGGTATTTTAACAAATTTGTTTATTGAACTTTATGCATTTATAAGAGGTCTTTCTCTACCTTAGTTAAAAGACTATAAAAATATATGACGTGAATCAAACTCTATACATGTTATGAATATTTTAATATATTTTGATTGTTCACTTAAGAAAATTTTTTCAAAGAAAAATAATTGAATGCTAGTGAAAAAATAAAAAATAAAAAGAAAAAATTATATGATATAGTGTTTAGTTTGTGATGATTTTTTATTTTTTAATTATTTTTATGATGTCACATGTAAGTTACATAAAAAAATACGTTAAAATTAACGATTTTACTAACAAAAAGTATTTTTTATACAAAATGGTGAAGTCCAAGGAGTTATTTGTACTTTTATAAAACTTAAGATTTAATTTGCACATGACCTAAAGTTAAATGGTGTTATATGTAATTTATCCTAAAATCTATTAGATTTCGTTAAATTTTCAAATCATATTAATTCTTATTTTATAATTTTTTAAATAAATAATTTGATTTACAAATAAAATCAAATCCCAAAATTTATCATTTCAAGACACATCCTTAAAGAATATCTTATATGTTATATTTGGCGACAAAATTATATCAGAAGGCTAAAATAAAAATAGAGCCCCAAAATAATTCTTTGCTGAAAAACCAAACACGCACGAAATGCTCCAAGTGAATCGCGCTGCCCATAATCAAAATACTACTTTGAATCGATTGATACAGGGTGAAACATATGAGCAATGAATATGCAGATGGCTATATACTTACAATAATTCTACAGATTGTACAAACAGACGCTGTGCACACTATTCTACTTAAATACACCCACAGAGTTTCTCAGTTTCCAATTTATGTCCCATTCATCCAAGTATGCAACCTCAGGGATGCAATCAACTCTGTTTTGTTAGCTACCTGCATCACAATGCATTCCAATGAACTCATGCTGAAGTTAATTAAGGCGATTAACGAATCCTCATGTTAAAAGGAATAGAAAATAACTGCTATTATACTATCAGTGTCATACGCCTTCACAATTATCAAGATGATGATATCATTATAGTTCCTAGTTTGACCAGAATATCATGGCCAGTTTCTTATCATGCACTGAGTTAATTATGCAGATATGGACTTGTTTACTTTCGCTTCCGATCCCTATCAAAAACCAACCTCCTATAATACGGTCGTGGCAAAGTAGTATATTAAAATTTCACCAACAGCAATTCTCATGTATCATGCTGCAAATTAACAAAGTCAAAAACCATCAAATAATGCTAGAAAACAGCAGCAGCAGTTGCGCAAAGTTTGTCAACACCTAGTTTGAGACAATAATAAAGATTAGCAGGAAGCTGATAGGGTTGAGCTCTAACCTGATTAGACTAATGACTGCAAATGCGTTAACATGTAGACTTGTGGCATTTCTAAGTTGCAATATGACCGATTCAGGCTGAACCAGGTATAAAAATGGATATCTGCAGTGCAAACTTGAGGGTCTCAGACAGCGAATGTAGAGAACTTGTTATAAGCATACATAAAATGATTTTGCCATATGCAATTGGCAACATTTATTCACCGAAAGGACAAGAGTGAAATGAAGAAAAGATTAAAAAAAAAAGGATCGAACGATAAATACGTCAAGATAGGTAGAATAATTAACGGCCACTTGCGCACCTTACAGTATAAAATTACAGCCAAGAGCATGAGAAATTGGCATCCTGCATCTCTATTCTTCATCACTGAATCTGTCATAAACCAATTGACCACATATATAAGTAAGGCAATGCACTCCACCTTGCACTTCAGGGTTTAAATCAGGCAATGACTATTTTCCTGCCTTTATAGGAGAGATATATAATAACAATTGAAGACAGAAAGCACAACCTCCATTTCCCACCAAGCCCAATAATTGACCCAAAATCATCTCAGCAATAACTTTAGAGCGTAATTAAAATGACAACATCAAAGTTATGATTCTTAAATCTGGAGAAGACATTTAAATTTTGAGATCGAAGTAAGTGTAGGAAAAAGTCATCATTTATCACAAAAGATTGTTGCTAGAAAGGAGGGGGCTTACGCTTACGTTACCGCCACACCCCAGAAAGATTTCCTTTTGTGGGAATATCAATATCATCAGGTGTGACGATTAGCGAAGGAAAAGCCTTTCCTTCCATCTCCAAAACCAAATCCTTAGTAGCTTTCTGCATGCCAAACAACACGTTCTGCCAAGTATTCACTCTGGATGGTGCCTTGAGATTCAACCCCACGTTCATATCCGCCAAATCCTCCTTCTCCACCATAAGCACCTCCTCTGGCTCTGCCCCGTCCAACATCCAAACCAAGCACCAACAGAAACCTTTCGATATCTCCGAATCGCTGTCGGCTCTGAACCTCATCCTCCCACGCTTGTCCATCGCCGACACCAACCACACTTGAGTGGCGCAACCCGCGACTCGGTTCTCCGGCAGGCGAGCCGACTCCTCCAACTGGGGCAGCAGCGCCGCGTAATGCAGCAGCCGTTTCACTCGGTCGATGGGCTCCGAGATAGAGTTGAATTCCGAAGCGAGCCAGTTGAGCTTGTCGGCGACGACGGTGGCGCCGGAGGCGCCTACAGTAAGCGCAGTGGCGGACGCCGTTAAGCGGGAGCCATAAAGTCTCGGGCTTTGACTTTGAGCGTCCAATTTGCGCGTGGAATTAGCATCGGAAGAAGACCTGCAAAGGCATTGAAGCGAGTGCTTTCCATGGATATTCTTATTGCGGAGTTTCAATTCCGTGTACTGTTTGAGGCTAAAGTTATTATCTTTCGACAACTTGCTCGTCACTGAAAAAGCAGGAGGTTTGTTTAACAAGGTTGCAGTTGCAGTTGCAGATAACATTTTTTTTTTCAGGTCGAAGAAAGAAAACTAATCGAGTGAGGCGGAAAATGGGAATAATTAATCAGATTGAGAGAGAGGAAGAAGTAAAAGAGGTGGAAGGAGAGCCACAAAAAAAAAAAGGAGAAATGCGCGATCAACAGGCAGCGAGGGGCATGTATTGAAGAGAAGCTGAGCAAGTAAAGCGGAGATCCAAGAAGAACGCACGGTCAGCTCCCTCTCCGGCGCATGTGTGTCTCCATCCCTGCGTTGGTGACGACGAGACAGATATATAAGGAGTACATCATAGCAGAGGAGAGAGAAAGGGAGAATTCCAAATCAGCACCTTCCTATTAGTGCCTTGCCTGCACGCAAAGAATTTATTGCATGAAAACTTTTTAATCTATTTATTTACATTTTGATATTTTATTTAAAATTTTAAATTACGATTACATTACGACAGTTAATATGGTTTGTAATCACGTGATCTGTCTATAATTTAAAACCAAATTTCATCATAAGTGATTAAAAAATTTAATTCTCAATATATCATTAATTATTTTAATAGTTTTGTTAACAAACACAAATTAAAGAATAAAAAATAAAAACTATTAAATAAAAAATAAAAATATTTAATATTTTAAAAATTTAAAATTTATTTAATAAATTTAATAAAATATAATAAATATTATTTTTATTCTTTAACTGTATCTTAAAAACACATGTTAATAAAAATTTTATTTTAAAAGAATAATTTTATATTTTTATAATTCATCTTTTTAATAATTTTTTAATTATTAAATAAAATAAATATTAAATATTTTTTAAGTTTTTAAAAATATTAAATATTTCATAATTTTTATTTAATACTTACTTTATTAAATATTTTTTAAAAAAATTTAAAAAGATATAATATTATTTTTTTAAAAAATAATACATTTATCAAGATAGAATTATTAATGTTATTTTGTTAAATATATTTTTTAATTATTTAATATTAAAATATTAAAATATAAATAAATAAAATATAATTTTATGTGATACTTTAAAAATAAATAATAATTTTTCCTATAGCAACCACTAGTCACTCACCAAAATTAATATAAAATTAAATGAATTTCGCGTGATATAATTGACTTCAAAATGGATTGAAAAAATAAGTAGTAATTTTTTATTTTATATTTAAAAAGTTAACATTTGTTAATTAGGAGAAGAGAATTTGGACATGACTTCTTGCTTTTAGTAGAGAATTAACACAGGAGTTATTGCTCAAATGACAAACAATTAGAAAGTTTATTCCATAAATTTTAACTAATAATATGCATTTAATTACTCTTTTACAATAAGAATTTTACCTGTAATTAAGGTAATCGATGGCCTGATTTGTTTTTGTTGGATTAGTTGAAAAAATATAAGAATATTTGAATTTAGCTTGAACTAGTAAAATCTTTAAATCAAATCAACCCAACTCAATTACTACAATTAAAAAATTATTTATTTTTAACACGTCCCTTTCACAAGACTTTAATGACAATTTAAAAATATGAGTCTTTAATTGATTGAATGGAGTACTTAATAATATTGTGATAAATAATGTCTATTTAAAAATTTTTCTTCACATAAGAGTTTTTTTAATTTAAAATATGAATAATGTGGAGACTTATTTTATATTATGTTAAAGTTCATTAAGAATAAAAAGGGACAAAAATCGAATTCTTTGCAACTTGATAAAATAACTTGTTTATGAACGTTGTAGAGAAGCTGGCATCGCAAAATAAGATGATCCTTGACATAGCAGGAACGTACGATTGATAGCCTAATCCTTGTTTCTTAAGGATGAACTTATCCAAAGAATTGAAGTTTGATTCTTCCAATGTCTTCTTGTTGCACTTGTGTGCCCAAGAAAAGAAATTAATGGCAAGCTTTCTATTCCTTGAAAGATAAATTATTGTCAAGTCAATATGCATTATTTGGCCCAAGTTAATGTCAAACACGGGGACAAGACTTTTTCTCTATAGGATACAGAAAGACAAGAAGAAAATGATAAGGTGTAGAAAAAGTATATGGATTTTTGCTACTTCCAACTTGCGTTCGGCTGTGTTTTCGTTAGCCAATCTTGACCGGGGCAACTTCAATACAATATTATGCTTGAGAGATGATAATATGGAAAAACTTGTACCAACAAAAATAAAACAAACTTTATCTCACCAAACATTTTTGTTGCCTTACACAAAACAATTATTTTTCTATTTTTTCTTCCAAAATTTAATTCTATTAAAAACGTAAGGTAAACACAAATTTTCAAAGAATAATAATTTTATAGGAAAAAAAAATATATATCTTTTAAATTTTATGTCATTTGTAAATAACTCTTTAAACTTTAAAATTATCTTAATTAATACTTAAATTATAATAATGACACAAATTAACTCTTCCATCTACTTTTCATTTATTTTAAATTTTTTTTATTTAATTTAGAATATATGAAAAGTGGATATAATGGTTGATTTGTATAATTATTATAGTTTAAATACTAATTAAAAAATTTTTAAAGTTTAGAGGATTATTTGTAAATGATTCAAAGTTTAGGGGGTCTGAATACTCTTTTCTCTAATTTTATTCACTTTTTTTTTATTAAGTGTATTAAGTACAACTTGAATGCAATATTTTTATTTCAATTTACACATCACTTAAGTTTAACATAAATATTTATTGGATTTATCATTATTTTTACTGTAAATTTTAAAGTTTTGGTGTTTCAGCCCTTTTTTGCAATGATAAAAAATGAAGTGTTTGCTTATCTTTTTTTTACGAGTGTTTTTCTCATCAGCCTAATTAGAACCTTCCCATCCTCATGGATTATGGGAGCTTATGTGATTCTTCAATCCATTTATACTCTCTGTGGGAGTTTTAGGATTGAAATTTTGAATGGAAAGGCTTTTTTCAAACTTACATGATGCGTTGCAAGTAGTGCTAGGCTTTTAGTTAATAGAATATCTCATTTTTTTTTAATAAAACAAAAGAAAACGATTAGTTTATTTTTTTCTTTTTACTTTACAGTATTCTACACCACTTTTTACATTCACACACATGATAAAATTTGAATTTAACTTAGCTTTTATTTAGGCTCACCTTAATATAATCTATACAATTCACATTTTAACACACCACCTATTTTGCACCAAGTGATGTAAGGAAACATTTCCCTTTGACCGCGGAGGTGCAAATGCAAAACAAAAATCTTAAGTTAGCGCATTTCTAGGATTATTTTTCCGAAGGTGCAATGTCAATTTCTTTTCTTTTTTTGAAATCGTGACTACAAGCCATGTTTCCATGCAAATTGTGGCTGGCAGCAACTGAGTTTCATCATTTTCATAGCAGTCACAACTTGCATGAATTTGAAAAAGAAAAAATTAGGATTCATGAAAGCATGTATCCCAACCACAACTTATATGAAATTAATGAAACTCTTGCTACCAGCCACGACTTGTAAAAAGAAAAATTTTCACATTGCACCATGGCAGGAAAATAATTCTGGAAGTGCACTAACTTGAGAATTTTGTTTTCCATTTGCACGTCCGCGGTCAAAGAGATGATTTTGTTATAGGGGTGTTGAACCCGCAGTTCATTTTTTTTTTTAGTATCAAAAGGCTATTCTTTGACACGAGACAAATTTGAATTAGGGCATGGAAGGTAGATCATCATGTGGACTGTGGTGCACTATGAACTAAATGCAACCATTTGCAGAGTTTAGTTGCTTCTGCTGCTGCTAGTGCGATCTTTTGACTGCAGCACCATTCCAATTTGCTGTTCTTCATAAAGTTAGGCACCACCACCCAGTGCGTGCCTATTAAATGAAATGTGTTTTTTTCTCAGCGGCCAAGAGGCAGTCTTTATAAAGAGGAAAAGTTGGTTGATTTTTAATAGAGCCAAAAGTAAGTAAATAAATAAACCCTATACTGTAGTCTATAGACACAAAAACACACTGGTCTTTAGACAGAAAGCACCATGCGTATTTTCATTTTTAAAGTTGTTGTCCAATTGAAAATTTGAAACTGGCGTTTGAGAAAAAAATTAGAATTAATATACAAATATCATTGTTCTTCAGTTCTTCTTGTAAAACGAGTACGAACAAAGTTCAAATTCGACACTTATGAGAGCACTTTAACTTGTTCTCGTTCTTTTTATCCGCAAGTGATTGATTGTAGTGATTAAAACGCTGCAATCCCAAGAACACAAAAAACAAAAAAAGTTCAAATCCGAAATCACCATTTAAAAGAATGCTTTAACCGATGTGCTCTTGCATGAAGAAGTAAAAATTTCTTTCAACTTTTATTAAATTAAGAAAAAAAAAAGGCGTCAAAGAACTTCACAAACCCAGATTGCAAGAGAAGCCACCCAAGTAAGCCCCTGTAGCGTCCCTCATGAGGCCTCTACATGCTGCATGGTGATTGCCATGAGTTCACCGTGGTCCATCCCACCGGAGGGCAAGAGTCGAAAGACCAAGAGATCCATTCTTCATGCCCCTGTTTGTGAAGCTCCAGAACAGAGACTATGGAATTAGTAATGGTTAGGCTTTTAACCCTACCCCAGAGACTGTGGAATCAGTAATAGTTTCGTGCTTAAAATTTTCAAATATCAAGAAACCAAAATTTTGTGACAGAGTGTGGGTGTCATACAAATGGTTTTGGCTCGTTAGTGTCTCAATTTTCATTTATGCTAATCTTCTTCCTTCTCCCGAAAGAATCTAGCCAGAAAAAATGCAAATGTGTTTGAAATTATAAAAATTAAAATTAAATTAATTTGATTTAAATTAAATAAAATAAAATTAAAAATTCATTTTTATATTTAAAATTTATTATAAAAACTATGATTTAAATTAATTTAAAAATTAAATTTTATATTTTAAATGTAATAAATAAGAATTAAATTAATTTTATTTTAAAAAAATTTATATTTTTATCTTTTATTTTAATAAATTTTCTTTTTCATAAATTTAAATAAATTCTACTTAAATTTATTCAAATTCTTTTATTTTTAATAAAATTTTAAAAATAACTTAATTAAAATTTTTTATAAATAAAATTAAATCATGAAATTATTAATTTCAGTCACAGCCTTAGTTAAGCCGTTCTCCTCTTATTCTTTGTGGAGTGTACACTTCTTTCCATACATCACTTCTAGTTACACTACTTCCACTTAAATACTCAGCTTGTACTAGAAACAGAAAGAAACACCATACCATGGAGTACTAGCCCACCATTTTCGATCTGCAGTATCTTAGATTAATTTCCGCTACTCTTAGGAACAATAATATTTACCAGCTCAGACATCAACACAGCGTAACAGAGAAGCCCCAAGAAGGAGACTGGATACGTGAGATGGATCCATTAACATAAACAGAGAACTAACGGTATAATGATGATCAGATGTATTGAGCGCAGTGATAAAAACAGAGCTGGCAGCTGAGGCATGTTTTTAAAAAAAATGACAATAGTAAAAAAAGACACTAATATTATTGAGATCTCAGCACGAAATTCTATACCAAAAGTCCTATTATCTGGTGCAAACCAATACACAATTTCTACCATTAAAAACTAAGGACTTTTCCATTAAAAATCAACCAGCAAACTCTAATCAAAGAGTGACAATCCCAAATCCTCATCCTCCTCTTCCTCAACCTTTTCTTCTTTCTTCTCTGCAGCCGGAGCAGCCTCCCCAGCTGGGGTAGCACCTCCTGCAGGAGGAGCTGCTGCAGCTGCACCGCCTCCAACATATACTGCACCACCCACAATCACCTGAACAGAACAATTAACCAAGGCAATAGGCTTATCAGTGAACAATCATGTGGTTGAATCCAAAATTTCTGGCACCAAGGCAGAAAGACCATCATCCTCAGGTATTCAACTAGTATGTGCATAAATTATACTATCAGGTATCAAGAATGATCAGGTTATAGTGTTTAAGAGTCTTAACACACAATGCTCAAAATAGAAGCAAAACCCAAATCATATGAATTGAAAACAAAAACACAAGAAATACACCAACTGAATTAAACTTTCAGGTATCAAGAGTATAAAGAGTCTCAACACGCAACTCTCAAAACAGAAGCAAAACCCCAAATTATCTGAACGAAAAACAAAAACACACATTAAAAATAAAAGCTAATATAAGCCACATTAGTAATGCCTCAGCAGAGTTTAACGCACTAAATACACCAACTGGCATCTATCTCAAGATTCGGCTGGGTTGTCAGTGAAAAGTAACAGATATGAAAACCTAAACCTAAATAAATAAAATTTCTAAAATCACATCGCATTCCACACAAACGCCATAGATTCTAAAAAATCTCTGACTTTTCTATGTCCACAAAGTAGAATCAGATGAAACAAAACCATTCCCCAGCAAAAACCAACATAAAATCGGGCAATGCAGAACATTATGTCAGGGAAGAAAAAATAAATTCTAGAATATCCGAATTGAAATTTCATAGACAAGGAAAATGCAAAGAGGAAGGTAAAACGAATCTAAACCCAAAATTTCATTTCCGCTTAGGAAGGCATAAACAGAGGTAAAGGAAAGCGATAAGGAGATAGAGGCATATAGAAAGAGTACCTGGAAAACGGCAGAGGAAGGGGACACCGGAGAGAAAGAGGACTGAACAGCACCGGAGGAATCAGCGGCGAGAGCCGCCTGAACGAGCTTCCTTTGGAGGTCGAAGGTGGAGGGAGCAGAGGTCTCAATGTCGCCGGAGAGCTGCTTCGCGGCCCATTCGCCGCCGGAGCTGCGCAGGACGAATGTAAACACTCCCATGGCTTGTGCGTAGTCAAAGCCAAAACCTTTGCAGCCTCACTCGCACGGCGACGCCCATTGCACAGGAATTGCTTGTGTTTATGTATAGGAGAGATTTAGGAACCCTAATGCTTGTATAAAACTGAAAAGTCTATTTACTCCCTGCTCACTGTCTTATTCCACTGGTAACCTTGTGGCTAAGTTTGCAAAAGAAACATTTTTTTTTTTAAAGAATATATCTCTGTGTTCCAAAATGTAAATATATAGAAGTCTACTGATATTTTTTTGGTACAAGAAGTCTACTGATATGAATTATAATTAGTTAGCCCATTACTTAACTATGCAGTCAATTAATTGGTGTTAATTAATTATATAAATAGTACTTAATTGAG
The DNA here is from genome assembly GCA_019955255.1 of Castanospermum australe. Lineage (NCBI taxonomy): Eukaryota > Viridiplantae > Streptophyta > Magnoliopsida > Fabales > Fabaceae > Castanospermum > Castanospermum australe. The sequence goes on from NSJW01000002.1 coordinate 1,010,183, forward strand.
TTATTAGCTAATTATTGTAAAAATAAGATTAAAGATGTTTAGGTTAGAAAATAATAATTATTTAGATTAAGTCATTCTATATCATTATTCATATCATTTTTTGTACATCGTATAAATAGTGGATAGTATAATATAATTAGTTTTATTTATCTTTATATAATATTTGAATAAAATATTAGACAACAACTTATTCGATTAAAATAATTTTATTTATCATTAGTTGTATAAGATTATATAAGATAAAATAATTTAATATTTATTTATTATATGATAATGACTAAAATTATTTTAACTAGATAATATCTAATATCTTGTCTAAATATTATATAATGATAGATAGTATTAATTATAGACTAAACTACCATTTTGGTTCTTCAAAGATTTACTTGACATCAATTTAGTCCTTTAAAAATATGTGACATTAAATTAGTCATCTAAAAATTTAAAGTAACATCAAAATAGTCCTTCAAATATATGTAACATTAAATTAGTCCTCAAAAATTTAAAATAATATCAAAGTTGTCTTTTCAAATGATCATTTTGGAAGATTATTTTGATGTCACTTTAAATTTTTGGAGGACTAATTTGATGTCGTATATCTTTAAAAGGATCAAATTAATATCAAATATCTTTGAATGATTAAATTGATATCAAGTAAATTTTTAGATGATCAAAATAGTAGTTTAGTTATAATTATATTATACTATATATCTCTTATACAATGTACCAAACAAAGTCTAAGAATATGTTTGAAATTACAATTTTAAAATCAATTTGATTCATAAATAAATTTTTTGTTTAAAAAGATAAAATAGAAATTAATTTAATTTTATAATAAAATCTAAACATGAAAATTGATCTTCCAAATTAAATTAAATTAGTTCAATTCAATTAAAATCAAATTAATTCTTTTTTTTATTAGTTCCAAGCATACTCTAATAATTTATAATTTGGAAATTTTGGCCCTTTTATTTTATGTTCGGTTGGGTATTTAAACTGAGAAGTCATTAACAAACATACAGAAATCAAGGTGGGAACTGGTAATGTATCTCAGAAATGATACGAGCACGGGTGGAAGACATGGAGCTATTCCAATTGCTGCTAGTGACTTGAAAGAAAGTCTAATTTGGCTAATACAAAGCATGGGAGAGGAATACTTCTACTTTGTTAAATCAGGCTACAAAGTGAGTAGGCTGCACCCTCCACCTTTGTAGATTATAAATTTTGGCACTCCATTTGTCTTCCCAGTGGCCCATGGCAAAATTGTTTCTTTTTTTTATTTTTGGGTTCTCTAATTTCAGCATCAAAATGGGTTGAGACTTGAGAAGAGCTGAACTTCAACACCCCGTTTAAATGGAGTAAGCCATACGAGCCTGCATTTTAAAAGGGCTCGACAAAATTGTCTTAACCTGCATGTTTTGACGTGGACCCCAAAAAAAAAAAAATCTGCATGTTTTGAAGGGGATAGCTTATAACGTTAGAAATTATTTGTACAACACGAATAAGATTTTGTTTAGGGGATTTGAATCCGCTTCCATTTTTTTTTTACCAAAGGGCTGTACTTTGGCGTGAGGCAATATTTGTATGAATTATAGATCACCCAAAATGAAACAAATAGAAAAAAAAAAGACAATTCATTTTTCACACGATTGTGCATTCTAAAATAGTGTTCAAATTTGAGTCAGAGAGAATTTAATGTGAATACAATTAAATTTAGATGTTATTATGTTTATAAGTGTTGAATTAGTGTGCAAACACTATGTTTCTATAACACAACATATATAGCACAATTGGTCCAAAGGTCTACCAGATAGGTAAAAGACTCGAGTTTAAATCCCAGCCCTAACACCTCAGCTGAGAAATCCAGCTATTAGATGCCTAAGACAAAAAAAAGAAAAATAAACGGTACTTCTCTATATGAAAATGCATTTGTGAATGTTTCTAATTCCAAATTTCTTATGTAGGATTAAATGATTAATATTGGGAGGGGTTATTCTTTTTTTTTTTTTTTGCTAAATAATAGTAAAATTTTACTTAACATTTTTATAAACGGTTCAGATTATTCACGTCGCTCACATTAGATAGTTCTTATCTTTTATGTGTGCTTGGCTTTGTTAAACTTGTATTCTTTTGATAGTTAATGCTTGTTGAGATGAAGTGCATTATAAAATGTTACTGTCAAGGGTCAGTTCAAAATTTCCTTAAAAATGAAAATAAAAATAAAAAAACTTTATACAGAAAAACACATACCTAATTTTTCAACCCTACCTTTGCTTGATAGTAGTGAACACTTAAACTCTTGCCCTTTTAAAGTCACCATGTATTCATGTGGAGTAGTGGAGCACTACGAAGGAAGAACCAAAATGCATTATATGAGAACCTGCCAGTGCGATCTTTTGACAGCGACACCACTCGAATTTTCGATTCTTGATAAAGCTAATCGGTACCACCAATGATCACTCAGTGCGTGCCTATTAGGTCATGATTTTCTTTTAAAAGATAAAGTGTACTTTCTCACAGCAACCAAAAGGCAATCTTCATCCATCAGCCATGATCAGCCCTATTATTCTCAAACAAAACAAAGAGGCTGACTGTAACACAACTATCATTTACTTAATTTGTCTTACAAGTTGCCACTTTTCTGTTCTAATTTTACCCACTCAAACAAGGGAAGAGGGGTAGAACAGAAAAATTAAGGCTGAGCACAGCAGTGAGATGCATTTTTTTTTTTCTTTTTGGGAGGCAAACTAGTTGCAATTCAGAACAAATAGTGCACATCCATGTATTTCCACTGTTGTTGATAACGTCCCCTGCGTTATTGATATGTCCTTTCCACTCCACACTTCACTGCCCTCACAGGAACTGAATTCTCTGCCAGGAAGAACCTTAGCCAGATCTGATGTCTGTACAGATATCACCGTCTTCTGTTCACTTAGATTGAAGAAAGCAACATAGACTTCTCCTAAATTGAGATTAGAAAAAAAAAAAAACAAAAAACTAGGAGTTAGAAAATAATAACTTAAAGAAATTCCTTGTTGTGGCATGCTAGTTCACCCTCAACGTGATAGATGAAGATACCAACAGCCCCAATATGCACAATTGTAAGTTGGCTGAATTTGCTTGACAACTTTACAGTGTTTGGTAGCAACAGACCTTTTCTGCCCGTAGCAACCCAAGAGCGAAACCCACCAGAATTAATATCAGCTGCATGAATGACCAGCTTGCATTATGAATAATTTAATAAAATGGAAAAAAAAACATGATAACCTCAAGAAACTACATGAATCTCAATCATTCTAGAGCTTAACGTGGTACATATTAGAAAATTTCACCTTTGACAGACTCTACTGTTGCACACAGGCCGGAATAACTATTTACCAGGGTCCCATTAGGGTTCAGCTCCCACATCTGTTAAAGACTGCATAGATCAGCTTCCAACAGAATCCACAAATATTAAGAAAATACAAATCGAAAGGTTATCTCATGCAAGACATTGGCCAAGGCATGTGATATCTAGATAGGGGTAAAAATAATGGTATGCAAGGACAAGATTTATCATTGAATTATATCCACCACAGAGACGAATTGCAAAGATTACACACCCGCTAACTGCTAAAAAGATGCTTCAATGAGTCATGCACAGGAGTCTATCTCTAAGGAATAAGAGCCACATGCCACGCTTGTAAATGAAATACAGACTACAACATACCTGATTAGCATCCCAGCTGCAAGGTGAAAATGTGCCTCTCCTGAACTCTTTAGCAGTAAGCTTTCGTTTTGGAGAAGCATCCAAGCAAAATTTCACTCTGTTGGTCGCAACTAAATGATGTTTCCTTTGATGGTCCTCTTGATACATACCCTCTTCATCTCTATCAGTATCAATATAACAATTTCTGTAGTTAACAACAACGCAAATAATCAAATTGAAGTTAGACAAAGAACAGAGAAAGATAAAGCATAATTACGATGTGAAGCGAAGTTCTCTCTTGTGTAGGCAGAAGGGAGATTGATGCTTGTTTCCTAAACTCCTTTTCCAACAGATTCTTTCAAGATATTGGTTAATACTTTCAATAGACCAACCACTTGCCTTTGACTCAGTGCAGCCAGTGAGACCTAATGAATGTGTATATGATGTTTTCATTTCTTTTTTAGATCCTCTCATTTGCCCTCCAAGATCCTGATCTTCACTCTTCATGTTCTTCAAGCTTGTGATATAAGGAAACTGTCAATGCAGAAAAAAGTGATATGATACTAATCTGACAAACCAATTATTCCCCAAAGAAAATAAGTTAGATGTCACCTGCCTCCATATTATTTGAGCTAAAAGAATTAATCTCCAACAGGGTAGGATTTGTGATAAGATCATATGTTGCAGGATCAATCTTCCGCAAATCCCCCCCATACATGAGGGGAGACTTTGAAATAGACCACAAAGTCATCTGTGAGATAAGAATACACTCACTCAGAGTCTATTGATAATGCATGTACACACATTAACATAAATACATGCATATATAGGAAAGCAACTCAATTGTGCTTTTATGAGAATACCTGTGCCTTTTTCTCTTCTAGATTGAGGTTACTATATCTATGTGGACCTTCATTTGAACCTTAAATAAAAAAAGGGGAAAATCAGTTTTATAATCCACATTCCCAGAAGTAAATTCAAACAGCTCATAGCAATTATCTATGATATAAGACTGTAAACATCTTTTGAGTTTTCTAATTAAAAAGAATCAGTGCACCGGCAATGTCTTCATGCTAATAGAATAAATATATCTGCAGAGTATGCTTCACACTGCCGGGAGACTCTGGTTTCACACAAAAAATTATGTTTATTGATATGAAATAATAAAATGGACAGACGTAGAGGAAAGAGCAATGAATAATGAAAACATGAAGTAATTGGGTATACAAATACATTATTAATCACCAACCCATTCACAGTATGAGGGTCATGATATTCATACTGGAAAAAGAAGAATTAGCAGCACAGCCTTATTACCAGGATCAGTTAGCCATCCAAATGGTAGCATGTCCAAATCAGGCCAGGAATTCCCCATTAAACCTTTTCCTCCTATCATATTAGCAGAAGAAAAATCCCTGATCGAGAATTAAATTAACCAAAGTTATATAATACGGTGATGGAATAACAGAACACAGATTGAGAGGCAACATAATTGCAAGGTACTCAGAAGACAGATACAAATATCTTGAAATGAAATATAACAGCTTGATCACCTTGCTACATCAAAATGAGCTTTGACATCTCCCCATGTATCCCAGTCGTCTCCAGTTACACGATACATGTTGGCTAGTCCACTAACATCCTTGGCCATGGCTGGTGTTGCACTGGTTCCAGGAGACACAGAATACACAATGGGGCGATCAAACTCCTTGAGAACCTGGCATGACATGTCATATGGTAAGTATGACAATAAATCTTTGCCAAAATATTACTGATCTCAGTGTTGAAAATATGAGAAACAGAGAGGGGGAGGGGGCAAGAGGGAGAGGAAACTGCAGAATACCTCCGATACATAGCTTATTTCATTTAAATCCAAGTCATCACCAAAAACACAGTCATGTTTCACTGCAAGGAAAGCAGAAAATATATATATCAACATTACTGCCAAAGTATTGGCAGAAGTACAACTGCTTATATGCTCATATATGGTAATGCAAGTCTACAGTTTAGAGTCGATTGAGTCTTTATATAAAAACATCATGATTGTTATGACATGATATATGTTGTGATAGTGCATAATAAGTAAACTATAAATTAGTAGTCCAACTACCCAAATCAACATCCCACGCAGCATACTGCTCATAAAGGGATCTCAAAAAAGCTTTCCCAGCTCCCAACTTTGTATTTACACTCATGAAACCATGAGACATCCACGCACAAGCCCTTTCCGGGATGGCTATGTCTTTTGCATACCACACTCGACCAGATTCTTGATAAGCACCTCCCTAAGAAATCGCAAGAGGAGGATATCAAAGGTCAGGAAGAAACTTTGGACTGAGGTAAAACAATATCCCCATATCTTTGCTGTTGTATTTTTAGATAAACGTATTACATAAGGCATCCATTACTACCAATTTGGAAGATAGCAATAAACAAATAGTCAAGTTATAGCAGAAATACAAAGCAATACCTTTGTTGTATCTAGGATAGGGGTATTTGCATTGACGGCTTGTGTGCTTATCCCTCTCATAACATGAAGCCCAAACTTTAAACCCATGTTGTGTACTTTATTAACAACCTCACTGAACCCGTTCCCATCTTTGGAAGAAGGCCACCTTCCTGGGTCAGGGATCATCCTCCCCCATTCATCAATCACATCAAATCCAAGAGAATCATGATGAGCACCCTCGACTTTCCTTCTATACCAGAGGTAATCCACCACAACATACTGCAAGGGTTTGAAGAATAGAAATCAAGTCTATATCTAATCAAAGTATTACTAACTTATTCAATAAGCTATAGTTCCTTGGAGTATCTATACCTCATATCCATGAACATGGAGACGCTGAGAAACTATTTCAGCATTCTGTAAGAATTCTTCTTCAGAAACTGTCCAGCAAAAGGAATCATAGGAATTCCAACCTCTTGGTGGGGAGCTAGCTCGCTGAATGCCACTCTCAGATATATTTTTAGATGACACGCTGAAATGGCAGAGTCTCATATATATTATGTTAGAGATGTCTCTACTTATTTGTCTAATATCTCACAAATAACAACAGAACAAGGTCCCAAAGATTAACGCAACCCTAGGTTGCGCTTGGATATGATTGAACAGACTAGGATTCAATTTAAATGTAATTACTATCAATATTTTCTGCAATTAGTTTGGACAAAATTGAAGCTTGTTTATAGGATTTTAAATTCATTCCACACACACGCAGTGCAAAATTGAAGCTTGTTTATAACAATTCAAATTCATATTTACGATAATGAACATAATTGGTGGCATCTATACTGAGTTTCTACTTCTCCAAATTCATTAATCAAAGTTAACCAGATAGAGGCTTCCTGGAGTTGACTTCATGCAAGAAAGGGACCTAAAAGGCCAAAGTGAAATTATGATACTGATTTTCAAAGTTACCATAGTTATATGATTACCGATTACCATAAATTTTATATAAGGTAGCTTTTGTCATGTACTTAGTTAACATATACTATGTTTCAAGCAACACATAAAATCAGTTATCAGCCTTTTAAGAAACAGCATAAAACTTCCATGGGCTTTAGATTCAACCGTTCAATTAATCAGAAACGATCAGCTAAGCCGCGGAATTACTGATCAAGCACACCTTCCAATGTCGAGAGTGTACCGTGAAGAAACATGGAAGCGAAACTGGCAATCAACTAAATGAAAGGAAGAGCAGAAGCAGAAGAAGATTCCATGGTTGCTTACATACCTCTGAAAACAGAGACCAAGGAAAACGCAGAGAGAGATGGGGTAAACGGAGAAACACTTCATGGTTGCCGGTGCGGCTGTTCCACCAATCAGTTCAACTCAGTTAAATACTAGTAAATCTCCACCTAATAAATTGGAAAAAAATAAATAATAAATAAATGGAAAGAAAAAGTAAAGATGCGTTGTGTTGTCAACCACATGCCCATTACACATAGCAACATAGTGATGACGTTTATCCCTTCACTTACTTGAATACATTTGCACTCTTGGGCGCGTAGCATATTTTCCTTGTCGCGACATGGCAGGAACCATTACGCTGACGCAGTCCCAATTCGGAAACACATTAATTTAATTACTGGATTTTCTCGGAAACCTATCTGCTACTGCTACTGTTACTGCTGTATTTTTCAAATTAGATTTTGGATAAAACTCGAAAGTGAGTGTGTGTCAGCGACACTTGTTGATTGGATGATTCCTCGTTGCAGAAAAATTTTGTGTATTGTAAATTGGCGTAACGGAGCAGGGGAAAAGGAAAGAAAGAAAGAGAGATACTATAACTTTTACGAGTGTTGTACGAGGTAGGTTTCACACATGCAATCTCGTTTCATTGGCAATCTAGTTGAGGGAACTCGACATCAGATCAAGCACATCATCTTCGCAGGTAAATATGTCTAGAGAAATGCGGGGGCAATCGCGAGGACGTGGATTCCTCCGTCCTATATACTGCTACTAAAAGTTATGATTGAGAGATTGAAAAGAAATAAAAATGAGTGGTTACTAATTTGAATGGAATAAAAAAATAATACATAGAATAAAAAGATATATATTATTTTATTATTTAATTGTTTAATGAAAAGAAAAGAATTTTTTTTTTATTTTAAAGTTATAATATGAAAAATAAAATAAAAAGATTTTAAGTTTTATTTTTTAATTTTATCTAACTAAATTACTATATTAGTTCTTAAAATTTTATATTAATTCTTAATATATTTTAATTCTATTTATGATCTCTAATAAATTATTTTATTATTTAAGTTAATTTTAAAAAATTTAAAAATTAATCATATTAATTTTTAAATAAAGACTAATTTAAATAACAAAATTAATTGTTAAGGATCATAATAAAATTTAAATCTTTCATAAACTAATACAAAATTAATAAAAAATTTTAAGAACTAATTTAGTGATTTAATCATTTTATCTTCATATAAATTAAAAAATCATTTTAAAAAAGAATAAAATAATAATTTAATTAAATTTTAATAATAATTTTTTTACCTATATTATGTCATTCCTTCCTTAATCCCCAATTTAGAAAGACAACAATTTGAGATTTTGAATAATAAGTAACGTCATGAAGTCTCTCCATTATCATTCCACTCTTTCATTTTTATTTTTTTTTAGAGTTCTAAGGAGGCCCATATCAGGACCTAAGGGGAAAGGGGAATGGGACTTGGGGGGATCGAACCCCCAGCATACCCCCTGGTTAACTCTCGAACATTCATTCCGTTGTATTTACCATACCATACGCTTCCACTCTCCCTTACTTGCCATTCATTAATTTCATAGACATTGGATGGATGATATTAAAAGTGATTAATTGTTATCCCGTTAAATCCGCTTATTAAATGAAACGATTATTGATCATCACATATTTGTCTCAATCATTTATATTTACTACCATTCAACTAACTAGAAAAGTCTTCGTAGTTAGATTAGGTATTATCATAGTCATGATTTCAATATAAATGAAGTTGTTAGTCAGCTTTAGTCCATAACCCATTAATAAAATATTCTCTATTATTTCCTCTATGTCTTATCCCACCGTTTGGGCTGGAGAGTTTCCAAAACATAAAACTCTCTTTATTTTGGCGTCCTTCTCTTGCCTTTTTGTTCCCTCTATTCCATCGTTGTTCACCACCGAATAATTCTCCCTTCCGACCATTTTCTCGAGAAAATAATGACATCATGAACCTAGATCTTATCCGTTTATCTAAGAAGACAATCCACATTTTTTTGTTATATAACAAATTTCAATATTTCAAAATCTTGGAAAGCCTCGAAATCGTCCTCCCGCACATTTTACCACAAAGGGCTCGTTCATAATTCATCATTAAAACAACAAAAGAAACCTAGCAATTTGTATATTCATTAATGATTTACACAATTTTCTTAGTACAAAAAATATCAATTTCTGTCCAGGATTGAAGAGGAGGGTGGGGTGGGGGTGCTACATGTTAGATGTAAAGACAAGATCCAAACTAGTGTCAGGGCAAAGAGAATATGACAACCTTTCATAAAAATGAAAACCAACAGTCAAGTCTCACTTCTGCAGGCCATTATCTCCGCTCTACATTTCATAACGACTTTCCCTCCCCACCTAAAACCGCAGCCAAGACTCCCACGTTTACCAGTGGGCAGCACTCGTAATTTAGATGGCACTTTCTTGGAAATGCATCTTGAGCAAAATCAGTGTAAAACTTCTATCAACGAAATTTGCTGTAATCAGGCTTTACACATGCAAGGAGTTAGAGGGTTCTCCCAGAGGTCATAGTTTGGGAAAGTCTCTTCTGGTAGTCCCGTCCGGGTCTGGTGAGTAACAACTACATCTTCTACAAAAGATGCCCAACCCATGTATGGGTCCCCGAAAGACTTGGACATTAGTCCTTTGTCAGGCTTAATTGATTTTAGACGGTGACCCATGTACCTACGGGCCCCAATGATCAGCTTGGCAAAGTTGCCTCCATGGGTCATCACAAATACATCTGACTTCAAGCACACCAAGAAGTCAAGAGCTGCAAGGCTCGTCACATGCTTTCTGAAACCATCTAACTCCTCTTTAGTTGCCAACTCCTCCTTCGTAACCTGCCAACAACAATGAAAAAGACTAATTGCATGGGAAAAGAATCAAAGGAATTCATCTGTGAATTTACAGTGGAATATAAATTAAATATATTAACTTGGTTAAAACGGATAAATAAATGTATGCAGAGCAAGAACATTGCACCACAGCCTGATAGCCTCAACTGAGATTAGAATCCCATGTCATGACATCACTAATATTAACTACATGACCAAAGCATGTGGTTTTCATTAAAAACAAACAAACGAACAAACATTCAAAATCCTTTTAGGACTTACAAGGCAGTAACATGCTTATCTTTTATAATTCACATGGTAGTGGAGAAGTCTTACCAGATTAGGGAACATATTCCTCAGTGGAGCCATCCGGTTCTGTCCACCATACACTTGTCCAGAAGCCACATAAATTTGAGTTTCCTTTGGATAGCCCATAGCCCGTAGAATAACAGCCACTTCTCCAGGCTCTAGAGGACACCGTCCTTCTTTTCGCTTCTGCAGAGCCAATTGCCACAGGTGGGAACCATTCTGCATTTTCAACCAAGAAAAGGTGACCAAAGTGCTCCAATTGAAGTTTCCTAGGGTCTCATTTTGAAATAAAAATTTAGTAGTGTGACACCTTATACCGTCGAGGCCACTCCTTTTTTCTGTACTCTGCCATTTTAGCTTTCTCCTCTCTTGTCCCCACAAAATCACAGAATGATAGGCCCACCATTCCTTTCTCAAATCTTAGATGCAGAGCCCTGTTTATGGTAAAACTGTTAATCACTGACACTGGAAAAATGATACCCAAATTCAGCTTCAGCAAGATCTTGATAAATGCCACATACATATAAGGATTTGAACTGCCTGTTCGGTTTCTCATCCTTGATGCTAGTAAATCAGCCATCTGCTCTATATCAGGAAGAAATTTCAGAGCATGATAATTAACCCTACATCTCAACCTGTTGATTTCTGGAGGAACATTGTCATATCTGAAACAAGAAAAGTGATGCCATGACAACATAAACATATAAAGAAAATGGTGGGGTGTAGCATATGTATCATCCTTTGCCTACCCCAGCCGATCAACAAAAGGTTTTAGAGCCATAATCTTCTTCTCCTTGATTCGGGGCAGAACATTGTCAATGTAAAATTGTGCAGGTGCATATTTTGGAATGTTTTTTACAGTCCGTCTGAAAGACAAAACACATTTTTACTTTGTTTGTCAAGCCAATTGTGACCAAACAGCAAGGCATCAATATCAATTATCTAACACCAAATCTCAGAATGATCTAGGTTGACATCATTGGTAAGCATTTCCCAAAGCTAAAAGAAATATGTCAAAGTTAAATATAATACAAAAGACCAAGAAATAGACAAGACATTCACTTTGTGAACTTAAAAGGTCCTATCTGGCTAATCCCATTCAATCATTTGCCTGAATTTTTACCTCCATAACTATTCTGACAATGAACTTTCTTGTACATGTCCAAGCAAATATTTAATGCTAAGACAACTTTGTCTAGAGGTATATTTGGCCAACTTCATTTCCTCTCCACAGCCTAGTTTTATGACAAAACTAATTCATTATTAGACTATTAGAAGCCTGGGGAAAAACATTGTATCTTCCCCTTTCTCTGTTCATACACAATCCCTCATTATCATCAATTTAGGATATGCTTAATGAACAAGTATTTAAACTCATCATTATTATGCTATTGGGTCACAGAACCCAGAACGTCAACCAAAACCTTATATAAATAGGTCCACAGATGAAGCAGAAAACCAACATGATACTGGCTCTTGACATATTTATCCATCTCTTTTCAAATTTTTTAAAAAAAAAATCCATCTCTTATAGTAACTTGGGATTTTTATGTTCAATAGATTCAGATAAAAAACACAGGAATCTATCAAACCTGATACTAGTAAATAGCTCTGATTTATCAGTAAACCATTCAGGGATATCACGGACAATGCGAACATCATCCTTCAGGTAGTCAATGAAGTGGTCCACATAAAAAATGTCTTCAAATTTCCTGCAATCATGTAATGTATCATTGTGATCAACAAGGAGGACGGTCATTGGAATCTTTCATATAAGACATGTAATACATTTTTACTAGAGAGAAAGGAGAAAAGTAAAAACTAGGAGAGGATAAGATGTCCTCCAAAACAATGAAAATTAGATACAGGAACATGAAAAAAAAAAAAAAAACAAATGCAGCAAGGCTACCCAGTCTCTCTCCATATCCAAGCAACTCGAGTATGCAAACACTGCACATTCCATAAAATTTTAGCGTCCTGGTTTTTACCAAAGCCTTTATAACAAATAAAAATTGTTCCAAAGTGGAGAGGCAAATACAATGCTTACCAAGAATCCCAAAAACATTGTTCCAGAAAAACAGTAGCTGCCTTACAATGCAAAAATAAGTGGTCTAATACTTCTAAGCCAGATATGCACAAAACATATATTTGGAGAAAGGGCAATGTGAGGCCTACGAATCTGCAAAAGTCATTTCTATTAATCCTGTTAAGTACCGCTGTCCAAACAAAATATTTGACCTTATACGGAGCTTTGGACTTCCAAATGGGTGAGTCAAGAAGGAAATTTTGGATGTTAGAAGAAAGAGAAAGAAAATGAAAGAAGGATTTACAAGAAAACACACCAGAAGAGTCCAAAAGCCGGAAACATATTCTTTTGGATAACTATTTTTTTAATTAAAAAAAAAGTTAAACATTTCACACAACTGATGGATATTGTAATAACTTTAAGCTTGTTTTAATTGAGTAAAAGCCCCTGTAGAGGACTATGATGTCATATGATAGTGGTGATGTAATATTTCATACATGTGCTTAGCAAAATGGAGTAACATCTAAACTTATCAAAACATGAGAAAACTTTTGGAAAAGGGATCTCACGTTTGGTCTTTCCAAATCTGGTCCTGCTTCAATACAGGTAAAATAAGAGTGGCATTCATTATTTTTGCCACAGCCACTGCGTTGCATATCTGCATTTCGAAATATGGGCCAAAGTAAATCATTAACAGCCAAATATTATAATAATTCCTGTTACAAAACTTTCCGCTGACTGTCATACAGCTCATTTTAATGTACAAGACAGTAGAATTAGCATCACGGATCAAATGCAACACTGAACTTGCATCAGAACCAACTTTAACAGGTAATTCTAGTTGTTTTGCTAGTGCACCAAATTGGAAACAGTACAGTGTTGAGGCAGCACTCTTATACCGGATAAGAATGCAGAGGGTCGTTGAAAACATTACTTGGGTATCAATATCTAGATTTTATATTGTTATATTAGTCTCTTTAATTGATTCTATCTAAAAAGTCCATTGTGTTTTTTCCATAAAAATGGCCATGTATGAAAATACTGTCCTTAGATTATTGTTTTTCTTCTTTTTAATTATAACAGACAGTTCAAAGCACATAAGGCCCACATATTGGAGTATTGGACAAAAGGTATAAAAAATTTATCCAACTAAAGTGTACCAGAGAACTGACAATGCAATGTATGGACAGAGAAAGAAAACAAGCAAACAATAAAATGCAAAATCCAAGGTACAGAATTTCAAAAAAGGAAAATAGTCTAGAGCCTATCACAATTGAAAGACTTAACTCATACCGCAATTCTTTGCTGATTTAGACCACCTTCGGCATGGATGAATATATAACCATTTGTTTCATTTTCAGGAGGAACCTCTACATGGAGGTATAAAAAAAGTATTATTAACAATAGCAGTAGTATTAGTAACAGGGGAATATTACATTAAGAAAGAAATTAAAAAAAAAATATTTGCAGACTACTTCATAGTATATAGAAATAAAAAAGAAATTGAGGATTTTATGACTTTTTGTTTTGTTTTTTTTTTATAATGCTAAATAAGGGAGAGGGTGACAAGAAAGTTGATGGATCCACTCACTTCATTAACAAAGAATTGCATTGCAGTGATAACTAAAAAGTATCATCATGGATTAATCCAAATATCTTTCTGGGGATTCTAATTACAGCTATTGTTGACAGTTTGTTGATGCTACTGAAAAATGCAAAATAGGTTAAATTGTCCTGATTTATGAATGAAAATGTTCATCAGATTATGTCCCTTTTGTCATGGCTTGCAATGCTGATGAGATGGTAAGTATATAAATATATTAAGGGACGGAAAAACCCAATGAAACCTGATATAACACCATCCCGGCGCTCAGCACAAGGCTTCCAAGATGTCGTTGATGAGTAAGGATTTTCCCAAAGAGATGGTGATTCTTTAACCTAAAAATTATACCACACGGGGTATGTGAATGGGAAAAAACACTATTGAAAAATATACAAGGAGAAATGAATGGCCAAAATGACGGTCCTTGATAACTTACGTGCGGGCAGTGAAGAACAATCCCATCTTTTTTACACAAGTAAGGCGCATTCTACAGTAAAATGAAGCCGAAATTAGTGGTATAAACTTGTAAAGAGAATAAGATATTTGACCGCATCAGCTGAATTATTTCTGTATGGAAATAATTACATGCATTAATTGGACAGCTACTCAAGTTAGGAAAAGCTGAATACTACCAAATCAAAATCACGAACAGCCTACTTGGCTGATTTCACGTTAATTCAATTCCAGATAAACAAAATAACACGACACGTAGTGCATAACAAATGCAATTTCAGATAAACAAAAGCCAAACAATGCAGACAATTACATGGAAATCTCATAATGTAGAGCGCAACAGGAGCATAACACTAACCAATTTATTAAGGATTGAGAATACTGAGATTAAACCGACGAGAAGTAGAAAGAAGGCAAAAAACAGAGAGATCCTGGAGTTCTGCGGAGGAACCCTAGCCTCGTCGTTAAAGAAGGAGCATAGATAGTGGAAATGTGACCAGAGGTTACGGTCGCGATCCTTAGAAGAGTGGCGATCGTGCTCGTCGTCGTCGTCGTGGAGCTGGTTGTCCGGGATGAGAGGCGACGAATCGCCGTCGCGCTTCATCGGAGAAGAACAGGCTCGGCTGCCGAGTGAGGCGGAGTGCCTAAGCTCGGCCATGGCACGCTTCGGACTGTGAGGCAGATTTGCGACTCGTGCTTTTCCCGATGGAGATGGAGTGCTCTCCACTTGACTATCGCATCCGCAACCGGAAGGAACCTTCTCTTCTCCTCAGTTAGTCGATGTGAAGTGAATTCAGATCCAACTGTCTGTGCTTTGTTTTGTTGGGCAATTCTTTTTCCCAAGGACTGAATATTTGTAAAAAAGGGGCTCATTTGGACTTTAAAAAAAACTTCCCTTTTTTTATATGAGTTTTTTTTTTTTAATTTTTATAAAATATACAAGTTTTTTATGATTGAATATTTTTTGGTACAGTGAAAATAATTAAGATCTAATAAATTTCATGATTGATTATAATATTTGATAAGTATTTTTTTATATATTTGGGCTGTTAATTTATGTTTTAAAAAATGTCTTTTTTTCTAAGAAGTATAAACATTTACTTTTAAAAAATTAGTGCTAAAGGCTTTATTTTTTAAGAAAAAACTCATTTAAATATATTAAAATTTTAAAAAGTATCTTTTAAAAATGTCTTTTCTTATCAAGAAAAAATATCTAAACCAATACTAAGAAAAATATACTGTTAGAGATTTTTATATATATATATATATATATATATATATTATAATTATAATGTGTGGTGCTTTTATTTTAATTATATTTATATATTGAGGTATTGCTATGGTATTATAATTTTTTTTTAAATATTATTATTTAAGATTTTCTTGAATATTTATTTATTGTTATTTTTAATAATAAATACTTCAAATTTAAAAAGTAAAAGCTACAATTGATAAATATTTAACAAATCAGCTTAGATATTAGTATCTAAGAAAAAAAGATAAACACTAGAATAATTTCTTAAATTTTATTTAATTTTATTAAAAAATACTTTACAAAAAAAAAATAATATTATTATTTCGAATAGAAAATAGTCTCACGTCAAAAGAGTGTAGGAATACTTAATAAAAAATAAAGGTTTAATTTTTAATATATTACTTTTTTATTTATTATTTTTTATTAAATTATTTTAATTACTTAAAAAAATAATAATTTTATACTTCTTAATTCATTTTTTTAATAATTTTTTTAATTATTAAATAAAATATGTATTAAATATTTTTTTATTTCTAATATATTAAATAATTTATTTTTTATTTAATACTTATTTTTATTAAATACTAAAAAAATATTATAAAAAAATTAAAAATAATATAATATTGATCAAATAAAAAAATATTAAATATATTTTAAAATTTTAAAATATTAAATATTTATATTTTTTATTTATTAACTTAAGAATACATGTTAACAAAATTTAAAAAACAAAAATAAAAAAATTATACCAAATATTATTACAAAAATTAAAAATAATTTATTTATATATTATCACATCATTAAAATATTTAACTTATATAAAATGTCCTCGTTGAGTGGGAGTCCCCACTAGAGCTATCGGAGGAATATTGCTTTGTGATGACAGGGGAGTCTTTTGTAGTTTGTGTGTGTGTTTTTTTTTTTAAGGCTTGCTGGCCTTCTTCTAGCAAAAAAAAAAAATGTCAAATTGGTTAAATAAAATGATAACAACTAATAAGAATTAATTCAATTGATAGAATTAAGTAATATTTATCTTGATTTAAATTTTTGTTGATAATTTATTATTAATAAGTGATTTATAAATATTATTATAAGTTATTATTAAGATTTATAAGTTATAATATATATTAACGTGTATGTTTGATTTTGTTTATTTTTTTTAAAAAATGTAATTATAATAATATTTTAATTATAAATTATTTAAAATATAAAATAAATTAATTTAAATATATTAAAATAGAGTGATATTCTCTTTTTTTTTTTAATGATAACGCCACTTTCTTTTTTCTTAAAAAATTAGTATGCTAGTGAAATTTCTATGAATAGAAAAATAGCGACATCTCAACAATTAACAGTTAAAGTCAGTTAATTTATTAGCAATGCAAGTCAAAGAAAGAAGGGCAAAATGAAAAAAAAATTATATTTATGAGGGTTCAAAATTAAAATAAATACATATAAAATGCGGGGATCAAAACAAAAATTAGTGCGCATACGAAAAACAAAAATAAGAGAAAATAATCATCAATCACAAAATAAAAGTAAATAAGTATTTAAGTGATCAAAATAGCATTTCACTCTTTTTTGGTACAAAATAATATTTTACTCTATTTTTTCTTCCTATACACACTTGTATGGAACTTTAAATAGAGGGATGTGTTTCAAAAATTTTTAATAAGAGAAATATTTTCTATCTAATTATAATTTAAATTAAAAAAATTATATAATCAAATTTTTTAAAATTTTTTAATAAAATAATTTTACATAATAAATATATATTCCTATCACTCTATTTCATACAATAATTATATATTTTTGTCTCTTCTATCTTCTCTCATTTTAAAAACCGGTTTGGCGGTGCGGCTTGGTCCGTTGCAGCTTGCCCATAAAGAGTGGCTAACCCATCACTATCAGGCATCAGCTCATTTATAGGCTTAGCGAGGGTTTAAGAAGCCGAGAAGAGCACTGCGAAGCAGCGGTAGTCGGAAAAAGCGGTAGCTGTGGCTGCTGATCATGGCGGAGACGGTGAGGCTTCGTCTGGTGTTCGAGGACCGGCACATGCTGAGCAAGTCAAAGAAGAAGGAAGGGCTGAAGCGAAGTTGGGTTCTGCTAAAATCCCAACTCAACACCATCTCCGATCTAGCCTCTCATCTCCACCACACTTTCCGCCTGCATCGTACTTGCCCTGATGGCATCATCCTCTCTGTATGCTCTTTACCCTTCGTCCCCAACTGAAACAATTGAAATCTATTGATAATGAAGAAACAACAAGGCATAAGCAAAGATTCTAGCTGTAGGGCATTTTACCAATTGTTGATTTGGCGATTAATTAATACTGGAGTGCAAGCTGTGATTGGCTTTCAGTGGGCTTGGTTTAACTGAGTTGTTGAAGAATTGAGAAAGTAAAGCATATTGGGCATGTTTCTAACACTTTACTGGCAACTAAATTGAACATTGTATAAGCTTGATTGAAGCTAGTCTTAATTTGTTGATTGTTCACTCGTTTATCCGTGTAATTTGATGATTGCAAATGTCCATGACCAATATTCCATTTTTATTTTGAATGCAGATGGATGGCTTTGTTTTGCCACCTTTTGAGTCAACTTGTATTTTGAAGGATAAAGACATTGTCTGGTCAGTTTCTGATTGAAATTTTCTCTATATTGCTGTCATTACAGTTTTCCCTTACTGTTTTATTATGTGTATATGTGACAGTGTGAAAATAAAAGGAAGCATATCAACTGATAATAAACCTGCAATGCTGCCATCTGCACCCCATGGACATCGATATGTAGAGCTTCCGAAACTTCTCACAAATGAAGGGTTTCAAGAGGAGAATGGAGGATACAGAACCACGTCCCAAGAGGATGACAATGACCAATTTGAAGATGCAGTTTATGCGGTATCTAAATCAGATGGGGATGCAATCTCAAAAAAAAGAAAAGCATCAAAGAAGCTCAAGAGCTCGAGGTTTGTTTCCTCAAACTTTTTAAATTGTTATTAAACCTCCAGACATGTAAGAGTTTCAGCATTATTAAAGGGATCTTTTTCTCTTAGTGTTTCGGAATCACATTTTGTCAAAGTAACATTTGTGACGATGCTCTTCTTAGCTACTTTCTGTCTACTTCATACTTATAGATTGCAGGTGTATTAAAATCATATACTAGGCAAGTTGACCAATCCATTAAGTTATGCAGAGAGGAAACCTTGCTTAGTACTGCGTTGAATTATGGAATACTGAGCTTTCAATTTCCTAGTATTTACAGTATAATGAAGAAGATTACAAGGAGATGTTATCTGTGACTTTAGGTACAAACAATATGCACTTTATATAGATGTTTAGGTTGTTGTTTATTTGGGTTTGAAGACAAATCTTACAACACAAGACCTTTTAAATCTCATTTTACTGTTGATTCGTAGAATTATTGTCGATACAAAGGCAATAAAACTATTTTACAGTCATGCAACTGTTTGTTACTAACATTAAAAAAAAAAAAAAGCAATCACCACCTGTATTCCCTTTGGTTATATTTATAAAAAATCTTATTGATAGAAACCCCTTCTAGATATCAGAAACTGGGATGGGAACCCAGAATTTACAGGTTCTGACACTAGAAAACAAGAAGGAAAATACACAAAGAAAAGATAACCCAAGCTTTCGAGAGGCTTGGTCTCTCCCACCCCAAATCCTAGCTTAATTTCTACCTATTCCCTCTCTCTTCTCTTCTCTCCTCTCCTCTCCTCTTATTCCATTCCCACTACCCCATTCTGCCCTTTGCCCCACCTGCCACGTAGGCAGGTTGTTACGACGCCATTCCACACATGCACACACCTTTCCCACATGTCCATTGCTATTCCCTTTCCCCCACAATACACCTTAGTTATGGGACAGTGTCTATCACTCCTCAATAGCAGATATATGGTTCATATTGAATTATAATTTACAAACTGTCCATGTAACATATTTTGGCAAATCTCTCTGTTTGGGGGGATATGTTGGTCAGTAGGCACTACTCTTTCTGCTCTAATTTTTTGGCAGTGCATAATTATCTGAGGATTTATTGCCTCATGCTGCAAAACAAATTTCAGCGTGCATGCATATAAGCCAAATGACCTTTCTTGGGGATAATATCTGCTTTTCTAATGTCCTGCAAATCAAACCTTTTGATAGTCACATGGTAAGGTATTCATTTTGTATGTTGATCCATCTCTTCAGAGTGTGGGGATGGAGGAAATTGGGAGAAAGGAGACTGAAGGGAAGGTTTCCTTTTAACTTCTCCCTTGGTTTGAAGTTATTCTTAAAAAAGGGAGGAAAATAAAGGTGTTTCCCCCCCGGCCCCCCCTAGCTTCCCCTTTTGAGCGTTCTCCCAAATTGAGGGTTTTGGGAGGGAAAAATATATAATTCATTAGAAATATACTGTAATTAATCTTTTTCTTTCATTTAATCCTCTCTTAGCTTCCCTTTGTTTATTTTAAAAAAGAAAGTCATCATTTAACCTCTCATTCCCTTCCCTCTCTCTTCCAACTCCCAAACAAGCCCTTATAGTCTTTAACCCAGTGCATTAGTGACGGAAGTAAACAGACAAACTAAATATTTCAGTATTTCTCTTTAGAATCTGTATGTAGTGTTACTTAGATTCTTATTATTGTAACTCTCAGTTATTTTAATTTTGTTTTCAGTTTCTCCTTATTATATATTTTATTTTACTTTCAATGGGATAGTATCTTTTCCTAACAAGGGGCTTCTTTGTCTCTCAGTCTAATGGACGGAGGAGTTATTTCTAGTTTCTAATCATTTGTTCTGTTGGAAGGAAAAAAAAGGGAAATCTCATGATTATTTTAAATTATTAATTCTATCCTGTAGATTTCAAAGTCCATAGCCCTGCCATGCTTGTTTTGACATTTGGAATATGTAGTTTATATGCAAGATTGCAAGCGTATTATTCCCTAGGGATCTCCCTTTTCTTTTCAAAACTTTTTTTCTTGTCTGAAACTCTGGAAACAGTTTTTGGGATATGTAAACATTATTTGTGTTGTTATCTTGATTTCATTCTTCTTCTATTCAGGAAGAAGAAGAAGATTAAGTTGTCTTCTACTGACAAGTTGGCAGTCATTCCTGAGGTCCATGTGGAGGAAAATGGAGGCTTTCAAGGCTCTGGTATTAATCACCAATTGAGTCTTGTCGAGAAGAACAATGACAAGTCATCCAATTTATCTAGGCAGCCAGATAAGTCAAGCACCCTTGATTTTCAAAAACAGAGTAATGATGTCGGTGGGCCTATGTGCGATGAAACAAGGTGCATATTTGTTACATGTGTGATTTATATGGTGCTCAACTGGTGTGTTACTTCCTTTTCTAGTTGTGCTTTGCAATGTATATTTGGCCATTTTTTGGGCAAGACAATTATTTGATAAAATGTCATGGACAATTTTAATGTTCATGTTTGGTGATCTTTTCTTTGTTCCTTCTAAATTCTGGTTGATCTGTCTATCTTTGTAGATTGAGAGATGTATCTTGATGAAGTAGGATATAATATGCATTGGGTTGTCATGAATAGGTTGTTAGATGCCTGGATTCCTCCAATTGAATCCATTCTTTCATCCAATTTTAAACCCCAGTCCCCTGCAACAAGCATGTTGGTTTCCATCATATTGGAAATAAAAAATATTATTTTCCTAATTTTTCTTTTATATGTTATATAGGTTCTGTCAGCCTCAAGATGATAGTGGAACCAAGAAGGTAATGATTCATTTTCACTGTTTCAAATAATCGTATGGTTTTGTTTGCCCTTAATTAAGTAAGACTAACAATTTTTCATGTTGTCATGAGAATCCTTGCACAATTTTACTTCTGTTATAAAATTGCAAAAGCTCACCTGTAAACATATAGAGAATGTTTTCAATTTAAGCTTGATTTTTTGTGCTCATCAACATGGAGCTAGGATAATTTAGTAAGTCAAACATATAAAAAATTTTCCAGCCAAGTTAGAAACTACTGCTAGTAGTAGGTTCTCATGGCGATGTTTGGTACTGAGGTGTCATTGTCTCTTGTCCCCCCTCCCTCCCCAAAAAAGTAAAATGAAATTGTGTTAAAATATTCACATGTGGTTAATTTCTCTTTGCAGCAATTTTAATAAGGACTTGATGCGACCAACGATTTAATTGCCACTATAAGTTTCCTTTCAACATTGTTTCAAAGTAATAACTCTTTAGGGGAATATCTAGGTTAAGAGGTCTGACTAAATACTCTTGAGATACCAAAAACAGCATGTCTTTCATATTTAGTTCAAGCAACTATACTGTAGCACGTGGAGATAAGTTGGTGTGGGGGTGCCCAATGATTTAGGAATTTCCATTTTTAAGGATCAGCTTGCTGGATACTTCAGATTACTTTATGATTTTTTTTTTTGGTCAGTTTCCTAGCAGAAGTGCTCGAAGGAAGAAGGCTAAGAGAAGATGGTTGAGGGAACAAGCAAAATTAGAGAAGGAGAAGGTAATCTGGTTTCATATTGTTACTGCAGATGTTATTTACCTTTTAAATGGAGACAGGGAATGAGTTAGTTTTGATACCATTTATGACTGGGAATTTACTTGCTGTTTTATGGTGTTGTTGAGTTATAGTCTTGTCAATAAGATGCCTACTTCATAATATGTAAGGGTTGAAATCATATATTAGTTTACTTGGAGATAAGTGTCTAAGGCTACTATTTGCAAATGCCTTTAATCATTGTTTTAGAAGGTAATGTTCTTCTCTCCAAATTTTCAGCTCCATCTGAGTACAATGCTTGAAAAAGATAGGCAACAATTACCTGTCAAAGATAATAATTGCATTGTTTCTGATGTACATCAACAAACTGATGAAGAAAGAGAAGCAGAGGATGACATTGTTCCTGTAGAAATTAGGCCAGGGCACATTCGCTTTGAGCCCCTTAGAAAAGGTTTAATGCTCTCTCTCCCTGCTATAAAGATTTATAAAGTATCAGTTGTGCTTCTTTTTTTTTTTTTGCTTTAGAATGGCTTTCATGATCTGATATATGTTCATGGTCTGTTTGATGCAGATCAGGCAGTGCCACAGAGTCAACTTCCAGGGGTTTGTTCAAATTTCCTCAATAAGACTTACTCATTTTGGTTGTGTTTTATTGAAGAGTCAATATCAAAGATGTGATAACTGTTGTTAATTTTGCACAAAACCGTATTTTACAAGATGTTTGCATCTGAACTTCTTTGTTTATTTATTATTTGGGTTTTTAGAGTATAGGATTTGATGGAGGATAAACAATGTTCCAGTTGGAAGTGACTTGTGAATAATTAATAATATAAATTTCCAAAATAGCCTTTTCTTTACGCTTCTTACTTCCTTTCTTAGGCGTGGGTGATGGGTAATGGAGAGAGTTGGGAGGGAGCTAGCAGAGCTCTTTAGTAGTATTCTTGAGAGGCACTAGTGTAAGGAATCAGAACTCTTGCTTAAAATAATTTTTTTAGTATTTGATTCAGTTCCTTCGAAACAGTTCATGTAATCCTTATTTTGATTCTCACTGAAGGGCCCAGAATGGTTTAAAATAGCATAACTTACTATTTTTATTATTTAATCTATAAGTTTGGTGCAAAATGGCAGTTCCATGTCATTTTGCTAAATTAAGGTCAAACCCTTGCAGAAGGCAAGCATTCATCTTCTTGGTGTTTGAGTTTCAGGAGGCATGCTGCCATTTGATCACAGTATTGCATTGATGTCTTAATAAATGTCATCTGGATGTTTCAGGAAACATTTCGGTGGAATGGAATTACCAGCAAGAAGAAGGGCCAGAAATGGGGTAAGGAGAAGATCTCATCCCGAAAACTGGATGACTATAACCAATCCAATCAAGAGTGTTCCTACATTCAGAATGCTGAAAAGAAACACGGGTTCAACCCTGTAGACTTTGATAAGCTTACACCTTATGCAAGCTTGCCTAAGGTTTGTTTCTTTCATACTCCAAAGTGTGTCCTTGTGGCATGTCGTATCCTGCCAAGCACCAGAGAATGTAATGAACCAGTGGCTTTGTGTTACAAGTCTTTTCAGCTGTTTTTATTATACCCTTCAAATTCGTGTTTATTTTTATTCTGTGGCATCAATCAATAACCTCTGTTGCATTTTACCTTTATGGTACTATTAAATCGCCTCGTCATATACTGCAGGAAGGTGATGTAATTGCATATCGATTGATTGAATTATCAGCATCTTGGACGCCTGAGCTTTCCTCCTTCAGAGTAAATATCAAGTCTGCTTTTGGACTATACAGTACAAAAATTCTGCATAAGAAGTTTGATATGTACTACGTTCATGTCCCTGCAGGTTGGGAAAATATCACAGTATGATGCCAAAACGAACAGGATTTGGCTGGAACCAGTTTTAGAATATCCGTTTGATTTTGAGAAGAAAATAGATGAGGCATCTTCTGTACAGCCTGATCTATCATCCCCTTATGGAGAAGATGGTTCTTTAGAGGTAGAGTTCTTCCATTTTATTTTATTTTTTTCCATTCCTTTAGAGGTAGAATTCTTGAGTAGACATGATGTTCAATGCAGTTTGTGCACTAGATCAATAAAAATTGACACTGGGTTTAGAATTTTTAGATTTGGGTCCTATCAAGAAGCCTTTTTGAAACTAACTACTTATTCCTATTGATTCAGTGCACAAATTAAATATGCATCATGTACGAAAAAACCTCTCATTATAAAGAATGTCTGGACCGAATTATCAAGTTGGCACGTGAGTCATGATGTAGCAAGCAAATGCTGAGTACAAATCGTAACAGCTGATTAGAGTGATATGTCCGCTATGGTTAATCTATCCGAGGCATCTGATTTAGGTTGATCCAATAAGTTGAAAAATTTTATAAAGAAAACTGATGTCCTGAAAATTTGCGCTCTTTGGGGCTGAATATCTTGTGCCTGTTCGTATATGTATATTTTATTTTTATCCTACTCTTTTCTCGTGGCATAGCATAAAAAAAACCTTATAGAAAATTGTTGAGATTGTTTCTTGAGGCTTTGATGTTGATGACTCTAGAATGATATATTGCAATGAATGCCCAAAAAACTTGTCTTTGTAATTTGCATGAAACTGACCAAGTGTATTCCTTCTACAGATAGATTATTCATCGCTTGCTGATGTGCGAATGGTTAAGCATGGCAACTCGGATTCAGAAAATGTAGTTGCTTTTAGTGATGCTTCGGTCGATCCAACAAAAGCAATTAACGGTAGCATTAATGAACAACTTGCGGGTAATGGGACTGCTGCGGGAAGTTACAAGCCACGCATCGAAAGGGAAGGTCATATCCCTGCTAAAGGTAATGTATGCTGGAGATTCCATGCTTTACGATTCTTGGAGTGCATGGTGTATATAGAAACATGAAAACATCTTGATGCACTAAACTTACGTGTGGATCTCTTTGCAGAAAATGGGGAAGTAAACGTGTGGGATGAAATTAACGAGGCATTAACAGCAAAGAAGGCCCAGCTCTCGCAGGACGATGGTTGGAATAAAGAAGAGAGTTCGGGTACGCGGTCATGGTCCCAGAGAGCCTTGAGACGCAGTGCTCTGGGTCCGACAATGGCATTGTTAAGGGCGCACAATGAACTTTAAGAAAGCTATATCAGGGCCATATATGCTGTTTGCTCTTTTTGCGTAGATTACATGTATTTTGGTATATATGTATGGACAAGTCACCAACATTACCATTTGCTAGCATGCTGCATATCCTGATTCCAGTATAATAGTGAGAAAGATATTTTAAGGCATATTATAATCCATCTTTCGGATGTTATTATGTACAGTCCTCCTAAAACCAAGCAGAAAAGTGAATCAACCGCTAGACAAAGGCTGAGACACGATTGCCCCCATCCTAAATGCCCAAAAAAATGATGAATAAAATGCTACCCTTAATTGAGATGACAGGTTACATTTACTTTTGTTAAAATTCAATCTTGTTATTTACTTGGCAAACCGTATTGTAGTTTAGACGTAAACTAATAGTTGACTGTTATTCATTATATAGTAGAAATCATGCAGAGGTAGAAAGAAACTGTCGCACCATCAATCAAATGAAATATTGGTTATAAATCTTCGTTCTATTTATTAACAGAAAGAGTGACTTATAAAGGATAATGTTAACATTCTACAACAATGTAATCTATATCTGCTATGTGATTCCCTACAAAGGTAACTTGTGGCTCAAATAAACAACAGGAAAATGATCGGGGGTAGTACAAGAAGACAAAGATAAGCTCTATGTTCACTTATATTTAATCAATGTTATGTACTTCAAATGCTATTAGTGTACGGCCTGCAAGTCATCTGCATTGTTATTCTAGGCTACATCTTGCAAGCTGGCACCGATAGTCAGACAGCGTGAGTGCAAATTCACCTCCAAAAATTAGACCATTCGGGCTCAACTATGTCTAGACAGGACGAAACTGAACCCTTGTTGTCATCCCGTTAACTTTCTCCTCTACTTCAAGCTCAGTATCATATTACATAACACAGTACCATGATCCTCTTTGTCATTAATCTCACTCTGCGGTTCAACACCTGAACTAATGATACCAGCATCTGATATTAGCCATTTCCCATTGTTTTCATGATCAGATTGTTTGCAACTAACATCCTTCAACACATTATCATCTAAGTCAGGCAAAGAGAATGACTGTGATCTTACCCGGTTCTTGTGGACGTGAGAGGATTCATTGACTGAGGATAGCAACATGAGAGGTGGTGTATTGCTCCCTCTGCGCTCTGCAATGGAGAGGGAAGATCCTTTAGATGGCCAATAGGAATTTGCCCCTCCCAAGGTGTGATTAGCCAAAAATGCCTCTGAAGGTGAAGTGACAACTTCTTTGTGAAGAAAAGAGGGACTTTCTGAGAAAGATGCTTCTTTAACATAAAAGGGTTCAGTTGATTCCAGACTAGAAGGTGATGGCTGCCGAGAAGACACGAACGACAAGTCAGACCAATTCGTAGAAGAAGGCGAAAATGTAAATGAACTGGCGTAATCAGAACTTGAGGGTGACAGTGTTGGCGACTTGGAATTGAATTTTGGGCTGCTTTGTAGAAAACAAGGAAAAGAATCTGATGTGCCAGGAGGAGATGGTGGGAGTGATGAAGCAATACCAGGAACAGAGAGGTCCATGACTTCAAGAGTATCTTTTGCGGTGTCTGAGATGTTATTTGGACAACATTCAAAGGTATCCGGTGAACCACAGGGTTGATTTGATGATGGTGACAAAGGATCAGCCACGGACTGTTGTCTTTCTTCTTCCATAATCACACTCGATTCATCATTGGATGAGGCTGCACCACAGTTCCATTTGGAGGATGTGAACAATCCTTTCATGACACCACTAGCAAACTTCCGCCTCAGTCTTCCCCAACCGTTTCCTCTAGCAGGAAGGCAAGTTTCTGATCCAGCATTAGATACAGAAAAAGGTGGAACAACCCCACCAGCAAGTGCCTTGTGGAAAATCTCAAAATCCAAATCATATTCATCAACTTTTCTTCGACCAATCCCCATATTAACTGCGTCGGCAACTTCCATGCTTTCAGAAGGCAATACTCCTTCCTTGTTCACCCCTGCTTCGTCAGAATTACCTGATAAGCGTTGCTCGTCGGAAAGAGCAACCCAGAACTCGGGTGGCTCTTCATCTTCGTGGATGTTAAGAATTGGACCCGTTGCCCTCTCATAACGGATGACCTGAAAAGCTGCTGTGCGTGCATTGCAGGACATCACCGAATTACAATGTTTTCCAGTCCAGACATAAATAGCAGAAGGAATATGCACAATGAACGCCCCGCGAGAATCAAGTGCTTGTGATCCTGGCTGGTTTAGCATTTTGGGGACCAGATGAAGAGGGTCATAAGGCGAGTGAGGGGCCATCCGATACATCCTAAGCATAGAATTTGGACTTGCAGGCGTAGCATGTACCCGTTTCTGACACTGCAGAAGTTGGCAAGCAAAACCCATGTTTGGGTTGGTCACTCCTCTTGCAGTCTTCACATACTGAAACGCATCTTCAAAGCTCTGTCCCTCCCTCCACATGAGATATGCAATCACCAGAGAGGACGATCGAGAAACCCCCTGATAGCAATGGACAAGGACACGCCCACCTTGCTCTCGAACATCTTCAAAGTAATCAAACACATCATAGAGAATACTCGTAATATCCTCTGTTGGGCTGTCTTGCAACCAGAGTGTCTTGTACACAAAATCGCTCTTGAAATACTCAGGACAAACGAACCCAACACAGTTGAGTACATGCGTGATCCCATTCTGCCTCAAAAGTTCATGATTCTTGGCCACCGTATCACTCCCCAGGTATATATGCTCGGCAATTCTGGAGCATTCCTTATCGAAGAAGGCTAATTTGTCCCTCTTGAACTGAAAATCTTTGGTGGATTGACCCGAATCAGAGGTTCTGATTGACCCTCTTGGAGTTTGAGGAAGGGGCCAAACTCCAAGATCATCAGATCCCGCGCTCGGCCATTCCTCGACACTGCGCTTACTGATGGACAAGGGCTGAAGGGGTGGCAACAACGATCGCGGTTTACTGTTTGCCGGTGGCCTACGGCTGGTCGGAGACCGATCCGTCCAAGAAACTGAACGAGAATAAGTTCTCCGAGCAATACCACCATCTTCCCCGGAGGGCCGGTCCTTCCCCTCTTCCCCTAACATCTCCAAAAGGGTAAGCTGGGCGATGAAAAAGACAGAAAATCGATCCACTGCACACTCATAAAGACATTATTATTACTCCTCACTCTCGAGTCCAGATAGAAAATAAAAGGCCAAAAAGCGAAGCAAGTGGGGTTCAATTTCAAATCCGTAGTAAATGGTGGGTGTTGCAGTTTCAGTCTACCTCTTGCGTTCCATATTCCCACCTAAAACCCTTGACCCTGTCTCTGTCTCTGACTCTTTCTTTGGTGCACATAAATGTTGATAAAGTGACGGAATAGGAAAATTCAAAGACGAATAAGCCAGCATGGCAGCAGTAGCAGCTTATAGGAAGAGAGAATGGCCGATCTCGCCGTCCTGCAGTCGCGGAAGCGGTAAAAATGGAAACTTGGAGAGAGTCGAGATTTGATTCCAAGGAAAGCATCCAGCTTCACCACAATCTTCTCCATCACAACAGACCAAAGACAGAGTCTCGTTTTTGCTTCGACAATTGCTTCCTTCCTTGGACCCCCCGAAACCATAGCGGCACGCCGAGGAGGTTGCTAACTTACTATAGGTGCGGCTGGGTTGTTGGTCCTGGTCTTACACTTGGACCGCCAGGGAATGCGTCAAACTGCCACGTCGTCATGGGGTGCTTTTTTTGGTTTAGGATGAGATTTATTAAGTAATAAAATATAAATGAGATAAATATAAACTTGTGAGAGTGTTGTCTTATTCAGACCGTAGATATCTTCTTCGCGGCCGAAGAAAAAATCTTTGACAAAAAATATATAAAAGCATGATAAAAATGGCAACCAATAAAAGTTAAGACCGTGTTCAAACTTTGCCCAGTAAATTTAATGAACAAATTTTCAACGAATTAATGCACTAAATTGAAAGACTACTCCGAATGGTTTGGATAAAGAAGTTGAATTGATTTTGTCCGCGAGATGTTATTAGGCCGCTTTTGTAGACAATAAAATAATTAGAGAAAAAGCATTAAAATTCTACAAATGTTCGAAATAGCAAATCAACCAAAATGGTTATTAAAGAGGCGTAATGTTTATGGGCTAGCGTCCGTACTTAAATTAAATTAGTCTTATATTTAAAGAATATAAAAATATTTTAATAAAAAATTTAAAATATAAAAAAAATTTAACCATGAATTATTTAAAAAAAGCTCTCTTGTATTATCACAATTTCTTAAACTTACTAAAATATATATCTTAATGTAAATTAAAATTTCTATACATACAAAAAAAAATTTATAAAGAGTCAACATGCATATTTTAATAAATTTAAAAAATTAAATTGTTGATTTTTGAAATATAATAATTTTTTTTAAAAAAAATGACTTATAATTAAAGAGATTTTTTTACATTTTTGTCAAAAAAAAAAAGAAAAAGCTATAACTAACCACTATACTACTGTCATTAGCTATAACTAACCACTATACTACTGTCATTACTTTTTTTTTTTATAAGATTATGCAAGATATTACTTATATAATTTTAGAATATGGATAGTGATTAAGTTAAGTCCTTATCAAGTCAAGATTTCAATATTCAAATTATTAATATTATAGATAAGGATACCATTGTCATTACCGTAAGAAAGAAATCAAGTCTTAGGGATGCAATGTGAAAAGAGATCTTATCTTATAAGGCAAATGGTTGATAGGCAATGCATTATTCACAGGTTTTCCATTGCACCCTCTTGCCTCTTGCAGTCTATGATGGGGGAAAGATTCTTATGTATATTTGGTTTACACGGACTGGATTAATAAAAAAAAAATTAATGTATTATTACACAGACTGCATTATTAACATATCATTAATGCTTATTTAAAAATATATCATTTTCTATTAGTCTAATTCTAAATCTATAAAATAATTTCTCCCCCATAATGCGTATATCTACCGTTTCTAGACTCTCTATACATGTAGCTTTTCAGTCAAAATGAAAGCTACACTCTGAACCAAGTTGCAGCTCTCAGCTACTAGTACTACCCTCTGGTATAGTCACCGAGCACTGTCGGTAATATGAAATTTCGAAGCTTTGAGTTACATTCATTATTTTTCTGTTCAATTTTTTTTAAAAAAATCATTTTTAATATTTTTAACTAAATTGATAATTATATAAAGGTTATTAATGCCATTGGTTAATTTAAAATAATATACTTTTAATAACTTATTTATTTATTTATTGTCTTCTTCTAATTTCCCTAATATTATCACATTATTATTTCTAATTAAAACATATAGTTACTCATGTGCGCTTTTGTAACAAGTATATAATAGAAACACTCGAGAAACTCCATTTTCATATATATATATATATATATATATATATTGTATCATTGTCATTAAAGTATAGCACATTGTACTTAGCAGGTAAATGTCTACAAACAAAAAAATTATCAGTAACAATCTTTTATATTGATCCAGCTCAATCTTAATTTAGTCTTGCCAAATTCTATTGCATTACATTTCAAATTATAAAAATTGAATTAACATCATCTATCTTCTGTATATGTCCTAAATTTTGTTTTCTTTCTAAAATATGATTGACTAAAAAATATATGATCAACTAAGAAAAAAGCGTAATTTTTTAATTGATAATATTTTGTGAAGAAAATAATTGACATGAAGGATAAGGAGACAAATTATTCGAGTCCATGAAAATTTAAGAAATGCGGAATATGTAAAAGATGTGGCTGTTAATGTGATGGTCAAAGGAGAGAGG
This sequence comes from Castanospermum australe, assembly GCA_019955255.1. Lineage (NCBI taxonomy): Eukaryota > Viridiplantae > Streptophyta > Magnoliopsida > Fabales > Fabaceae > Castanospermum > Castanospermum australe. The sequence goes on from NSJW01000002.1 coordinate 1,041,538, forward strand.
CCGTGACTGAGAAATTTTTATCAAAGAATATTTATAACATATAATGTATGGTGTGTGCAAGAAATTAAAATAAAATAGGGTCAAAAATGGCGGCGACGCATGAAGAATAAGAAGGAGGAGGAGGCAGTTGCGTATGTTTGTGGTCCACAAGAAGACTTGTCCAAGCCAGCCGCCTTAGAAGTTAGAATTCATCACCATTGCATCCATACAGTACACTACAATACATTACAAGTACAACCCACCCCAGGTTCCTCCTCTCCCAAAAAGAGAGAAAATTGCATTGATGAAGTCACGGGTTTAGGTTTTTTTTTTTTCAAATATTAAAATTATTTTTTTTATAAAATATTTTTAATAAAATTAAATTCTTGACGTTATGTATAAATTTTATTTTATTAATATATTTATTTATTTATTATAAAGTTACACTCTTGTAAATGTCACAATTAAGTTTTAGATTTTTTAAAAAATAAAATGAATTTTATATTTTAAAATGTATATAGATAAACTTATTTTGAATATCAAAATGATTATAAGAATATTATTTAAATATTATAAATGGTGATAACTTTGTAAATATACTTTTGAAAATAGGATAGTTAGAAAAGGACATTTAAAGACAAATAATAATTTAGAGTTGAAGTCGGGTTTGGAGACCGGTGGTTGAACACACCAAGCTCAAAAATGCATTCCCTTGTAAACATATATTTTGCGCAGTACAAATGTCATTTTGTCACTCAAACCAAATATAATCCATGACAACAATTTTTTACAAATATTTTTTGTATCCATCGCGAAGTTATTAGATTTTAAAATTACTTGTGCACAAGGCAAGAAATTTTAAGTTATTGTAAATTTTTCATCTACTAAATTTCATATGTAAAATTATTTAATGATCATCCAACAGTCATCAACATAAGGAAATAAATAAAAATGTCAAAACTATAGATTACTATAATTGTATTTTTTTTCAGTCAGATAAAACATTGTTGGTTTTCACTTGCAAATATATGCATTTCTTTTTTTTTTTTTCTTGGCAATTGGTGCTTCTTATTTTTTCTCTTCCTATTTTTGTTAGCTTGTGGCAAAAAGAGGCCAACCAGACGCCCAGTGAAAAGAGGACTCAAAGGAAGTTCCATTTAGGCTAGGTCCAAACATATATGGCCCAATTGCTAGTTTCTCAGGGCTTGCTTCTTCTTTCTGGTAAACGTTTAGTCTCCAATCTCATTAACTCAAGGCCTAAACTCTCTTCTCTTCCTCACGAGTCACGAGAAGAAGAAAGAGGAAAAGAAACCCAGAAAGAGCGTTGGGTTTTCTTTCGTTGATGGGAAGATTAGGATATATAGTAACAGTACCTCAATTCTTTGCTATGCCTTCGCCTTCGCTCTCACCCTGATGATATGGCGCTCGCCGCCTCCCATACCGCTTCCAAATCTCCAACTACGTCAAAGCAGGACTCATCGACGACGCCATCCAACAGTTCGACGAAATGACCCAATCAAATTGCCGCATCTTCAGCTTAGACTACCACCGCTTCATTGGGGTTTTGGTTCGCCGATCGCGCTTCGATTTAGCCGAACATTATTATTACAAGATGGTCCCTCGAGGATTTTCACTGACCCCCTTTACATACTCAAGGTTCATTTCGGGTCTCTGCGAAGTAAAGAACTTTACTCTCGTAGAGAAGCTTCCCGAAGACATAGATATGCCGGGGTGTGTCCCTGACATTTGGGATTTTAACATTTATTTGAATCTTTTATGCCGTGAGAATATAGGGTAGAAATGGCTTTAGACGTCTTTCTTACATTGTCATAAAAAGGAAGGAAACCTGACATTGTATCGTATACCATTATCATTGACGTATTGTGTAAATCCCAACGGCTCGATGAAGCCAATCAGATATGGCATAGTATGATACAAGGGGTTGACTGTTGAGCTCGGAATGTAAGGCCTGCACAGTGCTCATTATTGGTTTGTGCAGTGGCAGCAAGGTTCATTTGGCTTATGAGCATACTGTCAATATAATCAAGGGTGGAGTCGAGGTTAATAATTTGATTTATAATGCTTTAATAAGAGGGTTTTGTCGCATGGGTAGGATTCACAAAGTGCTAAAAATCAAATCGTTAATGATTAGAAATGGGTGTGAGCCAGATTTGGTTACATGTAACATCTTGTTGAATTACTGTTGAAGTTGACGGAGATAATGGAGAGGAGCGGGATGGAACCCGACTTCTATAGTTATAATGAACTGCTGAAGGGTCTTTGTAAGGCTAACCAGCTGGATAAGGCGTATTTGACAATGGTGGAGACTGAAGAGGATGCAGACAAAAGGTCAGTGTTGTGTTGTTTCTTACAATACTATTATCGGAAAGGCTTATGATTTGTTTGAGGAAATGATCAGGAAGGGGATTCAACCTGACGTGGTGACATTCACTATTCTTATAAAAGCGTTTCTGAGGAAAGGTAGTTCCCAAATGGCCAAGAAGCTTATTGATCAAATGATAAGGATGGGTCTTTTTCCTGATCGTATATTCTATACAACAATAGTTGATCACCTATGCAAGACTAGGAAGACTGATATGGCTTATAGCGTCTTTTGCGATATGGTGGAGAATGGAATTAATCCAGATGTGGTCTCATATAATGCCCTCATAAATGGGCTTTGCAAGGCTTCTAGAGTAACAGATGCCATGCATCTATATGATGACATGCAGATGAAAGCATTCCATCCTGATGAGTGATGAGGTAACTTTCAAGTTGATAATGGGAGGGCTTATAAGGGAAAACAAGCTTTCAGTGGCCTGTAGAGTTTGGGACCTGATGATGGAAAAGGGCTTTACGCTTGACAGAGGTCTTTCTGAGACTCTAATCAAAGCCATTGGATCAATCGATGCCACATGAACATGACACTGGTTTGTATTTTGTGATTCTCTCAACTTCATCACACCTTTCTGTTTACCCTTTCTAATCTCTGCTTATTGAGGAACCAAAACTCATTTACTGATGTAGTTTCTCCAATTTGATATTACTGAATCATCCTGTCACAGTTCAATGTAAGAACGGTGGAGTTAGGATACTACTGGCATTTGGTCACGAAATCTTAATTCACGAAACGCTTAGAAGTTATCAATGTGCAGGTAGTAGTCTGGGTATAAAACGGTTAAGGTTTTCAATCCAATATAAGTTGTCACAGATAAAATATTGTTTTATTGTATTACACTTCTCAGTTTTACTACTTGTGAATAATTTTTTTTTTTTGCTCACATATTTATGTATTTTTTCACTTCTCTGTTCTATCAGGTCTTTTTAACTTCTTAAGGTGCTCGAGCTTGCAATCCATGTGTTTTCACTTTCCATGTGTCACCGACCTCACATTTTCCATTTGCTTGAGAACAGAAATGCAGATAAGTGCAGTGGTCCATGTATTTTGGACCAAAGGAGGGGGGGGAGGCATCGTGTGCTATTAGTCATGCATGCATGTGAATTGTGATAGAAGAATCTGTAAGTGTTGGTGATTTGTAATGTTAAATAGCATGTTTGTTTTCGCCTAGCATGAGCAGGAACCTTTATTAACGAGAAAGCTGACGTTGAATAGTAAACTAATACTTTTCTGAAAGGAAATTAGAAGGGATTTTATGGTCAATTCTGTAATCTGCAGTTCAACAATGCATTCCACCGCAAATTCATATTGGTTCTTTACAGTGTATTTTTTAGATTCTCCCTTTGCTCGTGTTCTAGAATAAGTTTCAGTAACTCCAATACACTTTCCAACCACCCACTCCAGCCCCTGACCGAAACATAGCATTAGCATGCACATGATTACAGATACAGGATAACTGAGAAAATTTCTACTCGGGCACATCTTCACCGTGTTTGGAATAATTAAAAATAAAATTAATTTAAATTAAATTAAGCTAATTTGATTTTAAAATTAATTTTTATGTTTAAAACTTATTATCAAATTAAATTAATTCTAATTTTGTAATTTTTGAAACAAGGTTTTATTTATAAATTAAATTAATTCATAAAATTTGTGGTTTTGAACCTAGGAAATGGAAACTCCAAAACAGAAATTGCTTGCGCCTTGTGTTATTCTTTGCCTTTACATGAATCAACCTTGAAGTTCTCACTAAGTCATCCTCATTCCCTTTACACCTTTTCATTTTTGTGTGTGTTTTTTTTTCTTGTCATGAGTAATTTATTCTATTAATTAGCTAGATTGGCCTTCTGTTTCTCTTCGTTCTCCAATATATAGCATCATATCTCGGAGAGAAACCAACCCTCACTTTTCAAGACAGATGCGACCTCATGATGAAGATCATCCTACTTCACCAGTGCCACCAGTACAACCCCAACGCCACCGTGGCCAACCGCCACTTGGAGGTGCACATACTCAGCAAGAAGATCAACCACGCAAGCCAGGTCGGCCACGGGTGGAAATTCAAGAACGACCACCAGAACATCAACGTGACCATCATGTTGAACTTGGGCAGCCACATCATGAACACCACCACCACCACCACAAGCAGCCACGCCACGAGCACCGAGGTCACCATCGTGGTCTACGGATGCCCGCACCACAGAAAACCAAGTCCTCTATGTGGTTGTTTGCTGTCTTCTGTTTACTATTTTCGCTTGTCATAATCATAGGAGGCTTGATAGTCCTCATAGTATTCCTTGTCTTTCGTCCCCGGAGTCCTTATTTTGATGTGGCAAGTGTCACCTTAAATGCTGCTTTCCTTGACCTGGGTTATCTACTCAATGCTGATATTACCATGCTGGCAAACTTCACAAATCCAAACAAGAAGGTGCATGTGGACTTCAGCTCCATCGTTATCTATCTGTACTACGGAAGCACCCTTATTGCTAGTGAGTATGTTGAACCTTTCTCGGCAGCCAAGGTTGAATCAAGGTTTGCAAACATCCATATGATCACTAGTCAAGTTCAGCTCCCATTAAGAGAGAGCCAACAGCTGACGAAACAATTGGAAAGCAATGGCGTTTTGCTTGAAGTGAGGGGAGTATTCCGGGCAAAATCCAAACTGGGTAGCATCTTAAGGTATTCATATAACCTCTATGGTCATTGCAATGTCATGGTGACACGCCCCCCTGATGGGATTTTAATGAAAAAGAAGTGCAGAACGAAACGCTGAAGCAGCAATTTGGTGGCACACTGTATAATTGGTATTCTTTTTTGCCCTTGAAATTGTGGTTTTGGCTTAGCTAATTTGCTGCATTCCCCACTTTTAAATAACATCTTTACTGGGTTAACTTTTTGCGTATTAACGAACACGTAGTTTCTCTTAAGCTGCGCGTTTGCATCTTAAATTTTTATACTCCAGAATTCTCAGGGAGATTATATTATACAGTAGTGCTACCATCAACCTTTAGCTCTTGCTAATAACCAATTTCTTAATGATGTGTGGCTTTCAAGTTCTCACGCTGTTCAATAGCCAAACAATCTCAAATACAAAAAGTAGGTTGGAATCAATGTCACTTATAATATAAACTAAATTAATGCTTAATTAACAAAGTGTTAGTCTACTTTAACATGTCAAAAGATAAATAGTTAATTAAATGATTTGACAAAAATATCAAGTTAAACTCATCCTCACCTTTATCTAATGGCTAAAGTGATTACTGTAAATTTCAATCTCGTCATACACAACGCAGGCCAGCTGGCTAAAGCAAGACTTGTACCAAAAAGTGGAATGCTTATACATAACGTTTTCATCGTACAAAATTGGACACGGAGAAAGATTCTCCAGACAATGAATCTATCTACAGAAGCTAGACAAATCAGAAGGGAAAAGAAACCTCTTACTCTTGGCACTAAACCAAGAAAAAAAGAACCACCACCCAGGGAACCATTACAGACATTTCAGTTCACTATAGCCAAATACACCATGATCAAGCAAACATCGGAACCCCGCCAAGATGATCCCCAAAGAGAGAGAGAGAGAGAGAGAGAGAGAGAGAGAGAGAGAAGAAGAGGGGGGGGGGGAAAACATCTGTAACATGATGTCACAAATCCATTCATGGGACACTGTTGACCGATCCTATCTTAAAATCTCCGGTGATGCTCCCTGGTAAAGAAGGGATGCTTAAGTGCTTCATGAGCTTTCAGTCTACTGGAGGGATCAAACCGAAGTAGACCCTGCAAGAGATCAATAAGATCCCCAGCAGAGTGATCCACGTGCTGCATCACCAGATTCTGTGAAAACAAGAAACACTAAGAATATAGAACAAAAGAAAAAAGGAAAATAAAAGAGGACATTGCGCTAGACAAATTCTATATTTTACAGACAGGAAGACGAGGTAGTTTCAAGACAGCCTTGATGCTTTCTCGAGAGACTGCTCCTTCTGGCCAGTCCAGTCTACCCCTTCTGACATACTTCTCTGCGTGCCGGCTATGCAAGAAAGCATGAGACAGATGCGGTTAAAGAATATCAATAGAAGTTTTATGTGAACATTAACATAAACCAGCAAAAAAAATAATAATTTAATACACACTCCGCTCTTTTCAGCATGTGCTGCGGTATTGGGCCTAAAACCCTCTCCATCATGGCTAGGTGCTCTAAATTCTCATGCGTCTGAAACAAAGCTTCTCCCTGCAACCATGTTACAGTTCATAACATTGCTCATTTAATAAATGTGGACAAATCGTCTATCACAGGAACCATTATATTTATATGGACCTCAACATACCGAGCACAACTCAACCAAAATGCAGCCAACACTCCATATGTCACAAGGAAAACTCCATCCAAGTCCTAGAAACAAGTATAGAAGCTACAATTACTTTTGAACCATATTACAAGAACAAAACTTCAAATGATGTGCATGAAAATTGTAGGTGTACAAGAGAAATAGAAACTTACCAAGAATAACTTCAGGTGCTCGATAATGCCTAGTAGAGACAATGTAGTTGTGATCTTGGTGCTCATAGGCTGTGCTACCAAAGTCTATAACCTTAATAGCACTTGACTTAGGAAGTCTCTTATAAGAGGTTACCTCTGTTGGTGATCGGCATGTAACCTGCAAATAAACAACTTAAGAATTTGTAATAACCTGACAAAAGAAGCTTAGGAAAAAGTTTTAGGCATATGGTAAAACAGAATCACTGCACCACGACCATCTATTTTTGGAGAACAAGTAAAACACAATCTAAAAATTGACCACTGTGAAAGCATAAATACCTTGTAGTCAGGTACTTTTACATATTCTGGGGAAACAAAAAGTACATTCTCGGGCTTCAAGTCAGTGTGGATGAGGCATAAATCATGCATGACTGCAAGTTTAGAAACACAGTCAATGTAAGTTTATATAACATTGAACACTTTCCTCCCTTCTCTTCCAACTCCCTCATTGGGGTAAGACGTCTCTATCGATCCACAACAAATATAATGGCTTCATATAATAAAATCAGAAAAAGAGATACACAAGTCTTCTTGAAGAAGTCAACAATTGAAGAAACTTTCATTGAATAATCCCAAAAGAAACCATCATAACTTCCCTAAGAAAGAGAGGAGAATGCCACTTATATGACTCTTGTCACCAAGTTTGGAAAGAATAGAAACAGTGGAAGCAACAATTACACACATGCTACACATTCCAACAGTTGTCTGCCTAGCTCACGGACAAGATCAACCGGAAATGGGCGATAATTGTTCTTCCGAAGAAAATCAAATAAGCTTGGTCCAAGCATCTCAAATACCTGTTAAGACCATTTAAATTTCACTGACAAGTCTTAACCCCCAGAAATGTTTGTGAAGTTTGGAAATGATGTCACCATATGTTAAATTAGATACTCACAATACAAATATGGTTACGACAGTCAAACCAGTTCCGTATTTGAACACAGCTGCAAAGGATAAAATGACTTAACAACTGACACAAATTTCAATTCAGAGTTGGTAGTACAGTAAATATAGAAAAATAACAGAAAATACACTTACAGGGTGCCATTCGTGTCATACTTTCCGAGCAATTGGAGCACATCAACTTCTACCATTGCCGCTTCACGGTATTTCTTAATACTCCGTACAACTTTTTATGGCAACCAGCTCCCTCATTTCTCTATCCCAACATTCCAGAACCTGACCAAAAGTCCCTGCAAACAGGGAACAGATAGTGTAAGGATACAAATGAAATTCCATTGACAAATCAAATACTAAAAGAAAGAAACATGAAAATGATGATAATAACCTTCACCAATTTTCCTGAGGATCTTATCTGCAAGTACAGAAATGAAGGCATGTGAGGATCACATGAAATTAATAATTTATAAAAATTAAGACATCAAAATAAATCTATTACTTGCCAAGTTTCACAAGGAAAAGGTTCAATAACAGATGGGATTAAAGTGTTTTAAGAGATTAAATTGAGATGCAGAAGATTGAGTAATAATTTTTTTGGACAAAAATGCATTATGTAACCATGCAACTTAACCAAATTTCAAATATACATTGTGTACATAAATGTAAATAGCTTTTTTCACTTCATAGAATTGAAATAAATATACAAGACCTATATTTATGAGTAGCAATCATCACTTAAAATTTTCATAAACCAAAAAGTGAATGATGGAAAAATTATAATAGACGGAAAATGCACCAATCATATAAGTAATTGGTTAAGTTTAGCTTCTTGTGCCATTTTTATGACTCTTAGTGTGTAAAGCAAGCAGCATAAGCAGGTCTAATGAAAAGAGAAAAATGGAGAAAAGCCCTTCAATGGTGGTTAAATGCATTTACACCGAGAAGTTAAATTGTCTCCAAGCGCAAACATGTAATGTCCATCTTTGTTATCAGCTCGCCACTGGGGAGAACCTTTTTCAGCCAATCCCTTTACAAATAGACCAGCATGGTCAGGGAGTACCCTCGATGTTCCAAAGCTTGTCACATTTGCTACCTCTTGTCCATAATACATCCCAGAATGAGCCTACACACAGCCACTTACACATACTTCACTAAAGAAACAGTAAATTAAAATGTATTTCCCATTTAAACCTTTGATTTTTAGAGAATTTGCTATGATGTTTAAAATCATTCAAATGAACATCAATCTGCAGAAAACTATTAAAACAAAATAATTTATGTAACAAGTCACCATTAAACGATCAGCATCAAACTGTAATTTTGATACAGAGATAACCAAGAAGACATAGCAAATGTCCAAGTGGTGTAAATGAAATTGTATTATTACAGTCAATTGCTGTATTTTGCAGGCATAAAGGATGACAATATTACATAGTATCCAAAAAATCATGTAGTATAATGACACTAACAACAATTCAGCATTTACAATAGCTGAAGCTATGATAGGACTCTGAAAGGTTACTCAGGCTCATATTAGACATTCTTAAATTGGCATATTCTTTCATAAAATGTAACCAACATAGGCCATGATGAACTGCACCAAATTCTCGTAAGTCATAATCTATACAAGTACAACGGTTACTAAGCCGTAAGGACAAAAATAGATAGTAAGAACACTCTTTCTTTTCAGAATTAAAATAGATTCATAATAGTATCCAATTTTCTAAGGTATTTATACATGATAATTTGCTATTTTCCCATCAATCCGTACCACCAAAACCACAAGGGGGGAGGGGGGATCAGAAATTATGCTTTATTTATAGTTTACCAACAACTGTTTTCCACTTTTCCCAGATAAGCGTAAGATGTACCAGTCCCAAAATTTTATTTTAAGATATCTAATCAAAATAAAAATTTGTGGACTGCAGAATGAAACGAAGGAAATAAAATAAAAAATCCACCGATTCTCCAAAATTTATAGAAAAGTACGGTTAAAAATGTAGAAGTATTCCTGGAAAATCTCTGCATTAACAATTTAGATAAAAACAGGCAGATCCATAAGGATTTTTAGAATCACACGCAAGTTTTTTCCCAAAATGAAATTAAAGAAGGAACATCTAAGTAACCTAAAATTGATGATACTCGAAAAAAAAATAAAAAGCTTTAACCTTTGAGTTGGTTTGAGGAGGATCCCAAGCCAATTTGGCCCTTTTCCTGGGACGCCGATCCATTTGAGAGTGGGGAAAATCTGTGACGTAGTCCATCTCCATCCAATAAGAAACCCTAATCCCAAGTTGATTGATTGATTGATTCTTAAGATGGGAATGAGCTACTTCTGATTTCTGAGAAGAGAATCAGAACATCATTGCTCATCCTGAGCCATCTCCAGTCGTTGGATTTTCCGTGGATGGTTAATCTGGACCGTTCGTTTCTATATGCACATTCTCGCGTTAAGGACACGCTTGGGGCGTCATTGAAAATTTGAAACTTTACTTAAAAAAAAAATTACATTTATTATATTACTCAATGTATAAGAAATTTAATTAATTTAAGTAATTCAAGTTTTTTAATAAAATTATTTAAATGAATTTATTTATCTATACTATATAACTAACCCATGTTGTGATATCTCTTTCAATTTTAAAATTAAATGAAATTAAATTTCACAATCTCTCATTTCTTTTCTGCATATAAATTGTTTTTATCTATTTTAAATTTTAAATAAATTATTTGAATAAAATTTAATGTTTTTTTACTATCACGTGCACTATTGGTATTAGTATATAATACTAACGCTAATACAAAATATATGCCATTGAAAAATTGGTTTGACAAAAATTGGGTAGACATCACAGAAAGTTGGATGAAGCACCAAAAAAAGGATTATGGAACATGTTGATGTTGATGTTGTAAGCTATAATTTCGTGACATATAAATAAAATTGAAGAAAATAACATAAATACACACCAAAAAGTTAAAAAAAAGAAAAGGGTACAATTATTTATTATAAATTTACAAGAGAGGTTCAGAAAGCTCCATTTCATTAGGAGTCGTCTGTGGTTGGGTATCAGGGCGGGGAAATCCTACAAAGTCGAGGCCAAGCCACTGCCATGGCCAACACACATATCTATTAAGTCTATTTCGGGCCCTTGAGTCTTCCCTGTTCTCAAACACTTCAAGTTGATGGGTAAGCTCCTCCACTCTGTCCCTTACTCTAGATGCCCTCAAGTCGGCCAGCTTAAGAGATTTCTCTGCTGCATCTCTCGCTGCCATGGCAGCAGCTGCTGTGTCTTCTTTGAATTTCAGTTTCTTCTCTGATTCCATCATGACTTGCTTTGCCTCTTCACTTTCCCGGTTAAGTGCTGATAGCTTCGGATTTGCAACCAGCAAATTAATATCAGACGCAATCAAAAAGAGAAAGAACAATGCTTTCATCCCTGATTTAAGAATTTATTCCGTTAAACCCTTCAAATACAAACATGTCAACAGATATTGCTGACACATAGCATACCTGTGCCACAAATTCTTGTTCGACAGCTCTGCCTGCAGCAGCTTCTTGCTCAGCTGCTACTTTCCATCTGTTAAATTTCTTCTTCAGCAGCAGCAATGTCCATCATAAGCCCCTCAACCTAAATCATAAATAGGCCAAGGCCAAGTTGATGTTGAGTGCCAGAGAACCATAGACAATCAAATAGGCTACACTACAAATTCTATGTTCAACAACATACACATATCAAATAAAACTAACCGTGGTTAGGGAATCTAGATCAAATTATCCTTTTAGAAAACATAAGTAAGCTTACACTTTCATTTGCTACTCTGTCCCTCTCTTCAAGTTCCTCTATTCGATGCATTCTATGGTTGAGCTCTTTGGCCTGAGCTTCCATCTGCTGCTTAAGTAAAGTCAGCTCTGCCCTTAATACGGTCAAGCAATATGCAAAGCAAAAAAATTTACCAGGTCAGCACCACTAGAAATTGCAAATATACATATTCTTCAGTGAGTAATGAGAAGATTTTCATTTATCCAACTTCAAATTAGGTACATAGTGAACATCTCTGTATTTCACTCTGATGTTAAGTACCTTAATTCGTCCACAGTATGCTGCAGCAGCTCAATGATCTCAAGCTGAGATGCCTTAACAACAACATCCTCCAAAGCACCAGCCTGAACAAAATACATGCAGAAATAACTCATCAAGGAGACTTTAAAATGTTGACCAAAAAAAAAGAAGGATATTTTACAATGCAAACTAAGATTAGGATAATAAATTTCACTAAAAAAGAGAAACACACGGGAATACTTACCAAAGAGTATATTTCATCCCCCTCTGTTTCCACTCTGTCCGACTTGTCATTCGAAGCAGCACCCTTTCCATCTCCAAGAAGCTTACTAAATTTGAAATCTATCCCAGATTCCCTTAAACCATTTTCTGCAGCTTGAAACAGCTCATTTCTTCCGGAAGATGGATTGGATGTCATCCTCTTTGACAAAGCACTCCTAAGTAAAGAACCAATTTGATCTTTTTCCCTAACTATACGAGTCACAGTTTCATCTAAAATCTTAATTTCCCGGTTCTTATACTCAACAACATCCCTTGCCTTTTGAACAACAATTCGAGTCAATTCATATAAGGACTCCATCCCTGCCAAAGAGGCACGTATACTCTCCTCATTGTCTGTTTCTTGAGGGACAAACAAGGATTCAGACAGTTCCGAGTTATTCGCATCAATTATCTTAATGACATTGTAAATCTGGTTATGAATTTTTGACACGAAACTCAACTGATCAACCAACAAAGGCCTCTGTGATTCCATCTTGGATTCTAACTTAGTCAACTTGTCATCGTACTCACCGAGTAACCGTTTCAACACCAAAGCTTCATTTTGTTCCTTACTCAGTTTCTCTGACATCTCCCTTTCCATGTCGTGCAGCTTTTCATACTTCTCCGCAAGAGTTCTCTCCAAATTCTCAACAACAGAAGTTTTCTTGGCGACCTCATCCCTCAAATCACTAATAGTTGCTTCCAGCTGAGAAACCTCGATGGCAATCTCATAATTCCTATGCTCCATCTTCTCTCTGGTCTCATTCCTAGACTTGGCAGCAGCATCTATCTGTTTAACAAGCTCTTCCACAATCTCGTTAGCTCTCTTGATTACCCCATATGCAACCGCCGCCAAGCCCGTGTATTTCTGCGACCTGGGCAACCCATTGGCAGCAAAATTCTTGAAATTGCTCACCTTGGCAGAAATCTTGTCCATCCCAGTCACTAACATATGGGTGGAATTCCCAATTTCTAGTCGGAGACCGTCTCTCTCCTTCACCACCTCATCGAATTGCCTGGCAATCTCATCCTTGGCTCTATTGGTATCCGCCAATTCGGCCAAAACCTTGTCGTTTGATCTCAAGGCCTCTTCTTTTTCTCGCAGAGCGTCGTCCCTTTGCCTCCCGAATTCGTCGCGCTTCTTGATGGCCTCGTGCGCAAGCGCCTTCAGCCGATTGAACGAGACTTGCAACTCGGACTTGGAATTCTCTGCGGCGAGGCGCGCTTGGCGCTCCCGGTCGAGGTCGGCGAGAATGTCCCTAACTTTGTCGACGGAGACATCTTCCAGTGCCGGATTCTTCATGACCGGAACCGAATCGTCGCCCTCCTCGGCATCGCTAAGGACCTCATCGGCATCTTCGTCGCCGGCGCCGGCCATTTAATTTAATATCATATATATATATAATGAAACCCTATAATTTGGAGAGAAGAGGAAGGGGAAGCATGAATTTTCACCCTCAAATCGTGAACCGAAGCAACAGATGATGGTATCGTATATCGTACCAGGAGAAGAAGCACCACAGCACACCGCAGCGCACCGCAGCACAGAACACCAAAATCGATGTAGCCACCTACCAGTCTCTCCACAATTCAAAAAATTGTCACTTTTAATTATTTTCTATTTCATTTTTAAATAAGGGAAAATGAAAAAAAAAGAAGGAAGTGAGTAGTCAAACTCGAACACAAACTCACATGGAGAGACAGAAAAGTACATCGAAAATGACCCTTTGATTTTCTTCAGTTGTGGGATCTCAGACGCATATGGTAACAATGGCGTTGTGCTTTCTGGTACGGATTGTTTTGTTGATTTGCTACCTTCGTTTACACACTTCGGCGAAGCTATTGAACAAGTTCCAGAAGGACAAGTCGTCTGTGACGGGGTGCGTGCTTCACGGTGGAGCCAATGAAGACGTCGTCGCCGACTCTCAACGGCCATTTTCCGATTGAAATGAAATGGCCACTGTAAGTCTGTAACTCACTTCAGACAAAACAAAAGGTCTGTAACTCACTTTTGCTTATCATATTTTAAATATTGGAATGCTACTTCCTAATATATAATTTGTTCGAAACAATGATGTTAGGATGAAATGGCACTGTTAATTTTTTACCTTATTCAATAAATATTTTTTCATTTTAATTTAAAGTCTAACTAACATTTTTTTTAATTATGTATCACTATTTTTTTACTATTATAAAGAGTAATATTATATTTTTTAAAAATATTATCCTAATAATTTTTTTAATATTTAATAAAATAATAATTTAATTTTAATTTGTTATCAGTATAAAATTTTTTGTACTATTATTTAAAAAAATTGACAAAAATAATAAATATTTACAAAAAATAAATACTTAATAATATATAATTTAATAATAATATAAAAAATTTTACATTAACAATGATTAAAATAAAATATATAAAGTAAATATTAAATAAAAAAAGTAATATATTTAATATTTTAAAAACATAAAACATTTAACTATTATTTTATGTAATAATTAAAAAATTACTAAAAAATAATTTAAAAAGATATAAAATTATTTTATAATAAAAAATGTCTAACATTTTAGTGTAAGAAGTTTAATTTTTGTTCTAAGATAACTTGTTTGGTTCACCTGTGTGCGTTTGTCCACATACAATAACCATTATGAGCTTTGGCTATTTGCCCAAAATTTAATGCAAAGAAGCATTTGATTTTCTTTGATTTAGTGTATATTTGGGTAAAAATTAAGTTTAGAAAAAAAATGTAAATTCTTTCAAATTTTAATTATAAATTATTTTGATTATAAAATAAATTAATTTAAACACATACTTAAATCAAAATTACTCAAAAACTAAAAAACAAAGCAATATAATGATAGTACTTTATTCACATATTTAATTTCTTTAAAGGTTAGAAATAAAATTTAGAGAATAAAATATATTATATATAATCATTAATTAAAAAATTAACAGTTTAAAAATTAATAAAAATATAAATGAATGAATACCAAATCATAAATTTATTAAAAAAATTTCTCTTAATTTTTTTAACAATAATTATTCATTAACAATTTATTCTATAAAATATATCCCACTTGAAATCCTTTATCTACTATACAATTATAATTTTCTTTTTCAGGTTTGGGTGGCTTACCTGTAGTCTATACGTGTCTCTTAGGATCACTATGTCGTTGGCATGGATGACGAGTATGCCGATGGCTTATTCGAGTCATAAACATCCGTGCAAAGAAAGAAGCTCTGTTTGATCCATAGCCAAATGCTACTTCTTGGTGAGTGACATGTGTATATAAAGACAAATAATATATTTTAAATAAATAAATTTAAATTAAACGATTAAAATTTTTTATAATATAAAAATTCAAACTCTAAAAAAAAAGACATCAGGAATTTAAACTCCAGCAAAAATAAAAAGATACTATTAAGAGAGACAATTTAAAGACTGTGTTTAAAATTATAAAATTTAAAAATTAATTTAATTTATAAATAAAATTTTTTATTTTAAAGATTATAAAATAAAAATTAATTTAATTTTATAATAAAAATAATTTTTAAATTAAATTAAATTACTTTAACTTAAACTAAATAAATCAATTTTATTTTTTATTAATTCTAAACATAATAAAACGGAATTAATCTCATAATTAAAATAAAAAAAGATAAAAAAAAAAATCTTGACCACGAGCGTGTCACGATGTTTTTAGTTTGATTAGAGGTAGTGTGGGACTTGAGAATATTATGTGACTGGGTGCAGCTTTAAGTACAGTGGATCATTCAAGTACACTATTTTAATTATCTTGATCATGATATTTTTTCAAGCTTATAGATTAAGCAAATTCAATTTGTTGCTTAACTACTACTGTATTCAATCATTTCTTTACCAAACTCAAAACCTAATTTCGAGGAAGAAGTCAAAGAGATAAAAAAAAAAAAAGAAACGAGAAAAATATGCACGAGTCATTATCTATTGGGAGCATAGTCCATAGTCTACGACTACGCACCTGCTTATGCAAAATGATTAACAGATTAAGATTCGAAGATTGGTATTTCTAATTTCTATGTATTCTATATTATTCGGTTTGTTCTTAGGAGTTTCGGATTGTGGGCCCGGCACTCGTCAACAACGTGTGGCGTGTTCACATTATGACAGCTGCTTTTGCGAGGAAGGATGGATGAATGAAATTGAATAAATAAATAAAACAAGGTTTCGTGTTAATATAGCAAAACTCCTGCTAATATGATCGAAAAGTATTAATAAAACACAATGATTAAGTACTTGTTGACATAATGTGCATTTACTTGTTAAATGCCCATGTAACCTAAAGATTATCGCATAAAATATTTTTTTTGCAGTGGAGTGTATATTCTAGAATATGGATTATTATATAGATTTATACTTGTTTGGATCAGAGGAAAGATGTGAAAAGGTTGTACAGTTGACTTGACCTTGCTGGATTCCTTCTGGCATGACCCTTCTCTCATAATTCACTTGCAATTCTAGTTGAAGCTATGCACCTGAAGGTATTGGAAAAATGTTTCATTAGTCATAGTAATTGTGAAAAGGTTGATATATATGTGATGGGTGACGTTTGAACCAGTCATCGTTACTCTATAGGAGTCGCCTGAATCCTCTTTCTTGGTCTTCTGTTTCATATGCGCTTCTGTTTCGTTTGCTAATTTTGGGTTCACCAGTTTGCATCTATCAAGTTACAGTTTCCCAGAAAAATTATCGCTTGCTCGATTGTGTCGCTAGTAAAAGTTGTGAGCTTTTGTTCTTATTCATGATTTTGGGTTTGATTCCTTCATCAAGCTATATAATGGGTATGCATTTTAATATGCTTTTCCATTGCAGCCGGAGACTTGGACAGCTTTGGTTGCTATTTTGTGCTTCCTGGCCTTTATTCTGAAGGAAACGCTTATGGGAGGGAAGAGCTCAAAAGGGTCTAGTCGGAGGTATGCTTCCTCGTATGGGTCTGGTGGTTCTTCGTCTTCATGGGATAACCATGGATACCCGCCGCAATCTCCATACCCTCAACAAAATCCATATCAAAGCCCTTTCCGCCACCGTGCATCAGCTCCATCTCATGACTATGCCCAGCCAAAAAGGAGGTTGGATAGGAGATATTCCAGGATAGCTGATGATTACCGCTCACTGGATGAGGTCTGATTATTGCATATACAATTTTTTGTGATTTGCTTATATATGAGCAATTATTTCATCTTCTTTGATTTTGTTTGTCATTACCATTGACTTTTTTCTTGGTTGGGGCGTTACATCTCGGCCAAAGGCCCATGTTTTTATCGTTGACTTGAACAAGTTTACTTCCTTCTGTGATAATTTTCAGAAGGTCATGTGAATGCCATCAATAAAGACTTCAAGCCTCTGCACAAAAGGAAAAAAAGGGGGAAAAAAAAACGAAGAAAGGGAATTAGTTTATTTAGTCTAATTGGGTAAAAAGGAGATGCTGTGTATTGTCCTGCTTGAAATCAGAGTTCACTTTTCCGCCTCTGTCACAATGAGAATTGAAATATTTATTAGGCTCTTTATTGTTCATAATAATAATAATCAGGATTCAGCGTAACAGTAAACACGAGGAGTATCTCTTTTTGTTATATCCGAGATTTTATTTTTCCACGGTAGAGGGCTTTAGAATTATCACATTTTTACGTTGAGTAAAACATTTACTTGAGCAGATCTTACCACCTGGCATGTCAAGCCATAGAAATTAGATAAACAAGTTCAGCTGAGAAGAAGTGGCTTAAGAAAAGATGTTATGTGGGTCATTAATGAGATTCCTGCCTCTCCTCTTTATTGTGCTTCCTCATCATACTCATGCATCAGTGGAGCATCCCACAATTAATTTTCTAATATGCCCTAGCCGATAGATGTTATCAATATCAATGCTCTGGCTACATGTGGGTAAAGAAAACTCGGTCTATACATTGTTGTGAGTAAACTAGTCCAAGTGTGCAATAAGGTTGGCTTTTAGAAAATATATTGATGAAGCCAACTCCTTCACTTCTTTTCAATATATCTATTAAAAATATTCATAACTAATTATACAAGTAAGCTTATACAGAATTACAGATTGATTAGGATTTCTGTTCTTAGAGTTGATTGATACCTGTAGTGAAACAACAGATTTTGGTTTTGTTTCAACCAACAATTAGCATTTTTACGACTCCAGAGAGAAAATACACATTATTTTTGTCAAATAATGAAGTAATTGAACACAGGTTACTGCTGCTCTTGCACATGCTGGCCTGGAATCTTCTAATCTCATTGTTGGCATTGATTTCACAAAGAGCAATGAGTGGACAGGTTTTATCTTACTCACATTTTGATGCTCAAATCTTTTGTAGTTAGTTGTGAAGCTGAATATTACCTCACTTTGAAAATCAGGGAAGAGGTCATTCAATCGAAAAAGTTTACATCACATTGGAAGTGATGCTAATCCTTATGAACAAGCAATCTCGATTATTGGAAAAACTTTATCTTCTTTCGATGAAGATAACTTGATTCCTTGTTTTGGATTTGGAGATGGTAATGCCAGATATGAATCTAAATGCTTTTCCAACGAGGTTGTTTGTGTTTCCAGATTGCAAATCTGATTGTGTTTTTTTCTTGTCTTTTTCTCGTCAGCGTCAACACATGATCAAGATGTATTTAGTTTCTATTCCGAAGAGAGGTCCTGCAATGGGTTTGAGGAAGTTTTGACACGATACGGAGAAATTGCTCCTCGCCTCCGACTTGCAGGTGTTGCCTCCAACAATTATCGTAGATAAAATTTTTGAATTAGGCTCATTATAACTCATTGCTTTCATGTGACAGGACCTACTTCATTTGCCCCTATAATCGAAATGGCCATGACTATTGTTGAGCAAAGTGGTGGCCAATATCATGTCTTGCTCATAATTGCTGATGGACAGGTTCTTTACTTCAGATTTCATGCTGTCGAGAAGTACACTTTTTTTAAGTACTTTGAATCTGCCTTAGTCATCAAAGTTTGATATCATAGATGATAATAAGAAACTATGATGCTGTAGTTGTATCATGACAGCAGAGTTTCATTCGTTTTGCGTTAGTAATGCTAATATCTACTGTAGTTCATACTATCACACATAAACATCTTGCCATATACAGTTGCAGGCTCATAGCAATTGTCAGATTTGCAAAATATGATACGTGTGAAGTACCTCTGTTCCCTGCAATTTGTTGCTATGATCAATTTGTTACACGGCCATATCTGAACTAAACATGGACATGAATACTTAATGAAGAACTATAGTGATGCACATCATCAAACAAATAATTGCCTTGTTAATATACTACCATTTACACAGACTACAGCTTCAACCTTAGATCAAGTAATGAAAGGGATAAATTTATAGTTAATATCGAGGGAAATGTGTTCTGGAAAGGCATGATTCTTTCTGCATGGAGGGCTCCTACTCTATTGCCCTTTCCATCAATTACATGTACTCCCAAATCTGGTAAAGTAGATATAAAATTATCAAGCATGGTCAATGTGCATAAGATGTGGAGTTTTCAGTATTCATATAAGATATCTAGTGTGTTCAGTTGGTATGAAATGCTGCTAATTCTGTCAATGCGTCAATAAATGATTAATATTCTATAGTAGATATTCCCTGTTTCTGTCCTGTGTTGGGGCTTAAAAAACTGATACTCAGCATGTTGCCACAGGTGACCAGAAGCGTTGACACACAGCATGGCCACTTAAGTCCACAGGAACAGAAGACAATAGATGCAATCGTAAAGGCCAGGTAAGTTCTTAGCTCTCTCCTTTGGAGTACCATCCTGCATTCTTATATTCTTTTTAAATTGCAGCGAGTATCCACTGTCAATAGTTTTGGTGGGAGTTGGAGATGGACCATGGGATATGATGAGGGAATTTGATGACAACATCCCTTGTCGAGCCTTTGACAATTTTCAGGTTTGGTATAATTCACTTAGCCTTATTGACCTGCCTTATTTAAATCTTCCTGTTATGTTGAACTCTGAATATTTTTATTTCTGGCTGCATGTAGTTCGTGAATTTTACTGAAATTATGTCAAAGAGTGTAGACTCAACCAGAAAAGAGACAGAGTTTGCTCTTGCAGCTTTGATGGAGATACCTTCTCAATATAAGGCAACCATAGAGCTTGGCATATTGGGGTAGTAATTGAATATCAATATATATATATATATATATATATATGAAAATATGGTACTTATAGCCTGTTTATATATTATAGAGATTTTACTGGGGTAATAACTGAATTCGCAAATCTCATGTCTTCATTGATAAAAGTAGTGCACGGAGGGGACATTCACCGGATAGGTTTCCTCTACCCCCACCTCTTTATGATAGGGCTTCTTCTAGCATTGGCACAAAATCTTTTCGCTCAAACAGTTTTCAGCGGAGTACACCTATATATACTGGTTATGATAGTGGAGTTCACACAGAACCGTCATCAAGTGCTTTATATGATAATAAGGTACTAAGACCATTGTTTCCTAGATAAGAAGCGTCTTTTATATTTTCCTGACACATAGTTTACCTTTCCCTCACCTGAAGTCATCATCATGATTCATGTTTTCTGTGTCACTTTCAATGGTGATTTACATATGACATTGTTAACTGCAGGTTTGCCCGATTTGTCTTACTAATGGGAAGGACATGGCCTTTGGTTGTGGGCATCAGGTAACCAATTAAATGATATGCTGCTAATTCGTCTTGTATCAAGACTGTATATATTAACTTTTCCTCCCCTTCACCTTCCGGTATTTCCTCACATGGCAGACTTGTTGTGACTGTGGAGAAAGCCTCCAATTCTGCCCCATTTGCCGGAGCACAATCCATACTAGAATAAGGCTTTACTAGTCAGCTTTGCTGTTGACCTGCTTTCAATGGCAATTGCATTCATTGCTAGAATAAGGTTGGTCATAAGTTTGATAACGTCAGAAACTGAGTGTTCTATTGAATGCTGTAAGTCATAAAATAACGGGGTTCATTATAGGCAGGGCAGCAAAGGCAGCAAAGAGATGTGCAAGGTTGGTCTGGATCTTGATGGATAGCTTTCTTCTGCACAAAATCTGCATTCGCAATTTTGAAGCAAAACTAATATGCCTGGTTAGGAAGAGTCGTTTATAGAAAGAATGAGCCGTGCCACGTTGTATATATGGAGTTTGTGTGACATGAAGGCTACATGTTTTTAAATAAACTACTTGGATTGTTTAAAACTTTTTTGTTCTGGTTTTCTTTTGACCTTTGTTTGGCATGCAATTTTGGAGTGAAAAAGAAAAGAAGAGTGTTATGTCCCATGTTAAGTAGGATAAGAAATTTAAACCATGAACTAGCTCACTCAGGAAGCTAGTTTTTTAAGATTGCTCTTCTTCCGAGCTTGAGTCGTAACAAAAAAGCCTGGAAATTGAGTTCATCTTTTGTTTGGTATTAATCTGTGAGCCTTCACATATTTACATGCATGCCTATTCTTTTTCATTAAATCCTTCACTTCTTCCTTTCTTTCATTTCTTTATTATATTCCTTCATTTCTTTTTCCCTCCACGAATACATGTTTCCATTGCAGTAGAGCATCCGAAACTAAATCTGTACAAACTAAATACGTAAAACTTAATTCAATTTTATACGAATGGCTGAATACCATATATGAGCTTTGGCCTGGCCATAGTCCCAAGTGTATCACGGTCTGCACTTTCCTTGGCTAATGAGTGCATAGTGGACTCATCACTATGAATTCGTGCTCAGTGCTCTGCATAATTCTATGTAGTTCGTGATCTGCGAGTTCTTGTATAGACACGGATAAAATCAGATATAACATGACTAACTCCTTGAAAAAGGGATAATAATATTAACGAAGTTCGTGATCATAATATTACAAGTTGTACTTCAGTTACAGGAGAAAAATACAACAAAGTTTTTTAACCTCAAAAAGTTAACGTGTTTAACGATAGCTCCATTGACTTTTGGGGCAAAAACTAACCCATCCATTGACTTGATAACAAATTAGACTGCAGGCTCCTTCCTTCTGGCTCTTGAAGGAACTTCTTATCTTCTATGTAAGTCTGTATCTCCACAATAGTCTTTGTCAACCCTGGCATTTTCCGTGCTTTCAGATCAACTAAAAAGTTCTCTGAGATAACGTTCAGCATCTTTACGAACTGAGATTTATATCTTCTAAAGAGGGTAAATCCAGCCATCTGGTAAAGTAGAATTTGTTAACCTTAGCAGATCTATATAGCAAAGTACATCAACATTCTAATTCTACATCACTTACTTGCAAGAATGCATTGAGCGAAACAGCAGTATATTGATTGGCTGGAAGAGCATTCAAGAACCTTGCAAGCCATGCCCAACCTTCTTGCAAGCCATGTAAATTTTGAACATTTGGAATTTCAGTCTGTTAAAACAAGCATTGTCAACTGCTCAGCCAGATGAGATGTTAAACGGTAGTTGGCAAAACTGCAAACATGGTCCATGAAAACCTGTCAAAATTTTTCGAAGACATGACAAACCTGAACCAGTGCACCATACACCTTCATGTAGGATTCTAACCGCTTTAAGTAATCTTCTGTACTCTCCATCTTTCCATCATCTTCCCGATAACCAATACTTTTGAAGTATGCCTCTTTGGATTGAAAGGCAGACTGAGGAAAGGAAGGTGAGGGTGGGGAGAATTAAGAATCCAGATTCAACAGCATAATTATTATCAGAATAAATAATTACCCTCCAGCCATGATTAATAATATTATACAATTAGAGTTGAAATATTCAAGGCAATGAAGAATTGGCATTACTAAGAATTAAAAGTTTTTTTTTATGTATGTTTATCATTCAACATGAAAAATTTTGCTTTCTGTGGTAATTGCTCATTCTCTATAGAAAATGTCATTGCTACCTCAGAAATATATCAAAAGGATCAATAAATAAATTTTCGGTAGGAAAAGATTTTTTTTTTTTTTCAGGTTGACCTTAAGACAGTCAAAATATACAAAATTCACTGCTTCCCCAACTAATGTGAACACAACTATACCACAATCTCTTTAACATGAGGCTAGGAAACTACACAACAAGAATAAATGGCTCGCTAATGTTTCCAAGTTCTATCAAATTACCTTTCTGTAAACTAGGTGCTTTGGGACAGTGTATACACAGGCCTTGTGAAGCTCAGCTAGCAAAACATCCATTGCATGCGGGACCTGCCTCAGAAATGATACACAAAAAACAATTAAACCCAAAAGCAAAAATAATATATAAAAATAAAAAAATCTCTAGTCCATGCTTGCTTGAAGGCTTAATCCTATACCATCCTCCATATCCTAACTAATCCTAAAGGTTAGAGATTAAAGATGTTGTACCTGAGATGTAACGAGAACAATGACATAGCCACTTGCAAAGGCAGCATTACCAGGGTTTTCACAGTATGAAACAACCTGTAAAGTACGTTGTCACAACTAACTCCATTTACTAACAATCATAAACAGGTTATGTGCATATTTGAAAACTGATCATTTTTAGGAAGAAATCACTTTCTTTTTCAAAAACTCTCTCAGTAATATTCTGATTATAAGCTATTTTGAATACAAAATAAGCTAATGTAAACGCACACTAATCAAATTCTACCATTTCTCACAAGTTTTTGTACTCATTTTGAAAATTGGAAGCCAATTACATATTTTAGCCATATGTTTTTCCATCACAAATGAATGGCACAGGCCTTGTCTGGCTTGTAGTAAATATTTCCAAATACACCATTTTGCCCAATATCTATTTTTAAAAAATATAAAAGCAACAAATTTCTCACTTTACAAAATATTCATTTACTAGTAAAAGGTTCCAAAATCATTCTCGAATTTGATCAGTACCAAATGTGATATCACAAAGAAAATGAATTAGTATTACAATAAATTAAAAAAAAATTCCAGGATTTAAAAGAAAATTTTTTATATAGGCTAAACATAATTTAGAGCTGTAATATTTTAACTGTTGTATACTTTGTCCTTTTAATTGTTTCCTTCCATATACTACTAGCTGACTCAAAAATAACATCTATAATAAATTACTAAACCCATTTTTAAATTAGTCAATTGTTTCCCAAACTCTTGGTTCTAGTCAAATAAAGCAGTAAGGAAGTATAACAAGGGAATGGCCAATAATATGAAATTACCTTTCTAGCAAATATCTCAATGCTGATTGATTGAGGACATTGAGGATCATTCAAAAGTTTAATGAGATCGCTTGCTTTTGACCTACAGAATGTTCAAAAGAGTAAATAGACGTGCAATACTAACAATCTGTTTAAGGATTGGGACTGCTTTTAGTTTGAAATAAAATACTTGAACAGAATCTATTTCATACAAATATTCTTGCGTATTTTTGGCAGGTTGAAACAGTCCTTAAACACTGTTGCAACAGAAATAGTAGTTTTTTAGTCAAAAGAAAAAGGAAACAAGTAAGTAGATAAAACTTGATATATTTTTTTCCCTTTCAATATTGAACACACGAATTGATTTCTTCATACTATATTTTTTAAAAAACGAGACTAGAATATATGATACAGGAAAACTTTCAATTGCAGTTTAAACTCAGATAATCAACAGGAGCCCCTAAAATCAACTGTAGAAAAAATTTCCTGAAGAGGTAAATTTACAGAATAAAGAAATAGGTGTGGCATAAAATTTTGTCCCTTAAATGATCCAAAAGCAAGTGCAATAATGATAAATTGATAAACAGCATTATGCATTATTGAAATGAAACACTAACTTCACCTGACATTATCTCTTATGCCCCTTATTTGCCTTATCAACCGGGAAATATGACTTTCATTGCGGGTATAATCCTGAACAGATGTTGACACAGAAACAAGTCACAATATAAAAAAGATCAGAGAATGCCACCGGGAAAATTAGCCTTTACAGTGATGAACACAAGCAGATTTCTTGTGATGAACACAAGAAGATACATGAAGGTGTATATAAAACCATGAAAAATATGTATTATATTATCTAGAAAAATATTCAAAAATAAAATAACAGATATGATTGGCAAAAGCAACAAATAATTAGCATTGCTAATTGCATGAAGGATAATGAATTAGGGGCCTTAAGACTAGCATCTCCAATATCTACATATGATAATACCTTGTTAGAACTTGATCTTATCATTTGGTTTCTCTCATATAGCTCTTTCAGTTTCTGTAGTCTTCCATGCTCTAGATTTAAAGCATTTGCTGCTGCTCGATATGCATTACCTAAGATTGTGTAGGCAAGTTGAAATCTCAAATGATAAAACAATTTTTCAAAACTAAATAACAATACATAGATCGTCTAAATGACACCAACTTTGTTGCTTATGTAAAAAGCTTCATGCCTTCATCAAATCAATGTTGATGAGACAAGAACATATTTTCCAACTAAATGGTAGTAAGAAAAAGAAGGCAAAGCATTCTTGCATATCAGATGTGGACAGACAGTTAAACTACAAAACTGGCATTGGAGAGATATATTCTAAAAGTGAAAAAAGTGAAAAAGAAATACCAGATTCCTTAGTCTCAGCATTTGACAGGCTTGATGCAGAATCTGTTGGACGCCCTGCAGCTTCTTGTTGTGTCCCTCCAGAAGTAACCCTTTTGGAAGTTTCAGTAACATCCCTTTCTAAGGCTTCCTTTGCTCCTCTTCTTTCAGCTTCCATTGCTGCTCTTTCTTCAGCTTCCATTGCTGCCCTTCTTTTGGCTTCCATTGCTGCTTTTCTCTCAGCTTCCAATGCAGCTCGTTTTGCTTCCTCAGCTCTAAATTTGGCCTGCACCCGCAAAATTGAAAAATAATAAATGAAGGGATATTTGGGGTAAAGCTTCTATAAATAAGTAGGGAAGAAAAATATCTGCTTCAACTACCAAGTACCAAGACCAATGTAGCAGACATATGAATATCAGTGAAAATATTACCAATGAGTAGGAGCAGGTGAGGGAGATAGGCACTATCCAAACCATTGCAACAATAAATTTCTTTGTAGTAATTTATGACTCAAAAACATTGTTTTAACAAAACAATACAGAAAATAAAGAAAGAGAAATCCAATATAATTCACAGAAAAATTGTGGATTTGTAAACAGGTGATAACTAACCTCATCAAGCTTAAGCAGCATCAACTTCAAATGAAATGTGAAATCATATATGTATAATGTTTTTCCAAATAACAAAATCAACTAAAAGTAAAGTTATGGTACCTCAGCCTCTGCTTTAGCCTTTTCTTGCTGCTGCTTTTCCTCTTGTAAAGCAGCCTTTCTCTTGGCCTCTTCATAAGCTGCATCACTTCTAATTTTCCTTTCTTCTATTTGTGATCTGAGTTCACGATCCCGTTGAACAGCTGTTAAGTGATTATCAAGTGCCTCTGCACTACAAAAATTGGGATATGACAAACATCAGTTTCTTCATTTTCAACAAGTTCAAATAAAGAACTATCTAAGAAACAGAGAATGATAGAAAATTTACAAAAAAAAAAAAAAAGGTTTTGAGGGGAAGAAGACTAGTAGAAAACATGTCATGCATGTCAAATTTAGTTATTAAAATGAGAAATAGCATCAATATCAAAGCACGGTCAAGTTCAACATTCATAAAAATAAATTCATCAAATAAAATCAGATTCCCCAGCTTTAAATTAACATGCATCTGGTAAAACAACGAACACTCAAAATCTCCTTCTCTCTTTCCCCCTTTCTTATGGTGTATATATAATCATTTGTCTTCCTCCCATAAACAAATTAAACACGTATCCTTTCTCCAGTATATTTTTAAGACAATTATGAAACATATGCCCCCACCCTCACTCCCACCCAAACAAATAGAAAACAATAATGTTAATCGATCTCCACAAATGGCATGATGCAATATCAAAATCATTAAGATGCGAATAATCCATAGTTTAAAGCTCTACTAAAGCACAGTGAGAATGTGACACATTACTAGAGTAGCCTGCCTTGTGCATAAGAATTCATAGTTGTTGCTTACATTAAACTCTGACAAAAGACAGATACGTAGAAGAATGAAAGAATCATATTTCCTTGAAAAGAAAAAGGGGGGGGGGGTGGGGAGACAATGCAATCTTACATCCGGCGCTGATATTGAGTGTCAAACTTTTTATCCAATTCCTTTCTTGATTCTTTGTATTTCTCAACTCGAAGAAGGGCAGAAGTAGAGTTCTGACTTTCATTCACCAGAGCTGTCTCCAATGCTGAGATCTGATTCCTAATTTCATCCTGTCAATCCAGAAGATTAGATACCGGTATGCTATATAGAAATGAAATGAACCATGAGTTTAGTTTTGTAATTGACTATATATTATATGGACTGCAAGAATGACAACTTGCTCATTTGTAACTAACTAGTCAAACAGTTAACAGAGTGCATTGACATCAACATGATCACTCACCTTAACTCTAAGCTGATGTTCATGTGTCAACTCAAACAAGGCACCTTCTACCTCTCCCACTTCATCCATTAAGCAGGGTTGCACTTCAAAAGCTGAGACAATGTCAGAATTATCACTGTCACTGAAACATCAAATGAAGTAGTGCAAATATTACTTTCAAAACACCCGATGGAAAAACTTTCTACTGAATTAAGAAACAATATGAAATTAACATCAATCAACAAATTAGATTCAGAAAATGTTTACATTATTTGAAATTTGTGAATAAAGCTAGGACAAGAAGTAGTCACCTCAGATAAAGTTTGTCACAACTGAACCGTTTAACAGCTACTAAAGCTTTGTCATCCTCATCCTCGCTCTCTGTATCGTCCATCTCATACTCATGGGCTTGCAATATGAAAGGTCTACCTCTCTCAGTTTCATTCCCACTAGACAATACTCTAAAAGGTACAATGGAGAAGCTCAGACAAACAACATATTCTCTTGAGCAAAGATTAATATGATTCAATTGACAGCATGTACATTCCTAATATGCATAAAATACAAAATATAATAGACGCAGAGAATAAAGTACCGGGATTTTGTTTTATCGAAAGGCAAAGGACCAGTAAAAGAAGAAGTGAGCTTCATCTCCAAAGCATTAAGCTCTGATACTAGAGCATCAAAGCTCCAATCTGGCTCAGGGTCAACAGCAACGCCATCCACTCTTTGAGAACAACATAGGTCTAAATTGAAAGCTCCCCTACAAATATATAACTCCAAGTCAGAATCATCTACGACAGAATTCCACTTTGGCTTCTCAGACAACAGATACTCCGGAGCCAAGTGGGGGTACAGTCTCTATACAATAAAGGTTGTAAATTAACTACATATGAACAAGAAAAAAAAAAACAAGAATTTGACAATAATGACCATTGAATCTAATAGCAACTCCTCCAACGTCTTTGTAATGACATAATAAAATTCATCTTCCTAGAGTGATTAACACCCAGAAAACATAACAAGCCTAGGAGAATCATACCATTAAAGCACATTCATGAGAATGTTCAGAGATAAAAGCTTACATCGTTCAACACTCGAAACAGCGGTTTAATATTTGGATTCAATAATAATTAACAGCTCAACTGGAGAAGAGAATATTTGAGCCCGTAAGACCTCATACAGAATCCCAAATCCCGATCGGAAGCATGATATGCTTTTGCTTGAAATTGGGGACAACAAAATTCCCCAATTTGGTTGCTGCTGCAAACATATAACGGAAAAAAATAAAAAACTTGAACACGTTGAAGAAATAGGAAATAGGAGTTCAGGGAAGAGAGAAGGAGACGAAGGGGAAGTACCCAGTTGAGGAACGATGACGGAGGCCGGTAGAGGCGTGGAGCCTCTCAACTCAACGCTACGCTACTTGCCGTGCTCTCTCAACTCTGAACTCTCTGGTGACGCAAGTAGCCAAGAGAGAGGAACGCGTTTGAGTCTTGAATTTGGGCAAAACGCACAGCGAGCGGCGGCACAATTGGATATTTGGATTTGAGGGATTTTTTCTTTTTTGGTCTTAATTTGAGGAATTATTTGTATTTCATTTCACTCATTAATAAGCCATTCTTTTCTTTTCTTTTTTTCTTTTTTTTTTTTTGTCTTTGAATGTTGGGTTGGGATCATTCCTATCCAAGATTCGATCCCAAAGTTCGAGAGATCAAGACTCTCAGCCTCATCAATTAAACCACGAGACTGACTACATTAATAAGCCATTCGGCCATTTGGATATTGGGGTACTCGGCCATTTGCGCCAAATGAGTAGAATGGAAGGCAGGCCTATTGAAGGCGCTGGCTGCCTGGCTTATGGCTTAAGCTTAAGTGTGTATTTAGATTAGAGTTTATAAATTTAATTTTAAATAAATTTAATTTTATAAATTTAATTTTAATTAAAAATAAGTTTGAATAAAGTAATTTATATTTAAAAAATTTTAAAAAAAATTAATTTTGATAAGATAAATATTATTTGAATAATATTAATTAAAATTATTTTTAAATATATAATTATTAAAAAAATATGAGTTTAGCTATAATAAAAAAAATAAAATAAATTATAAAAAAATATTATAGTTAAACATATTAAAAAATATTTAATTAACTTTTGATTCAACATAAAAATTTTATTCTTACCAAAACTTTAATTTTAAATAAAAAATAATTTTATCTCATAGTTATCAAATATAATGACATAACTTTAGAAGAAAAAATTTGCCCTCAATCGGGCAAACACACACTAAACCTGACAATTTGTTTTTGTTAATTTCAGTGAGTCAGCCCGCGACAATCCAAGCCTGTTACCCTGACAAGTTCGTTCTTCCATGGGTTAATATAAAAAATGGCAAAATCTTTGCATGCGCGGAGATTATCAATAATAAAATAGGTGTTGGAATCTTTCTACCCACTTTGTGGATACGGGCAGTACCTAATAAAAGCTTTTGGAAAATAAAAGTTTGACTATGGAGTAGAAAAAGAATTTTTAAAGAACTATTACTTTTATATATTACTATCAAATTAAGAGGCATTAAAAGTGATTAATAACTTCCTAATTTGTATGGTTATTTTTTTGTAACTCATGTAATTAATTTTTAAATTAATTAGTTATTAATTTATTGTATTTATAAATTAATCAGTTTAATAAAAAATAAAAATAACTTCAAATAACTTTTCATAATTTTGTGATGTGTTTAAATTTAAAAAAAAAAAACGTACAAATCTCTTAAATTTTAAGTCATTTATAAATAACATTCTAAATTTTAAAATTATCTTAATTAACGCTTAAATTATTATAATTATATAAATTAACTATTTCATTTACTTTTTAATAATTTTAAATTAAATAAAAAAATATTTTAAATGAATGAAAGGTGGGCAAAATAGTTAATTTATATAATTATTATAGTTTAAGTATTAATTAAGACGATTTAAAAGTTTAAAGGATTATTTACAAATGACCAAAAATTTAGAGATCTGTATACTCTTCTCCCTTTTAAAAATAACTTCTTATAACTTCCTTTATAATTTTAGTTGACATTTTTATCTTAATTTTAAATAAAAGATTGAATAATAATGATATTTTAAAAAAATATAAAATTAAATACTTAATCGAGTAATTCCTTTATATAATAGATAAACAGATAGATAAAATATAGATAAATATAATAGATATATCGATTAGATAGATAAATAATAGATATTAGATACAAATCCCAAATCATATTTTAAGTCAGAATCATACTCCTATATCACAAAAGTCTAAGGTAGATATGTGAGACACACAAATAAAAGCTAGAATATAATTTAATCAGATCAAATTGGATTGATCTGACTTCCTGATTTTTGCTAATTTATGTAGTCAATAATTTTAGTGTATTTATCATTAGAAAATGTAAAAGAGATTTTTAGAAAATATGTTAATTAATTATTAAATGCAATCGTTTAATTAATATGAAATTAAATTCATAACTAATAAAAATTTAGCAACTACTTTAGGAAATTCTTAGAAAAAAAGAAAATTGAACTAAAAATTGTTAAGCTTGCACGAGTGGAAAAACTTTATTTGAGAGACTATTATTTTAATATATTATAATAAAATTTTATTTTTAATTTGTATAGGTAATAATTTTAGTATATTTATAATAAAAAAATGTAAAAGAAATATTTAAAAAAATATAATAATTAATAATTATATACAATCATTGAATTGATATAAAATTAAATTTATAATTAATAAACATTTAATAAATACCTTAAGAAAATTTTTGATGAAAAGAAGAGTATATAAAAATTTATTGAATTGAAAAAGAAGTCTTCGTAAGTAGAAATTTTTTTTTAAAGAGTTTATTATTTTTATATTTTATTTTTAATTTATGTTAACAATAATTTTAGCATGTTTATAATTAAAAAAATATAAAAGAAATTTTTTTAAAAAATATTAATTAATAATTATACATAATCATTCGATTATATAAAATTAAATTTATAATTTATAAAAATTTAATAAATACCTTAAAGAAAAAAGAAGCTTCCATAAACTTTTTTTTAAAAAAAAAAAGATCACAAAAAAAAAAAACACTCTGAAGGAGGCTACTACTATATAATAGAGTAATAGATTTTCACGGCCAGAAAGGCAGAAAGGGTCGTGAGTGTGGAACGTTATATCATTGTAATCAGATTGAAGAATCAAGGTACGGCGAGGTGCTGCTGCTCGTCGATCTTCACCATTCTCATGGCGCTTCCTCTCGTAATAATGATACTTCTCTCTGCTGCCACACTCCAAATCAAGCCGGCGTTGGCTGTGAATTTGACCACTCTTCCCAGTAGTATTACTTCTTAGACTAGGGATTGAAACAATGTGACTTTCATATCACTTTCACAGCAGACAAAATACCATTGTCCATTCTAATTATATTCCTCTTGATTTGCAGGGCCAGGCGTACCAGAAGCTGCAGCAGCAGATAAAGTGATTTTCCACCCCTTGACGGGTCTCTGCGTCTTGAGAAAGTCATTGGGTGAACCACAGAGGCTGGGTCCCCGCTCTGATTCTGATGGCCGAAAAATACAGTGCGTTTGAATATATATATATATTTTAAAAAGTATTAAGTGTTGTAATATATTTTTTAATTGTGTTTAGATATAATTTTAAAAAAATAAAAGTTAAAAAAAAAATTAATCTATCTCTTTTTTTAAAAGTAAATAATTTTTAACTTTTAAAAAAAGTAAAAGAATAAGTAATTTTTAATATAATTTTATGATAAAAATATTTTTTATTTTTATTAAAAATTATATTTTATATTTTATATTTTTTTTATAAATCTTATTTACATAAATCTTCTTAAGTGATTCTATGAATTATATTTTAAAAAATTTAATTTTAAGTTATTATATCTTCATATCTTAAATTAAATCATGATTTCAATAATTATAGCATTTAGAAAAAGTAAAATAAAATAACATTAGTAACGTATTATTAAGTCTTTGGGTATACAATTAGACATGTTATTATTATCTTATATATCATTTTTTATGACTTTATTACTATGACATACTTAAAAACCTCACCGTCCCTATTATGCAAGCTTATTTAATTATATCTTACATATCATAACTTATCATATCTTGCATTTAAATGTCTTTTTCAGTAATTTTGATATAAAATTAAGTGTTTCTATTCTTTTTTATCCAAATAAACTTAAAAGTTTTTTAGTTATTTAAAAATATTTTTTAAATATTATATACAAATACAAATTATTTTTTCTTAAAAAAATCTATTAAAATAAAATATATAAAAAAAATACTTTTTTTAAAAAGTTTATCCAAACGCCCATTCTCCCCCCACCCCAGAAGATACTATCAATAGCGGGTACATATTTCTGCTTACAAGCGGACGAAGAAGGGGAGCCAGCAAAACTTGGAATAATATGCTCGGGTCCTAACTCAAAATGGGACTTGATCTCAGATTCGAAGACTTATCTCTCGTCTCAAGACAGCGACGGTCTGTTTGTCTGGATGCAGACGCCAACAACATCGTTGTGACCAACGCTTGCCAGTGCCTGAGCAATGATCAAACATGCGACCCTGGAAGCCAATGGTTCCAACTCGTTGACAGCACAACCAGTTCAACCTCACATTATCCATGGACTCGATGTTGAGTTTACCGCTGTGCTCAAGAGATAGTTACCATCAATAATCTGTAGTCACGTTTGTGGAGTAGCTTTTAGCTTGGACCACCTTGCAATATGGATATTACAATTTACAATGTAGTACCAGCATCATTTCATTTGGATATTAAAAAAATAAGTCTGATATCAACTGCTGCATAAATTTTAAATTTCATACAATAAGAAAGAAAATATACCGACGCCTTAGTCCTCACAATGTTAAGCCAACTCAAAAACACAAATATCCCCCACATTTAAATTATTATCTGGCGCAAATTTCTTTCATCCAGCATTAATTTTGGGGACATTATAAATAGAAGACCAAGTTCTCCCATCCCTGACCTAAAGGATGATCAAGAAGAACATTAGTGCTAAGTATGATCAAGAAGGTGATTTGGAAATCAAGACAAACTTTTTCCAGAATAAAACCTTTGAGCATTCATATTGTTTCGACCATCTTCAATTGTCTTAAAAGAAAGTGACTTAAGAGACCGCACACTGGTGCTGGGGAGTTCTCAGACTTCATGAGGTTAATTGTTTGACACTATACATGGAAACCATTCCTGAGACTATAAATAATTGTGCTGATAAAAAGAGATCAACTCCTAAGTCGCTTCAAATATCAGTTAATTTCAGCATACATTGGGCCTTTTGTTCAAGTTGGTCTGCAGGCAGATTCTCAATCAGTCAGATCCTTAGCTTGCAACACAGTATCTGCCATGTGGAGATACTCTGTCTACGCCAAATTTATCTAAAATCCTCCTGTAGTTTGTACCATGGAGATTCACCTTCCCAAATTTTAATGATGGAACCTATTTTGTTTTCTATGTACATAGATCTTTGCAAATTCCAGTCAGTCAACATTCAATTTTTTTTTTAAATGTGATTTGACACTTCTGCCAATGTGCTATTTTGATATCTTAGTATGAGATGAAAGTTCCATGCATGTCAATATATGTGTGAGATTATGCATCTATGAGCGGGTCTCCTACTAGTATAACTGTAAAATTGTCTCTAACCAATGACCATATTGACTTAGTCAGGAGAAATTATTGCAACCTTCTGTAGGTGAGATTATGTTTCATCTATTTATATTTTAATATTTCATTGTTAAATGATTAAAAAAAACTTATTGACATAGCATTAAATAGTTTTACCTTGATAAATATGTTTTTTAGAATAATTAATTCTACCTTAATAAATGTTTTTTTTAATCATTTAATACTGAGATATTAAAATATAAATGGACTATACATACTCCTATGTAATACTCTAAAAACACGTAGTAATCAATAATTTCTCCTTCAGCAAAAATATCCCTGATTAGTGACTATGATTTTTATAACACGACAGTGATGCAGTAAGCATTTTTGTTTTAATATTGGAGTCAATATATATCATTAGATTGGACAGGGGAACTCTTATTTTAGGGCAATACAACAAGGATTCAAGCAAGAACTAAGCAATGCCAGCCAACTTGGGCTTACAAAGAGAAATTTTTAGATAGACATTCACTATCTTAGACATTTCATTTAACAAATATTCATTTATAATATGATTCATTAAGTTTTAAACATATTAATTAAATGAGGTGTCTGAAATCAGTAATATCTACTTAAGAATTTCTTGATGTAAGAGTCACCAGGAACCCATTCTTCATGTAAAGGGTGGTGGTCAATTTGGGGAGGACCTTATGGCCACTCACAACATTAACTTGATATCTCAACAGGATTGAAGCAGCAACCATTTTCATTTGCACGTAAGCAAACTTCTTACCCACATACAACCTGGGACCAGCATTGAACACTGCGTATTTGAATTGGCTATAGCTCACAAATTGCCCGTCCTTAATCCACCTCTCTGGCTTAAACTCCAAGCAGTCTCTGCCCCAGATGGATTCTGTCCTGGCCATGGAGTAAATACAGTAGAAAGCGCAACCACCCTTCTTCACGACGGTGCCATCAGGAAGAATATCATCTTCCAGGACTTGTTTGAGGTCAATTGGCACCGATGGATACAGCCTCAGTGATTCTGATATTGCTGCTTGTAAATACACCATTCTCTTCAGTTCTTCCTCTGTGAAAACAACCTCATTTGGTTCTTCTTTTCGACACACTCGGGAATCCAAATTTTTTTTCATTTCACTGAGAATTCTGTTCTCCACTTCTGGGTTTGCGTGTAGTAGCCAGAAAAACCATGCCAATGCCACAGAGCTCGTGTCTCGCCCTGCTAAAATGAAACTAACGCAGAAATCTCTGGGACGTGCATGAATATTTTGAAGGGCTTCTTCAGGGTCTTGAGTCTCCAGTAGTCTAGATAAAAGGTCAGAGCGATTGTCCAAGTTGCCACGCTCTCTCAGTTCTTCTCTACGCTCTGCGACTGTCTTCTCAGAAAACTCATGCACGACACGTATTGCTTCCTTCAGGCGATTCTCGTACCCTACTCCGAAGTACCGCAGGGGTTTCCATACAAAAGGAGGCATCATGAACCTGAAAAGGGTCAATTCTGTTGCTTCTTCAAAAGCTTTCGCAAAGGGGATTTGGGGCAGATCAATGGCCAGACACCCAGGATCCAAGCCAAGAGCTGCAATGCAGATGTTGTCAAATGTAAAGCGAAGTAGCAGCTCTTGGAGGTCAAAGCTATCCCCTGAAGTCACCATCTTCTCCAGTATTTTCAATAACTTGTGATGCACCAAAAATTTCATGGTCCCATATGAATGCTTAGCGAAACTACTGGAGTGCATCTCTGAGACTGCCACTCGCCTCTGTTCCCTCCACGATTCACCATCAGCATTGAAAATGCCGTTTCCAAGCAAATCATAGAACCTCTCTCTGTAGCAATGGCCTTTGGGGAAATTGTTGAAATTTGTCTTCAGCATGTACGCGACATTGGAAGGATCTGTGGTTACGATCCCATGGGCCCCTCCCATCCACACACCCTTGAAGTAAAAAGTTCCACCAGCTTTGATCAAGCACTGGGTGACCCAGTCGTAAATGTCGTTACAGTGCAAGAACAGTGACGGGATGATCCCCAACACTGGCCATAACATTGGGCCTTTGTTGGTGAGCCTCTGAATGAGACAAGATGAGATGAGTAGTCCTAGCAGGGCTATGGATATGTCCCAACAATGTAAGTGGGCACAAACCCACTCCATTGAGTACAGAATAAGCTCTCTTCTCATGATACTTCTCTTGTTTACGCTAAAAGCTTGAGTATCAAAATACAATGTTAATTGATGTGCTTAGCAGGAGGTTGATCTACAAGTATTTATGTCAAATAAGCATACCATAAGCCATTGAAGCTAAACTAGTGGGGCCAGATGAAATAGTTAATGACCTGAACAACTTCTTTGACCTGAGAAGGAAATATGTTATAGAATCAATTACAAACCTAAGTAGTTGACTGTTAATTAAATTGCTGTCATGTGTCGTCAGTTGTAGCCTTGTAGGACCTATTTCAATTTTAGTATGCTTTCCTTTTGCAGAATACGACCTTCTGAGACCCTCCCCCCCAATCAAGAACAAATATTCAAGAAAGATAAAAATATTAGTGTACTATACATAAAGATTATGGTAAACCGCGCGAAGATCATTATCATTACATCACTCATTTGCAGCCATGAAGTAAGAGTGTGAGTGTGACTGGCTAACTGTAACGTACTTCTTTCATAGATGAGGTTGGTTTAATGTGATAAGCTGAGGGTTTAAAAGAAATTAGTCTAGGAAGGAAAGCAAGCAATTTACTGAATTTAGATAGGATGAAATGGATGAGTTTTAGAATTAGGACAGTGACAATGAAACAAATTGGTTGACATGTTGTTAACCAACTTTTCTTCTCAACTAGCTTATTCTATAACTCTGCCGCGCCCCTGCTTTGTCCTTTATCAGAAGTGATGGTAAGAATATAGGACTAAAGGGATTTATGGGACCTGAAAATATATCATAATCTGAATTTTTTTTTTATTTAAACTTAGTTGACGTAAACTAAATTAATGAAAACATGTTACTTCTAGTAGCTTAGTTTTAAATATGATTAGAAGAAGTTGAATCGTAGTCAGTTATATCCTCTCAAAAGAGAACGCCATAAGGAGTAACTAATAAGCTTCAGTGCCTTTTCATTAGTTTGTAGAGTTCAAAACAGAATTTCAGAATCAATCTTTTTAAAAAGAAGATAAAGCACTACCTTGCCTTGTAATAAAGGAAAAGCATAAAGGATCTTATTCTCGGTCTTAAAAAAATATGCCCTCCCCAATAGGAGAATTTCACATGCATTTTCCATGGATATGTGAGACCCGCATTGCCTTGCCAGGCGTGAGACACGCATTTGGGGGATTCTATAATAGATTGCTTAATATAAGGTACCTGTTCTGATAGGTTCTTCATGAACTAATTTTGAGTCTACATTTCAGGAAGCTAATGCATCAGCTTGATTCTATTGATTACAGAAAAATCATTCATTCAACCACAAATTTAACAAGTTAAAATTTAAAATTGAACCCTGAGCAAGTGAGAATACTTTGTAAATTATAAAGGTCACTCACATTCATTCAACTTCATTTCAGTTTAGTTCTGAGATTACTAGTGGGTTTCTTTTTTCCTTTTTGAGAAAGATGGGAAATTGGGAGGTGATGAGACTCAACCTGGGACCTCTTTCTATTTAAATTCCCCCTTTACTATCATCACTCTGTCAGTCACTGATTTAATTATTTGGATATTTAATGTCAACCATCTGGTTCAGCTGTCTTATTTGGCTGGAGTAATCACTTCACTACTAGAAAAATGTGAAAATTTAATTAGTTTCCATCTAAAGCTCAAAGTTCTCTAATTGGGAATCGCTTTGCAGGTGAGCTGAAAGGAATTTATAGTCCAAGACAAGGACTAAAAAAGGGTAAAGAGAAAGAGAAAAAAAAAAGAAGAGTAAAAGCTAAGAAACATTACCTTCTCCCCCCAAATTAGCATAAGCAAAGCTTCATTCGCATTTCGTAGAGTGGAGATAGATAAGTGGTCCCCATTTAAGTGCAAAAGAAGTTCATCTGTCTGTTTTACACAGATCACAAGCCTATAAATATAACGTAAGGATATCTACAGGTAGAGCCTCATAATTTTTTAAATCATGCTTATGTGCCATGAATTTCCTTAAAAACCACTCGGTATCCTTGTTTTCAAATTCAAATATGCAAGACGATATTCTTATGAAGAAGCTCCTCCTTACACACGATCCAGATGGTCGTTGGCTGGATTCTGAGACAATGCTTCATGCTGTGGGCAACATTATGTTTCATGCTTCCGCAACAGAAGTAATTTTTACAACCCCTGATATGCAGCAGGATGTCAATATAAGCTCCTGTATTCTCAAGCATTTTTTTCCCTGTTTAGGAATTTCAATATAGATAATCTTTTGTCATTAAAAACTAGAAGTGTTTGGCCGTGCTACTTAATCTGTAAGAACTTGAAATATGTGTTCATGATAGCCTCATCAAGTACAAAGCTAATTATGTCATGAGAAGTTTTTATTAACAACACTAAGGAGGTGTTCAGTAAGTGGATATCCTAATCTTTCAAATACATGGAAACCTATTTATATGACATGGGTATGAGATATATAAAAAATTCAAGACTTGCATACTGGTTATGAGTTATGAAATGGAAAATACAGGGATTTTGACTTTTACATATAACTCACAACCTAAATATTATGTCAATAGGTTTCAAGTACTTGGGAATTAGGATGTCCACATAGCAAGCATCTCCTATTAGAAGTTTATGGCATACAATATGGCAATCGGTGTCAGTTATCACTACCAGTGGCTCACATGGTGTCAAATGTCAACAGCATTAGAAGATAATGACATCTGCATCCTTTTAAACTGAATGCGTTAGACTACTGTATTACATGATTAAAGTTTTCAGATTATGATTTCAACTGGCTTCTCTTGATTCAGGTGGCTTCTAATTTATATTCTACCTCCTTTACAAAGAATGAAATAACTGAAGTTGAACTGCTTGGTTGTCCTGAACCAGTTGGATGCATCATCAGAAAAATTTCATGCAAGGTACTTCATATTCCTTATTTTTAACTATATTGATGTATGCACATGCACTTATAATTAACATATTTATTTTATTGGCAGATGCTATGCAATTGCTCTGGTGAAGGTGATCTTAACTCAAGGATGATTAGTTTGTTTGATTCTCTAGGGAACTATAGATGGGATGCAAAAGTAGTTTTAGTGCTTGCTGCTTTTGCTGCAAGATATGGTGAATTCTGGCAACTCATGCAACTATACCCTTGTAATACTTTAGCGGCTTCAATTTTGAGGCTTAAGCAGTTGCCATGCAACTTAAGGTCACTGAAGCCACAAATCAAGGCGTTGAGCTTGTTGGTTAAGACCATGATGGATGTGGCAATATGTATCATTAAGTTTGAATCCCTGCCACTTCCACCTGTAGAGCTGGGCAATGACATACTCATTGTCACAAAGTCTCTTATATATGTAGCTGTATACTGGATCGTCAGAAGCAGTTTGGCATGTTTTTCTCAAGTCTCACAACCAAGAAACATGAGCAAGTGCATGTTCTTTCCCTTGAATTGCTTATAGATCAATAATGTTAAACATACAAAATTATTTTCATTTATTTGACATAATGACATATTGACTCAACGTTATTGCTAGTTTCAAATGCATATAAAACAGCAAAAAAAAAAAAAAAAAATTGACTTGGGATGCTATTTTGATGTATCCACTTGTTTCAGGTATTCAGATTCAATAATAATTGCTGTTTGGGAGCTCTCAAGTTTGGCGTATAGGTTAAGTGACATATGCAGCATTCTCAGAGAACAGGTGGATGTGTGTCGCCAGGAAATAGGTTACATTTCTGCTTCATAAGAGTGCTTATATATAATAGAAGGTTTATTAATTAATTCTGAAAAATGCACTAATATCAGTGATAATGTTTCAGAGAGAAACTTGCATGGCAGGCTGTTATGTCTTGCTGATGAAGTGCACACTGATAATCAAAAGGTTCTC
Source organism: Castanospermum australe (assembly GCA_019955255.1). NCBI lineage: Eukaryota > Viridiplantae > Streptophyta > Magnoliopsida > Fabales > Fabaceae > Castanospermum > Castanospermum australe. Next base: position 1,081,845 of record NSJW01000002.1, read on the forward strand.
CAGTTACTTTTTCCTTCGAAGAATTACTTGCCATTAAAAGATTGCTCAACACAAGCAAAGGTATTATGCTCTTTTAAGGTCTTTTAGGTGTTTAAATAAATACCTCCCCTCCCCCCTAAACTTTTATATCACCCCCCGAAAAAGAAGGTATATCAAATTCGATTCAAGTATAGTAAAGCGAAATGCTAGGAGGTATTGCCAAATATTGAAAATTGCACTTGTACCGTTGACTTGAGTTCACTCAAGTCTCCTTTTAGGCAAGAGGAGAATTTAAGATTTTATATAAAAAAACAGCTTCATAGAAAATGAAAGCTTTCTGACAGGATTTTTAAGTTTTACTTTAAATTTCAAGATTTTAGTTACAAAGAGCAGCTTAGGGAACTAAAGCCTTCCGAGTCTTCCTTCTAACTTCATTCCTCTGTCCATCTACAGTTTGGAGTGTCTGAACTGAAAAATAAGATAGTTCTGTTGTTGATCTCAAAGCCACAGCTGCTCACCCTGGAAGAATTACTCTTATTGGTTCAGCAAACATGTGATCATCCATTGAATGAGGAGTTGAGGGACAGTTATAAGATTGTGTGGGTTCCCCTTCCATCTGCTGATGCGTGGACTGATGCTGAAGAGAGTAGTTTCAATTTTCTATCAGATTCCTTGCCTTGGTCTGCGGTTAGGAAACCGAGGTTACTTAGCTCAGCAGTGGTGAAGTACATTAGGGAAGAATGGAACTACATGGAGGAGCTCCTCATGGTCGCGCTGGATTCAAATGGGAAGGTTACAAATTCCAACGCCCTTGACATGATCAAGATATGGGGAGCCCGAGCTTATCCCTTTTCGGCTTCAAAAGAGGCAGAGCTATGGCAAAACCAGAATTTGACAGTGCAACTCTTGCTCGGTGATATTAACCCTCTAGTTGCTTACTGGGTAGGAATCTGACTCAGCATATCTTGATGCAGATTTTAGCAGTTTAATTGTCCCTAATATGCCTAGCTTTTACCCTGTACTGTGTCAGGTTGAAGAAGGCAAAAATCTCTGCGTCTATGGGAGTGAAAACTTGGCTTGGATGCGACAATTCAATGATAGCATAAATGAGCTCAAACGAGCAGGTTTGCAGCTGGAAATAATATTTGTGGGTAATAGTCAGTTAAGCGAACACGTAAAAGAGATAATGACAAGAACAGAGATCGATCTCTGTGGCCCACTTTCCTTCACAAAAGTACAGTTCTTTTGGCTTAGATTGGAAAGTATGAGAAGGTCAAAACTCCGACTAGGGAAGACTGCAGATTCTGATCATGTACTAGCAGAGTTATCAGCACTGCTCCACATAGATGACAGAGAGGAAGGTTGGGCAGTGATTGGAAGTGGGAGTTCATCTGATATTATTAGGCTTCAAGGACACCAACTGATGGAATTCTTGAGGAAATTTTCTGAGTGGGGAGAAAATATAGACGAGTTGGGATTGTTGGGTGCCACAAGAAACTTCCTAGAGCCTACTATTCTTGAAGGGCCTTGCAATCGTGCTTACATAGTTCCCTCTACTGAAGGACCAACTCAAGGAATTGTAATTTGTAAAGCGTGCAAGCGTCCTATGAAGAAGTATGTGGTGTATCAGCCTTGAATGGGGCAGACAATGATAAAGGAGGTAGTATCGTTTCAGTCATTATCATTATCTTTTGTTACTTATCTTCAGTAACAACCTTATTTCTATAATAAAACTTCAAGCCAACTATTACCTTGAGCCAAGCCACCATCATACAAACTTCCACAGACAACAGGTAAATTGAAACCAAACCTAAACCCAGTTTGATTTCAATTTTAATCATTTTTATTTTATGCGGTCATGCTGTAATGCCAGATTCTGAGAAAGAGAAACAAAAACACAGTTACGCATTTTCCCCTTTCGTACTTTCTCATTCTATCTTGTGAGATTGAAAGTATAATTCATGTGCACATGGATGATAGTATAGTACTGTGCTTAAATTTTTTTTAAATTTGATCTTCAAATAAGCGCGATGGTAATTATTTATAGAAAGAATAATTATCTCATCGTAAAAAATTTCATAACATAAAAACTAATATGTTTTCAAATTATGAAAGACAGTAAAATGTATGTATCATTATACGTATGACACCAAATAATAATTTTATAAATTTAATTATTTTATTTTATTTTTAATATCTTATAAATATAAAATTAATTTTTAAATAATTTTAAATATAATAATTTTATAATAAAATTTTTAAATTTAATCAAAACTTATTTTTTTCTGATTCCAAATCATTACATATTCATAAATCCCTAAGAAGTCCCCTTTTAAGATTAAAGAAAAGTGATACCCTTTTAAGTACTGAATGAAAAAAAATTCTCTTTCTCTAATAAAAAGTAATAAAATCCACATTCCTATCATTTCATGAAGAACTCGCCATTGATGATGAATCAGACCCAAATATGAAAGAAAAAGAACTACGTATGAAAGTGTACCAGGAGACAGGTAGCATAGTGTAGATTCAGAAAATTACACCACGCTGTTTAAAACTGGTTTTGTGTGATCAATCTATATATGCTTCGGAAACATGAACATCTCCCACTTGAAAACGAAGGGAGAGTTCACCAGTAAGAAGCAACAGAACCAAAACAACAATACAAGTGAATGAATGGCACAACACGACCATCGAACAAACTACGACCAACATACAACATACGTAGCTGTTCACGATTAACAGGTCGCAATTAATACATATCTACGCTTTCGTTGACGCGCCCTTCTGCACTTGAAACACAACGAAGAACGCAACGCCTATCGAAAGCGATGGCATAAATGAGTTCCGTTCAAGGAATGGAAAAACTAGTAAAAAGGAGAAACCTGAGATTTTGCTGTGATCTCTACCTAGACTCTGATTCACATTAACGGCTGCTCTAGGGTTTTGTGGAACAGGCAAAGAGCCTAGATTGCCTCTCTTATTTTATAGGCCCGAGGTACAGAAAAGTCCCTACTTTTCTGTCATATTGCGATAATGCCATTGGGATTTTTTCGAAAATATCAAAATAGTTATTTTTGTGCTGGATTTGGTCTTTTTTTTTTTTCAAGTGTGGGGGATTTTGGTCCATCTCTAAAATGGGGTTTCAGAAACACCAAGATAATACAAGAGTAATATTTTGGGCTTGGAGACCGAAAGAAAAAGTCACTCGGGCTTCATCAGAATCATTGCTCATTTGTTCTTCGAAATGAGCTGGTTGACTGGTTGTGTTGGGCGAGCTTAGTTGTGATGCTTTTCTTTTTCCTTTGCTATTGTTCTTTCGTGCCTTTGTGGCTTTGTATTGAGAAACCTCAGACCAAAGAAAAAAAGAATTATTCGTTATTTTAAATCAGTGCTATGTTAATTTGAAGGAAGTTGGAATACCCGTGCCGGTAAAATGTTGTGTAATTTGGTGAGATTAGCTTATTTTATTATTAGAAAAGTTTATAATTAAAATCATGATGACAGCTTGTGACTGATTCTTTTTAGTATAAAATAAGATAATTTAAAGATAAAATTTTCAAACATCATTTTTTTTTGTCATCTCTCGATGTGTTGCTGTGTTTGATTCTCCTGCATAATTTAAGAATTATTGGTTATTCAGTTAATCTAGAGCAGAACTCATCTTTGTGAAAAATATTTTAATCAAAGGATTTTTTTTTAAATGTAAACATGGAACTTTTTTTAGTAGAAAAAATGGGGCTGAAGTCCAAAAATTAAAGAAGGCAAACTAAAAGGCAAAACTATTACACGGGAAAAGGTAGCCCCTACAGAGCCATCATAAATAAGCAGATATTTGAATTTAAAATCTCTTTGAAGTTATCAAAATCTTTATCAGTATCCTACTTTATAGCAGTTTAACTAAACAATTTATCACACATGGTCATGCTCAGTTCCATATAGGCATCTACTCATACAATCCGTCGTATAAAAAAGTTCAAACATGGCAGAATATGCATATATGAGATGGGTGATTATTTTCTTTTCTTTTCTTCATTTTTTTCCCTAGCAGCATTCTATAATATGATACATTTCCAATCATATACCATCTAAAGATAGATTCTTGGAGGGTTCTTCAAGTTCAAGGTAACCTAAACTTCATCTAATTACAACATGCAACACTTTTTCTCTTCCAATCCCGCTATAGGTCTTAAAGATTTCATCCACGCATGGTGCATTTATTTGCACATATCATATCAGTTTCAGTTACCGTGTTGCAGCCTAATCATGGAGTAGTAAGCCCCGTTTGATCCAATGTTCAATAACTCTGAGTGCGATCCTCGTTCCACTACCTTCCCGTTTTTAATCACAGCAATGGAGTCTACACCCTGTATTGTTGACAAACGGTGAGCTATAACTACACATGTTCTTCCAATCATCATTTTCTCCAGTGCCTCCTGGACTAGATTCTCTGACACACTATCTAGAGCACTGGTTGCCTCATCCAAGAGAAGGATTGATGGGTTCTTAAGTATTGCTCGAGCAATTGCTATCCTCTGCTTCTGGCCTCCTGACAGCTGCACTCCTCTTTCTCCACAGTAAGTATCAAACCCATCTCTCATAGAACTGCATTAGAGAAATTGTATTACTAAAAGCAACTAACTTTCATGTTTTTATTGCGAGGGAGAAAGAGAAATTAGGTACTGTACCTTATAAACTCATAAGCATTTGCAAGACAAGCTGCCCTTCTTATTTCATCCTCTGACGCATCCTTCTTCCCATAGACAATGTTCTCACGTATAGTTCCTGCAAAGAGGGTGGGCTCCTGACTCACTAGGGCAATATGCGATCTCAGATTTCTCAGATTAATTTCTTTGATGTCACAATTGTCTATGGATATTGATCCCTTTATGGGGTCATAAAATCTTTCAATTAAACCAATGATGGTGGATTTCCCTGAGCCACTCTGTCCCACTAATGCTACTGTTTTGCCAGCTTCAATATTGAGACTGAGGCCCTTGAGAATCATTTGATCTGGCCTTGCTGGGTAAGAAAAGAAGACGTTTTCTAGTTTTATGTGCCCCTTCATAGTATTTTTGATCTTTCTGTGTCTAGGATCTTCAGGTTCAATCTGACTTTTCCTATCTAGTATTGCAAAAACTGAACCAATGGCTCTTCCACTTTTAGCTATGTCAGAAGTCGTGCTTCCCGTCTCTGCAATTTGTCTACCAGTGCCCATCAAGATGAGGAAAACTTGTAAAAGGTGTTTTGATTCCACTAACCCTTGATTTAATAACCGCCCTCCATACCAAAAAGTCAGAGTTACAGATGCTGTAGTCAGAAATTGGGAGATTGACAATATGGAACCTGAAATCCATGATTGCTTGATGCTTTCCTTCTGGGGGCCCTTCATAGCAATTTTGAACAGATTTAGTATCCTTTTCTCAGATGAGAATGCACTGATAGTCCTGTGGTTGATGATTGCTTCCATTGCTAACTGACTACCCTCTCTTTGAGCCTTTCGTGCTTTGCCTGACATACTTTTCATCAGAATGCTTTTTGAATAGAAACATGAAATGATTAAAGGCTGCATAGCGATCATTACAATAGCCACCCTCCATGTGACGACTAAACCGAGTACAAAAGCCAGGGAAGCCATAGCAAATACCTGAACTAACAGTGACATTCGTTCTGCAACGAGGGATCGAACCAAGTTGGCTTCAGTTGCCAATCGTGCACAAATTGCTGCACTTGTGTTCTCCTCTTGGTCAAACCATCCTATCTCAAAGGTCAGCACCTTCTCTAGCAAATTTTCTCTCACCCTTTTCAGCAAGCGTTCTCCCATGATTGCAAAATTGTAATGTTGAAGGAGGCCTGAAATGATGTTGACCACGGATATGCTGCAGAAGATGCGCGAGAACAACTTGATTTCTGATTTGATGCGAGAGCTATCTTCTATAAAGTATACGGATGCAACTATTCCTAAGCAATAGGAATAAATTGGGTGGCAAATTCCTGAGCCAATGGCACCTAGAGACCCAAGTAAAGCATGCTTCCACTCAGGTGCATTCATTCGTAGTAAACGACATTGGGAGAAGTTTGCATGGGGAGATTTCTCTAAGTTTTCGCTGCTGTAGTCATCACAGGAGCGCATTGGGGTGGATTCTACAATGCTGATTGAATATATGGGGCTAAATGGTTGTGTGGGGCTAAATGCATGATGAACTGGGCTACTTTGCCAGCTTGAATTTGCACTTGTTAGATTTTCCACAGCTTGGGGACTCTTGTTTACGAGCATTGCATTGTCGTCTTGATTTGCTGTTTGTTGCAATTGTAGCATTTTGCTGTAAGTCCCACCTTGTCCATTGTTCAGCTGGAGTAGGTCATCATGGGAACCACATTCAACAACTCTTCCTGATTGAAGAACTACTATTAATTCAGCCTTGCGAATTGTGGAGAGGCGATGGGCTATGATGATGGTCGTCCTACCTCTAGAAGCCAAATCAAGGGCATCTTGCACTACTCTTTCAGACTGTGAATCCAAAGCACTAGTCGCTTCATCAAGTAGTAGGATTTTAGGGTCTCTAATTAAAGCCCTTGCAATGGCAATCCTCTGCTTTTGCCCTCCTGACAACTGAGCTCCAAATTGCCCTACCTAAACAACAAATTTCAATTTTCTAGTTAATCAAATTGAGCAGTATAAAATTCTAGTCTAGGACCTTTCATATCAAAATCAAAAGAACCAAAAAAATAAAGAGAAAAGAAAGATAAAAAAGTGTGAAATGGGACAGCATTCTTGGCTTACTTGAGTTTCATACCCATCAGGAAGTTTAACAATGAAATCATGTGCATTTGCAGCCTTTGCTGCGCTTGTAACATCTTCCATTGAAGTTCCTTCCTTGCCTAATAGAATGTTCTCCTTTATGGATGTTGCAAAGAGAATTGGCTCCTGATTTACCAATCCCATCTGGGACCTCAACCACTTAAGTTGGAGTTCCTTTATATCGTATCCATCAAGCAGTATCTCGCCACATACAGGATCATAAAATCTTTCAAGCAAAGAGATGATAGTAGATTTGCCAGAACCACTCGCTCCAACTAGGCCTACTGTTTTACCTGCTTGCACTTCCAGATTCAGTCCTTGGAGAATCGGTGTATCTGGCCTTGATGGGTAATTAAAGTCAACCTCTTTAAATGTGATTTCTCCTCTCGCATTTTTTATGATCTTTTCCTTCTCTTTGTGAGCGTTTATAGTTGGCACCCGATCAATCATCTGAAAAATTCGGGTAGCAGCTACTGTTGCCTCTAATATGAAAGCGAGATTTGGGAGTGCACTCATCAGAGACCTGCAGATTTTAAAATGAAGTTATCACTCACCAAAGACAAGTAAAGCACATTTTTCCTCCAATCCAATATTACTTTATTTCATATGTACAAAATTATCCAAAATGAAAGTAAAAATGTTAATTCCTAAGAGAAATATATGTAGGATTCAATATCTTTTTCAGAATATTTAGTGCAGCCAATTCACTTTCTCTGCTAATATGAACATATTTCCCTAATAAATTTTATCTTAGAACTTTAAGCATAAAACATCCACTACTTGGCTAAAATAATTGAAAGAAAGGGGAAAAAATTGAGAAATTTAATACTCACAGTCCTCCCCAAATGATACATATTTCGGCAGAAAACACATGACCGCCAGTTTCTCCTCTGGTCCTGACCAGAACGCTCCCAACCCAAGTCTGGAATGCCCAAGTAGCATATATCAACCCAATGCTCCCAATAACCACTCCCTTTGTCAAACCTTGCTTTATGCCAAGCTCCATACTTTTCTCAAGAGCAGAGCCGAACCTTTTTAGTGTTTGCTTCTCACCTACATATGAATAAACGGTGCGAATCGATGAGATTGCTTGTTCTGCTATGCTACCAGCAACTCCGTATGCATCCTTCATTTTATATGCCAGCTCCTTCAGAACCTTCCCAAATATGGTTGCTGGCATGATCATCATAATTGAAAATGGAAAAGCAGCTACTGCAAGTCTCCAGGAAAGGATGCTCGCCACTACAAAGCTAGAGAAAAATGATGAGAGGTGAACCAAACAATTGGGTACCTGCGGCATATAGATACAAACGATTTTAGCACCAAGGAACAGAAAGAGCATTAAAAGAAAAAGGAAGAAGGTTTTTTGAAAACCTTATCAGCCATGGTGTCTTGGATTGTTTGAGCATCAGAAGATATGGTGGCAATTACTTGGAAGGTTGTGGAAGAGTCAGTTTGCTTGTCGAAGAAACCAACTTCTTGCCTTAGGACTGATCTAAGATATTCAGTTCGCATGCGGGAAGTCTGTCTTTCTGCAGTTCTTGTCCAACATACTCCTTCTGCAAGATAATAACGTTTGTTTTCTTAGAATGAATATTGTGTACAACAAATTAGATGGACAATTATATGCAGATATAGACTTGATGAGGGCCTCGAGGCATGGTAAAAATCAACTATTTCACTGGGGAAATTGCTTCAAACTTAGCAGTGCAACTAGGATTTTGGCTTATTTTCCTATCTGTTAATTCTTACTACATGAGAAACCATGAATGCACCAAAAATAAGAAGGGTATAATTACTTTTATTGGGCAGGGATTGTCTCATATATTTGCAAATGCATTGTTGATAAATCTTGATTTACGAGAGGAGACAGAAAAGGGACAGAGGACTAGCAGCCCACATTATCACGAGGAATGGAAAGTTGGAAACCATATATTCAGGATTGCAGCAATACTTACCAATAAAAGAAGATAAACCCACCCCAATGCCAATACACAGCAGCCTGAGAGCGTACTGAAGGAATGGTGAACAACAGTTTGTCAGATGTTAAGCAAATGAAATTTGCGTATATAGGAAGCTATATTGAATGTCATCATAGGTACTAGCAAGAGAAAGAGAAATCATAACTTCGATGATGGAAGTCAACTAATTTTGCTACCTGATTGAGCTTCGTCACGATTACACAACAGAAAAGGGATGGAAATCAATAATCATGCTTATACACTTTGCATTTATGTTGTATGACTAGAATATGACTTCAGTGATGATTTGAATATTAGTGTTGAACGAGAAAGAGTACAGCTTTAACTGCGTGCTAATTACCTTGTCTACAGTATGGTTGGACACAGAATTTTCAGATTCCTGACCTGCATAATCATTAATCAAACTGCCAAGAACAAGCATGGTGATAGGGGTCTGTAGGCCATCTCCAATGCAACCCAAAGTCCCAAAGAGTAACAGCAACCTGTCCACGCCATCTGCATAACGGAAAAATCCACCTTTGCTTCCCATAATTGGGAAGCTTGCCAAGAGCAAGCACAAAGAGGACTTCAGAGCCAGAAAATTCTTGAAGTCCTGCTCCTACAGTCAGCCAGAAGACCTTATTGTAGGTAGCTTTGCTCGTGTGCGTTATCAGTTATATCGCTGCATTGTTTCTCTAGTGCCAAATGAATTTGAGTTATATAATTGACTTCCGTGAACTTTGGCCGGCATTTGTATGCTAATCGTGGGTTCTTCAATCTCGTCACAATATGAGACACGTTAAAATATGAACAAGTCACTCTTGGTGACACATGCAATGTCCATACATGATCGATCGGAAAGATGGGTTTGATCACAATGTGTTGTTGCGTGTCTGTCACATCGCCAAATCATAATCATAAGGCCTGTCAAAGTGTGTGATTGAACATTGCCAAATCATATTCATAGAGCCAATCAAACTGTCCTATTCTAGGCAATTTTAATGCCGTACTAAGAGAGATTCTTATATAAATATTATTTATTTTAGACATTATATTTAATACTTAATATTTGTAAAATTTGATGGATCATATTATAAATATATATTACTTTTTAAAAAGTTAATATCACAAGTTAACTATTGAATGGAGTTTCTATTTACAAAACAATTTCTTGCCATACCATATAAAAGAATGAAATTGACTTTGTCGTGTAAAACTATAACGTCTAAGACAAAAATAAAATAAAATAACAACTAAAAGTAAAAAATGAAAACAGAGCCGCCACTTCCTTCAGGACAAAACCAGCTGCTGAGGTATCTATGAAGCATTTAACTCAGTGGAATCTTCACTTGAAATTTTGTTTCTTGGGTAAATTACTTGAAATTTTAATTATAAATGCGTATATCTTTTGAAAGTGCTCATAAAAATTTAACGATAAAAGAAAAATAAAAGAAAGGATTAAGGATGACAACAGATTTCGTAGTCAAAGAAATAAAACACAGAATTATTGCAAGGAATTAAGAAGAGTTTTTCGTTCCTCCTAAGTTGTTACACTATTCTCTCAAGCATGAAAACAGAGAAATATTTGGATTGGGTTTCATGAGAAAATAATGGGCCAAGTCTGGTTCGGACTATGAAGTGTGGTTTCCTAGTGAATTGGGCCTCACATGAAGTCCACACGTTCCCGTTTCATCTTCGTCGTTGATAATTTTTTTTTTCTTTTCAATATAACTTGACAATCTTTTAAGCTTCTGGTTTTGAGGATACAGGTTACGCGTGAAAGCGAATCGAATCGAAGCAGGAGGAGGATAGGAACTGCGAATAGGATGGTGAAAGTGGCGACGTACTTCGCGATGACGCTGGGTGCTTTCGTGTTCTGGCAGTCCATGGACAAGGTCCATGTCTGGATCGCTCTCCATCAGGACGAAAAGGTTCTTTCCCTTTCTTCATTTTGCAGTCTTTCTTCTTTGTTTTTGTTTTTGTTTTTGTTTTTTTCTTCTTAACTTGTTCGCGTTCTTAATCCTCTCAATTTCCACCTGCACAACTCTAATTTCGGTTTCACTCTTAACTCAGAAAACCCTAGATTTAATCGAATGTATATTTCGTTACATCCTCTCTCCAATTTCTTAATTCGAGTTTTTTCGAGGCGGAATGAATTTAGCAGCGTTTGATCTGATCTTGTTGTGACAATATGCTTGCATTTATATCGTTCTGTTCCTCTTCCTCTGTGTCGTTATCTGTTGCAGCAAGAGAGGCTGGAGAAGGAAGCAGAGATCAGAAGAGTCAGAGAAGAGTTATTACAGCAGCAGGCCAAACGGAAGGATTCTCCTGCTTGAACATGTTGTAATTTTTGCTTCCCTTTCCGTTGTACTTTCCCTTGCCTTTGTTTTCCCAATGCAATGGCATGCTCAAACACGATCTTGTAATCATGAGCATATCAAATTGAACTGGGTGGATTTCCATCTTTGTCATTGACTCGTGAACTTGTTTCATAAAATGCTACTTAGCAGCAATGGTTGGAATCTATAGCTTCTGTCGTTTTCGTCTGCATATGAACCAGATTAGAAATATTTAGATGGTTTGTTTTCAGTTGTGATTGCTGTAAAAAGTAGAGCCCCTTTATTTGAAATTGCTATTATTATTAGTCTTGATCGCCTGTTTTCCTGTTTATACTTTAGCACCTCTTCATTATGGTCTGGGTGTTAGGTTGTAGTCATTGTTTATTCTTTATTGGAAGCATGATATGTGAAAATAAACTTAGTAGTAGATCATGTATTGATGTGGTTGGAATATAAGTCTACATTCTTTCGGCCATTGGTCTGGTTGTGTTGCGTAATTCACTTGCTACTGCTTCTCCTGAATAGATTCTTGCTTGCACTACACTTCCCTTGTTTGTGCTTTACTATTCATGTATATTAAGATTTAAGTGTAATAAGATAAATAGCCCTGCTCTAAAAATAATAAAAATAAAACAAAAATAAAAAATTGATGTTGAGAGAAGTATGAAACCATCAAACTATGTACTGCAGCTTTCTGTCTCATCATATTCCCACAATAAAGGCAAGTGACAACACAATGCTGCATTCATAGTAGAAGTAGAAGTTCTTGATGTTGGTTTTAGCTGTCCAGATTTGGGACACTTAATGTGTGGTATTTGCGGTGATGAGCTAACTGAATTATCTGCTTTTCTGTTGTTGGTTAATGTTATGGGAGGGTAATTAACATTGTAATTCATGATGCAATCAGCTTTGTGTGGTTTTTAGTTACATATTGGATGGAAATGGAATGACTTATTTGTTATAGATCTTCCACATTTCCACGGAACAAGTGAAAATAAGTTGTTAGGTTGTATGTCTTTGTATACTTACAATTAGTAGTTCACCGTACAACCTTAGGGCCAGTTTAGATAAGCTTTTGAAAAAAGTATCGTTTAAGTAAAGTTGTCTTGGGTAGAATTTTTACTAGAAGCAGAAGCTGTTTTGCATTTAGATGCATTAATTGAGAAATATTTCTGAATTGTTTACACTTTCCCTGCACAAGTGAAAGATTTCGGTAGTGGAGATGATACTCTAGCTTGCTGCTTTGCATATGGCAATTACCGATTTCAAGAACGGAATTTGGTGGATGGCTGATGTCTATGGTGCATGTTAACACTGAAATAGGCAGAAGGATGAAATACATCAGTTTCCTAATCGTGGATTATGGATTCTTCTTTCTTTCTTTATCTCCCTTTTCCCTCTAACTGGTTCATCTTGCGCCTGTCAATTACTTTGGTGTCATTTGTACCTCCCATAACAATAGAAGATAGTAGACAGAGAATTAGAAGCATTTTAGGGCCAGTTCGGGTAGACTTGATACGTGCAGTGCTAATACCATGAAAATCTTTTGTTATACATAAGATCGGAGTAGTTTAATTTATTTTTCCTCGAAGCCACTGTAGTCTTTCTTTCCATGAATTGAACCAGGACAAGGTTTTGAAATTATGCTTGTATTGGGGACATGCAATGTCCAGAGTCAGTGTCATTAACAAACCATTGAAAGCGTAGCTCGGTTGGGTTTTTATGTAATTTTCTTTTGTTATTATCTTTTATGTAATTATTTATTTCCTTGGAATAGGTATGTACAATTCCGTGAAGTTCCTATATCCAGTTCCTTTAATTTTGGTTGACCAAAAAAAAAAAAAGAAGTTTCCTTTTAGTTTGGAGTTCCTCCACACACGGATTCTTTTTTCCACATAAAGTCAACAAAATTTGCTTTAGGTGGCAATGTTTTTACACCAATCTATATATAATTTAGTCATTCTTCAAACGTGTCGACACAGTCACAGACACATTTGTAGGATTAATCTCGTTGTAGTTCGTGAAAATTTCCATTACTATTTTTTTTTGTGTTCTAATATAATATTGTCAAGTGTAGTTACATAAACTCAAATAAGAAAACACATGAATACTCGTTTCCATATTCATTAATAACTTACGTATCTATATCTGAGGCAAATACTTGAATATAATTTAATTTTTTATTATAATTATTTACATCTATGTGGATATTTTAATAATTGAGTGAAAGTTATGAACCATATCTATTCAGGTAAACAAGTCAAATTAATGGATAAATGACCTGTATCGATCTACGCGCGCAGCTTGAATGGGCTCAACCTGATTAAACTTCAGCTTGCTAAAGCCTGAAGGACAACCTCATTCGGCGTTTGGGAGATGGTTCTAGTACGAGTTTTCGGCTGGACCACTGGACCACGCGAATAGGGCTCTGTCTGTCGAAGAAGAAGATGCTAAGCTGATAGAATTTTGTGATGACTGGGAGAATTGGGACTTATCAAAGCTTCAGTTCTATCTCCCCCAAAATATTTGTAATAAGATTTTGGATTTAAATCCTCCCAGAGTAGTGAGTCATCCTGATTTTCCTACTTGGAGCAAATCTAATGATGGAGTGTTTTCTATTAAAACTGGCTATCAAATGGTTTCGCCCCAGCCTTCGAATGCTGAGAGCCCCCAGTTCAAGAAAATCTGGAGCTGGATTGGTCCTCAACAACTACGAATGCTCCTTTGGAAGATAGCCCATGATTCTTTATTACAAATGATTTTCGAGCTCGTCGTCGCTTAACTGATGATCCTCTTTGTCCTTTCCGTGGGTCAGCTGCTGAAACAACCCCCCATTGTTTGAGAGATTGTCAATCCATTTCCCATATATGGTACTCTATGCTAAAACCTAGCCACTGGATGAAATTCTTTCATGTAGACTTAACCTCTTGGCTGATGGACTAATTTAACAGCAAACCTGGGTAGAAGCTCATCGCAGAATTGGGGCATTATCTTTTCTGCTACTCTATCTGTGGTTTGGCATCGCAGGAACCTGTTCATTTTTGCAAATATGTTACTCTCTGACGATGATATTAGTATGCAGATTTGGAGATGTGTCTCGGACTATGAAGCAGCTTTCTCTACTAGACAGCATCTTGAGCCAGCCTCCCGTATTAGGAATCGTATCCAAACCAGCTGGTCTCCTCCTCCTCAAGGTTGGTGGAAGATTAATACGGACGGTTCCTTCATTACCAGTACAGGTCTTGCTTCTTGTGGTGGTCTGATTCGAGACTGGCTTGACAGTTTCATCGAAGGATTCTTGTGCAACTTAGGTTCCTGCTCAATTACTCATGCGGAACTTTGGGGCATTCTGCATGGCTTGCGAGCTACTCTCTCATTAAGTTTGCCTCAGGTGATAGTGGAGTATGATTTGTAAACATTAATTTTGTGTCCTCTACCTTAGGGTTCATCATACAAGAACATAATTGAAATCTTGAAAATTCATGATTTTCACATACATTAGGGTTAAATCAATCTATGGGTATTAACCTTTGTCCATATGCGGAATAAACTTCAGATCTGTGAAACCTTCTTGATTGTTGAATCTTTATTGGTCCCTTCCCCTTTCTTGCTTACGTTTGATGGAAAAAATAAATTTGCGTATCCTTATGGGTAGAGACTGAATATATAAGGGTTTTATTTTAAATTCAAAATCATCAGTTATTGGTTTTTTTCAAATTTCAAAAACTATCAGTTATCACCAAGATAACTTCCCATAACCATCAGATAACTACTCCCATCAAGTGGTTAACAAAGCCTTCCCAAAGCCAACCAAAAATTACCTATCAGCTCTTCATTAAATCATACACACATTTACACATTTATCCTTTAAACATGAGTCATATGTGAGTTATTTCTTACATTCTTCTACTTGACTCATGTGATAAAGGGTCATTCTATGATTTAATGAAACATCAATCTTAATGCGCATATATAAGGCTAAAGGCTTCATATATTGGTTGCTCCATAAGTCATAATTAAGAATAAAACCAACAAGAGTCATAGCGGTTCTATATCATCAAATTGACATAGTTCCTTCCATGTACTACTATATTAGTTCTTCTCCTTAACATGACACTTTAACCGAAAGTACACAATTATGTCCAACAATAATGTTTTCATTAGAGATAAATCATATTTCTAACATCATCATTCATACATGCATGTATACATAAATTTGAAAACAGAAAAATTTCAGAAACTTATACATTAATAAACTCAGAGTGTCAATGACCAATAATAACAATAATGTTTCACATTCGCTAGCAGACATAATGCCCATATTATACACATGACCAGTAAATGTTTTTGGGCGATAATCCCTTCGTCAAGGGATCTAGCTATCATAAGATCGGTGCTAACATGCTCTATTGATACTCTGTTTTCTGAACCTCTTCTTTAACGGCAAAGTATTTCAACTCCATATGCTTAGCACCTTTGGAATACTTGTCGTTTTTAGAAAAGAAGACTGCTGCGGAATTGTCACAAAAAATTTTCAGCATCCTATCAATATTGTCAATTAGTCCAAGCCCTAAAATAAAATTCCGTAACCATTTTAGCTTGAACCATGGCCTCAAAGCATGCCACAAATTCAGCTTCCATAGTGGATGCAGCAATTACAAAAAATGCTTTTCACTTTTCCATGATATAGCTCCTCCAGCTAAAAGATATAAGTAGCCAAAAGTGAATTTTCTTGTATCCACACATCCGGCAAAGTCTGAATCTGAATATCCAATGACCTCAAGGTTGTTGGATTTCTCATAAGTAAGCATGTGACTCTTTGTCCTTACAAATATCTCAGAACTTCTTTTGCAGCTTTCCAATGATCCATATCAGGATTACTCTAGTATCTTCCTAACATTCCAACTGCAAAACTGATATTTGGTCTCGTATATAATCATAATGTTTTATAAAATTCAGTTAGATTTAAGAATAGTTATTAAATAAAATAAAGTGGCATGGACCACTTATTTATTCAAGAGTCAACAAACATGTTAAATTATTTTGTCAAAAAAAAAAAAAAAGCATAATGGTTGTCTGGTTTAATGTATTGACCTCTCAATTCAAAACCTACTGAGGTATTTTGTTGTTGCTCTTGTAGGTAGCTGTTGGGCGTTTTCAACAGTGGTGGCAGTGGAGGGTGTCAACCAAATCAAAACAGAGGAGCTAGTACCTTTGTCAGAGCAAGAGCTGATTGCAATTCTAAAAACCATGGCTGTGACGGCGGGCTGATGGAATATGCATTCGACTTCATTAAGAAAAAGAAAGGAATAACAACTGAGAAGGATTACCCATACCGAGCCAAAGATGGTACTGGTGTATCATCCAAGGTTATCATCAATTACTGCAACATATCATGCTTTATAAATAACTGCATCACTTTTAAGGGAACAACAATTTTTTTATTTTTGCTTTTTTGGCAGATAAGGAATGCTCCTGAAGTGACCATTGATGGGTATGAAAATGTTCCAGAAAATGATGAGCATGCTCTGATGAAAGCTGTTGCTAACCAACCTGTATCAGTTTCCATTGATGCTGGTGGCAAGGATTTCCAGTTTTACTCAAAGGCAAGTCATATATAATATATATAATTATGAAGCCTATATATGACTTAGTTAGGTCTGCTCTATTCAACAACGAGCAGAAGAAGAATGGAATAATGATGTTTCTGTTAAATATGTGATTGCAGGGAGTGTTCAACGGGCCATGTGGCACAGAGCTGAATCACGGAGTGGCAGCTGTGGGCTATGGCACAACACAAGATGGCACAAAGTACTCGATAGTGAAGAACTCGTGGGGAAATGAATGGGGAGAGAGTGGGTACATAAGGATCCAGCGTGGGGTTGAAGCGGAAGAGGGGCTCTGTGGCATAGCTATGGAGGCCTGCTACCCAATCAAGTCGTCCCCAAACAGCACCCGAGTGGCCTCCAGCAGCAACGATGGACTTTAAGCAGCTTGTTACGCGTCAATGCTTCTAAGTTTTCAAACATTTCCAATTTGGTTACAACTAGTAAATATTGAGTGTTCATCGTTTACTAGGAGATTAAACTAAGTCAATGATTTTCAGACAAAAAGCCTACAAGTTTCGTGTTAGACGGTGTCTAGTTGGAACGATAAAATGTCTGGATCTTTTTTGTCTATTCTAGATCCTGAGGCTTTTACTTTCATTGAGCGTTTTTTTTTGGTCAGTACTTCTACTGGGTCTACTGTATCTTTTTTATTTTTGGGTAAGAAAACTGAACCATGGAATGGCCATAAATTACGTGTTTTAAGGCTCTTTTAAGAGTAACTTGCCAAGCACGATAGCCTTCCTGGTGGGTACAGTTTCAGCCCACGTCTAAGCCTGGCTTGTCTGGGCTAGACCACTTCCCACCTTTCGAGCCTACCAGTTTTGTGTGTCTAATAGTCATTTGAGTAGTACTGTATCGTTTGGTGCTAGTGATGCCTCTGGGCAAAGGTTGTGCCTTCTAGATCACAGAGTTGCACAGCTGGGTTTGTCATTGGGCCCAAATTGAAGAGCCAGCCTTTTTACTTCAGTCTTTTTTAGTAGTTTCAGGCTTCAATGAATTGACACTAAAGTTACTTTAAAATGACCACACCTAGAGATTGATTCCTGGTGAGAAACATCCCAAATCTCCCTTTTTCCTGACCAACGAAAAAAAAAACTAATAACGTTATTATGAAAAAGAAAAACTGAATGTTTCGATATTTCAATTTCAAAAAAAGATTATATTTCTCTGTACAAATTTTAGAAGAATATGAAGCCAACTTCGTTTCAAGGGCTACAAGTCTACAACCATTAAGTGCTACCACTCAGGATTAAGCTAAATAACTAATGAAACAGGATAGAGTTTCCCGTTTGAACCAATATTCTCAAATGGACCAAAAGTTTGCAATTAAACCAAAGCTATCTCAACAATAATTTCATGCCAACAGGATTAGTAAATCATGAGATAAAAGAATTTAGAGCCAAATTTTTTTTTGTCTTCAAGCCAAAATGATTTAAAACATCATATCTTGGCACTATTGGTTCAATCCCATTCTCCATAGTTTCATGGTGCTGATTCGGTGATGGGTGGTATGGTTTGGTGGTCTGCGACTGAGAGCTGGCGATGGTGCAGACGTGGGCATGCAAAGGGAATGCAGAAGAACAAGCAAAGGAGTTGAGGAACAAAAAAATAATGAAAAAGTAAAAGAAAGGCAAATGTTAATGTATTGATGGAGCAGAGAATAAAGACAAACAGTCCGTACAAGTGGTGTTTCCAAAGTGGTCTGGTATCCAAGTATGTAAAAGCTTTAATTAAACTTGCCATTTTTATCGGGTTCCAAAAGCAAGGTATAATTATTTAAGGGATGAGACCAAGTGGCCAACCGTGTGGCCTTGATTGCACCAAAAGTGCACCCACGCATGCCACGGCTTCCACGGACCCTGGCCTGGTCCATACCCCTTGCTCCTTAATGACTCCTTGCCATGGTGACTGATTGAGTGATGGTGGGATGCATTCGCCCATTTTACCATTAACCAATCTGCCCTTCACCTTCCTTTCCATCTTATCCATCAGAAACCCTAGCCTCTGCTTCACTCTTCCTGGCTTCTTGCCACGAACCCCATCCATATTCATTTCTATTTTATTTTTTTTCTCTATCAAAAAATTTGGTTCAAAAAATGAAAACAAATGGGGAACTCCTCACGAAAAGTTAACTAGAAAATGAACAATTTTTTAAACCACTTTCTCGATTGTAGCAGTTCCAATATCCGGGAAGGGACAAAAAATCCCGTTAGCTTGATAGTTAGAGAGTTCAATTCGGTGGTTGTCGGACAATTAAAGTGGTTAGCCATACTTAAATGCTTTTAATAATATAACTTTGCATGTCATATAATTATTATAGAAAAAGCTTATGAGGTGTACTCTTACTTTACGATAAATTCTTATACGATGTTCGAGTAATTTTTTTTGGATTTATTTCGTGTAAATGAATATAAGATAATTATATAAAAATAATATTAAATTTAATATTATGTATTTATTTATCTTATATTTATTTATATAGAATAAAAAAAAGACTCATTTTAAAAATATATTAAAATTTCTCCTTACTTTACTTACTTTATCCTTTTAAATAAGATTAAATTTTTAACATTCTAAAAAAAATATATCTCACTAAAAGTTTAACTTATTTATTATTGAATCAAACTCTTCTAAATTTAACTATCTAGAGATGAATTAAATTTTTTAAATCTATTAAACCGATATGCATGTGAGCTTTGAAGATTATTTGAAAATAAGTTTAATTTTAATTAATGTAAAAATTAATTCAAAAATATTTTGACAGTAAAATTTTTAAAAAGAAAGAACTGTGATATTCTAACTAAGCCATGGGCTTCCAACACCATCTTGTCTTGGTTCAAGTACTTGTTGGGCACACTTACACCGACTGGTCTGTAACGCTTGTGAAGAATCCCTAGAGCATCCAATGATGGCTAATCAAGTTATTTAGTACATCTCACACATTTATCTTTGCCGTTCTAATTCTTGCTTTTAAATCTAGAAAAGTGGGAATGTGAGATAATTGATGAACCTAATCAGCATTCAAAAACATGATTTAATAATACTAAATTCGTTAAATGGCGTGTTGTGACACATAAAAGCGAATAAACTAAATTTTATAACTTGATGTTCGTACCAGACATCGTTGACTGTTGAGAAACCTATGATGTCGTGCTTGACTACAGGTACAAAATTAAAGTTAAAACAATGACAAATTGCGTAGGAAAAAGAAATAATAATACTTTCTTATTTAACATTATGGTTTTTAGCTAGTAGCTGTAGAACAATAACAACAACAGATAAAAATAAATATTTTCCATAAACTTTTTTTTCTTTAATGAATATAAATTCAATCTCACTTCTTTGTGACAAGAGTAGAAGAATTAAACATTCAAGGATATTTGAGAATTAAACACTTAATCTCAATTCGACAGCAGAAAACATTATTTTTACATCAGTTTATAGGCATTAAACATTTAAGCCCCCCCCCAAAAAAAAAGAAAGAAAAGTTTAGAAACATTAGGGTTTTATTTTACAAATATGATTAAGTGATATTTCAATTAAGTTTTGTACATTTTAATTAATCTATTTTTGATTTGATTAAAAATAAATTATGTATATCAGGATTAATAAAGTATAAATATGTAGCAACGTGCATAATATATGATATAAATATTTATTTACCGTGTACGAATCATACCTGTTGTGGGGCGAGGAGGGCCAGAAATTCATTTTTATCCCAAGAAAAGTGTTTGAGAAGTTGGTCAAACACAGTTACTTATGGGCACACTAACAATACGAGGTTTGAGTTGGGAGGGACGACGTGGGCTACATCGGGTGGTCCAGGTGTCAAAACCCCAGAGCATCACGAAAAGAACAGGTGAAAATCTGACAGAGACGTCGACAAGTTGGTGGTGGTGGAGGAGGAGGTGGCCTGAAAGCTACAGAACGGAGGGCAGAGCATTAATGGGTGACCAATGCAGGACAGATAGAGAGGAGAATATGATGGTCCACAACTACAACCACATCCACATCCACATCCAAAAGGAAGAAAAAGAAACACACAACCGTGAAAACTTTGGAGTCTACGGCGGAAACAGCCAAAAAAGGCCACAATGGTATAAGGTAGATCACGACGATGCCACCCATTTGCATTGGCCATTATAACCCACACCTCATCCAATCCAAGCGCAGCAGAGGCCTTGTGTCCCCGTGAATTCCTCTTTCATAACTCAACCTTCATTTCCTTGTTAAATGATTTAAGAGTGGTGTTGTTATTTGTTTATGTTCCTGAATTTTTTATGGTGTTACGGGGTGTTAATGAAGCACTCTAAATATTTTTCGAGTTATTAATATCTTCAAATAATTTATCAACTATTTATTGATTATTTCTTACAATAAATACTTTAAATTCACAATATAAAATTAATAATAAATATTTAGTAAAATAAGTATTAATATCTTGTAGAAAAAAATAATACCAAAATAATGCAAATTATTTCGAAATCAATTATATATTTTTTCATAAATATTTATTAACATGGTTTGTATGATATACCTACTAATTGGTTAACTAACCAACAGATACATTTGCTCTAGAGTCAAAATGTAATAAAACTTCAAATTCCGTTTGTAATTTCCAAAGCTTTATACTTGAGTCAAAAATAAAAAGCAATTTTTGTTAATTTTAAGACATCGCTTGCTCTTTTATTTGCCAGCTTTTACTCAGTTGATTTTGTATTAAAATAATTAAAAAAGGTTTTGAAATTTTAAATTCTAATAATTGCTTGGCTCAACATAAATAAACGTACATTGAAAGGAAAAAAAACCTGTGCAAGCGTGCACCCAGCATCGTGCTGAAACTAAAATAAAATGGCTTCAAGTTCTAAACTTGGACGTTTTCTATGTAAATAAATGATACATCAAAATTCTTGAAAGTTAAAATTCCAGGCGAAACAAATACTACAACTTAAGTGCCAGAACCTACAAGAGATTAAAAAACAAAAACTACCAATTCAATTTCACTAGGAAAAAGCAAGAATTAAAAAAAAAAATGAATGTATGGGAGAGGAGTGAGAGGAGGGGTGAGCAATGAGCAGCAACAGGTTCAGAGTTGAGATGAAAGATTTTCGCAGCTGTAGGATGGAGAGTAGTGAGCACCACCAAGCAGGTGTGCGAGCACCGAGAGGTGCTATGCAGAGATAAGATGAGGCTCGTTGCTCAACGATCTTTAATTGCTGTGCTACTCTATGCACATTCACATCCACACCACCTTACATTTCCGTGTCATCAGACGCGAGTAGGCCTCCACCCCTTTCACCACTTCCACTTCTGTCATCATCGCCGCCGCCGCCGCTCTGGCTGCTGCTACGGCTGCTAAGCACGCCGTCAGAACCACCCACCCTATCTCCACCGTCCATCTCATCAGTGTCCATGGAGTTGAGGAGACCAATGGAGAGAATGGTTTGCTGCTTGTGACCCACGATTGGAAGTGGCTCCGTCTGGTGCCTCCCGTCTCGAGGCGGTGAAAACACCACTGGCAGGTAGTGGTCCATCTCGCATGGGAACTTTGAGTTCTTGAAGTGCTCTTTCAACGCTTCTAAACCCTGTACAAATATTTATTTAAATATTTACTTAGGTGACTTATTCATATCAATAAGTTAAATACCTGTATACTACAATGAATTATTTTATATATATATATATATATTTCATGCTCGTCAGTGAATTATTTAGAATGAAAAAACAAAAAAAAAATCTTTAAGGAGTTAAAAATAATAATAAATACCTGAACTCTCGCATAGGTGACCTCGCAAATTTTTCTGGAATTGAACACCTCCCAGTGTTGAAGATGGAAAGCCTTATAGAGCCTCAGCGTTGCCTCTGGAGATGTCATGTTCACAAATCCATATCCCACATTGCACTTGTTGCTGTTTCATCATATAATTTAACATTTGCAGTGTAATTAGTTCAACGATAATAGTGCACGGGTTGTGGAGTGCAGACACATAAATTAACCCTCCAATTCACACTCTGCCGGAAAGAATATTAAGAAGAATGAGGAAAATACTTGAAATCAATGGGAAGGTACACGAAGTCGTAGGAGGATAAAGGCTGGTCATCGCCGTCGCCAATCTGCTCGTTGCAGTGAATGCAGTGGTTGTCCAGCATGTTCAATAGCAGGTTCTGACTGCAACAAGTCAAAAACATACAGCATATAAATTAACAATTTCAAATTGAAAACACATTACACTTATCAATTCAAAGACTCAAATATACTACATTTTAATATGTCTATGAAAGGGATCGCAAAAATATATATATATATCTATGAAAGAAAAAAAAAATTCAAGCTCAAAGACTTACCTGTATTTGTTGGGTATGTTCTTGATCATCACAGTAGTTCTAATATCTCTGGAACTCGACTCTACAGTAGCATCTTCTTTAATTAGAAACCGAGTTTCATGCTTCTTTGCTTGCTTTCCCTTCCAATGCCTACTTCTAGCTGGTTGTTGGTGCTTCGTGCTTCCTACCATGGACTCGCTGCTGTGTTTTCTTATGGAATTTCTCCTCGGAGGCCCGTCTGAATGCCGCTCTTCAACCCCATTCCCAGCTGCCCCACCCAAATTCATTGAACCCATTGCTGCTTCTATAGACCCAGAATTCGCAATCCTGTTAAGGCTTCCCTTGTTCACGGTTGATTGCTTGAAGGACAATTGGGGTTGAGACGAATGACAGCGAGGGCTAGCATCAGCAGCAAAACGACGCGAGTATTTGCGCGGCAATGGGGGAGGGGAAGGAGAAAAGGGTGGCGACGGCGGTGGGATACTCAAATTCAAAGGCTTTTTGGAGATGGCGGAGGCGGCATGGAAGAACTTCCTGCTGTGACCTCCCGGTCGACTGAACTCGATAACAACAGGTTTACCATGAATTTCCTTGCCGTTCATCTGTTTCAAAGCCTTGGCTGCGTCCCTGATGTCAAAGAACTCCACGAATCTTTGGTTCTTTTTCGACGGGGTATCTCTCAATTCCTTTACGGGACCTATAATTCAAAATCCAAGGAAAAAAGAGTATGAAAGTGGAGACACAAAAGAGGGAGATAGAGACATCTCAGCAACAGGCTATAAATGTAAATGTCATCAAACTATGAATGAAAACCTCTCCCCAACCCCACAAAACTTCTCCGACATATATATGAACACGCAAAAAATAAAATGGCATTCCATGACAGAGAGAAATCCCAATAGAGCTTTTTCTCTTTCAACCACTCTACTCTCAGATCTCGCTTCACTAACTGCAAATTGAAACGGGCGCAAAAAGAAGAGAGGACAAGGCACATGACAACAACAATTGGGGGATGGATAGAGGAAGATACAGATAATAAATGGAAATACCAAAAGCCTCAAAAACTTCTCGGATACTCTCCGCCGACACCTCCGAATCCAAATTGAAAATCACGATGGTCCCTTGGTTCTGACCATCCGGAACGGCATTGCACGCCGGGAGGATGTACTGGGCCCACACGGCGCGGCCGGCGATGAGCCCACGCGCCGGCGGTGGGAGCGGGGTGGCGCCATAGAATTCAGCTTGGGACAGCGAATTGCGCGCCTTGAACAAGGAGGCGTAGTGGTTGCGAAGCCTGGTCTGGTGCTGCATGTGCTGCCTGCGAATCGCCGTCAACGCCGTCTCTGCATGTCTCAGGTCATAGAAATGAACGGTCACCATTCCATCACGAAACCCCTCCATCTGGACTCCTCTCACATCCCCGAACACCTCCAATTCCCTCCTCAACGCGGACTCACTAATGACCAGCTCCGATGGCACGGAGCTCAGCAGCAGCGACCGGGTAGGCGACGTGGACAGAGGCACCGCCGGCGGAGCCGGCACCACCACCGCTGGGCCAACGTACGGCGCGGCGGGAGCAGAAAAGTGAGGATAGGGAACCCCAACAGCAACGGCGGCGTCACAGAAGGGCACGGGTTGCACGAGTCCTCCGGCAGGCGCGTACGGACACTGGTAGGGGTAGCAGGGTTGAGTAGGAGTAACGGTTGGCCTGAAGACGGTGGCGGGTTGCGGTTGGGCAGCGTGAAGGGGGTTCCTGGGCCTGAACTCCTCGGCTCTGGGGTCTAAGCTTCCCGGGAACCGGACAACGATACCGGTTTCTCCCATGGGGACGTTTGGGTTCTTCCCACAATCTGGCAGTGTTTTGTAATCTGTATTGGAATGTACGTGTGCGAAAGGTCACAGGCAGCGAGTAACAGTGTAGCGCGCGGGTCTCTAAAAATCTGTGTGTCTTGGTCTCTCGCCCTCTCACTCTCTCTCAAGTCTCAAAGTTGAGCAACCAAAGTAGAAAAAGCAGCACACACACACGCAGACACAGAAGAACAGAACACAGATACAGAGAGAAGCAGAGAAGAGACGAGTTGGCCGTTTTCTCATTCTCCACTTTCCTTTCAAAGCCAAAGTTGCTAAAAAAGTACTTTGCCACCTAATTCTCCGCCAAATTACCATACTGCCCCTCCTCTTAGTTTTACCGTACTACCCCTCCCATCCTCGTCCAAGTGCAGGTTAATTGGTGGGATGGCTGGCCCCATTGGAAGAGGATTTTGAGTGGGAAAGTGCGAAGGAATCTAAGCCGTACACGTGGCTTGGGACGAATGTCCAGTGATGGCAATTTACAATATAGTACACAAAGAAGGTATTCTAAAACCGGACCATAATTATTGCTCTGCTGCCTGCTTGGGCACCGTACTTTTTCAAGTTGCTGTGGTTTTTGACTACTCGTAATGGGTAATGCTTTAGTTGTGAACCCCTCCCTGCCTGCCTTTTGGATTTGTCTCACTCTTTGCTCTTCTCTCGCATCTGATTCGGGCCCAACAACAAGGCCCATAAATCACTTTGTTAATCATTGTTGATACCATATTTATTTTATCTAATAACTTATTATCTATGCTATTATACTATTATATAAAGATGATTCTCTCTTTTTGTCTCCAAATTAAATTTTTATAATTTTTTATTATTAAAAATAATTATAATAATTTGAAAAAAAATTATAATGTAATTATTATAATTTTTTTCATGTCTCTCAATTTGAGTTTTTTTATTTTATCATTATGAGAAGTAGTTATAATTTCAAAAAAAAAAATGTAAAGTAATTATGGGTTTCTTGAAAATTTAAACCCATCTCAATCTTGTTAGTTTGTTACTACTAAAAAAAACCTCCTCTTTAATACTTAAATTTTAATATTTTATTTTTAAATACTATAATTTTTATATTTAAACATATATTTGTGTAAAAACAAAATTATAAAACAGTTATAATTGTTTTCAAATTTAAAATATAGTTTAATTTATAAAACATATATTAATTAATAAAATTATTATATAATAAAATTGTTTAATTATTAAAATAAAAAATGTAAATTGAGCTCAATTTGCTAGTGAAATATAAAATGCATTCACTCAATTTATTTAACTATAAGAATATTTTTATTAATTAATAAATATTTAAAAAAATAATTAAAATAAATGTGTGAGATGAAAAATTAATAAGATAATCCTTATTTATTACTGAAGAAATCATTTTTTTATGGTAACTATTTATAATAAAAAATAATAATGATAAACAAAATCATGGATCATATTAGATATTAAATTAAAATGTGAGCCAGTATAAACACCAAACAGTAATATTTCAAAGTCTGATATGATTTACATTTAAAATAATGTATGTAAGTCCATATTAACAAAATTGGTGTAATTTAATTTGAAATTAATGATATGTATTATTATATCGTTAAAATAATTTAACTATCATATTAATTAGTCAATTACTTATAAGCTCAGACTCTTTTAATATTGTAACAACATATTATTGAATTATAATTAAAATTAAACCCTTATAATTTATAATTGTTATTGTATCATATACTTATCATAATGGAAAAAAGTTATGACTAATAATTAGGGCATAGGTTTTAATAGTTAAGTGCATTAGTAAGAGTAAAATAAATTTGACTCCATCATATATATCTAGTCAAGTAGGGGTAAAAATATATTAGGTTTTTTTTAAATAAGTCTTATTTGTTTTATAAAATATTATATTTGAATTTGACTTATTACTTAACATATGTTTTTTTTTGTGCTCGGTTTGGCTTTTTTTTACAATACGAAAATTTGATCTGACTTTTAAGCTTATTTAAATGTCTATATTATATAAAAATTTTAAATTGAATTAACAAGTTTATACTTAAAAAATCTTAAATAATTTATGTCTTTCATTAAAATTATTAAATTAGGTTTAAAATTAATAATTATATAAATATATAATGATAAATGATATAAATATTATAATTTTTTAAATTATATATGTATATGTAATAAATAAATATGCTAACCTATTAGGCTAATATATATTTTTAATAACTTAGACTTAGCTTATTTAATTAAATAAATTTTTATAAAAGCCTAAACCTAATTTGTATACTATATAGATTTAGGTTTATTAAAACTAAAAATAGATTAGGTTATAAGCCCTTAGTAAGCTACTAGACTTATTCCCACTCTTATTACTAAGACAAGGAACAATTATTTTCATAACCATTAGTTTCTTTTATTTTTCTTTTGGTGCGTTAATAAAAAACTGAAGCCCGTAGGCAGAACTTTGAGAGAAATTTTGGCAGTGCAAAATAAATATTTTAAAACAATTTAAATCATATTTTATAAATAAAAAATATATATAAGGTTTTCTAAAAATTGTTTAATCTTAGTATATACATTGTTCAGCCCATTAAAGCCTTGCATGGCATGAAACTTGATAATATTAGTTATCATATATTAAGGTCTTGAATAGTATTCTCGCGTTTCTTAATTTAAATTTTTATATAATTATTTTATAAAATAATCAATTATAATTTTATTATAATTATAAGTTAATTAGTTAAATAAAAATAATTTTGAGAAAAGATAACAAAATAACTATCTATATTTTAAAGTAATTGTAATAATGTAATTACAAAATATAATTATAAAAAATGTTTGTATTTATAATTTTATTATTTTTTCTACTTATGTTTATTTAGTTATTAATATTTTTTTAGAAAATTAAATATTTGATATCAAAGAGGAGAATTACATTTATATATACTAGCAAATTACGAGACACGTAGTGCCTCTCGATATGTATTTTTAAATTTTTATCCTTTTAATTATAATTATATATTTTAAATAAAAAAAAAGTTAACTTTCAATATAGTGTAAATTGGGAGACACTAACGTGCTTCTTAATTTGTATTTTTAGATTTTTATTCTTTTAATTATAACTATAGATTGTAAGTAAAAAAAGAAAGTTAACTTTAATATGATTGTAACTTCTAAGAATAACAATGTAATAAATTTTTTTATATTTTTATTCTTTTATATATGTGTGATTAATTAGTTACTAATGACATTTTAAGAAAATAAAAAAATAGAGACCAAAAGAAACAATTTTTTTTATATATATATATATATATAATATATATATATATATATATAAATTAGTTATTATTTTCATGCGATACATAAATTTATATATTTTTAAAATTTTTTATATAATTATTTAGTTAATTTTTATTTTATTGGTCTTTAATGAATAATTTTCATAAATATTACTGTAAAATTAATTCTTTACACTCAGTCACGATTATTCTTTGAAAATTATATATTATCTATTATCAAGAGAACTTAAATTTAAATCAAAGTCATACGAATAATAGTCACAAGTGGAATGTTGACGCGAATGGTATACTAATGACAATTTGAACAAAGTATATTTAAAAAAAATGATATTATTTATCACAACATTCAATAATTTCCACAACAACTACAAATAAAATAGTCCCGAGAAATTGCTTTCATTACAGTATCTCGTAATCTATAGATGTGCTCATTTGCACAAAATAATTACAGAAAATAAAAAGGGGGCGTGCTTCAAAATGCGTGGCTTCTAGTTTGAGGATGAATAATCGATGGTGAACTACACACCGAGAGAATGTTTGAGCACAAAATGGCTTTATTTTTGCAAAAATAACGGAGAAAATAGAAGGAATATAAAAAGTCAGCTCTTCAGAATGCTGCACGGCTGCCAGAGAAGGAGAGAGTCAACGGAAAATACATATCAGCTGACACGCCCATTTCACTATCACCTTTACCAAATGCATGTTACCCAAAAGCCCAAAATTTTATTTCCACAAAAGAAACCCAAAAAAAAACAAAACAAAACTCAACATCCTATGAGTGATAAATTAAATTGTCACATACCGGAAAAGAAAAATTGTCACGTCTTAGGGATGGGAATGCATTTTTCTTAAAATCCAAAGACGCACTCAAACTAAGATCAAAGATCATCACAGCTATATTGAACGACTTCGCACGTGAATAGAAACAAATAACAATAATAATGATTGTTATTATCGTTATTATTATTATTGAAATATCAAGTTTTAATTAATAAATATAAGGTGAAACTTAAAAGAAGGAACTCGGTTCCCATAGCACATGGTTAAGATAATTCGAGTTTGTGGGGGTGATGGTGGCCTTACGATATGTTTAGAGATTGTGTCCTTGAGTCTTGAATAGAGTGTTTCCAATCTCTGCTGGAACTGGAACGCGAGACTTTCGAAGTTCCCAAGCTTTCCCACCCTCTTTCCAACGAGAAATTTTTGTATGTCATTACAGTAATTTTTTTTAATTTTATATAAATAAATATATAAAAATAATATTAAATTTAACATTATATATTTATTTATCTTACATTTATTTATCAAGAGCAAAAAAAATAAAATAATTGCTCGAGTAATATATAAAAATTTCTTCTTCTCTGCAATCTTAAATTATAGTATATTTTATTCGCAGTATTGGGTTCTTTGCATGCTATTCCCTCTCTCCACGTCTTTCATTTTCCTTCTCTTATCTCTATCTAACTTTGCAAATATCCTTTCCTCACTCTCTCCCTTCTCTTTTTGCAAGTATACTTTTGAGTAAAATAATCTTATTTAAGTAATATAATAAAAAAATATATTTATTTATACATTATTAAATTTAACTTCAAATTCATATTATATTACATAAGATTTTATATATTAATTTATGTATAATTTAATAATTATATATTATTATTATTATTATTATATAACATTGTCTTTTTATAGTATTATGATGATACTTTATTTGACCCTACCATATCCAAAACGCGTCAATTATTCTTCATATGAGAAAAGAAGGGGAATAAAAGGAGCTAAAGGGACGTCACTTGTAGCCTAGGTTTATCCATTAAGAAAACTTGAGTTTTTCTCCACTAGCTTGCAGCTGAGTTGATCATGTTACTTTATAGCAAACTAGCTAGTACATCACCATGTTAATGGCTTAGGACTTTTGTAGGTTCCTTTTATCTTATTCGTGTGGGTATCTCACGACACATTTTTGTGTAAATTAAATATTTGATATAAATTAATTATAATAATTATTTAACATAATGTATCAATTTTTTATTAATTTAAAATTAATTATATATACATATACATTTATTTTTTATTATATCTATTTTTTCATATTCTTCACATTCAATTAATTATATTTTTCCTCTATTTATCTCTTTTTTTACATAAGAAATTTATGAAGAATTAAAGACAGCAGAACGTGTATATAATATTTTCCTTAAATTAATATACACAAAATTTTTTCCTGATCCGGCCTATCGATCTAATTTCTGACATTATATGTCTAATGATTTACAATCAACGGTTGGTATGCAATGAGTGGCGGCACCTAACGGTAACAAGACAACATTATTTTAAATTAAATTTGTATACCGAATTCGATAATATTGTCTTTCAATTCCATCTTGAATCCACTCAAATGATATAACAAAGCTTAAATCAGGGTGTTAATTGTTATCCTACTTTGTAAAATCTTTTACCGATTACTTTTTAAAACTATTTACACAATTATACTACAAAAGCAATTAAACGTTATAATACCAATATAAATTTAGAATTATAAAATCATAGATTTTTTAAATTAATCTAAAACAAACGAAGCATAAGTTAAGTGAGAGGAAGATCAACTTACTGATTTTGTAAAATTTAGGGCATACATAAATAGTAATTGCCCACAAGTTTCTTTTTGCACTTTTTTCAGGTCAATCTCACTCTTGGTAGCATTTATTGGCTATTTCACTCTGTAAAGTAACCCCCCGCTTACACATGGCGTGTTGCAGTTGGATGTTCCTCTAGGATATAGCATTATCTAAAGGGTAGGACAGAACGACTCAATCATTTAACTCATAGTTTGATAATCCTATTTTTTTAAACTTAAAGTAATTCCTAGATGTTTGATAAATTACTTGATTTAAATATTTTTTTTTAAAAAACATCATAACAACACTCCTTATTATTTGAGTTTTAAGTTTAACCCCGAGCTTTTAACAAATAAACAATGAAACAATCAAAAGGCCTACTGCCTAGAGAGGGTAACTGCCAATGTTATATTATTTTAGTGAGCATGATATTTCAGGGGGAAAAAAAAACCAAATCGATCACTTTACGACAGCAACAGTTCAAAAACTAGCTAGAAAGCTAGTGTTCCCCATTTGCTTTACACATACAGTATGTGCATGGGCCACTACGACTTCTGTCCTTCTCCCTCTTTCCTGCTTGCCATTGAATAAAACCCTTTTCATGTGGCCACGAAAAGTAAGTGAAAGTGATGTTTCCTTTGTTCTTCACCATACTTTTTAAGTAAGGGCAACGTTTGCAAGCACATTCTTTATTCGTTTGGCGACTCAATCAACCTCCCCATGTTTGGTTGTTCACTCCATCTTCTTGTCATTTTGTCAAATAGCAAGGCATGCGTCGGCTAAATAGTTTATCCATCATATGTTGCTTCCAATTTAGTTGTTAATTTGTCAATTGTTGTTATCCTTAGCCACTGTTTCCTTTCCTTTGTGGTACGTACCTAACATACCTTTCAACTTCCTAGCATGCACTGTCAATGCATGAACCATGAAGCATCGACGTGTAAGGAGTTTGTAAACCATTATATATGAACAGCAATACTAGACCCCAAATTAAATGACTTGCTAGTTTTCATACCAGCAGTACTTCCATATAAGTAGAAATAACGAGGAATAATTGAGCATGCGAGATTTGATTCCATATAAGTAGAAATAATTAACAGTAAAGTTCTCTTAGATAAGAGAAGAAATAGAAATATCCAAATCATGTATTTTTTTATTACTAATTGATCAAGACACTATTTCATATTTTTCATAAATTAAATAGAAAGCGACTATATAAAAGCTATCCATATCTACTAAAGGCTATACATATACATATATAGATATATATATATATATATAGAGAGAGAGAGAGAGAGAGAGAGAGAGAGAGAGAGAGAAGAATGCTAGTGGTAGGGTAGGCACGTGAAGCGCAATGCATGACAAGAAATTAGGCAGAGTGAGCGAGAGACAAAAGGAAGTGTGATTGAGGAGAAGTGCAAGGAACCATCCTTGTTTGCTCCCCGGACCCTGTTACCAGCAATGTTTGCCGGTGCCTCTGCTGCTGTGCTGACTGCTCTTGTGGGTGTGGCCTAAAACTAAAACTAAAACTATATAACCCCAAGAAAAAATAAACTAAAATTAAAAGGTTTGAAATGAGATTCACAGGTTTATTCATGCCACCACTGATTCCAATTTTAATTAACTAATAATCAATTTGTAAACTAGTTGATTTCAAGTCTCGAGTCTCAACACATACGCAATGATAAATGATAATATAATGTGAAAAAAAGTATAAACTAAACGCCTCAATGATCCTCGGGGAGTGCTCGCGCGATGCGGGACCACGGACCAAAATATTACCGTGTCGGGTCACTGTGGCGAATCGTTTAGCAATCTTGACGTACGTGTTGCCCAAAAGTTTATATTTTTCCTCTCTGCACATTTTCAATTGGGAAATTCTAATCAAACTATCTCGCGCAATCTTCCGTATTTGATCATCAATAAACTGTTTGATAAAAAAAAAAAGAAGAAGAAGAAAGGAAGAAAGAAAGAAGGAAAGCCATTAAACTAAAAGACACACCGCTTTAATCTATAAAAATATTGTTAAATGAACAATTTTAAGACTCATGTGATTTCATTTAAATCTAAAAAAAAAAATCTAATAATACAAAAAGGGAGTGTGACTTATTATGTATTATATATCTATTATTATACTGAATATCACTTATCTGGTCCTTTATCTGCTTGATAATAAAGCCAAAAGAAAAATAGAGAAATCAATCTAAGAGTTTATATCATTGCATGAAAGTTTGTCATGGGGCTTGAGCATTCCAACGCTGGAGTTCCCAATAACAAATCCCCGTCTAAATGGGTTTTGTTATTAGTGGCGCGAGCATTCGGTTCATTAGGATGAATATTGAATTAAGTTTTGCAAACACTAATCCAGATCAAATTTTCTATTCCAAATGATTTGTTATGAGACTCGACGCCCTATCTGAATAACACGAGAGGCAACAAGTTTATATGAAGAGTTGAAGACATTACGGTAAAGAGCGTAATGTTATTTGCTTTTGTAACTAGAAGATGTACTTTTTTTTTTCCGTCTTCGAAGATGTTCTTCATGATACAATTACCCTGTATCACCAATCTCTGAGAGGATTACCATTCTCGACCCAAATCCAAAATAGCTCAGGCTTTTCCCAGCTATTCATTCACAAAGCCCAGTAGCGTGTGACCTAATTGGCCCAACATCAGCCCAATACCTTCTGTTAGTATCAAAAAGTAAACTGTAGTCCCAGATAAGCGTTTCTTTTGTGTCCGAAATCAATATGACCAGATAATGAAGCAGCTAAGCAGGAACGTTGCACGTTTGTACTACTTCAATGAGTTTTTGAAGACTCAATATTTTTTTATCTTATTTATTTTGATATTTACATAATTTTTTAAATATAATTTTAATATCAAAAATCTATTTCAGAGACTGTTGGAACATAATTTTTTTAAAATATAAATCACCTCACTCAAATTTATTTCTAACTAAAATTAAGTTTATAAAATAAAATTGATCCAAACTTAAATTTAAAAAACATAATCCTAACAAGCACTAATATATACTGTGTTCATTGTGTAAATTAGTAGGCTATCTTTAAGTGAACCATATGACATGACCGTATGAGGTAGATGCTGGAAGTCTGGAACCACGGACTTACAGAAACAACCAGGTAAACGTAGTCTACAGTTTGAATATATACCAAAAATCCAACGTAACGTTTTCAGCTGCGTAGCTACCAGTTACCATAACACGAGATACTTTTCTGCTACGTGCAGTAGATTTATTATATAAAAAATGGAAAACAACTTCGGAAGAATTCTTCACAATTTAGTGTCAGCTTAGAATCAGGACACATAAAGCTCAGGTCAACAGAAATTCAATTTCTTCCAAAGGGCAATTGGAATAGCAATTCTCTCGCTGCTTTTCTATAGTAACAGAAGCTGGAAATTATACATGGAGAAACATAAAGCTCTCTTAATATGTCATCTAGAACATCCCTATTTTAATAATGACTCAGTCCATTTTTTAGCATGCCAAAATAATTTTTGTACCTCTGTGCTAAACCAAACATGCCCAGTGTGCCTCCAGTGTGTAGCATCACCACTTCTGATCCTCCTTCAGCTTTTATGTTAGAGAGATGCATTGCCGTTTCCCAAGCAGCCAATGTATACACAGGATCCACCAGAATCCCAGTTTGTTG
This sequence comes from Castanospermum australe, assembly GCA_019955255.1. Lineage (NCBI taxonomy): Eukaryota > Viridiplantae > Streptophyta > Magnoliopsida > Fabales > Fabaceae > Castanospermum > Castanospermum australe. The sequence continues at coordinate 1,116,304 of NSJW01000002.1, forward strand.
GGCAATTTGCTGACATGCTTCCACTTCCCCTTCCAAAACATTACCAAATCTAGAATTTGCAAATATGCGATTTGAGAGGGAACAAAACAAGAGTCAGAGAGACAACTATAGATTGTCATTCATACAATTTCTTAGATAACAACTGCTTTTGCTTCCTGATATAGAGGTTTATTGGCCAAACTCTTGTTAAGTGGGGGGTTTACGTCCATAATACCTCTGCTTCCTTCAAAAGACATTTTACTTTTATAGATAATGATTTTGATACATACGGCCACTGTTAAGAAAACTACAGGCAACAACCATAATCGTTCAAGTTCAACTATTTGATGACAGACTTCAGTTAAGGATTGCATATTAGCAATTACACTCAAAAGAATTACAAAAATTCTATGTTAATTTATAGCATTTCACATGCAAAAGTAATCCTCATACGACCAAAGGTTTAATATTATACAAGGATATAATAGTACTGAATATGGATGCTTACCCATACAAATGATGTTTCATAACACCAATTTTCCATCCATATTTATACTTTCACCTTGAAAAAATGAGAGAAAAGTTTCTCTTCCAGTGCTACACATTATTATTATTATTATTATTATTATTATTATTATTATTCTCTGTGAAATATCTTCCATCTGAAATGCCTTTGCTAACTACTAATATGCATAGAATAGCAGATTGTGATAATATTGTTGGTAGAAATGTGTAACAAAGATACTATTCACAATGGCAATAGCAGTGAAGTCTATAACATCTTACTTTCTTGGATGGCAACGTTCCACCCAATTCACAATGCCAGCATCTACTCTGTTTACACTGTGGTCAATAAACTGAATATTAAAATGCTTATTGAATTCAGAAATCAAGCGTTCCTCTTGTTGTCTGTACCCATCAATTTTGTCAGCCAGCATGACTGCATGTACCTCCCATGGGAGTCTGCATGGAAGCAACAACAGAGATTACCAAGATTTACTGCTGTCTTTCTATTATGGTTCAAAACTCAAAACATGAATAGTAATATTAAAAATCATTCGACAGCATTTTCCACTAAAATGGCATACTACACAAACTGAAACACACCCTAAACAAAGGGCTGCAAGTCCTAAACCAACAGCTGTTGTGCCAGTACCAGCATCTACAACAAATTTCAAGGCCCTTTCTTTTCCAAGTAAATGATTCTGTGATAAGTACTGCACTAACCGAATAACACCTATACAAAAAAACAATATTTTCATAAGGTTATTGCAGCAACCAACAATTAAAGTTTACCAAATCTAGGCATGAACCCAAGGAAATCAATGAAATGAAAATAAACCTATATGTGATAAAAAAAAGTGTTATTAGTTTGATCAGGAAAAAATGTCATGGTGTAAGTAGTTTAACATTATCGGTATAATTCTCGAAAGTGCACCCACATAGACAAGACGGTGTACATGTCGGATTGATATGACCACCCAATACCTATTAGGCTATTATTATGTACAATTGATAATATCAGTGCCAAGCACAAGACATGATTTGACATATTATTGCATAGACACACATGAACAGGCCAAAATTTTCAAGTTTGAGAGCAAGCTTGTGCAGTCGCTGTCTTTTTAAACCCATTAAATAATCACTAAAGAATATGCTGCCTGATTATTTTAATGATAATACTAGGATCCAAACCTCACTTGATGCTACTGTCTGACTTCATTACATATTCATGAAAATCCAGAAAGATATGTACACCTGTAAACGCAAATTGTTTTTTCTAATAAAACATAAGCAAGACTCCTAATTGCTTAAGTTCAATTCCATCTAAATTTTTACAACATAAAAAGAAAATGTTCCTGAAGATATGCATACCCACATGCAGAAAGTGTTTTTCTTTAAAACAAAAATCTCCATTTTCCCATTACCTAGTAGAGCTACAGAATCACCTGCACCTTCATTGACAATAAAAATCTTTCGCAGATGGTTTCCTTCAGTTCTACTTTCATCCATTTGCATCAAGTTTGGACAAGTAGACAATTCAGATATTGAAGAAGCTTGAATGATATCATTGAACCATAGGACAGAACCACTGTTACCAGCCACCATCTTAGCATGGCTCTGTAGCATGTTTGCCCTGTTGGCATAAATAGTTCTTGGAACATATGTGACATTTCCGTATATTGTAGACATCAAGTTATAGCCAGTCAAGATTTCAGGCTGCTCTCCTCGTAGAAGAAGATGTGACACAATTCCTCTCTCAGCACACAGAACAGCTGCAAAATAAGTAAATTATGATTTGGACATAAATCCTATTAACATCAGCTCTACCAAAAAGTATACTAGACTTCTGAAAATTTAGCAAAACTTTATAACTTAGCCAGTGAAATTACCCACCTATAGCGGCTGCATGAGCACTCTGACAACCTCCACATGTAACCTAGAAAATGTCCATGTTGAATGTTATTTGACCTTGGAAGTCCCTAAAATTATGAATATTGTGGGGTAAAAGTACTAAGAGTACAATGATTACCAAAACAGGTTGGAACAACTCAAGGAGATCCTGTGAATGAATACCCTATATGGCTGAAGGAAACAACCATTTAATCTAGATGCAAACAAGCTGACACCCACCAACTAATATTAATACCTTGTTGACTGCTTTACACTTAAGCTGTAATATATATATGTGTGTGTGTGTGTGTGTGTGTGTGTTACAGCTTAATTATATATACGTGGACGTTTAATAACAATATATTGTTAATTATTTATATGCGACAAAAATGACTATAAGAAAGCCAAAGTTTAAAAATGAGACTTTATCCAAAAGGAACACTGATTTTATTAAGGACCCTTTGACTGATAATGAATTTAGGGCCATGGATTTGAAATCAGTCAATGAGTCAATGTTATCAAGAAATTGGATCGTCTATATGAGTTGAAGAGAATCCAGTTTGCAGAAGCCAACAAAGTGAGCTACGAAAAAAATGGTTGTCAAAGAAAGATTCAAGAAAAACTATTTTGTTACATTTACTTCAATCAATTGATGGATGGTTTTACCACATCAGTCACAGAATAATCTTCAATAAGAGGAAGTAGTCCATCCAGTTTTCTTGCTTTATTGCCATTAGTTAGTGGGTGCAACAAATCATCCCGCACGACATAGAAGTACTGCCCTTCTTTATTCGTCTCCATCATGCCATCACCAAAAGCTGGATCGGTGTTTAATAGGAAGTTATAACCATGCGATCCATGTCTTTGTATTACTTGGTGAATTTTTGTTTCAGGGCTGAGCAATGTCCATCTTCTGTTCAGTACCTTTTCCATAAACTCCTCACTTCTGAGTTTCGGTTTTGGAATGGCCTACCCACAGGAAAAGATGCGATTAAGCTTAATCCTAGCCCCTGCAGTCATTCTATTTCTTCCTAAGGAAACAAAGACCTAGGAAACCAATAATACGCAAATTCAAATATCTGTAGAAACAGCATCATGACATGGAAAGAGAGAAGGTATGAAGTTAAGTAAATTATCCAAAGAACAGATGTAGTTTTGAAAAGTGATGTTTTGCAAAGAATAAATATAATTCAAATTATAAAAAAAAAAGACAATAACCCAAGGTTTGGATATGACATGGGTTATGGGTATAAATTATAACTTAGAAAAGCCTCACAGCCATGGGGTAGAGACGGTTATTTGCAGGGCCATGGCACTTAAACCTGAATAAATTTTGTAGCCTTAGTGCTCTGCAACAATCAACCAGAATTCAACTTTGGGCATGCTTCAAAAAAGTGCCCTCAACAATTCTTTTTAAAAAAAAAAAAAACCATGAACAGGAGGTTATTACTTGAATGGGTGTCAAATGCGACCAGACTAGCCATTATTTAACAGCCTGCTTAAAATTTCAAGATTTTTTGTTCTTTTAAGCGATACAGGGGGAAATGAGATGCGACTCTGGAATTTTTCCTCGGAGAGGCAAACAATTTCTATAGTTATTGCCTCACAATCCCTTTCTCTTATTATAATCTGAGTCAGCCAAATCAATAGCAAATCCTAATAACAAAGCTTGAAACAAAAGAAGTTTTAATTCCTCTCGCCTACAAAAGGCAGGATAAACCGCACCTGAAGACTTTTTGAATGAATCCCGTTTCTCATGGCGGCTGCAACATTCTTACTCGGAAGGTGTTGAAGCCTCATAGAGCTTCCCACTTTGACAACTCTTCCCCTAACACTAACACTCAGGGATCAAGCAAAGGGGTAGAAGCGTCGTTCATCATCTCAAAGGTGGAGTCATTCGTTAATCGTCTCCAGATACAGAGCCTCAAAGTCCCACCCACACCGAGCTTATCTGCATTCCTTGCTTGGGTTTGAATTTCGCAGATGTGCTCTATGAACAATGTAGTGAGCTGAGAGAATTTGTTTGAATATTTATGACGGGTGAAATAAAATAGAATGAGATAAGATGTAATGGAATAAAGTGAAATGAAATGAAATTTTTGTATTATTTTTTAGATATTTAATAATAAAATATAAAAAAAAATTTATTTTATTATTTAAAATTTTTAATAAAAATTAATAAAAATAAATAAAGTAATAAGATTTATTAATTTATTTTATCACTTATTTTTAATTTAAAAAAATAAAAATAAAGGTAAAAATTGAATGAGATATTATAGAGTTTGTTTAATTTTATTTTATTTTTAAAAACTAAATAATAGTATATTTTATTATTTTATTTTATTTTATTCATTTATATTCTATACTATCAATTTAAACAAATTTTGAAGGACCAACACCGGTCATGGTGTGTGTGTGACACTTCACCTTAATAGGATTTCTTTTTGTATAAATGTGTTCATAAACTTTCTTTTGTTTAGTTAAAATGAATATTTTTACAAGATTTAATCTATTTGAAATGTTCAATAGGCTATTAAGCTCTCTTCATAATATACTACACTTTATAAACTTCTTTGTATAATATTATTAGGTGTGCTTAAGGACATATGTTAAAAAATTAAGAATAAATTAAATAAAAAATAAAATTATTTAATATTTTTCAAATTTAAAATATATATTAAATTTTCAAATAAATAAAATAATTTAATTAAAAATAATAAATTCTACTTTTATTTTTAAATTTATACTTTAAACTGTGCAAAATTCATATTATTATGTTAAACTGTGCAAAATTATTAATTTATAAAAAAAGGTACATATTGTTTGAATAATTCGGCCATTATATGTATGAGTTTTTTTTTTATATTGCCATGATATATGAATTCATTTAGAATTGTTCATCTTAATTTTTTTAAAAGTCTTATTTTGTTTATAATCTCATGTTTCATTTTTCATATTTTCACTGTAAATTTTAATTAAAATGTAGTCTAATAAAGGAAATAAAATATTTTTAATAAAGATTAAATTTAAATTGAAGGGAAAACTGATTTAATCTAAAATATATTTAATCTAAAATGAGGATATATTTTTGGGCAAATGATTCACCAATAAAAAAATTTAATAATTGAATTAAATTATAACGAAATATGAGAAGAACATCAATAAAATAAATCAACCCTTGTTGATTAAAAAAAAATCATAAACTATACTTTTAACATTATAATTTTTAATATTTGATTTTATAAAAGGAGTATAAGCTTCCAAGGATTATACCAAACGAAAGGGGAAAAAGGATAAGGCTCTTGCTGAATTTATTTGATTTATTTCATATTGACATTATATTATAATAATTTAATGTTTGAAGTTTATATGAAATAAATATTTTAGACCTATATATTTGTTTATATAATCACGTGCAAATATTAACTACATATAACAAATAAGTCTAAAATTCCCAGTAATTTAATATAATTTGACAATTGTATTAAAAAATTAAAATAACAATTTAGGGTTTTGTTAGGCTTTTAATCTCCTCTTCTTCGTGCTCGGTGCCTGCATAGAAACAGAACAACACACTGAACCCTTGACAATCCATGTCTACACACGGTCACGGCATCTCCGCCGTATCGGCGGAGCCGCTGCTGGCGTCGGGTCGGAGCTCGGAGAAGCTGAGCCTGCCATCGCTGCAATCTAAAATGAAGTGCGACCCCGAAGGATACGAGTCGGAGCTGGTCCTTCTCCACAGTCAATTCAATTCTTCACTTGAACTCTTTCAGCAACAAGCCGCCATGAACTTCACTTCTATCAGCGGCATAGGTAGCGACCCCTCCGTCGCCAAAGACCTTGGCGATAGGGCCATGTTCTTGGCCCACGTCACCCCCTTTTACCCCAACCATCTCGCTGAGTTCCCTAACAAGCTTTCTGATTTGCTTCGCCGCGCTGCGCGTTCGCTACCGTCGGGGCTTCGCTGCCACCTCACGCAAGCTCTCATCCTCCTCGTTAATAGAAAGGTTTGCAATCAAAATTTCCTTTATAACATTATGAGGTCGCTTCGAAAATGCAAGGAAAGTATCATAATCATAACATGAGGTAAATTGTGCAGATTGTTGATAGTGGGGAGACCCTTTCATTGTTCATGGAGCTTCAAACCCTAGGTGACAGAACGCTGAAAAAGTTGGCGTTTGATCATGTTGTGCATAGCATAAGGCGCATGAATCAAAAGCATAAGAACGAAGCGAAGAACCGAGCGCTTCAGAATGTCTTGTTTGCGATGCTACAGGTTTGTGAATTGTCCGAAGGTTCTTTGGTCCATGTTATCCCTGGTTTCTTATATACTTGGATTGGATTTATTCTGACTGATAAATGAATTTGTATGTTTGAATAGCAAGAGGATGAAGCACGGGCCAAGAGAGCACTTGTCACTCTATGTGAGCTTCACCGTAGAAAAGTGTGGTTTGATGAGAGAACAGCAAATGCAATTTGTACTGCTTCCTTTCATCCGTCGTCAAGGTATCCATTCTGCTGGGTGGCTGTTTCAAAATTTTATCTTAGTTGTCTAAAGAGTACAATTTTGTATTTGCTTCTCTCAGGATCATGATAGCAGCCTTATCATTTCTACTTGATTATGAGAAGATTGAAAATGATGAAAATAGTGATGATTCAAGCAGTGAAGATGAGTTGACTGAATCACCTCAAGTTATCCTTAGTAGGGGGACAATTTATAAGGTGAGGTGTGCCCTTAATTTGAAATGATAACCATTGAATTACCAGTGTATTGTTTTTAGTCAAGTGGATTTCATATATATTGGCTCCAAACTAGTCACACACATTTGCTTGTACGAGAAAATTGTATATATAAGTTGATATGAAGGATGTTGCCATTGATTTTGTGGATTACCTTTGTACTTTCACCCATTCTTGTGAGAAGGATGTTGGAAGCATGGAAACATGTTTCTGATGTTCGTTGTTGAAGTTTGAACTAAGATGTCTATAATTGATCATTCTATGGAATTTCAGGCAAGCCACCAAGGTACAGCGGCTAGCAAAAAGAAAAAGAAAGCCAAACTGCAACGTGCCATACGCAGCATGAAAAGGCAGCAACGCCTGTCATCTGAAAGCAGCAATTCCAGTTATTATTCACCACTTAACCATTTGAAAGATGCACAGGTTTGTAAATTTTTGTATCATCATTGTCAATACATTTTGTATTTGGTTATCGTTCTGTTGGATCAAGAATGTCTCAATCCCATATGGCCTGCAGGGTTTTGCTGAGAGGCTGTTCTCCCGCCTTCAAAACTGTAATGAACGGTTTGAGGTGCATACTCTAACTAAAATCAAATAAGCATTCCTATAATTTTGTAAAGGAAGAATTGTGATTTCTTTTCATATCTTCTCATGGTTATTGAAGATTACATATTTACTGGTTTCTACAATTTCCCCGTGTAAATTTTAGGTTAAGATGATGATGTTGAAACTGATTGCTCGAACTGTTGGGCTTCACCGGTTGATTCTGTTAAATTTTTATCCTTTTCTTCAGAAATATATTCAGGTATCGTATTTGATAAATTTGGTGAAAATTGGTATTCTGTATTATAACTGAAATGTGACAATTGTAATATATGCATTATGCAATCAGCCGCATCAACGTGATGTTACAAATTTGCTTGCAGCAGTGGTTCAGGCTTGCCATGATATGGTATAGTATTTTTCTTCATCAGATTTGTTGCTGTAATTAATAGCTTTTCCCTTCTGCTGCTCTTGTATGTTTTTCTTTGAATCCTATGTCTCATTCATGCTGTTATTCAAAAGCAGGTTCCTCCTGATGCAGTTGAGCCCTTGTTCAAACAAATAGTAAATCAATTTGTACATGACCGCTCACGTCCAGAGGTAATTTTTTGGTGTGCTTAACGTTTGATATTGCTATATATTTTATTTCCATGATAGAGGCACTCAACTTTGATATGTTGATGAGTTTGGTTCATATTTCTAGGCTATCACTGTTGGACTAAATGTGGTCAGGGAGATATGCATGCGCATGCCCTTGGTAACTACTGGAATATCCTAGTTCTTGGGATATATCTGCTTTTTACTGACTTATGTTTTGACAAAATTTATTCTGTACCTCTGTTAAGTTTCTAAATCCTTTCCTTTGTGCTGTATTGATCTTTTGATTTTGCAATCTAGTTAATGAATGAAGACTTACTGCAAGACCTTGCCCTGTATAAGAAATCGCATGAAAAGGCAGTTTCAGTAGCAGCTCGATCTCTGATTGCCTTATTTAGAGAGGTGATTACACTGGCTCCTTATTTACAGAGGTACTAAGCACAGCAGCACACTGATGCCCATCGTTGACAATGTCTAATTAATATCATTCATTTGCAGGTTTGCCCTTCACTGCTAGTTAAGAAGGACCGTGGGCGGCCTATTGACCCTAAGGCAAGACCAAAGGCCTATGGAGAAGTCAATATTGTCACTGATGTTCCTGGTGCTGAGTTGTTGCAGAATATTGACAATGATGACGAGCAGGAGAGTGATGATTCAGATGACTCTTCATGCAGTGGTTCTGATGATGATCAGATGAGTATTGATGGTGATGATGATGAGAACCTGCTATGCAGTGATGATACTGGAAGCGAAGATGATGAAGCCAAAGATAATGATGTTGGATCAGAAGATGAAGATCAGGATGAGAGAAGTTCTGATGATGAAACTGATGTTAGTGATGATGATGGTGATGTTGAAGATAAGGGGGATGACCTTGAAGACAGTGAACAGGTTGATGAGGAGGATGGCGGGGTTTTGGAACATGAAGAAGATGATGATCTGCATACTTCTAGTGATGATGAAAGTGGTAGTAGAAAAAGTAAAACCAAAGACTCCTTAGCAAAAAAAAGGAAGCTTACCGATTTTAATGATCAACTTATAGCTGCTGACACAAGTCTTCGGGCTTTGAAGAAATTGGCAGGGACAACTATGGGGCATACCCTGCCAGAATCTATGGATGGAATTCTTTCCAATGAGGATTTCCAGAGGATCAAGGACCTAAAGGTTTGTTCATTTCTTATTCAGTAACCTCAATTTCTAACATTTATAGCGTTTAGTCTGTTGAATTTTTTGGGTAATTTATAGGCTAAAAAAGATGCAAAAAATGCATTGGCTCAGCATGGCCTAGCAAAGTCAGCGGCAATTAAGGTTCCAAGCTCTGATCAACTAAGTTTAAAGCGAGTAGATCCTTCCATGCTTGAAGTAAGTAGCTTTATCTTGTTTAAATATCTGCATAGAATATATATATATATATATATATATATATATATATATATATAGTTGGTGCATCATGCTACATGTACATACTGCACACTTTTTCTTCATTGTTTCCTTTCAAAAGAATATGAAAATGCTTTGGTATTTTTGTCAAAATTTTAGAGTTAACTTATATTACACACACACACACACACACACACACACACACTCTTTTTGTATTATGCTACTTGTCAAGAGATACATTTCTAGATTGGCTTTAAATAATATTTTTTTCTTATGCACTTTCCTTTATCAACACTTATATTTACCTATTCATGTATGCACCTTCTAGGTTCATGTACGGAAAAAGCTGAGCAAGGAGGAAAGGTTGGCTTTGGTTAGAGCAGGGAGGGAGGAAAGAGGAAAATACCAGGCTCGAGCTGCTGTAAAACAGAAAAAGGTATGTTAGTTGCTCTTTTTTGCAATGATTTTTCGAATTTCACTTTGAGCTGCTACTAAATCATTTGTTTTTCGGGTTCATTGCTTCGATTTCAGAAGTCTTTCCAGAATATTCTTGAAATCTATGTACTAGTACATTACATTTGCAAAAGGTATATATTTTTCTTTTGGTTTTAAGGTCCTAAGCCTTAATGCTGAGGGTGATGGGACCAATTTTATGTGAGGGACAGCAATGATATGGAAGAACCAAAGCCAAGTCATCTTGGCATGTTATGGAGGTGAACTTATAAACTAAAGGAAACAATGAAAAACAAGATGCCATAATGAAAGTATTCATTTTAAATGGTAGATTTTTGAATCCAGGAAAGCCTTTTTCCTTTTTTCGAGGGGAGGGGGGGTTTGTTTGACAGAGATTTAAGACTTATCTTTTGGTGGAAATCTCCTAGAAAAAAAAAAGGCTTTAGTCGAATGAAATGAAATGCTAAAAAATAGCACAATCCTATAAGCCCTTCAGTAGGTTCACCGGTTCAGTGTTAATGGAAGTGAATTTGCAATTAGGATACTATGTTTGCCTTATTCAAACAAGTTTAGTATATGCTGTTAATTACATTATTCTTACTCGAATTTCAAATTATCACTTTTTCTCGTTGCATTTCCCATTCATTTTTGTCATCTGCCATTAAGCATGTTTTAGCTTGAGGCATCGCATTTCTTATTTACATATCATATGTGACTAAAGCTAAATGACGTACGAGGTCATACTAGAACTACTCACTTGGCCTAAACATAAATAATTTTATTTATTCTATAAAAAATTTTTACTATCAGTGAAGCATCTAGATTACATATGTGATTTTGAAGTTTTGAAAGTCGAAAGGGAAAATTTATCTTAAAGTCGCTTGCTGCTTGATTGCTTTCAAATGGGCGTGTATTGTTTGTTGTGAACAGACGGGTGGCCTAAGCAACCGACAAAAGGAACACAAGAAAAAAATGCCTCTGGCTGCAAAGAGAGAGAAGGTAGCAAGAACCCGGGTAGAGAAAAAGAAAAAATATCAGCGATCTGGCAAACAATTCCGAGGGAGGAAAGCGTGGAAATAATCAGCGATCCATATGCTGTCACATTATATAAGCTGAGATTTTTTGTTCCTAGAGGGAACCCTTTTCTTCTGCCCCTCTACCCTCTTCTCATCCAATTTAAAGCTGGTATATCAGAATGGTAATATTTAGTTGTTTCTCATTCTTTATATTGAATATTATTTTTGTTACTCTGGTTCGTCCAGAGCCTTTTCTCTGTTCTAATTTATCAGCTTACACGGAATGACGTAATGCATCTCCTGACAATTGTCGATTCATTGCCAGCATAATCAATCTTCATTCAAGTGCTAGTGGCTGGAAAGCTGATCAGAATTAACAGTATGAAATTATTGGTTGTTAACGTGTCTCTGTTCAACTATTTATGATATCTGAATTTTTTATTTGACTTGTCATTAATTTTTATTGTGCAATTAATCTTTTTTGAAGCGTAATTAAAAGACAAGGGTTTCCCCTCGTTACTTATATAGCATATAATCCTATGGCAATAACTTCACGCATCTTCTAATCATTGTTGAACTTTTGCAATTTAATTTTGTGGTGTTTCCTTTCAAAAGCAATTTGCAAACAAAAACAAGTTAAAATTGAAGGTAACTACTTTATTAGTTTCAAGATATAAACGGATTTTAAGTTATACCCAAATATCAATAAAAAGAATTAGAGTGGAATTCGTTACGTTATAATGAAAACGTGGGGTGGGTAGAGGTACATCGTGGTTCGCCTTGCAATCGTTATACTGAAAACGTTGGGTGGGTAGAGGCTCATGTTTTTATAGAATTACCTGTGGTTCGCCTTGCATTGATCACATCAAGAGAACGTGGGGTGGGTGGAGGCACATGGTTCGAGCTCACCGACTCTCGCGCGTCAAGTTAAATCCCAACTTTTAGCTTTTCTTACGAAACTAAAACAGCCATTAACACCCCCCAACCAAAAAAAATAAAAATCCGCAGCGCATTGACTAATTGTGAATGAACATTGGCTGGCTGAATGCAATTCTGTCTCACCCATTCTTGGCTGAAGTCAGAAATAATCGCTGATGATGAGAGAGACTTGTAACGCAGTGAGAACTTCTGTAATTAATAGACTACGAACAACATTTATGTATGCATCAACATAAATTACTTGCGGAGATTGACGAAACCACAAGAGATGTGGGATCTTTTTTATAACTTACAACCTACATCCAAATTCACATTTAGCAAAACATGAGACACGAGAGACGGTTGTGAAGAGGAAAACCAGTATTCAACAGCAAGCTAGGATACAGTCTCCTCAGAACATGAAGGCAAATCACAACTCTGTCCAAATATATCAGGAATTCCATCCCAATTATTCTTCTCTCTTGCTTCCCAATAGCCACCCACATATCGGTAAGAACCATCCTCATCCTTCTGAAACCATCTGGGCTGCCATCCTCTCTCCTGCATCTTTCTTGCCTGCATTATGAATGGAGCATAAGTTACAAACTTGTTCAAGAAAGAAAACTTAACATTCAGCATAAGCACAAAATAGCATTAGTCTTAAGCCCTCGATATTCTTCTAACGAACAGACAGCTGATGACAGTAAACCAAGTAAAAAGGTAAAAAGTCCAAAGATAGGGGCATTATTTGCAAACAAATGGCAACTATATTATACCCAAAAAAAAAAAAATTTATTTCTACGAAGATAGAAGCAATCATAAATATTTTGATGCTATGCCACTATTAAGAAAAAAACATCTGCCACCCATACCTGGAAAAGAAACGGAAAAAAATTGATATAGCATATTCCAACACACTCTAGATTCAAGGGATCCAAAGTTGGGAGAAGTTGTGGGTGAAATACCTGTCTCTGCAACTGTTCAAGTCTTAGTTTCTCTGCATTTGCCAACTCGTATTCTCCATTTTCTAAATGTCTTTGATCTGGCCTCAACCTTGAGTCAGTTGGAGGCAACTTCTCCAATAAGCCAGGCATTATTTCATTCAATGATATTGCAAAAGGAGAGAAGTTGTATCTTGTCTTGGTAATGTAGTCGTCCCTTTCCCACAATAACGCAGCTTCTGCCATTGGATCATAACCTTTTGGCTTTGCAGTTGGATCCCCAAGGACATAGTACATTGCCTCATCCCACTTCCCAACTAACATTGCTACCTTCTCTCCAGTTCTGTTGTCTTGAACAAACCCATGGACCTGATATATATGTTTAAAAGTTCATTCAGGCTTATAAACTTAACAAGAAAAGCAGAATGATCAGTCCAAGCTACTCATTTGAGTTGTTAAGCTTCTGACATATGAGAAGAGGCAGAAATTTAATTTAAAAGAATCCAATAATGCTATGATGCAATAAAAGGAATGTGAATTCTGACCAAGGAAGCCGTGCTAATTGAATTGGAAAGTAAAGCAGGTAAGAAAATTCTTTTAGACTTGTGTTATTTAGGGTGACAACTTATATGGTACTGCTTTATACGACACCCAATCAAAAATAGAATAATTATAGTGAAGTAATCGAAAAATAAATTTGGGGAGAAAAGACAAAAAGGATAAAGAAAGATGATTTGTCAAGATAAAATAAAGGAAAACACAATTATAATATATTTCAAGGAAAATAGTTTTATTTATCTATCAAATAGAAATAACAAATAGTTCCTGCAGTCTCTATGTCCTAGTTGCATTCATAATCCTACCTGATGTGGATTTCGGTCTATGATAGATTGCTCTTTGAACTTCAGTTTGCAGGAGTAGTTGCCACTGCCCTTGATGCGCATGGTACCATAGTGATCACAATAAATTTTACCTAGTATGATATTGTATATTGAAGTGGTGACCTTGCTCCACTGAAATGTTTCACCATCCTCGAACTGTAGGGTGAGGACACCCACAGGATCTAACTGAATAGAACGCCCCCAGAATTTGCCTTTCAAATTGGAGTCTGCCCAGAATTTCCATCCTCTTCCTTCACAGTGACAAGCAACAATCATTGGATGATGACTAACCTGCAGCAAACTTCTTGTTAGAAGAAAATTAGCAGCGTAGCATAGACATATATCACTGCCATTTTCCAGATTCAGTGAGAGGCAATAAGGAGACAGCAAATATATAAGTATCCTAACTATGGTGTTTGCCTGTAAATTTTGACTCTCACCCATAAACCTTAAAAAGTTAATAAAAAGGGAAAAATCCAATTACCTTTTCAGAAAAAAACCTTAGTCCTTTATCGGGATAGTCAGCTTCATAAGTCTCCCCAAGTAGAGGATTGAAAGGTTTGCACTGTCGACCTTCAGTTGATGCATAGCCAGACACAGCAAAAGCTGCAATATTCAGAATTCTCATCAAATCATTCCCCTGCACCATGCAAAACCCATATTCAAGTCATAACTTTTTCAAACAATGCCAATCCAATAAACAAAGCTTATAAAAGCATGCACTTGAAACATAATATCTTGATCCTTTCTCAACTTTCTCCTATGATTGTAATCTTGGATGATACCACATTCTTCATCAAATTGAATAGTAACAGGCCCTAGACAAGCATACGTTAAAATATGGAACCATAGTCCTGTTGAAAGTATCATCAAAGCCTATCCTTTAGCCAGAATCGAATCAGCACAAGCCTCCAATATCAGTATGGAACATGGTGTCAGAGTCAAGTTAGTTCTGGGATTAGTTCAAGCAATACGTAACTAATTGTAGTACTTTTTTTATTTTCATTAGAAATTCTTTTAGGTCCAATAGCAGTTACAAGCGTACATGATATACGGTTAATGTACATTCTTTGCCTCATTTTCCTATCAATGCAATCTCCTGGGGCAATTGATTACCCAACACAATGCATCAAAAATAAATTTTGCTTCTCAAGAGCCCTTATTCAACATACTTGAGCTACTTCTAAATAAGAATAACATCTAGTTAAGAAACTTTAATATGAGACAGAGAGATGCAAGATTCATTGGCATCAAGAAAGCCAAAGTTTAAAGATCAAATTGTCCAAGCATTCTGGTTTACTTATGACTATATACCTAGTTGTATTATTCAAAATATCTTACTATATCATTAATTCTTTAGGGTTAATAGAAAGTTATCGCGTTGTATTATTCAAAATATCTTACTTTATCATTAATTGTTTAGGGTTAATAGAAAATTATCGCCTTAGTTAATTTCAGTTTCAGTCAATAGGGGTATTTTATTAATTTTCATATTTTTTGGTATGGGGTTGTCATTGGGCTGGGGTTAACATTATTTAGTTGTAACTGGGTCTTTTTACTTTATCCCCTATGGATTTGGTAGTAGAAGAAAGTCTCAACCCTCACAAGATTAGGATTCTGTTCCTAATTATTTTAGGACAAATTATAGGAGGATGATCAGTTCTATAAATTATTGCGGCAAAAAACAACTTCAAATCTAAACACAATGACACATCTATCACTTTGTATATCATAAAAAACATAAAGCTATAACCAAATCTTTTTGAGCAGTCAAAACAATAACAAGAAGTACAAAACAAAAAGCATTTTCAAGTCTCTAACAGTGGAGTAGGCCTGAAAGCAGTTGTATGAAGGTAAATATAAGCAAAAGCCATTTGTTTCTTCTTGGATAGCAACTACTAACTGGAGAGTCTTGACAAAGATATTAGAAAGCAACTCAGGAAAAAAAAAAGAGAGAGATTTAGAAACAGAGTTGTAGACAAAAATATGGAAACTGTGATGTTGGAGAATAATTTGGTGGTTAAAGAAAGCATAGATTTGAGGGGGCTAAATACTAGATGGATGTACCAACAAGCGGTTGGTCGGGTGGTAAGCAGCCTAGGCCCAGGTAAGGAGGAGAACACAAGTTCGATTCCTGGGAAGCACCCTTGTTGGGAGGGGGAGTAACCTTAAATGCTCCATCCCTCGGAATTGCGAGAGCAATGGCTCCCACAATTTTTAGAACCCAAAAAAAAAAAAATACTAGATGGATGTATTACAACAATAAATATGTCGATCAAGTACAAATTATCAAGCTATATGAAATGTTGAAATCTTTACAAGCAGCAATTTCCTTAAATTTAGCCAAGCATATTATCTACCTTGATAAAATGAAACTAGGAGATCATGCTTTTAAAACTGCTTTGTGACAAAAGAAAGCACAGCTGAGGACCTGACCTGCTTTCCCCACTCCAATGCTCTGTCAACCAAGTATGAATACTCAAGGTCTTCAAAGCACTTTTGCAAAGAAGAGAGTGGTTCATTAAAATAAACAGGGAGACAAACTCCAGAAAGATCCTTCCCGATATTGTCTTTAATAATTGACCACAAACCAACAGGCTTCTCTTTCTCTTTTGGCTCTGGTAAGTTATCCCTTCTTTTGACATATGGATACTTTACATCTTTGATCTCCTCAAATCCATGCAAACCATCAGAAAAAAAAGAATCTCTATCATATATACTGGCATTTCCAATACCTTCCCTACTTCGATAGGAAGCACTTCTCAAGGCATCTGAAGACAAAAACTCATTTGTGTCAAAATACATTCCATCGTCATCATCTGTTTCAACATCTGCTCCATCTTGACTTTCATTATCTGCTACAGAATCAGTAGCGCTGCCCTCGGACATGACAGAATAGAAATCTGAGACACGAGGGGTCAAGGAGTAAGTGGACTGCCAACATGGAAACTTCAAAATAGCCAGTTCATACAGCAAGACGTAGATACTTCATGAACTTCCTAATGCTTCGTACAAGATACAACTAACCAGAAGTCAATAACATAAATATCTTTACCATGGTTTTACTTGAGTGCAAAGAATGCTTTCCATTGATTGGTAATAGTTCAATCTCGGAGTACCATCAAATTGATAAAGTTGAATTGAATTTATGTTATATTATCAGATTAAACACAACTATCCAAAATAGCACTCATACTGACTTCTTTCCAAGCACATATTTTAATGGTAATTCAGGACAAAAGATAAGACAGAGGAAGATTAGCAGCATACTCACCACTAAACCTTCTATTCCCTTGTCCGCAATATGACTCGCGTTCCTTTGTTTCATCCACTACAGTTGTTTCCAACTCTATTTTCTCCGTCTGCATTAATTATTTTAAAGAAAAAAATGAATTCTTGACTAGGAAGAATTTTACCATTTAACATGACACTGTCAGTATATATAGGAGGAAAATGGGACGTCAATTTAATAAATTCCATGACAAATTCGAGAACACCAACATTATCTACTCATTCAATAACTGGGCCACAGATGAAAGTGACATAATAATAATTGCAAGGTTACACAGCCTATCACAAGAGAAAAAAACGTATTCTAGTTTGCATTATGATAATGAGTAAGAGGAGCATGCAAAATCTAAGTACTCGAGTTGAAGGCTGAGCATGTACAATTGAACATGGCATTTCAAATGACAGAAACATTACTTTTACACGACTGAGGGAGGTTCAAACAATATATCATAATTCTACATTACAATTTATAAGGCAGGTATATCATCCAAAAATCATAAAATAGAAAGATTCATCTTAAAAACCCTTCTGCAATTTTTGTATTACCTAAAACAGCAGAAAGATAATGTAGAATTGAAATCCCTGTAAGTAATGAGCAATGCTTCCATCATTAGGTTATTAATCCCCACAATTATATATAAAATCTTAAGCCAGACAAGAGGAGCCAGGGAAAATTTAGAAACCAAATACAACTGCTTCCACGGTCAGATAACCTTATCATGTTATAACCATCCATAAAGAAATTGCAGCTTATCAATTAGGATATACCATTCCAGGCTGAGTTTCAAATGGAAAGACAGATACCTCCAGTTGTTTTAAGGTGTCCAGCAACATAATATGTTTCTGCTGAAGAAACTTCAACTTGCCTTGAAGATAAGAGACTTCAGAGAGCATAATAGACTCGCAGTCATTAATAACTGTTTCACTTATGCCTTCCTGTGACAATCGTGATCGCAGCTTCTCTGTTGAAACTACAATGTCTTCTGATGTTGCAAGGTCGCTACTTGTGAGAGTTCTAGGAAAAAGATCTTTCGCAGACTGCAGAGCCTCAATCCACATGGCTCTGTCTTCTCTTGATACAGAGCGCAAGTGAAGAGTTTTAGTCCCAGTAAATATGGAAAGCCGCTTATCATCAGATTTGCTGGAACGAACAGAAGAAACCTGTGAACCAGACAAATTTAGATTCACCACCCGCAGGAAAAGACAAGCACAGAAATTTGACATAAAATGCATACATCCATGGCGCATTTTTATGCATGATACAAGTGTAAGGATGTAATCACAAATCACAATCCCACAACATCTGCAGGTGCCAATTTCAGCTGTAGCTAGCGAAAGACAAAGAACTCTGATAGCTTCTGTTTGATTGTGGAAAACGTATGTAGGATTCGCTATAATCTCAACATAACTGTCAGATATATTTTAACCAATAGTCAATTTAACACAAACATCAATGATCTGGGAAAACAAGTTAGGATTGTTTAATCAATATTCAAATACATCACTGCCCGATTGAGGTAGAAAACATGATAATCTAAACACAATAGAATACATATTTTAAATTTAAACATATTTCAAAGTGGATGCATGTTTGCATAAAAATGTAAAAGTGCTGCATGAGTGTGCGTGTCAGTTACAGAGGTTTTGTTTAATACCCTTGCATTATTTGGTATGTCAGCAATTAATGTCCAAATTCTCTGGCCTAACAACCGTTCACCCATTACCCCCTTCTTGCAATTTTCTGGCAAATTGGGCCAGGCGGCATGGAGAAAACTTCACTTCATACACATAATTAAAGGGATTGATGATATTAAGTAAACTAAGATCAAGTTCGACAGAAAACTCAGAAAAATGTAACTATGATATGCAGTATGCAATTGTACATAAAACACCAGAGCGTTTATAGAGTAACTATGATATGCAGTATGCAAAAAATGAAAACTCAGGCGGGCACCTAAAAGGCATTTCCGTTTCATTTTGTGTGTGATTGGACCAGAAAAAGAGGGCATCAAGACCTTATGCAGTTATGCTCACAGAATATAGATTGTAATGAGTGAGTGAGTGCGGCAAACATAAAACTTTGTCCGCATCCGACAACATAAGAACAAACCTTCAAATGTATCTCACCGAAGGGCTTGCATTGCTTGGTGCCTCCCGGGTTGCGATTCAGGTTCCAATTAGCCTTCTTCATATACTTGGACGACTCCTCGCCGATCACCCTGACAGTCCTATCCCTGGCGGGGCTCATCAGGATCTTGTCCGGACCGTGAATCTTGTAATAAGAAAGCACCCCGTCCTCGAGCACGAACCACCTGGACCTCCAACCCTTGCCATAATTCACCCACTTGTACAGAATCCCAGCCACACTGCCGGCGACGCCGCCATTGCCGCCGAACACCTTGGAATCTCGCGGCTCATGGACGGCGTCTTCGTCGTCGTGATTCAGAGCGGAGGAGGCCTTGACGGAATCCGTACCGAGCGAGGAATCCTGAGTGGAAAAACTCGATTTGGAAGCACAGTTCACAGCTCTCACGGACGCATCGAGCCCTAACTGACAGTGACCGGGCGATTTCCCCACGACCGGGTTGGCCTGGTCCCGATCGATCGAAACTGGAGCAATGCAGCAGAGAGGATTCATTCTTCACTCAAAGCAGCAAGCAAGCACAGCGACAACAAGAGCTACAACACATGATCGAGAGCGAAGAGCTCCGATTCGCGAGGATTGGGATTGGAATGCAGGAGCAGGAGCTGATCGGAGGGCGAAGGGGAAAGAGAAACGAGGAACGAAACGTTTCGCAAATGACATAAATAGAGGGGAGAGTGAGAGTGAGATCGGAATTGGAATCGGAATCGGAAGGAAAGAAAGAAAGAAAGGGGTCATAAAGGGAAAGGAAGGGAGGTACAGTTGTGGTGGCAGGCTATAAAGAGCGGAACCACTACCCACTGGCACTCCCCACACAGATCCATTTATGGCACCAGTCAGTCAGTAATTTTCAGTACTTAGCATAGCAGGGTGTGTGTGTGTGTGTAGTGTGTAGTGTGTACTGTGTAGCCTCACAGTCCCCTTCCCTCCGTTCCCCTTCCCATTTCAAGCGTAGTAGGTTAAAGCTAAAACGCAAAGCTAAGCCATGCCATGCCATTTAATAAATGCATGGTTTTCCTTTGGTTTCGTTTCGTTCCGTTTATTATTCATTGAATTTTGTGCTCTCCGTTTTTATAATTTTATTTTTTTTTTCACTCTCTCTTTTGAGTCTTTTTCCCCCTTTCTTTCTCTCACTCACTCTGGCGAAGTGGCGAGCGGACATGATTGTAAGAGGAGACAGCTAACGTGCGCACTTGTGCACCGGTAGTGATTGGGTGGGGAAGGCCGTGTCCGTTGGGTGAGGGGAAAAGGAGCCCCCCCCTTATTTTCTTTTGGGCCAGGCCCATGGCCATTATGAGGGGGAGAGAGGTCCAATGACGCTTTTGCACTTGGGGTGCTCTCGCTGTGCCTGAATTGATTGCGATGGGAACGAGAACGAGGTTATCCGGGTGATTTGGTGCGAGTGAAAGCGATTGTAGAGGGCCATGGGTCGGGTTTGGGATTTGGATATCCGTTGGGATAGCATTGAGGGGAACACGGAACTTTCGCTGGTCGTAAGAGATCATGATGCCATGCTTGGGTTTCCATGTGGGGAATCGAGGTTCACCATTGTTTAGCGTTGACTGCAGTTGGATCCGATAACTGTCATTGGATTGGATGACTTTTAGAACAAGAAAATGTATATATGAGTCCGTCGGTCGGTGCTTCTCTTTTGAAAGTTGAAACCTTCGAATGGCGCAATCTCTTTTGGTGGGGACGGAAGACGGGTGATGGAGATTAAAGGACGATGATTCCGTCCACCTGATAGCAATAACTCAACCAAACTCGTCAAACCCGTTAGACTCCACTAAATTAATCAGTTTGCCTTCATTTATAAATACGACTAGGCTTATGTAGGTTAGATGAAATTCTTTTTCATTTGAAATGTTAATTTTGTAAACTAAACTCAATTATTTTTTTTTAAATTTAAGGCATTTTTTTTTACAATTTGTTCGTACTATTTTTCTTGTACTTGCAGTCAGACATTATGTTGAATTTTGTTTCTATTTTTATATTTTAGTTATACTTAAAATTGAATATATTAATCTAAGAGATATAGCCGGCTACGTATTATTACCGAGGCATCTTACAAACTAATACAAATTATGTTGTCCACAAATTATATGTTGTACACATATAATTTGAAATTTTTTTTATATAAATTAAGAGTATTTTTATAAAGTTTGACTCATTTGAATCATATCATAAATCTAATCTCCTTGAATCGAGAGTGATAATAGTATGACCCTCCTCGTAAAATGTCACTTTCAAAAATTAAACCGTAATCTTTTATATCTAAAAGTATAGTTAAATTATGTTACGACAATAGTTCATAAGTGAAAATATTATTTCAAACTAATATATTATATGACAATAACATCCTTTCTTCATGTACCAAACCATTCTAATCAGTGGGAAATTAAAATTGGTTTGATTCACTAGTTCGGTTTGTTTTACAAATTTGTGAACCATATATGATCAATTAAGTTCATGTTTAGACTTGAAACTAACCAAACCACGTGGTATACAGTCTTACTTCCTAAAGATGGAACCTAGACTAGCTCAAAGTGATGCAAAGAAATAGTGTTAACTTAGATGAGATAAAAAAGCAATGGGTCAATACAATGAACCAAGAGGCTAAGTCCTAATGTTCTATGCTTGGTATGGCATAATGCTAATGACGTGTGCATATTAACTTATGCTTATTGTCCCCACTTGGCCTTTTGCTAAAGAGAGAAAACAAAGTTGGGAGCTTCAGAATTTTAGGACACGTAGAGGAGATCGTGGTGCTGATGGGTCAAGACACAGATGGCAAAAGCCACATGACCACCCCCATATGTATATTGTGCATAACTCCATTCCATTTTATCTGGTTGTTTCGTTATTCTTTCATCATGTTGAATGTTTCAGAGGTTTATAAAGGGGCTTTAATTTGTTACCAAATTTAGATTATATTGATTCTAAAATCTAGTTTTGTTTGGTTTCTGTCATGGTCTGATCTCTGATATGTCGTTAGTGATAGATGCTCTCGAGGTTCCAACGTGGTGAGTAAAGCTTGAGAAATGCTTTTTACTATTTGTAAGGCTTTTTTTGGGTAATGTAAGGGGCCAAAAAGCCCAAGAAAAAGAAAACTAACTATGGGCGTAGGAACTCCCAAAACATCATGTAGCAAAAGATTACTAATCTCCCTAGGTGGAACATCCCAGTTATGATAGATTCTATCTTGTGAAAGACTAATAGCAGCCATCCTATCCGCACATTGGTTGGCTTCTCGGAAAACATGAGTAATTTCCACATTCCAATGCCAAAGCATCATCTGATTTATTTGATGAACAACTTGTCTTGCATTTAAAGGACCTTTACCACCTCCTTGCAACAGCAGAACCAAAGCTTTAGAGTCTAGCTCAAGAATAACTCTACGATGACCCAACTGCCGTGCTAGCTTCAATCCCTCCCAAGCACCCTAACATTCTGCCACAAAAGCAGAAAAAGGATCCAATTTTCTAGTGAACCCCTCAATCCACTGACCAAGGCTATCACGAAGAATACCCCCACAACTAGCTGCAGAAGAAGCACCGCTACACGCCCTATCAAAATTCACTTTGATCTAGCCATCATTCGGAGGTCTCCAAGCCACTTGATAGTACTGTTTTAACACACCTTTAGGAACAATTTGAGCCATTTCCTTGAAGTTTTGATACCAGAAGAAGATAACTTCAACTGAATTATAAGGAGCAATAAAGGACTCCTCAAAGATCTCTCTATTTCTCTATTGCCAAAGAAGCCAGCAAGTCGTAGACCACAAACACTGCCAGTCCCAACTAGAATTCCAACCCTTTGAATCATGTAAATTATTAGCAATCCAATCTTTAATATCACAGTTATAAAACTCACCACGCTTAGTAAGAGACAACAAATTGTTCCGAATTGAATTAGCAAAACGACAATCTCTTAAGGCATGAGCAATTGTTTTAGGAATGTCCTGACACCTATGACAATAGGGATCAATATTTGACCATCTCAGAATCCTGTCCTTTGTGTTGAGCTTGTTATGAGACACCAGCCAAATGGTAGTCTTCAAACGTTCAGGACCTTGAATGCACCAGATCTGCTTCCAGATATCAGTCATAGTACCCGTGGTTGAATTTGTTAACATCAAATAGGCACTTTTAATAGAAAAATGATCATCACTTTCACCTTTCCAAATAAGATATTCCTCACCAAATTTGTTTGCTAGGGGAGGGATAGCATAGAATAAAGAAATAGTTTCATCAGGAAACCAACTATGCAGTAATTCCTAGTTCCAACTTCCATCAATTGCTATGAGATTACTCACCGTCCAATCCTACCAAGGCTGAAAGGAGAGTTGCATGAAATCAGCAAGGCAAATGTCAGGTTTCACCCAATTGTCTGCCTAGACATTAGCAGTTTTTCCATTCCCAATAATCCAACTATCTCCCCTATGCTGATTATGCCATTGACTAGTAATATCCCTCCAAGTTTTGGAGTCTCCATTTTTAACACAGTAAGAACTGATTAAATCATATCCCCTACCATATTTACCCTTCAAAACTTCAATCCAGAGTTGATTCCTCTCTGTTCTGAGCTTCCATCCCAGTTTCATTAGGCAGGCTTCATTCATAGTGACAAGATGTTTCGTCCCTAACGCCCCTTCAAATTTAGGAAGACAAAGTGTATTCCAATGAACTGGGTGACATTTTCTAGTATCCGAGTCATGGCCCCAAATGAAATCTCTTTGCATTCTTTCCACCTCCATAAGAATATTCTTTGGAATTTTCATAGACATCATGGTATAAACTGGAAGAGCACTTATTACCGATTTAGCTAAAGTAACTCTGCCCGCAAAAGAGAGATGATTGATCTTTCAACCAACAAGTCTGGATCTTACTTTATCAATGAGATAATTAAAATGGTGTTTCCTAGCATGCCCTATTTGTAAGTTTTTGTGATGAGCTGATTATGTTATTCGTAAGTAAAATATCATTCATTTATTAAGTAGCTATGACCTATTTGGTGTTAATCAGAAAAAAAAAACTATGACCTATTTGGTTCTTTCTTCTTTTTGAATTTTTTAAAGCTGTTTTATAAATCACGTTTCAATAAAAAAACATTCAACCCAACGGTGGTTGGACCAAGTGGTAAGCGGCTTGCGATCCCCAGAGGTGAACAAAGTTCGAATCCTACTAGAGTCACCACCTTAGGGAGGAAAGAAAACCTTTACGCTCTAATCTCCGGAGTGGTAGCACACTTTCCTATCATTTACTTTAAAAAAAAACATTCAATAACAAAATAACTTGGAATGTGTTTGAATCATTTATTTTAAGAACGTTAATTAAAATAAGAATAAAAAAGAAAACACATTTGGAAAAAGGTGTAGTAGCATCGAATCTTTTAAATTCATGAAATTCTTCTCTTTCAATCCGCCTATGATGGATTTATTTTCATTGTCTTTCCTTTTTGCTTACTCCTTTTTTGCATATTGAATGTCACTGAGAAATGAAATGATTATCCATCACCTCAACCATCACTAATTACCATTTTTTTTATTGGGATACTCTTGTGTAAATTTAATTACGTAAATTAAACTAATAAAAAACATTAATATATCATTAAGTTAGCATTATTTTTGTCAAATAAATAAAGAATTAACACATAATTAATGTTTATTTAGTATTATGTCAATTTTTTATCAATTTAATCTACATATATAAATGCAGTTTATAGAAAAATTTAAAATTCAAAAAATAAAAGGCAAAATGCAACAAATTTACGAAAACTCTGCAACATACTAGTTTATATATGCATTAAACAAAATATGATGGTTTGCATTGGTCCGTAAACTATATTAGTTAGGATAAAAGAATCTTATATTGCATATACATTTTTGGTTCGTCTTGAAAAGCCTAAAATTGCAGCTCATATTGAAACATTAAATTTTACATTTCCATCATCTCAACACAAAAGCAAGAGAGACAACTCAAAGTAATCCTTTGACATAAGACGAGAAGAAAAGAATCTAAAAGAAAGCTGAAGATGTTATATTAAATAATAAAATATGAAAGCTCTAATGTTTGGTAAGTTGTTAATAATAATGATGAGGACTAAAAAGTATGCATTTTGTTTCTCTTTGAAATAGAGGGAGAGGAATCTCATGTTTTTTTCTCATTTTTTTAAAATCACTGCCTAATTCTCCCTGGCCTAAGACCCTTGGTAAGTGAGATCCGATTGAGACATGAAAAATAAAAAATGCCTTCGCTGTTTTTCTGAAGTAGATACAATGGGACCAGACCGTTCCTTGCTCCACTTAATCAAAACGTCTTGCCCAATTGTTGCTACTAGCTAGCCAGTACCGGTACCAAGAGTACCAGAGAAGAGGAGCGTTACACAGTTTAAAAAAAAAAAGTCAAAATATTTAATAAAATTGACCTATATTTAAGGATAATTATAAAATTAAATAATTGATAAAAATTATTTATTTATTTAATAATCAATAAACATACCACATCATCTTATAAAAATTTAAAACAAAACTATTTTAAATATATAATATTTTTTAATAAACAAATGTTACCGTCAAGGAGTCAAAATACGGATTGAGATATTGTTGAAAAATAATTGTTCTTATATTTTAGGCCTACTGTCCAGAAAAAAAAAGTTGTTCTAGTAAGTTATTATTGTTATAAACTTTATAAATGTATTTATGTTTTAATGGTAAGTGCATAGTTAACTATAATAATGTTATATGTACAAGAAATTGTACAAATTTTGTATATTATTTTTTAATTATATATTATCATATTATTAAATGAGTTTTATTTATAATATTATATTATTATTATTATTACAATTAAAATTTTTAAATAATATATTAATATATAAATGAATAATATTTGACAATAAAATTTTACATTTTCAATAAAATAAAGTTTTTTTTAAATATCGTTTTGAATAAAATAAAGTCAAACACAACGTGTAATGCACCAAACAAAAAAAACCCTACGTGTAATTATGCGGCACGCATTGAGCGGTACACTATAAATGTTGATTGTACGTGAGAATCGACGTAACACCGCTCGATATTTACGTTCAGTGGGTCCCGTCAACTCAAGTCTCTAGCTTAAAGCGTTGCTTGGAGGACATTCTAGGTGCATTAGGTGTAATATATGTGCACATTACTTGAATGACACATGTAAATATTATTGGAGGGAAATGTTCGTTTCAAATAAAAATTTTGTTACATTACTCTGGAAGAGAACGTGGGTCATTGATGGCGAGAAATAACAAGCATAGAGAAAAATAATTATGGTGATAAAAGTTATATAAAAAAATTTTTAAGTTACAAAGAGGTCCATGACTCGGTGTAGGAATAAATAAGGTAAACTAAAGTGGAGGTAGAGTAAGTTCTAGGATTGAAAATGAATCGAATTGAACTCAATCAAAGTTTAATTTAGTTCGAGTCAACTTAAATTTGATATGAACTATTTTTTATAATTCAATTTTGGCTCACATCAAACTTATAAACTATTGAGTTTGATTCGTTAAGTCAAGTTACATAAACTAAATAAATCAAAATAAGATAAAATAAAATAAATTGAGATAAAATGAATTAAATAAATCAAATGTTAACTTGAATTTCTTATTTTTTTTCAAACTTATTTTATTTTTAAATTATATGATTATATGCGTATATAGTTTTTTGAACTTAAGTTTAACTTATTTAGTTCATGAACTAAGTTCATAGAATTAATTAATGATTTAAGTTTTAAACTATTCCTAAACTAATTTAATTCATTGTCAGTACTAATAGACTTAGTGGGATTTGAACTCAAGATCAAAGTTTTTAAACTATTCCTAAACTAATTTAATTCATTGTCAGTACTAATAGACTTAGTGGGATTTGAACTCAAGATCAAGTAGTTTCCTAATGAACTTGGTGCCATTTGAACTAACATTCTTAGGCATATAAAAATTTGACTAAATTACCATTTTGATATTATAAAAATTTACTTGATATCAATTTAATATTTTAAAAAATATTTGATATTAGTTTAATTATTTAAAAATATGTGATATCAATTTAGTCATTTAAATATTTAAAGTAATATCAAAATGGTCATTTCAGAAGATAATTTTGGAGGACCATTTTGATGTTATTTTAAATCTTTGAATAATCAATTTGATGTTATATATCTTTAAAAAATTATTTGGTGTTATATATCTTTGAAGAATTATTTGATGTTACTTTAAACTTTTAGATAATTAATTTAAAATTACATATATTTGAAGAACTAAATTAATATTAAGTAAATATTTAAAAAACTAAAATGATAGTTTAGTTTAACTTTTTTTTTGTTTGATTGTAATTTTGATCTTTTTATTTTTGTAAAACTAATGACTTTGTCTATTTATTTTAAAAATGAATTATTTAATTTTTTTTATTTAAAAAAATAAATAATTTTAATCCTTTCCTCATTGTGCCTTTAAAAATTTAATGAAAAATAATGATACACTATTAAAAATTATTTTTTATTTTTAAATAAGTCATTTTAAGTATATGTTTAGTTTTAATTAATTTTAAAAAAAATTATTTTTTTTAAAAACTCTCATTATGAGATTTTAATTATAAATTATTTTAAATATAAAATAAATTAATATAAGTACACACTAAATACATGTGACATTTACATGATTCTCTAAATATTTAAATTAATCTTACTAAAAATAAAGTTAATAAAAAAATAAATTTAATATTAAGAATAATTTAAATATTTAAAGAGTCATGTGTATATTAAGTATATTTAAATTTTTTATTTAAAATAAAAAAATTAATTTTGTAATGACATTTCAGTATTATTTGTTAAACTTTTAACAGCATACAGATAAAAAAAAATTAAAAATACTTATTTAATAAAAATAAAAATAAAAATAATTTATTTTTCAAAAGACCAAATTATTTATTTTGATAAAAAGAAGCACCTAAACTCTGGTTAAGCTAAAAATATTTTTACGTGTAAGTAACGTTATTCTTATATGAATGTGGTTACGAATGTGGCTTACAAATCGGACGGCCCCAGATCAAAGCAACCCCGCATTTGTACGATCTATATATCATGGTCTCTAACGACAAATTATAAGTTGCCGTGCCACGAAAAAGAAAACACAGGTGCAGGGCTCTTGGGCGAAAAAAACAAAAAAACAAATAAAGAAATCAAGAAAAGGAGAGAGAGAGAGAAGAGGGTCCGTAGTGGGTGTTTATGCGTTGTTCGATTGCTAAGGAAAGTATCGAGTTCGAGGGAAACGCAGACAATGATGAAGTTAATGGGACCTGCTTTGTTCAGCTTATATGTTCGTCGTTGAAATGGGTGGAGGAGCAATCCCCAACTACTCCCAGTTACCTCGCTCTCCCTTGATTCGCTCCTTTCACTTGGGATCCAAATCCAACTCACCATCACCGTCACCATCCTCAGCTTCGTCTTCGTCTTCGTCTTCCCTTTGGCGCTTCTCGCAGCGCTCTTCACGACCATGATCCTCTGCCTTATACACACTATCGGATCTCAGTCGCAGATCCACCGTCAACATTCACCACCGCCTTATTGCTTTTTCTCATGGACATGGACCCCGCTGCCTCTCGTCCAGCTGTAGTCATAGACAACGGCTCCGGGTACCCTTCTCCTTCATCTCTTACCCTCAATTTCTTTTTCTTTGTGTCCATGGAGGGACGCGACGTGTTTGTTGAATTGCCCCAATTGTGGTTTCCATAGTTTCGGGTACATAGATGTCGGCGTCTATGTACTTGATTCGTGAACGTATCAATCGATGCGCAATGATGGAATATAATAATCTCCGATACTTACTGACCCAATAGGGTTTACCCTGAATTTGATATAAAAATGATCTTTGCATTGCAGGTATACGAAGATGGGGTTCGCTGGTAACGTTGAGCCCTGCTTTATTGTTCCAACAGTAGTTGCCGTTAACGAGTCGTTCCTAAATCAATCGAGGAGCTCTTCCAAGGCCAATTGGCTGGCTCAGCACAATGCCGGGGTTATGGCGGATCTTGATTTCTTCATTGGGGACGAGGCACTTTCCAAGTCTCGATCTAGTAGCACTTACAATCTCACTTACCCAATTCTGCACGGCCAGGTTGACAATTGGGACGCAATGGAGCGGTACTGGCAGGAGTGCATATTCAATTATTTGAGGTGCGATCCGGAGGATCATTATTTCCTCTTGACCGAGAGTCCACTCACAGCACCTGAGAGTCGCGAGTATACTGGTGAAATCATGTTTGAGACATTTAATGTTCCTGGACTCTATATTGCCGTGAATTCCGTGCTTGCTCTTGCTGCTGGCTACACAACATCTAAGGTTGGTACTCACGCTCAAGATTTTGTATTATGCTCATAGAATTGGATGAAGATTCTTGAACGCTTTACTTATTTTAAGCTTTTGCAAGATCTCTTATCCCGCAGCAAAAACACAAACATAAATGCCTAGGATATTTTTATCAGCACCTGCATTTTGACGCTTTTTGATGTTTTCACTTGAAACCAAAACAGAACTGCAGTTTTGAATATGAGCTGCTATGTTGGTTTTGCGAAATTACAAATGCATCTAATAATTTATCAGCCATCTGCATTGTGCTGAATATGAACTGTTGGGGTGGCTCTGCATAATTACACTTATACTTGATAATACTACCATAGGTGCCGTCAAGAATTTGTCACTTGTTTTTTATTCTATCTACCTTCTATTTAAGAATCCTTTCCTTTTAGACTGATCTTGAACACTTCTTAGTGTGAGATGACAGGAGTTGTAGTGGATGTTGGAGATGGGGCTGCTCATGTTGTACCAGTTGCAGATGGCTATGTTATTGGGAGTAGCATCAAATCGATTCCTATTGCTGGAAAAGATGTTACTCTTTTTGTCCAGCAGCTTATGCGAGTAGGTACTCCTTGTGCGATAAAGTTGGAAGTTTATCGTACTGGTTTTTGTTCCCAAATATGCATATCTGTGAATTGCTGCAAACCGCTTCTTCCTAATGTTGATGGTTCTCACAATTTACCACTGAGACTAGCTGGTGAAACCAATCATGTGTAAATGCTAATCATGGATGAAAAGGGTGTCATGTATTTATGACAATTTTATTGTTGTGTTACATGTTTAATTGTTAATAAATTGTATCGAAGATTTATTCCAAGATTGAGTATGAAACTTATTAATGTATTTTGCTGTGTTTGCTTCAACTGACTGAGATTGTAAATTTGTAATAATCCTTATCCAATTGTCAATCTGCATTTTGCTAATTCGTGTTAACATTGCTTCGTGTAGGAAAGAGGAGAGAATGTACCGCCGGAAGACTCTTTTGAAGTTGCTCGGAAAGTGAAGGAAATGTATTGCTACACCTGCTCTGACATTGTTAAGGTTGTCCTGAGTTCCATAGTCATTGCTCATTTGAGGAGTTTGCGGTGCCAATAGTTTTGTTGTCTATCATTTCTTTACACCCAGCATTCGAGTGTTGAATGTCCAAAATTCTCACACTACTTTAGTTTGCTTTCATTTGTTTGAAATAAGGGATGCAAAGTCATCTTTAGGATTTTTTTTTTTTTTTTTTTTTTTAACAATAGCTCTCTCATGTATTCAGGAGTTTAATAAGCATGATAAAGAACCAGCCAAGCATATCAAGCATTGGAGAGGCATCAAACCAAAGACTGGGGCACCATATTCCTGTGATATTGGCTACGAACGATTTCTTGGCCCTGAGGTTTGTTCTATGGTTTCTTTAGATTTTCTCTAATATGAATACCTAATCTCTCGTAGGCGTCACTGGATTAGATATGGGAAAAAGGTAAATTGAAGCGATATTGCATACTTTGCATTGGTCACTGTCCGTTCCTTTAACTACTGAAGAATGGATGTAGAGCCTTGGAGTAACTGTGGAACTAATATATAATAGTACTGGTTTGGGCAGGATTGATGTATATAATATACTTGTATGTTTATAAGAATTTTTCTTTTGATATTTGCAAAACATAATATGGGTAAAAATAAAATTCAATGTATTAGAATCACACCATCATATATGTGTATGTGCGTGTGTGACTGTGACAGGAACACCATAAATTTGAACCCTGTTCCTATGATTTCTGCAGGTTTTCTTTAATCCTGAGATATATAGCAGTGACTTTACCACCCCTTTGCCAGTTGTAATAGACAAGTGCATTCAGTCTGCTCCAATTGACACAAGAAGAGCATTATATAAGGTGAAGTACCACACTGTGATTTTGTTTGTGACGTGTACATACAAGAAACTGTAAGAGTGCCTACTTTGGAGTCCTAATTTTTGTGATGTGCTGCTTTAACATGATAACTTTAAGAATTTAGGTTTTAGTGAATAATCACTTTTTACCTTAAAATTAGGGAGCTTCTAAGGCTCAATGTTTAGCATGGGGTGTGTTAGTTTGTTGGCCCAGGTGCAGCACTTTAGTGTCAAGTGTTATATCAACCCAGCAGCCCAGCTCAGATATTTATTTTCTGTTATAAATTCAAGTCCTCTAGTTTACTTGATCTTTATGATTGAACTCTGTAACACTTGATGATTTTCTTCTATTTAATTTCAGAATATAGTATTGTCTGGAGGATCAACCATGTTCAAGGATTTCCACAGGAGGTTGCAGCGTGATCTGAAGAAAATTGTGGATGCTCGTGTCCTTGCTTCTGAAGTGCGCCTTGATGGGGAGATAAAAGTAAGAGTTAATGATTTTAAACCTAGTTTAAATTTATGACTCAGTCTCTCTCTCACACATGCACTGAGTTGTCATGTTGACATATATGATTTGTTTCAGAAGCCTGACCTCTATCTAGTTAATAGTTATTGCTTTGCTTTGGTTTTTACATTTTTTGTTTGGAGCCTGCAGTCACAACCAGTGGAGGTCAATGTACTCAGCCATCCTATCCAGAGATTTGCAGTTTGGTTTGGAGGCTCAGTACTCGCCTCAACACCTGAATTTTTTGCGGTATGAAAGTTTTAACAACTAACGGATTATTGAGTCATATTTTCTATACATAAATGTTTAAGTCGACATAACACTGCAATCCCATAATCTCTATTCTGTTCTAATAACACCAAGTGTCTCCATTTAGTGTTGGATACTCCTTGTTATGACTTATGAGAACTGAGTCCAAAATTGAAACAATATTGTCTTTTGACCATGACCACTTTGATTTGAGACTGTTGGATAGTATGGATTTGGTGGTTGAGGTTATACTTTTATCTGTTGACAATTTATCTTTGGTTATTTTTTGTCTGTAAGAATGCATTTGAGAGTGGATTACTTGACAGTGTTTCATGATATAGTTGTCCATGCCTCTTGTCTGGCTTTGAGGACCTGAGTTGATGTGTGCTTTACTATGTGGTTAAATAAATTAATGATTTTATACATGGTAACACCATAACAAAATTTGTGGTATTGGTGGCTAGGTTTGGAAATATGAAACTGGACCTGTGTGAAAATATGAGAGAAATTTTTCTTGTTTGCCATCCTTGTGGATTGTGATCATGATAAACCGGACCAGAAACTCGAGAGATAATGGAAAGCAAGACTGACTTATCTCCTCTCCTGGTCTGATATCAGTGAGATATTAGAACAGTGGGGTCTAAGTGTCTGAATTATAGAGAAAATGAACTGATAGCTCAGGCAAATTTGAGAGTGCCTGAATTCTCTCCCTCCCTACTCCATTCACACTTTTCCTTCCTTCTATTCTCTTTTCTTACTTCCTATATACTCTCCTCATCTACACGTCACGAGTAACTCTTCCCTCCAATTCCCCCTCTCTGGCCACGTGTATAGTTAGTTACATGAGGTCACATTGTTTTGGTGTTCTGATCCCTTACTCCCCTTATACCTCTTTCTAAAATACACCTTAGATAGTGGTGGGTGCCTATCAGATTATCTCAGTGATACAACAGTCCATAATTCTCAATGTTTCCCTGCCTCTAATAGCCATCCTCTTTTAATACAAAGCTAGGTTAGGAGACCTTTTATTCTTTCCAGTGTGTCTCTGGTGATGCTTATTTTAAAATTTCTGCCCCTATGTGCAGGCTTGTCATACAAAGGCAGAATATGAGGAATATGGAGCAAGCATATGCCGGACGAATCCTGTTTTCAAGGGGATGTATTGAGGCAAAAGATGAATTGGCTGATCCTACAGCTGGAGTTTCTTGATCAAAAAGTTCAATGAATGTGTTATTTTGATCCTCAATTCACCTCGTGGTCTTTCTTCCCACTTGTATCCAGGGTTGCAGGAGTTGGTGTAAAATAATGTATATTCAGTGAGAAAATGCGTTTCCAGTTTTTATTCCTACAGTTCTCCCCTAGGCAGTAATTTTCACATGGTCAGTATGGTTGCCAGCAGGTCCAGATGGTACTTAATGATTAGATAGAATTCAATCTTCGGCAAAACGTTGGCTGAGCTGAATTGCAATTTTTGGTGTTCAGCTTGGAGTTTGATGAAGTACTACATTTTTTCATTTGTTGTTGGGACTGATCATTCCATTAAGTACTTTTCGAGGTAGGAAGTTCAATTATTGGGATTGAATTGTAATACTAATAAGTAATAGCGCAGGTTAGAATTGTGTTTATGTGAATCACATTTTTTATGCATTTTTGGGTACATATTGTACAATTTAGATCTTGTTTAATGATGATCAAAGTTTGAAACAATCTGTTTCATGTTTGGTGGTTTGTAGTTGTACTAACACATAAATGAGAGAGGCGGGGGGAGATTGTTCATTATTTTGTTCCAGAAGCAGGATCCAATTACTGATGTGAGGATTACAGGTCTACGAGCAGAGAAGGATATAAAATGGGTGAAAGACGGGTGCTTTTTCTCTTTTTGTGATACACAATTTGATTGAATGGTTATGATATGTTTGGATAAGTTTATTTTGTACTTAAAATAGTTTATAATTAAAAACTTGTTCAGAGTATGAGCTCTTGCCAAAAAAAAAAGTAATTTTTCTTAAAAATAATTTTTTCCTAAACACTCACTAAATTATGATGATGTGCTCAAAAGCAGCAGCAGCAGCAAGGAGAGAGGCGGTGGCAGCTCAAGGATGGTGGAGCTGTGGAGGGCGGAAGCGGCATTGGATGCCATTTAAAAAGAAAAGTTAAATTAAAAACTTGTTAAGGTTTTGAAAGCAAAGTAAATTAATTCATACACACATTTAACACATAATTTTGAAAGGTCCAAAATTTTAACTCATTTAAACCTCCCTTAGTCTAGCCAAGCAAGACTTTCACTCTATTCTCATTATCCTTTTTCTCTAGAGCATAACTTCTCTTTCCAGATCTTTATCTTCATCTTTGACCTCAATTTATCTTGTAGCTGTAATTCTAGTGAATACTACATCAACAAATTATATTATTTTTACATGGCAGTATCAAGGTGGCAAACATTGGCATTTGCTCCCTAATTTATGACTATAAAATAGATAATATAGATAATTAACCTCTAGCTTCTGGTAGATTCAATCAACTCGATTGTTCTTATATAAAATTTTACGTGGCTAATCAAGTGGATTTGGAGTATTTCGGGCTTATTATGAACGAACGAAAACCCATACGTAATCCGAGAGTAAACCAGAGGGGAACCGGGACCAGCCCAGCCCACATAAAAAAACCCAAATGTAGAAGCCCTCTCCAATTAGGGCTTCTCGGCGAGACCCAAAAAGAACAATTAAATATTAAATGTAATTGAAAAATCAGCAAAAGGTGGGAAGCGCACACATAAGGAGTTAGGGCTTTTCATTTTCTTCCAAAAACGGAGAGCGAGAAACCTAAGCAGCTTCACAGTGTAGTCGTTTTTGCGGCCTTCTCGAAGATTCTACACCGTTCGCGTCTGCTATTCTCCGATCGCGATTCGGTGCTCGATACAGATATCTCAGTTTGTGAGATAAGTGAGAAAGGGATAGCCGTGGTAGAGAAATGGCTCTGGCTTTCGACGAGTTCGGAAGGCCCTTCATAATCCTGAAGGAGCAGGAGCAGAAGACCAGGCTGAGGGGTCTCGATGCCCAGAAAGCCAACATTTCTGCTGGAAAAGCCGTTGCTCGCATCCTCAGAACCTCTCTTGGACCCAAAGGCATGGACAAGATGCTGCAGAGCCCCGACGGTGACGTCACCATCAGTCAGTTCCTCTCTTTCTCTCTCGATTTTTATAAGGGTTGATTTGGCTGATAGCTATGGGTTTTGTAGTTTGATACTTTAGAATGACATAACTGTTTGTGTGATTTAGTCGCGAATTTTGTTTTAATTATTTGGTTTTCTCTAGAGATACATGAGCTGTGCAAAATGAAAATAGTAACCGTTGTGCGCTTTATTTTAATTTTATACTGTTAAGAAATGGGGAATTTGTGCGAATGCATTAGTTCTGAGAGATTTGAGTAGAGCTAGTGTTGGCTGAGTAAATCACCAATCTTCTTAGATACACGCCTTAAAGTGAAATGCGCATCATGGAAAAATCTCCTGGAGGATGCATTAAATGAAGGATTTAAATGTGAGAATTCCACTAATTTTGGATCGTTAAAGTGGGGCGGCTGCTTACGTGCATTTTGATTACCTAAAATTGGCACCTGCATCATGACTGTAATTTGTAGATTGGACTTGGAATCACGTTGGCACATCTAGGCCTTTGCTTGCATTTTATCTTAGAAGTATAGTTCTAAATTGTCTTCACGAGCTTTTCTGTGACCTTTTCTTTGTTGCTGCAACTTACCAGTTACCTGTTGAGTTTACAGCAAATGACGGTGCAACAATCTTGGAGCAGATGGATATTGACAACCAAATTGCAAAGTTGATGGTTGAGCTATCTAGGAGTCAGGATTATGAAATTGGTGATGGCACCACTGGAGTTGTTGTGATGGCCGGAGCTCTTCTTGAGCAGGCTGAGCGGCTCTTAGAACGAGGGATTCATCCAGTTAGGATTGCTGAGGGATATGAAATGGCATCTAGAATTGCTTTTGAACATTTGGAGCATATAGCTAACAAGTTTGAATTTGAAGTGACGAATTTGGAGCCTCTGATTCAAACTTGTATGACTACCTTGTCCTCAAAAATGTGAGTGCAGTTTAATCTATTTCTGGTTCATCATTGACCTAGTTGCTTTCTTGCATTAATAGTCTTCAGTGTGGTGCAATGGTTATATTTTGCACAAGATTCATTGTTTCATGTATATTTTATGCTGCAATTCCAATCTTTCTTCGTGCATTATGTCAAGAGTTTTCCTGAATTTTTTTTTTAATAAAAGAGATGTTTCTGAAATTGATATTTACCACCGTAATTTTTTTTCCTGTGTTGTGTACTCTCGAAGGGAAACTGAAAAAGTAAAATCTGTCATGAAAATGATGAGTATGTGAAGTGAATCCTCAACGCATTCATGACATTTAAAAGAATCAGAACTCCTACTTCTTCTATGAGCTTCTACAACCCCTTTTGAATCAAGAGTTCTTTGGATCTGTAATTGTTCACAATTGCTTGTTTTGAATAAGTAGTGGTGATTAGTTTACTCCCTTGATCATGTATTAGATTTTGAGCAAGTTTTTATTTTTTTTAAATTTCATTAAGTATTTGAATGGGAAAATTGGGAAGGATAAGACATGGACATGTTGGTTTGGATTTAATTACTGTGTCTGCAACAAGGAGTTGTGTTCCTTGTAGACTTGTAGTGCCTGAAAAGCAAATTTCTTAGAAACTTGTTAAGAAGCATTTCACATCACCTCTCTTTTCTGCGCTGAGTTTATTTCTGGATTTTTAAGGTGTTCTAGCTGTATGATTTCTCTTCTTTTTGTTCATCTTAATGTTGCAGTGTGAATCGGTGCAAGCGTAGCTTGGCTGAGATTGCTGTCAAAGCTGTGCTTGCTGTTGCTGATCTAGAGAGAAAAGATGTTCACTTAGATCTAATTAAAGTAGAAGGGAAAGTTGGTGGTAAATTGGAAGATACTGAGTTAATATATGGAATCGTTGTTGACAAGGATATGAGCCATCCCCAAATGCCAAAACAAATTGAAAATGCTAAAATTGCTATCTTGACTTGTCCCTTTGAGCCTCCAAAACCAAAGACTAAGCATAAGGTTGATATTGATACAGTGGAGAAGTTCCAGACATTACGGAAGCAAGAACAAAAGTATTTTGATGACATGGTTGAAAAATGCAAGGTACAATTTTATCGAGAGTCTCATGATTTTTCTATTAGTCACAACTTTTGACCTACCATTTTACTTTTGTCTATCACCCATTTAATGCTCATTCACCTTTGGGCCGGTTTTGAGCTTATTGAGATTTCAAGTCAAATTGGGCTACTTATAATTGTTTTTTTCTTGGTAGAATGTGCTTGGATTTATTGGAAAGAGAATGTTATGTTGATTTGCAGGATGTAGGTTCAACCCTGGTTATCTGCCAATGGGGTTTTGATGATGAAGCAAATCATCTCTTAATGCACAGGAACTTGCCAGCTGTCAGATGGGTTGGTGGTGTAGAGTTGGAATTGATAGCTATAGCAACAGGTTTGTTTTAATTAAATTTCTCATGCTTGAAAATTCTTTCTACAATATAACTTTACATATATATATATATATATATATATATGAATATGAATTATGGCAGTTGTCTGTTGCTATCATATTTTTCTATGCCTATGAATATGAACAAAGTGATGATCTATCTGTAATTGCAGGTGGAAGAATTGTGCCCAGGTTCCAGGAGTTAACTCCAGAAAAATTGGGAAAGGTATCGTGTCACTCTTTATTTCCTTTTGGGGGTTTTCAAGACCTGTAAATTAAGGTTTTCCTTTCTTGTTTTGTTTTTGGGTTTCATTAAGCTTTTTACGTTTCTTTCTAATGGACAAAACTGATATATGTCACCATTGAGTTCACATGCAACTTTGGGGTTAATAATTTAGAACATGTGGTATCTTCCTGTATCCTTTGTTGGGTGGTATGCTGTACATTAAAGATTCACGTACTCTCTTTTTGTGCATTTGACTACAAGTGACTTTAATTTGTGATCTATTTTAAGGCTGGTCTGGTTCGAGAAAAATCCTTTGGTACAACAAAAGACCGAATGCTGTACATTGAGCATTGTGCAAACTCAAGGGCTGTAACAATATTTATTCGGGGAGGTGAGGACATGTACTGTTTGCCTGCTTTATTCAACTGGTTTGCATGGGATTTTATGTAATTAGTTACCTTTATGGAGAAAGATAATTTGTTAACTGTTCTGTTCAATATTGTATTTACTACTTTATTGTATCAGGGTGTGAATTATAAACTTCTTTGTAAATATTGCCTTTGGCTTTGCAACTGTCAACTCATGGATTTAGTGTGGAGCTTCTATAGAGTACACTTTGAAAAAGATTAGAAGACTGATAAATGTCTAAGCAACCTTGACAAATTAATAGAAGCTGTCTTGTTTGGTAGGTAACAAAATGATCATTGAGGAGACAAAGCGCAGCCTTCATGATGCCTTGTGTGTGACTAGGAATCTCATCCGCAACAATTCTATTGTA
Source organism: Castanospermum australe (assembly GCA_019955255.1). NCBI lineage: Eukaryota > Viridiplantae > Streptophyta > Magnoliopsida > Fabales > Fabaceae > Castanospermum > Castanospermum australe. Next base: position 1,155,143 of record NSJW01000002.1, read on the forward strand.
TATGGTGGTGGTTCAGCTGAAATTTCCTGCTCTATTGCTGTGGATGCAGCTGCAGATAGATACCCTGGAGTAGAACAGGTGAATATTATTAAACTCATACGGGTTTAATTTTGATTCCTCGTCAATATGTAGCGTTTTACACTTTCAGTGAATCATATGATACCACCTGTTTATAAAAGCTGTGAAACACCACTTTATTCTTTACTGATAGTGTATGGAGTTTATGCTGACAATGGATCAAATGTAAACTGATTATAATTGTTTGGTTATTCCCAAAGCTTTATTGATTGCTGATTTTCCTTTCCCCTGCAGTATGCTATTAGAGCATTTGGGGATGCTTTGGAGTCTATTCCTATGGCCCTTGCTGAAAATAGTGGCCTCCAACCAATTGAAACGTTATCTGCCGTGAAGTCTCAGCAAATAAAGGTAAATGGAACATGAGGACTACTTTGAGCCTGGTTACTGCACTCGTGCTCTTAAGACTGTTTATATCCGAACTTACTGTCAATATTACTTTGTGTTTATTATGGCAGTAGCCTTAACTCTGCCTTCAATTTTGCAGGATAACAATCCTCACTTTGGCATTGATTGCAATGATGTTGGCACTAATGACATGCGCGAGCAAAATGTCTTCGAAACTTTGATTGGAAAGCAGCAACAAATCTTACTCGCTACTCAAGTTGTCAAGATGATTCTTAAAATTGATGATGTTATTTCTCCATCCGATTACTGATATTTTTAGTTGTAAACTCATGGTCTGCATCAAGATGCTGATAGTATTTTGATGGGTTGGTTTGGTTTCTAGAGTGACAGAGTCCCTATGTTCATCATATGAATATTTGTTAAAGATTTTGGCATGGTTTTAAGTTGGAGTTGAGTGACTGTTCTTTTGTTTGATGCATTTGTTGCGTTATTAATATTGAAAGTTATGGTTTAATTTATTTTAATTTCGACCTTGCAACCTCTGAGGCTAGGAGGGAAAATTTGTGAGCCTAGTCTTAATTTTCTCTTGTAAAATGGTGGTGGTTGGTGGGACTGGAGGCCGCAGGCGAAGGGGTATGGGGACATGGCGTATGTCTGACCGGGGTGTAATATTGTCATTCAGTTATTCTTTTGGAAAAATTCTTGTTTAAGTGCCTGTCTGGATTAATTTGTTTTATGTTTAGAAAAGCTTATTATCATAGTACTAAAGAGAGAATTTGAGTGCCGTTCTGTGGTTATGTAAAAATTAAACGTGAGCTAAGACATAGGGATCAACCAGTTTCCAGTTTTGAATATATGTTACTGGTGCCTACTTTTTATGCCCTTCAGATGGGTGGTTACTGTTTTCAGCTCCTGTCATGGCCTGAGTGCCCAAAGACTACATTATGGAGTAGTTAAGAAGACTACATTACTGGTTGCCAATTCTGCTGCATGTAGCATTGGTAGTTAAATGAGGTACAAGGTTGTTTGTTATTAATGATTGATACGGCCTCTAGAGTGTACATAAAGAGGAGATTCAGGAAAAGCAAGTCGGCAACTAAGCGTAACTAACTCACACCACACGAGTGAGTGAGCTGCTGTCCGCATGCACCTAGAGGAGGACATTATGTGTGATAGACTGAGCTCCCGTGTGCGTTCATAGGAGCATGGAGGGCGTGACTTGGGGGGGGGGGGAGTTCCCGCGTGAATTCAAATAAACATGAGGGGTGTGACGGGGTGGGCTATCCTATAACTAGGTATGTGAGCTACTGGAAATGTAAGAGAAGAACTCATAAAGGTTTAAGAGGGAGGGAGTCGAGTATTCTCGAATTTACTTGGATAGTTGTACTATTTTCTATCCTTTCTTTCATTTACATAGATACATTGTATCAATAAGTCCCCTCTATTTAGTTTTCTTACTGGAGATTGAGTAGCAGAGGAGATAAACATCCATTTTTCTTGTCTAAATTCCTGAGTTCTGAACCAGTCCTATCAACTGGTATCAGAGCTTTCGATTTGGGAGCTGTGTCATAGATAACACGTAGATGGAGGCCATGATTGAGGCTCTGGAGCGCGGCATGAGTTTGATGGAAGGTATGAAGAAAGAATTCACTCAATGGAGAAAGGAGGCTTTAGAAGAGCGACAGGTAAGGGAGTTGTCAGAGAGACAGAATGAAATAATGCAACAGGAGATAATGAGGTTCCTCTGTGGAAAAACACCAAAAACTTCACTGAGGAGATCGGAGACCAATTTTGATGATGAAGGTGAGACAAAACGAACTTATGGAACACCAAGAAGTATGCATCAGGGAGATAGATGAAGGAGGATGGAGTTACCACTCTTCTTCGGAGTAGACACCTACGGGTGGCTCAACAGAGTAGAGAGGTACTTCCTCATCAACTCTATTCTTGATAGAGAGAAAGTACAGGCGATAATTCTAGCGTTAGAAGGAAGAGCACTGAATTGGTTCTAATGGTGGGAAGCACGTACGGAGGAAGTCACCTGGACCAGATTCAGATAAGCTATCCTTAGGCGATTTCAACCTGGATTGGCAGGGAATCCATTTGAGATACTCCTGCGACTCCGTCAGATTGGGACAGTGGGGGAATTCAAAGAGAGTTTCGAGTTAATCTTTGGACTCTTGCGGCATACAGATGAAGATATTCTAAGGGGTGTGTTTTTAAACGGATTGAAGGAAGAAATAAGAGTAGAATTGAAATTGCATCGATTGGAGTCATTGACTGACCTGATGGATTAGGCTCTGCTGATTGAGGAGAAGAACTGGACATGCGAGAATCTTAATTCAACAGCTAGCAAGACTTCAAGTTGGAACTACAAACCTGCTATATCCTCTAAATCATCAGATTTTGGAGGAAAATACAATAACGAGGTACAGAAAGGAGGAGTCGGTAACCCACCTAACCAATCCAAAGGTCTATCCCTAAATACCAATACAGGGAATAAAGTTGCAGAAGGTGTAATAGGAAACAACCGAAGGAAATAGTCTAAGAGGCTTTCGGATGCAGAGTACCAGGAAAGAATGAAGAAGGGGCTTTGTTTCAGATGTGATGAGAAGTATAGCCCTGAGCATACATGCAAGAACAAGCAGTTTCTTATTCTACTAATTGAAACGTCAGAAGAGGAGGCAATGGAAGAAGAACGGGAATAGGAGCAAGCTCAAGAAACGAGCAAAGAGCTACAACTGTCCATGCACAGCATAATGGGGATGACTTCTAAGAAATCCCTCAAGCTGTGGGGAGAGATAAAGGGAGAGAAGCTGGTGGTCCTGGTCCACTGCGGAGCCTCTAACAATTTCATTGCTAGAGAGAAAGTCTATAAGCTGCAACTACCTATATCAGATACCCCAGAATATCTGGTAGAGGTAGGAGATGGACATAAAGTAAGGAGTAAGGGGGTGTGCAGGGGAGTGGCACTACGCATGCAAAGAGTGGAAGTGATTAAGACTTCTACCTGTTTGAATTAGGAGGCGCAGACATGGTGTTAGGGATGGACTGGTTGGAGAGTTTAGGAGAAATTCGGGCCAACTTCAGGGATCTAACACTAAAGGTTGAGATGGCTCATGAACTGATAACAATCAGGGGAGAGTCATCCCTTTGCAAATCGTCAGCTTCCCTAAAGACCATGATGAAAGCCATCCAGGACTCCGGAGAAGGATACATTATAGAATACAATATGGTCACGACGGAACAAGAGGTGGGCAACCCAAGCTGGACAGAATTGCAGACAGTACTGATAGCATTTGAAGATGTATTCCGTGACCCACAAGGCTTACCATCGGTAAGGAAGTAAGATCATGCCATCACCCTACGAGAAGGAGCACAAATTCCAAATCTAAGACCCTACCGGTATCCTCATTACCAAAAAAACAAATTAGAAAAGATAGTGGAGGAGATGTTAACTGCTGGAATCATCAGAACCAGCCTTAGTCCATACTCCAGTCCAGTTATACTGGTAATAAAAAAGGATGGTAGCTGGCGCTTTTGCATAAACTACAGAGTACTAAACAAGGTCACCGTTTCAGATAAGTTTCCTATCCCAGTTATAGATGAGTTACTGGACGAATTAGGAGGAGCAAAGGTGTTTTCCAAGCTGGACCTGAAATCTGGATATCATCAAATAAGGATGAAAAACAGAAGACATTTTGAAAACTGCCTTCAGAACTCACGTCGGCCACTATGAACTCCTGGTTATGCCTTTTGGATTATCCAATGCCCCTTCCACTTTTCAATCACTTATGAATGAAGTGTTGAGACCTTTCTTAAGAAAGTTTGTGCTAGTATTTTTTAATGACATCCTAATATACAGTAAAGATCAACTGTCTCACTTGCAGCACCTTCAGCTGGTGCTGCAACAACTACGGGAACAACAATTGTATGTGAACAAGAAGAAATGCGCCTTCGGGCAACATCAGATTGAGTACTTAGGCCGCTTCATTTCATATGAAGGGGTAGCAGCCGACCCTAAAAAAGTAGAAGCAATGCAGACTTGGCCGGTTCCTAAAGATCTAAAGAGCTTTCGAGGTTTTCTTGGCCTTACGGGCTACTATAGAAAATTTGTCAAGGGGTATGGAAAGATTGCTAAGTCATTGACTGATCTCCTCAAGAAAGATAATTTTTCTTGGAGAGTGGAAGCTCAGCTAGCTTTTGAGCAACTAAAATTGGCCATGACCAATATCCCAATCCTAGCAGTTCCAGACTTCTCCAAGACCTTCACAGTGGAAACGGACGCCTCTAGCATTGGCATTGGAGCGGTATTGATGTAGGAAGGCAGACCACTGGCTTATATCAGTCAAGGTTTGTCTGAGCGGGCTCAGGCCAAATCAATATATGAAAGGGAGTTAATAGCAGTAGTGTTTGCGGTGCAAAAGTGGTGTCACTACATGATGGGCAGACATTTCACCATTCATACAGACCAACAGAGTGTCAGATTCCTTACAGATCAAAAGCTAATGGAAGAAGATCAACATAAGTGGATTTCTAAACTTATTAGCTTTGATTTCGAAATTCACTACAAGTCTGGTCCCGAAAACAAAGCTGCAGATGCTTTGTCTCGTAGAATGCAGTTTGGAGCTATCTTTACAGTCCAATTTCAAGGGTTGGACAACCTGGTTGAAGAAGTTCAGGCGGATCCCAAATTAAGTCGGATAATGCAGGAAGTACTAATGCAACCCGACTCTCATCCAAGCTATCAAATCAGAGGAAACCAGCTAATGTATAAAGATCGTTTGGTGCTGCCTAAGGCATCCGCAACGGTTTCCCTCATTCTTAAGGAATTCCATGACACTGCAATGGGAGGACATTCTGGTTTTTTCAGAACTTTTAAGAGAATTTTAGTACTGGTGTACTGGGAAGGCATGAAGAAGGATATCCAAAGATAAGTCGCTGCATGTGAAATATGCCAAAGGAACAAATACCAGACTTTATCTCCTGTAGGGCTGTTGCAACCGTTACCTATCCCAGCCCATACATGGTCCAATATTTCGATGGATTTCATAGGGGGACTACCGAAAGCTCAAGGGGTGGGTACCATTCTAGTGGTGGTCGATAGACTCACCAAATATGCTCATTTTATGGCTCTCTGTCATCCCTTCACAGTTAAAGAGGTAGCTGATGTCTTTATCAAAGAAATTGTTCGGTTGCATGGCATTCCAGCATCCATTGTCACGGATCGGGACAGGCTTTTTATCAGTCACTTCTGGACTGAGCTGTTCAAGCAAATGGGAACCAAGCTAAAGTTTACATCAGCATACCACCCTCAGTCCGATGGACAAACTGAGGTGGTTAATAGATGTTTGGAAACCTATCTAAGATGCATCACGGGCACCAAGCTAAGATAATGGCCTAAATGGCTCAGTTGGGCAGAATTTTGGTATAATACCAATTACCACAACTCCACCAAACTGACCCCCTTCAAGGCCTTATATGGTACAGACCCACCTATTCTACTTAAAGGACCATCTAGCCCGTCAGCAGTGGAGGAGGTTAATCAACTTCTAGTTGAAAGGGATCAGATGTTAGCTACACTCAAAGACAACCTCGTCCAAGCACAAAACCGCATGAAGTTGCAAGCTGATAAGCATAGGCGTGAGGTGATCTACCAACCAGGGGAATTTGTTTTTCTCAAGATTCAACCCTACAAACTACGTTCCTTAGCACAAAGGGTGAATCAGAAGCTTAGCCCACGGTACTATGGCACTTACGAGATCCTAACAAGAGTTGGCCAAGTCGCCTATACTTTAAAGCTTCCAGAGAAGAGCCGCATTCACCCTACTTTCTACGTTTCTCTCCTCAAAAAATCCATAAAAGTTTCGGAAACAAGTCAACTCTTGCCTACTTTTCTCTCTGAAGACCTTGAATTACAGGTCCTACTAGCAGCTGTCACTGCTGTCCGCAACAATGCAGCTGGTCACCAGGAAGTACTCATACAATGGAAGGATCTCCCAGCCTGTGAGAACTCCTGGGAACTAATGTCTCACATTCAAGCACAATTCCCAAGCTTCCACCTTGAGGACAGGTGAAACTTCTGGGGGGGAGTATTGATACGACCCCTAGAGTGTACATAAGGAGGAGATTTAGGAAAAGCAGGGAATCAGAACCCTGCAACAACCCTAGAGATCCGGCAACTAAGAGTAACTAACTCACACCACACGAGTGGGTGAGCTGCTGTCCAAGTGCACCTAGAGGAGGACGTTATGTGTAATAGGCTGAGCTCCCACGTGAGTTAATAGGAGCATGGAGGGTGTGACCAGGGGGGGGGGAGTTCCCGCGTGAATTCAAATAAACATGAAGGGTGTGACGGGGTGGGCTATCCTATAAATAGGTATGTGAGCTACCGGGAATGTAAGAGAAGAACTCAGAAAGGTTTAAGAGGGAGGGAGCCGAGTATCATCGAATTTACTCGGATAGTTGTACTATTTTCTTTCCTTTCTTTCATCTACATAGCTACATTGTATCAGCAAGTCTCCTCTATTCAGTTTTTTTTACTGAAGATTGAGTAGCAGAGGAGATAAACATCAATTTTTCTTATCTAAATTCCTGAGTTCTGAACCAGTTCTATCAATGACGGATTCTATTTCACTCTCACGGGCGCATGCATGTACATATTCCTATGATTTTCATTTTACTTTGATGAATAATATTGGTCCAAGAAAAGCTCCATGTACGTGTTGCTCTCATTTCATTTCTCCTCGGCTAAACGGTTGCATTGATCATTCCTGTTCATTGGTCGTGCCCTTCCTTATCAGTAAAAAGTCCTCGTATTAGTTCCTGCAATTCAAAAGTGAATTTCTATAGGAAGTCCTGGTTTATCAATACAATCCTCATCGAAATGCTCTGCATGATTCAGAGTCCCAGCCGTCTCTATTCATTAGTTTATAATTAACAAATCATTATCTTCTCTGTTTGGCTAAACTACCGTCTGGTTTCTCTGCATGATATTAAATATTGCCAAAAGCATAATTTTTCAGATACTATTGTATGTGTGCGTGTCATTGTTGCACTATTTATTTAATCTTTCAAAACTACTCTTAACTATTATTTATAAAAGAACATTTATAATTAAAAATATTTAATTGTAAAATGCAATTATGTCATTAAAAGATCAAGTTAAAGAAATATAAGTAATATAATATAATAATCAATTATTTTTTGTATTTATGTCATTAAAAGATTAACTGATCCTGTTTTTTGTTTTCTCCCCATTTTTTCCCTCGTTGATCTAATTGTTGCCATGTTACTTCGTACAATAGACAATTGTAATAACATCAAATGTTAGTTCCACAATCAGTACCCCCAGAAAACGGACAGGCACTGGATTGATTGTTCTTTGTATCTAACTATCTATTACTTGTGCCTGATCATGGGCCAAGTAAGACTGTGAGTGCAACCCGTATGCTTTGTCTAAGGAATATTGAGGATTTAGCTTTTTGCCATGAAACAGAGTCTCATTTCTGCCACTCCAAATCCACCAACGAAGGTATTAGAGTTGATAGTGTTGGGCTCTGAAATCCTAGTCACCCCATTCTTTGAGTAATAAACTTTCCCAGAAGCCAATTGTCCAATATGTGAGAATCTTCTGTATTAATATCCCATTGGAAAGTACTTCCAAACCAGATAAGTCGAATCCAAGGGCATGGTAGAAGGAGTTCTCTGGATTCTGTTTCCTTTCGGCATAGGGAGCAGGCTGAATCAACAATTCTTTCGCCGCTCCATATTTTCTCTTGTGGGCAAGACACTATACCAGCCCTCTAGATGAACGTTTTGACTTGTGGAGTTGCATCTGTATTTTATATGAAATTCCACAAATCTGTAGGGATTGAGAAAAAAGTAGATAGCTTTCTGACAGCGTTTTGCAGTAGATTACTAGTAAAGGCATGGTATCACACAGTAAAAGCCATCTTTTGTGTAGGGCAAAACCACTCTGTCTGGAAACTCACATTCGTTCATATGAGCATATTTTTGGGGTAAGAGATAAAGACATGGCCCCTGTTGGGATGGGGTTTTATTTTGGTCCTACATGTAAATGAATGGTTTCAAGAAATAACTATTCGAGAAGTTTAAAATATCAGTTAAAAACATATGAATAATTTTATAATTTTAACATGTCTCCTCACGTAAGAATTATTTGGGCTCGAAATATGGATAATGTACAAGTTCATTTTATCTTATAGACTATGATATTATATTATGAACTAATTATTTTAAAAATTTAAATTATTAAATAAAAATACATAGATAATTTTATATATTTAACAAATGAAAAGGTTCCAGAAAACAACAATGGCCAGATGAGGACCTAAAAGAAAACAAACGAATAGTAGGGGTCCAGCCCTTGGCTAAACAAAGAGGAAGGCCAAAAAACTAGGAAGCAAGATCATTGAATAGAGCACATTGCAGCAAGCAGGGGGCAGCTAGACCAATTTGGAGGAAGCTCATTTCTTGTATTTTATATATGTATTTACATATTTGTTCTTTTCAGATACTATGTTTATTTGTGTACATTACTCTTTTAATAAAATTCTCCTGGCATTATATAAACAGTAATAAAATTATGAAATACACATATACACAATACAAGAAATGAATGTCCCGTGCTGTAGTGTGTGTTTGGTTTTGATTTATTCTTAAAAAAATTGCATTTTTTAAGTTTTTTAAAAAAATTTAATTATAAATTATTTTATATATAAAATAAATTAATCCAAACATACATTATATATAGAATTAAACCAATTTTGCAGCAAATAGGTCAGATGCCTAAATTAAATTTGATCCATCCTTGATCCGGATCTGGAGTTAATTAAAGGAGACAGGACAAAATATGAGAAATGTATATTTGCTTTGCTTAAATGCCAGAACTTGCATTGTGCAATGCAATGCATTATGAAGATAGGTGTTTGGGGGTGTCATTTATAGAAACTGTATCTCGTCGGAGTCACAAACTTGAACCATTGTCACTTTGCACGCCTGAATGAAATAAATGACTGAAAGATAAAATGTCGTATGCCAACACTCATTGCCTTGCCTGTCAGCAAAAGATCAACCTATCAATCTAATCAACGGACGCTGTTTAAAATTTATCATTGCAGACACAAGTCATTGAAAACGCTTGTCCGCAGAAAATGGTCCCATCTATCGTCTATGATCTCCGTGGCTCCAATGACCAATGACAATAATTGAGTTTCACTTCCACTCCTTGTGAGGGGCATCATCCATATGATTAATACATTATGGAATGACCAGAGGCATAAGCCACAAGGAATGATTTCATTAAACATTTTCCCTTCTTTTCTCTCTCATTTTGGTTTTTCAATTTTTATTGAACATTTAGTTAATATATCAGCTCTTTCGCTTGTGTCTATCAACCTCACCAAGCTACTTGGTATTTACTATTTAGTAATACAAGATCACAAAGCGGATCGTTTGCATTGTAGTTGTAGACACAAGCTAAGGTTGTAGTTACAAAACAAAAGGTCGAAAAACAATTCGGTATACAAAAAGTTGAATCACTTTCCTTTTCTTAGAAGTAGTTACAGGGGAGCATATGTTGATTTTTTTCCTTTATTACAATTTAAATTTGGGGCTCTGAATTCAGCAGTGCGAGCCCTTTCTGCAGCTAAGTGATCCAGCTGCTGCTGTGATAGAACTGACCAGGGAAGATGGTTTTGCTGCCAAACTCGATGCCCTGGCATAACTTGATGACACCCCTGCTCCTGATGCCGTGAAGAAGGCACCGTTCAACATCAAATCTCCCGTAGATCTCCAATTCCATTTCTTCCATTGGCTCTGTGGTGCATCCTCGCGCTTCGTGATCTAAAATTGGTTTATTTCCGTTCTTAAATTAGCATCAAGTGTAATATCTATCTAAAACCAACTATATTCAATCCAAAAAAGTGAATAAATCATTAAGTGTGTTGTTTTTACTGGTTTTGGTATGCAAATAGGAGTTAAACAAAGGAAAATCTTATGCTTCCCAATCTAACCTCTTTGAAGGTCATGTCATTGGGAGCAAGAAATCTGTTGCCTTGGCTGTTGATAGTTGGGGCAGCACTCCCACCTATGGCGTACTTTATCCAATGGGTGTAGTCATTGTTCACTACATGGAAGTATCCATGCCTGCATCTGCGAGTGTAGAGATGTACACAGAAGAAGAGTACTCGAGTTAAGAAAAAGGATGGGATGCTATTTAGGTGAAAAAACACGTAAATAGATAGAGCTGCACCTAATCCATTATCTTGTGATCCAAAACAAGATCTTTCTTGCCTTGGCATTCTCTGCACTAGCCCTTCTCCAAAATGGTTGAAGGCAATGGTGACCTGCATATTCTTGTCTTGTATGTAACTATCACTATGACCCAAAAGCATGACCTTGTTATGGTGGGTCATGTAATTGTTGGAGATGGTGATGGCCGTAGATCCACGAATGGCATCGATTAGCCCATCACGGCAATTTGACAGGGAGCAGTGGTCCACCCAAATATGGCTCCCACCGAAGATTGACACCCCATCACCGTCCGACAGAGTCCTCCAACCGTAATGGTTAGGGGAGTCCCTCACGTAGGCATTCCCTCCTTGTTTGCAGTCGTGGATATTAACGCCATGAATGATAATGTTGGTCACAAACTGCATAGTAATGCAAGGTCCACCGGCAATGTGCACATTTGCTCCTCTGCCATCGATTGTTTTGAAAGAATTCATCATAAGCTCCTGCTTTAGCTGGATCACCATGTCACGCTTGAAGATGATCCACAATGGCTGATCTTGGATAACAGCGTACCTTAGAGTTCCTGGCTTGGGGTTCACAGGGTGATCACCGGGGTCAGTGACCACATATATCTTTCCATCCCTGCCTCCAATGGCGTGCTTGCCAAACCCAATGGCACAGTCTGCTAAACGCTTGCGGTTCTTTTCCCAGTTGGGGTCGCACCTCCAACAATCATCAATGGGGTTGCCCGTCATACAAGAAAGAAACCCCAAGTTTCTCCTGGAGGCATTAATGCTCCTGCAATAAAGAGAAAACATAGGGTTGATACACTATCAGTATGATGCTCAAATATATAACTGCAAGTAGTCTAAAAATGTTAATAATGCTAATGACAGATGGGATACTCTTGTTTCCTACTTTTGTACTTCTTCGACTACTAATTCAGGATCTTGAAGTGGGGAAGAGCAAATGGAGGAAGGTACAAGAAATAGCGAGAGTAACATAAATGAGAGTGGAACTGCCATATCTGCTTGTTCTGCCCTCAGAAGGAAAAACAGAGAGGAGGAGCACTAGTAAGCAGGGAGAGTAGGCTTGTGAAGAAATGCGAGGCCAATTTAGACTCTATATAGGGAATAAACTAGGGAACCGTGCCTGGTAAAATAAAAAGTTGGTGCCTGAGACTCGAGAACTCCTTGATTTATGGTTTCATACGGCACATTATAAGTAGTACTTTGGTAGTTAATCATGCAGGCTTCCTATAATCCTCTGTATTTTCCAAATTCTAGTTTGTTAATGCTTAATGGGCTATTTAATTGCCTAGTCAATATGTTAAAAATCATAGTTCTTGTCCACTATTGAAAATTAATTAAGGGTGTTTTAGAATGTGGTTTCAAAGTTTAATCAGCATATTAACTGTGCGCCGACACTTGCACAGGTGAAATCTCTGTCGGTAATTTACTTCATATATTTGTAGTGTACTGAGCAAGCAGCCCCCACCTTGGTCCTTCTTCACAATATCACTTTCTGCTACATATCATATGATAATGGCCGTTGAAGTAGGTTTCTAATTATCACATATATAAAATTCATTCACGTGTTTTTAGTTAATAACTTAAGTTTTTGAAATAATTAACTTTTAATATTACTTTATACTTTCAACACATTACTCAAACATCATAGAGACATGCCATATCCTCACCATCCAAGTATTTATAAGGATGTCGACACCTTTTCCTGTTCCTTTTCCTTCTAAGGAGTAATGACTTCACTTTTCTCTAATTTAACTGTAGATGTATATGTTTCTTTTTGGTTACATTTTTTTTTTCTCTGAAGAAATATGCTCTTTGTTTATGAAAATTGAGCATTTATTTCTGCGAGTTGACCGGTAAAAGATGAAACGCCTTATCCAGCAAAATGATGGGAAGAGGATGGAAGGAGAATGAATTACATTGTTAGAATCATAAATTTTTCAGAGAAAAAGAAAATGACGATGGAGTGAATGGTCTGACGAGAACACATGCACAGCCGTCAACTGCGCGGGGAATTGAAATGTGCTGACATGGAATCTAGCTGACTTTTGGGGCTCCATTTTCAGTTCTTTTTTTTTTTCGCCCTTTTCAGTTTTATAATGTCCTTTTCTATTAATTAATAATAATTATATGTGTTAGTTTAGACGTGTTTCTTTTGATAAATTTTTTTAAAAAATATTTTCTTGATCTGTTAACTTGTTTGGATGAATTTTTTTTTTTAAAAAAAGGTTGAAGCACTATTTTAAAAGTTAAATTTTTGTACTTTTTTAAAAAAATCTCTTCCATAATATAAAAAAAAATCTGTCTAAATTTAATAAAAATATTTCTTAAAGATTATATTTAAATATAAAATAATTTTTACTTGTTTATAAAAACTCATTTAAACGAGTCTTAAATTAAAAAGGTAGGAGTCTAATTCAAAAAAAAAAGAGAGTTCACATGCGAGGACCGTACTATCCGTGAATGTGGTGACATGGATGAGAATGCACGTTCTCCCATGTCGGCTGTGTTCACTTAGAATGGGGCGTACGGCTTCAGATCATATCCCAGCCCTTCATTTCTTTGACCTCCAAATTCGGCCCCTCTCAGTCTCAGATCAGCTTCCCCAAATAGGGCCCACCCGGCCACTCTGCAAATTTGGGTGGATCGCTTTTTTGGCCCAACCCAACAACGCTCAATCTTTAAACTTTAATGCTTTATTATCCCTCCCTTATCCACTTCAATTCAAATGTGTGCTTCCTGGTGAGTGTCACGTGGCAAACCTTTTGAGAAAAAGAAAAAACCGTGTGCTATTTGGGATGGCAACCTTGCCTTATCCAGTGAGTATTGGTGGGTTTTCCCTTGGATATGTGACAATGCACTGAATATTATGAAACAATTTTCACTAATTATAAGAATAAAATTTATTCATGATCTCATACCTTCTTAGTTTCTTGCTTTCGACTTAGGCTTGGTGGAAAGAGATCTGAACAAGTTAGCTGACACTCTAACAAAACATATTTTGCACAATCGTTGTAATAAATATTGAGTCAATGACCCTCTAGATGTTATATCCTCAATTGTATTCTTGTTGATTTGGTTATTTAATAACTTCGCATTTCATATTTAAAAAAAAAAGTCAAATTTTGATATTTATAATTGAGATAAATTCCAAAGTTGGAAAAGATAAGGTTACTTACAAGTTATAATAATCATCATTATTGGAAATATTTATTGCCTATATATAGTGGGTGCTTTCATGTTGATATAAAATATTAGGTTGTTCTGTTGAGTGGATATGCTGATCATTCAAGTAATTGACCTGAGAAGGAAAGAAACAAACAGGTTTTTGCCATCATTCCATCTTGAGTGACGGTGTGATGTGCATAGCTATAAGAAAGGAATCATACTAACAAAACTGAAGTAGAAGACTAGAAGTAGACCCTGATTCGCGGAAAAACTTTCTCCAATCATACGCTAAATTCACCAAGCCATGAGAATGTGTTTTCCTCGAATTAAGAAAAAGTACAATTTACTAACAAGTTGTGATTTAAGTAATAAATAAATTTGAATTAAGTAATTAAAAGACTTTTATAATATCAATAGTTTAAACATGTGAGAATGTATTACTGAATATCTCGAAAAGGATTAGTTTGATATTCAGACAAAAAAAAAAAGAGTGCAATTTGGTTGTTAATTTGCATGATTGGTTTAAGAGAATGTATTCATACGTCATGTAATAATATAACTACGAGTTAGTCAAGATATAGAAAAAAGAATAATAATAAAGCATGTGCTTGAGAATTGATATTTCAAATGTCGTGGCTGGTTGAGTGCAAAGTATATTGGCTTATGATTGGTATTGTTGACAATACATCTTATCATTCTCTGTGTGCATCTCTCTCTCTATAGTCAATATACTAAACAACAGAATCAAAGCAATTGCAATAGCGCTCACAAGTCTCAGAAATACAAAGGCAAATGCAGCATAAGATGGGTCGGCCTTAGCTTCTCTAGAAATCATGTACTTGGGATGCAAATATGTATATATATGATAGCAGTTTTGACAACGTGAATTTCACAAAGAGAAAAGAGATATTGATTCAGTCCAATGATGAATGGGTTCGTATACCACCGTACTGCAGGACATATACATCTCCATGTGATGAATTTTGTCAAAACGTGCATGTGATGGCATTATTAGATATGGATTAGAATATCAGATATAGCTTCTCGTGAGCAAACCATGTGCCCACCTAGCTACCATTCTCATTATTGTGCCAAATCCTCTCTCTCTCTCTCTCTCTCTCTCTCTCTCTCTCTCTCTCTCTCTCTCTCTCTCTCTCTCTCTCTCTCTCTCTCTCTCTCTCTCTCTCTCTCTCTCTCTCTCTCTCTCTCTCTCTCTATATATATATATATATATATATATATTATATATATATTAGTGACACAACTGTTACTACAGTTAATCAGCAATCATGTCCTCAATCTATGTACGAATCCTTTCCCATTGATGAGTGATGATTGATGATCAATATAAATATTGGTAGGGCACCCAATATTCATAATTATATTTTTTTGGATTTTTTACAATTTATTCACTAAATTCAGAATCTTTCATAATAGTATATTTTAGAAGACAAATCTCTATGCATCAATCTTAATAAATTTCATGCGATTTAGATGAAAAAATTACCACTCACTGTGTTTTTAAATATTGAAGAGGTTATGATGCATACTTTTGAATTTTGATAGGTGTAAATTGTAAGATTTTAAAATTGGTACACTAAAGTTGAATTGACAAAAAAATCGAGATAAATAAATATTAATTTATCATATTTTTTCCTGAATCTTTTTTTCTTTTTTGGGTTTTGTGAAGTGATGATTTTCCATTAATGTCTGCTTGATAGATACACAGCTTTTATGATGACACTGGCTCTATGAATATGGGGTGATGAAAAGAATACCATTATGGCACAATTAGCACAAATTAAAGTAAATTAAATCAATCCATGATATATTATTAGATCACATAATATGAAAGAGACGAGATATTTTTGGATAAACTATTACTTTTTATCAAATGAATAATCCTATATTATCATGAACAAATAAGAGTAATAATATTTTAAATTAATAAATAAAGAAATATTAAATACATTTTAGGTTTTTAAAAATATTAAATACTTATACTTTTTTATTTAATATTCTTTTATCACTAAATTATGCGAATGCCTCCTTTTATTTTCCTTTCCAGGACAAGGGTAGGCAACTAGGCACATGCAACACGAAGAACATCAAAGGAACCTCTTAGGCTACACATCATCAATAGAGGGAATATCTACGGTCATCTGTTCTGTTACGAATACGTTGACTGAGTGAATGCTGAACAGAAATCATCTCCTACATTACCTGAAGGTACCTCACCCATGTCACTTTTGAAAGAAAAAACAAAAACAAACTTCATCAGTGAGATCTTGATTCAGATATTGATTTAGACGTGCATGGTTCTGGGTTCTGGCTTACGTCAAATTTTGAGTGAGAAGCATCAGCATATGTAACAATCTGATTCAGAGAATTAGGGGTTGAGTACATATTCTTTTCTTCTGTTCATTTGTTACTTTCTTTTCAAAAACCTTTTTTTTTTCTTAGCTTTAAACGGAGTTCTGTGTCTTTTCATACGAGCTTGCGTATGAATTTATGCTGATGTTGCTTTCTGAATTAATAAGTACAAATTGACTTATCACTTATGGAACATATTCTAAATAAATATAATTTATGCTGTCAAAGAAATCATGCAGATAGAAAGTAAACCTCTCCTTAATGATTGGATCATGTGCTAGGCAATGCAAGCAATTAATGTTAGCATCTTCCTCTTGTTCAGAAGCATATGCTTAGCTTCAAACTTGCATTTTGAAAGAATGCATACCCGTCCCAAGAAGGAAACCCTTTTTCTAATTGGTTTGTGAGATTGCAGATATGTTCAAGTATTCCAACAAGGTTATTGTCATAAATGAAGTTAGAAGATGGTGTAGTATTTCATTCTATACGTTCCACTCTCACTTGAGGAAAAGAAGAAAGGGGAAAATATATAGTAGCCTGCCCATAAACAATGTAAGTGTATCCTTCAATAATCCATCCTTAAAGAGACTCGCACAGTGAAAAGATAAGACTTGGGCTAGTTCTCCCATGTACTGGTTAATGATTGTTGGGCCTCCACAACTGCACTGTCATGGGCACCAACAGGGATGAAATTGTGAAGAAACCCAATTATGTTAACCCAAAAAAACAAAAGAAAGAAACCCAATTAAAGGCAGACGATAGAACACACTCGAGTGCTCAATATTCAAAGAAGTTAACTCTTGGGAATGTGCTAAGTCTCTGTCCCCTTTTGTTCTTGACGACCTCTCGTGTAACATACAGAGCTTCAGGTTATTTCAACATTTGACAAAAAAAGGGTTTATTTCAACATGTCATTATCAGAGAAGAAATCAAACTTCGAAGTTGGTAATAACTTATTCTTAAATTTCAGTCGTCATGTGGTGTTGTGGTAGTAGTTGTTTCCATAAATGTGAATGGGATGAAATAATAAAATAATAAATTTAATAAATTCATCAACTGAAAATATATTTTAGACAATATATATATATATATATATTTAAAGAATGATATGTATATTAACCTCTTTCCTAACGAAGCCGTGAATTTTCGCCTAATGAGAAATGCTACCTTATATATTGTCTCTAAAATTTGAGAATTCGCTTCATAATTTTTTTTTTCGTGAAATTTTTGTTCAGAATATGTAATGCTTTTTTTTTTCGGTCAACAGAATATGTAATGTTAAATGAGTTTTTGTTGCTTAAGAAATTGAAACCATGCAATTTAAAGTCCCGAATCAGCGATGTTGTCTTCATCTTTTTTCTTATTTTTACCTTTCCTCTTATTTCTCCCTCAACTTTTTTTCTTGCAATTTCAACCTTCAAATTGTGAGGCAAATCAATATATATAGACCAAAGTATTGGCAACAAATTGTCTTGAGTCGGTACCAGGTAGTGAAGCCAAATAAATTTGTCCCCACCTAGATTGTAATGTTTAAAGTAATAATTTAGAGAAAGAATGGTCTAATGAGCAAATATTTCTAAAATTTATTCACCTTAATCATATTTATTCAAAATTTGTTTGATCTGATACTTTATGGGTGCAAAAAGTTTTTATCTTAAAAATGTTCAGGTATCATGTTATCAAGAGATTATATTCTAAGCTTTTTATGCTTGTCCTCTGATGCCATGTTTTCTGCTGTGTGCTACTCTAAATATTGAAACAATAAATTCCAAGTCAAAAAAAAAAAACAACAATAAATTCACCCATCGAATTATTACTTTCAGTTTAGTGTCAAAACTATAAATTTACTCTGTTTCAATCCTGTAAGCCTGCCACAAAAGTTGGTTTATTTTTTTCACTTGTTCTAGTAGTTATCACAACAAATAAATAAAAGTAAGTTTTTTAATTGTAATTGTTTTCTAAAGCTAACTTCTTGAAAACTGATAGGAGCACGATATACATTTTACACATAAAGATTTTGTCGGTACCTTATCTACTATATTTGACCGAATGTCATACTTTATTGATAGTAGCACACACGTGTAAATAATAATAAAAAAATTGAGATGAAAGGAAAAGTAACAAAGAATTTGGTAAGTAAAGAAAGCGAATTGGGAAAATGAAATTCAAATACTAAAAATACTAAAATTTGAATTTTTACTTAATTTTTTTATTAGTTTATTGAACAAATATTGAAGAGTTTTGGTAAAATTAAGAAAAACAATCGCATTCTTCTATTCATTAATAATTAGATGTGAGTACATATGCTGTATTGAGAGAAAGAGTAACATATATAAGAAAAAAAAATTGGATAGAGAAAATAAAATATAATTATATAAATAAAACAATATTTTCAATTTAGAATAAGAGGAAAACGAATTCATAAAAATAAGTTTGTTGAAAAGAAAATGTTGGAAATGTTATAAAAGTGGACAGAGAAAATTAATATCATAATCAAATAATATTTATTATAAAAAGAATTATGTGATATTCTTGATTGTGGTATTCCATCCAATTCGTAAAATTACTAACCATTAAATTATATTTATGACGTGTATTAATTTATAAAAATGTCTTCTCAACATGATAAATAATCATTAAGAGCACTGAATCTTGGTGCAGCCACACCAAGCGTTTCTTAGCAGCTTAAAAGTTAAAACAGAGGATTGCCACCGGTTCTTGATCACTAGGAAACAAAGATTTAAGTCATCCAAAACAGGAGGATTGTGATGATGAATGAATGCTAAAATTGAGCAACCGTGTCTTAGCAAATAATCTATGAAAACAATCCAGGACAAACTAAGCTGTAAATGAACGTTCACCAATGTATCAACTATCATATCAACCACCAGTTGAAGCCTAAAGAGTGATATCAACAACCATAACGACAGCAGCAGAGGCCCTTGTTAGATGTTACCTAGCTTGGACCTTCACGATGCTTTCTTTGATTCTATTTACAGAATAGACAAGGGATTTAAACACTAAATATGCTATGCATGGTGAACCATAAATTAGAGGATAGCATGGTGTAAAGAATTGAGGAGGAGTGGCACAAAGAGTTAACCAAGGTCAATGTCAACCCTCTCTGGCTTTCCCCTTTCAGTCTGGTTGGCAACAAGCTCAATTCCTAGCTGTCCTTTGTCTCCAGCTCCAAATGCATACAGCTTCCCCGATGCAGTGAGCGCAAAGGTATGAGCATTCCAGTATATGGAATTGGTCAAGCTAATCTGTACCACCCGTTCATTGACCTGTTTCAGTGAAGTGACAAGCTCTGGACTTAACAAATTTGCATGCCTGTTGCCCTGTACACATACAAACATAACATAGTTGAGTAACTTCATACGAATCATGACTCTCTTAGTGAATAACTTTTTTTTTTTTTTTTCATGAAATGCGCTATAGTCACCAATATCAACATCTCATTTAGGTTTGTGTTACTTGGCCCTGGCTCTAAGGCATCAGAAGCACTTATGAGAAACTGTGATCCAATGTTATTGCACAATTTGCATTAGAATCCGAGAATGGACTGCTAATGACAAGACCATCATTTAGATTTGGACATGAAACAATGGCTAGCACATAATGTATAATATGACCTTAACAAGAGTAAAACTAAGAAATAAATGCATCCCAAATAAGTGGCTGTTTCACTTGCAGCTCCATTCCGAAACTGGCATATTCACATTTGGAACTCATCTACGAGTACCAATTATTGTAAGCACTGACCAGTTAATCATGTCAATGTCATGATTGTGAAAAAATCAAATGAAGAGGGGAGGAGCAAACGAGAAACAAATCATTTGAACCAAGTCAAGCAAACAGCTCACAAATCAAAGAAGAAAAAGATAGAAGCAAAGCAGACCTGCCCATCATCATTTCCAGCGTTATGCCCAAGACTAGCAGACTCTCCACACCCAAATGAATACACATCACCGTTATCAGACACTACAAAGGTTGTGTAGTCTCCTGTAGCAACATGAACAGCCTTGACATTGTTCAATGCTTCCACCACCTTAGGTACTGATTCACATTCTTCATTTCCATGCCCCAAGCAACCATAACGGCCCCATCCCCATGTGCACACACGGCCGTCCTGCCCCACCACAGCAGCATGCCAAGCACCAGCTGCAACCACCATGGGTTGAAGGTTTAACAGCTGGAATTGTTCAATCAAACGAGGGTACTTCTCGTCAGTTCTTGAGCCGTGTCCAAGCTTGCCCCCCAAGCCACACCCAACAGAGTAAACTGACCTGTTAAGTTTCCAAGGAAGGATGACATAATAAACATTCAAATAATTATTACAATAAAATGAAGCTACAAGTATAAACTATTTAACTTAAGGATAAGAATCAACATTGCTTGACCACTTCCATGAATCTTGAAGACATTGACTTCTCAGGCAAATACATGTAACCAATTGAAAAAACAGAAGGGAAGATAAATTGTTATTTAAAAAAATCAGTTAAAGAATAAATCATTATTTAAAAAATGTCTTTTCACTTCATCAACATTAATATGCTTAAAAAATGAGTATCCAAGAATGCCTAATTTGTAGAAGTTAACTACCAATAGCAGTTTTTTTCCCCTCTCAAAATTGCAACAGGCAAGGTAATGAGAGTATGAGACACTTGAAGCTCACATTCTGCTGGGTTGACAAGCCAAACAAAGCAGGTAGCAGTAGCCAGCAGCAATTTGCACTACTGGTATGTGTTCCAGAGCTCCTAATAAGGGATGGGGTTCCACATCATTTGGATCAGTGTGGTGACCGAGCCTACCGTCACTACCCCAAGAGAATGTATAAACCCTGCCTTCTCTTGACAATACAGCTGTGAAAAAATTTCCAATTGCAGCTTGAACAACAAATATGTTTTTCAAAGACTCGACTAACTGTGGAGCTGTAACCATTTTAGATCCTTGAACTCCATACTCAGCTTCCCCAAAAGAGTCTTTCCCAAAGGCATAAACCTGCCCAGAATCACTGATCAGCATTGTCCTCCCAGCCCCAGCAGCAGCTTGTATAATTCGAATGCCTTGCAAAGCTCTGAAACATAATGGAGTTCTGTTAAATCAACTAGTTCACATTCCAGGATAATCTGTAAGGATTGAGGAATGTCCAAATATTCCAACCTTATTGGTCGAGGTCGCCATTCCTCTTCAGTGGTGCCATGCCCAAGTTGCCCTGAACTATTGGACCCAAATGAATACACAACCCCTTTTGATGTCACAGCAATGCTATGACCAGGACCTGCTATTGCCTGTGATTTCTCCCTCCTGCAACATGCTTCTCCAGCCAGCAGAAACCTCAGAACCAATTTCCAAGAACCTCCACATCTTTGCTTAAAATCATGCCGTTGTTCTGTTGTCATTGGCTTAAAGATGGCTCTCTTCTGGCACATGTCCAGAGCAGCAAGCTCCGACAAGGACAAATCGAAATCCGGAGCAAAGTTTGCTGGCTGCCTGAAGAAAGTGCATGTTGCCTGCAGCAGCCACATAGAAAGATGAAACCAGCATTATTAGTATTATCCAAGACCAACTTCATAGCTGAAATGCAGACAAGCAAAGCACTTGCCTCTAGTTTAGCAAGGTCTTGAGGATCCAAATTGCATGCCGTAAGGACATGAAGGACAATGGAGGGATTAGCAGACAAGGGAAACTCTCCCGGACTGGAGTTCCCGAAGCAATGGCGTTGCTGCCGTTGAAATGTTGGTAATGGTGTGGCAACAATGGCAGTAATTGGCTGGTCAGGAATGTTATGGTATTGGATAGTTGGGGTTCCGCTGGTAGTGGCATCCATGGGCACTGCCAACCTTACGCAGTGCCCAAACTTTGCAGAAGAAAAGATAAACTTCTGAGAATTACGAAAATATGCGCAAATTTATTACTACATTAATTTCTCTGTTTCTCTAATTATAGCATCTGAAAACTCTAGATATTCTTCTAACTTGCAAAAGTGTGTACCTCAAAAATATAATTGACTAGCAAATCTCAGGTCTCAAACCTACAAAGAAAAACATGCTTATAAAAACTCATTATGTGACACAAAGTAAAAAAGAAAGCTGAATTACACGACCAAGTGTCTCCATTTAGTATGGCATTATGAATCAAAATCACCAGAAGGCATGCATTTAGATCCACAAAACCATGAAACAGGGGCATAACCTCCCATGAAAGAGGGGGATCAGAAAGACAATAAATATTACTTCACAAACACCAAACGAAAAATCAGAGCCAGAGAAGAAAATCACGATCAATCGTTGAATAAAGCGCTTGATTTAGATGACCCATATGAAGGGAAAAGCAAGGAAAAACGAAGACGAAAAACACGATATTATAAGGTGACTCCAAAGAAGAAAACTTCGAGGAGAAGTATACCATTCCCAAACGAAGGGATATTCCATAGCAAAAAGAAACCAAAAATTGAAAGGAGTTAATTTTCTAATCAAAGTTGAAATCTCGATTCACGTGAACTCATCATGAATCATCAAAGTGAGATTAGCCCAATCAAAACGAATCAAACCAGCAAAATCGTCCTCCATGGCTGAAAACCCAGAAACAGGGGTTGTAATCGGAACCGCTTGTGCAATTAAATGTTCCAGGGTACGGAAAAAAATCGTTTTTTCCTTTCAATTTTTTACTTTCCCAGATCAGAGAATTATCAGTAATCCAATCAACAAGTACACTTGCTGAATACGCAACCAGAAAAACGAGGAAAGAAAAAAAAATCTACGGATGCAGAACAAAATCACATGCTCAACAAGTTTCCGATGAGTGGCATTATGATCGTCACAGATCGAGTCACAAAAACATGGAAACGGTGTTTACGTATCACAGACATCCACGATTCCTCAAATTCAATCTGCATCGGGGGAGAATCGCACAGGAATTCACGTTTTTGTTAGCGAAAGTTGGGAAAATTGGATCAAACAAACATCAACGAAAAGTGGGTATCTGATCAATGATCGCTGGAACTGGGTGGAGGGGTGAGATTGAGAGAGGAGAAATAGAGAACAGAGAGAAAAGGGGAATTCTGATTTTGAGAGTGAATGAATGGATTTTTAGCTTATATTTTTCTCTTCTCTATATATCGACTTTATTTTTTTTCTTTTTTTTTTCTGATGAAGTGATGATGAGGTGTCGCTTTGCCGATGAAGAAGCAAATGCTATGCATCCTAATATTTATATACTGTGGGTATCCTACACGTAAGCAATCCTTTTGGCTTTGGTTAGTGGTAACTGACTTTCCTCACCTTAACCCGGGTTACAGGGAACCTCAAGCTAGGATAAGTCAAGTATACTCTTTTTTTTTCTTTTTTTTTAAATTTATTTTATAGTTTGTATTAAGAGTATTTATGACTTAACTTGACCCGATGATTTGATCTCGGCTTAAGCTATTCGGGTTGAGTAAAATTTGGTTTTAATAAAAAGTTGAGTTGAACTCGAGTTTAATAAAATTGACTCAATGCATTTTTACACAAGAATTAGATTATTTTTTGAATTGACTCAACTCGATCTGGAATTACATAATATTTTTTTAAAAATTATTTCATATTTATTATCATTTCATATTTATTTTTGAGATTAATACAAATATTACTATGTTACCATTTAAACATTAAAAATATTGTTTTCTAATTAAGTTTTTCATAATTCTAAATTTATTCTTAAGAATAATATAAACATTATCATGTTACCATTTAAGCATTAAAAATATTATTTTTTAATTGAGTTTAATATTTCTAAATATAAAGTTTTATAACTTAGTTGAATAATTATACATGTAAAAAACTATAATATATTCAAACTCTGGATCAACTCGGTCTCAGCTCAGTCTTAGTTAGACCATGCACAATCTGAATATGATCAAGTTTATGCGAGTTTAAGGTTAGGTTCAAGTTAAAATATTGACTTGATTAAAATATTAAGTCAAAATCAGACTCAATCAAACTAGGCTTAACTTGACTCATAAATACTTTCAATTTGCACCAATCACATAAGGCAAATACATTACACTTCGTGCAATATTACAAAAGAAGTTTTTATACACTCTTAAAATATTACACCCAGTCTACTATAATTGTATATGTCGTTGAATTAAATATAAAATATTACATAATAAAACTAAAATCAAATTTCAACTGTTAAGTATAATAATGAGGTTACTTAAGAATTTTTCATAATTCAGGACCTAAAGGTCTAGTAGTCTCAATTTTTGCATTGTTACATAATAATACATACACTTGTTCATAGTTGTTGTTATTCATATTTTTGTGTATGTCCTCCCAAATTTATTCTAAGAATCCCATATGCCATTTTAGCTCTCTACAATATAATCCAAACAAGATGCAATGTTTCTCCTCATGCTAGTTTAACTTCTAATTATCTAATTATTATTCACCCATGTAAAAAAAGAAAAGAATCGTAAGATATTATTATATGTAGGTTTATGGCAAAACTGAAGTGACGAGACACTGATATATTGATATATGTAGCATGGCATGGGAGAAGGAGAATCAACAGAGAGACTATACTGTAATTTACTCAATAATTTGAAGTTCCTCAAAAAAGGGTAACAATCTTCGACTACTATATATTTACAGTTCCCAAAGAGAGGGGAATCGTCCTAGACTCCTAGTCCTACACTACCATTCCAAATTTGCACAGTTACTTCTAAACCCTTCATTTTTGCAGTGTATGTGTACGTACTTCCCCCTCAGATTATTCCCTCCAAGGAACACTACAGTTTCCTGAAATCCCAAAAGAAGTGCACGAATGAACGTCCCGTCTTCGTCTTCGTCTTCGTCTTCGTCTTTTTTTTTTTTTCTTTTTTGATTTTGCTTTGTACCTCAGTTTTGGGAAAGCTAATATATGATCATGTGCAGAGACCCACACGTTGAAATTATATATAGTAGCTGTAGCAGGTCAATGAGGTCACTTCCGAGCCAAGAAAGTCATGTACAGCTTTTAGCTCATGGTCATGGTGTAATTTCCTGGCCCAAGCGACACAAAAGAAACTTCGCACGCTATATATTATACATGGACAGACACACTAAATATCAGATGTTACGTGTTGTGTACCAAATTTCCCTGTAATTTCTCTCTTCTGCTATTAAAGGGACAAGGAAGGGTCTAGGTAGAGCATATGCATGCATGCATGAAGTTGCTCCATAATAATGACAGCGTGCCTCTGAGGTCTTGTCCTTGTTTAATTTAAATATTAAATTAAATTTCTCGTTTCTGCAAACTGAGTAAAAGAGACTAACTGGGAAATGCCGTAGAAGAATACTAGCTAGGATCAGTCCCTGAAGAAGTAGAAAATAGTTCTATGGGGTACATTAGGCCAGAGTGAAGATTATTGAGGACTGTGTTTCATGCTCTGCGCCGAAAAGGCTTAGGTGTGATTTGGACCAGTTACTTGCTTTTGTGAATCTTGGTTTCCCACATCTTCAATGAAAAGCACCTTCTAGCATCTTCACCATTCTTATTTTCGGTGCTTTAATTTATGAAAAAGATGAACGTGTAAGTTGAGGTGTGGTCAAACTAGACACTTTCAACCTTCAAAATCTCAATAGCGTTAAATAATTATCACAAATTCATTTGCTCTCTCTTAGCTAGCATAGTTTCGTTACTAAGATATTTGAGAGTTTTTGTGTCTTTTTTTTTTAGCTATACCAACTAAGAAAATGCTTATTTGTTTATAATTTATTAGATCAGTAAATTTACACATTAAAATTTGTCTAATTTTTATAGTTAATATTATTTCCTTTTATTCAACAAAACTTACTTATTTTCACAATACAAAAATTTTCAAATCACTGATCTTATATTTATCTACTTGTCTTAAACAATTTGTAATTAAGTTGTTATATGAGTTTTCAAGAAGTTAAAAGATTATAGAAATCATAATTATATTAGTTAAAGTTGATAAATTTGTCATTTGAACTAAGACTCCTGAACATATTCATCCATTTTTTTCATAAATACAAGATGTTGCAGAGGGTTGAACACATGAACTCTTACAAATTATTCAAAATTTTCACATTAACCCATTCTTAATGGTTTATCTTATGTTTATCCTTAATTAACTATTATTCATAAAAGGAAACATAAACTTCAACAGTTTGTAATTTCTGAGATAGACGCGATCTCCATATCCTTGAACGCCATTATTGTGTCCAATAAAGAAACAACCTAATTAGTTCTGATTCATCAAAATGTTGACAACCCCTTTAAAACTAATTTTGTCAACTTTTTCTTTTTCATTTCGAGACACTGCATATATATCTCTGTGTCCTTTTGTTCCTAATTAAGCCCTTAAAACAAGTCAGAAAAAAAAAAAAGCCCTTCAAACATCTTTGCTCCGTTCAGACTTTCAGAGGAAATGCAGGTCAAGTAAGCCAAACTTTTTTAACACGGGAAAAATATGAGAGAAAATCAAAATACTTATACTTCAATTAATTAGTACATGTGGAAAGAATAAGCCAAACTTTTTTAACAAGGGTAAAATATGAGTGAAAATCAAAATACTCATAGTTCAATAGTTCAATTAATTAGTACATGCGGAAAGAAATGTGAAGACGTGTAGCTTCAAAATATTTACCACCAATCATGTTGTAAATGAGATATACATTCAAAGGGTTCCTTTTGTCAATTGGTAATAGGAATTTTGATTCTTCTCATTGTAAACAGAAACAAATATCGGTCACATGCATGTACAATCAGAAGGAGGTCACAGTCAGCAAATAGAACAAGTCAAGGAAGGCGATATTATGGCCTAACACTTGTACTACAATGAAATGATATATATTAGACACACAACAGTAGAAAAAGCTCATATATATCACAAATAATAAACAAAAATATTCTTTTAAAAAAAAAATTAACACTCAAAGCAATAGTGGTAAGAGCAACGATCGTAGGAGCCACTAGGTAGTAGTTAGCAGCATTAATGTGATAGTAATGACGATAATGAGATAATAATATGATAATAACATCGATGATGAGGTGGTGGCTATTTTGTTGGTAGTAGGGTGGTGCGAACAAAGTTCAAATAATATTTGGTTTTTTATTTTATAGCCTTATTTTATTCCATAAATGCAATAGAGTTATATAAGAAATATTAGATTAAAAAGGGTATTAAAATAAATTTATGCTATTCTCTATGTAATTATGTACTATGCTAAACATTGCATGTACATATGGTCCAATATCATAATTAACTTATGATCCTATCCAATATATTCTTATTCAACGCATTAAATAAAATTTAAAATATATTATTGAAATTGGTATATTCTTAGTCTTTAATCAGAAAGTCTTTTTAATAAATATTTATTTTAAAGTTCAAATTTTAACAATTTCTTGTTATATTATGTGAGTATGTATTCGACAAACGATATTTCATCTTAAAGTCCAATTTAGGTATAAATTTCATTAAAGAGTAAAGAGAATATGATTTATATAATAGGAGACACAGAAGTGTTGTACAAGCTCTAGTTAAGTTAAAAAGAAAAAAAAAAACTCTAGATATGGTAGCATACCCAAAATGAATAATCTATTCCTTAAGCAATCACCATCAGCAACAATGCTTATATTATTTTATATTTATTATAATGAAATCTTAAAATTCTAAGGGAAAATTAATGGCTTACACGTGTTGGATGACCATTGGTGGATCTGTCATCTGTGTAAGAGTGTCCCCTCTTGGCTTTTACCATGGAAACATCCGAACAATAATGAAGGAGGTATTGCGTCAACGTCTTCCACTATATATGCACTATGCACAAAGATTCACATCATAATGCCACTAAAGAAACCATTTTTGGAAATTGACAGCAACAGCACCATATATTTTTTCTTTCTATGCAAAAGTTGAAGCAGAGGAAAGGGCACGCTAATAGAATATGTTATAGGTTTTAGTAAAGATTTATAATGATATTTATAAATTATTTAAAAAAAATTATTAAAAATAAGAGCCGAACATAAATTTTGTAAACGAAGTGGTTCGATTCTTATAAAAACTAATCCTATTAACTCAACACAATCATATCTCTTTTGCCTTTAGACATTTATTTTTAAGAGATTATTTACTTATTTAAAAATTAATAAATATATTAAATTATTCTGTCAAAAATTTTAATAAAATTTTTTTAATTATATAACATTTTTATATTTTTTTATACATATATACTAGTTTGCACATTTATATTTATTTTTGTTACAGTAACACTTTGTGCGTATTTAAGAGTGATTGTTAACTAAGACAAACATACACCTTTCACTTATCAAATAATTAATAATTTTTTCAACTCATTTTCATTGTTATTTTGTCAAATTAATTTTAGCTATTTACATTTTTCAAATTTAAATGAATGTAGATTTGAATATGAATAATAGATTTGGAGAACGGAGGATCAGCTTGAAAATCCAAAAAAGTTATTGTCACTATTCACTAAGAATTGGAACCATGCTTGGTTTATACTTTACGCGGACAACGGCTTGCTGATTTTCAACAAGTAATTATAATTATCGCTCTGCCAATAATTATAAAAAAATTAATGAAAAAAATTACTGACAGGTGTTATTTCTTAAACTGTATTTCTCATTCCGTGCCATATCTATTTATTTTTTAAAATCTTCATTCGAATAAGTTTTTTATTTTACAATAAGTCAAATCAAAAGGTATGATTAATTTATTTAAAAAACTGAATAGCATAAATTCTAATATGATATATTTTTTTAAGAGAATAACCATTATAAGGAGTACGATGTTATGAACCGTGAATATTCAAACGATATTTTGTTAAAAGAATAATACATCACATCAGACATCGAACTAAAATTGATACATTTATTAACATCGAACAATACTTTTCTCAAAAAATATTATGTTATTCTTGTTGCTGGTAATTTCACTGTGATGATTTCTAATTGGGAAAAAAAATAAAATCGAAGAAATCCTATTATTCTCGATAAATAAATTTAAAATGCTTATTTTATATTACATTATTTTTCATAGTTATATTTAGATGGCTTATTAATTTTAAAAATGAATAATATTTTTATTTCTAATATTAATAAAGAACAATATTTTTATAAATAATTATTATAAATAAAGAGATGAATTTTTTTTCTTTAAAAGTAAAACCCAGTAAAAAAAAAAAAAACACTCCAAAGCAAGCGTGGCATAAGTGCTGGGAACTGGGATGCTGGATACTTGGATCTGAAAGAGAGATAGTTTGCATGTGCGCCAGCTGTAGAAGAAAAAGGTGAAGCACCGAAAATCTTTGTTACGGTTACCAGAGAATGCGTGTCGGCTCCTGTCCTACAATCCTGGACAACCCATCCATCTGTAATTGTCACCAACCAAGAAACATAAGCAATCATCCCTTAATCAAAAATTAAACCTTATCAATCCACAATCCTCAAAAGAACCTTCCATCGTTCTAAGGTACACTAGTGGGCATTATAACGTGCAAGGCCTGCTCGACATTGTCTCAATTTTGTCTCCTCTCTCTGCAAGCCATCATAGGTTCATGTTCGTGTTAGGGCTCACTTCATTAACCCACATGTTGCTTATGCACTGTCCTAAGTCCCTTTCCTTCCCCCTCTATTGACCACCACCCAAGGTTTTTTCTTTTTCTTTTTGGGGGGAAAAAAAAAGGGGGGGGGGGGGGGTGGGGTTGGTTCTGAAAGGCTTAGATTCATGTTCATGTTCCGGATGTACTGTTCGATTATCTCTGTATGGTCTTCTAATTTACTCTTTCCACGGCAACGAGTCTGAGACGTGTAACGCTTTCTAGGCCTATGCTTGTTGACATCTACAGTCACCACACCATCTGAAAAACACAATTTGGGGCTCAGAGTCCACCATTACAATATTTAAATGATGAGGAAGGCATGATTTTACGCCGAGTTAGGTATACTGCTTTTATAGCGTGTAAAGACTGCTTGCGGCTATTTGCACTGCACTATTAAGCAGTTACTTGTATTAAATCTATGACTTGCCCAGACGCAATGTAAGGTGTTCCAAGGGCACGAAAGGACGGAGGAAGAGGAACCCTATTACTGTTTGGGGCTTAACTTAAACCTGTTACGTATTGTAGGCATCCAACCCTAATCGAAGCCTGAAAATTTTTCATTGTAAGCACGCGCATTAGATGACGTCATCAGATGATGGTTTCCAATTGAAAGTACAACATGCAGAAAAAGTAGATTAATATTTTATTTGATACAAGGTACGGGTCAACCAAAACTGTGCAAACTATGGCGCACACGCAACGTCACCGTAGCAGGAACCGGCCGAAACACTAGGACTAACCATCCCATGCGGAGAATTGCGTCAACAAATGAAACATGGCAAGCAAAAGCCATTGTCGCCGAGGCCAGAGCAGATAACTTCTTAGGACGAACACAAAATTTCGTAAAGAAGCCATGAATTTCTTCTAATTCAAAACTCAAAGACAATAGTGCTTACTTTCTAAAGCTAGCGTCTGAAGAAACTACCCTAACGCCAGAGGTCCTGGCCTGGGACAAACTTGCATAAATCCTGAAAATTTTAAAGCGTCAAAATTAGTACAAGTCAATGACCCAAGAGTATCATGACAAAAAGATACAAGATCCACTGACCCAGTATTTAGTCCTGTTAATACCTTGGGAAAAAAGCTATCGAAGTTCCCCAATCACACTATCTCCGCCATAGTATACTATCCTAGGCCAGCGTTTATTTGAACCATCAATTATCAAACAGGGATAAACAAAAATAATATCAAAGATGACAAGCTGACTATAAAGGGTAATGTGAAGCATCCGTTCTAATAGGGATTCATCAATCCTTATCTATAAATGAAATTGACGAAAAAAATACATATGATACAAACTCAAACTACGAAGCAACAAAATCAGCCATCAAACCCAACCACTTCCTCATTGCAATTGTAGAAACCTCAAGGCTTGTTAATCCCACCATTTCTGTGCGGCAATGCAGTGTTAACCAGAGAGACCTCAAATTGCAGAGAGGTTGCGTTTCTAATATAGCTTTAGATGGCAACTGGGTCCGTCAATCTTGCTACAGCTGAATTTCTATCTCTTTGTAGTTGGTCTATCCTTTGTCACGTGATCTGGGTCTTCCCCAGGAGGCTGCTTGTTTGTGGTGCCCGTAGTTGTTAATACTTCTCTTGTTCCTGTAAAATTATGAATTAGACACAGAATTGTGTGATTTATGAAATCATTATCTTTATGGCGATGGTAAAAGAATGTTTCCTCTTTGGGCCAGAGAAGAAATATAAAGAAAAATAAAATAAAATGCAATTAATTATCAAGTATCTTCTCATCAACAAATCTTAATTCATGACTAGCAGAATAATATTGCACACTACAATTTAGTATGCCTGTGTATTGCTAAATTATCAATTATCACAATATCAGAAGCCTGAAGCATTACATAGTATAGCACTTCGAGAATGCTCATAAAAGAGGTAAGAAAAGTTGCCAAACAAAAAGTCCATATAGAAGGAGATATCAGTGCAAAATTTTTCTCACATGATCCTTGTAACTTCAGCCAAAATGCAAAAGTGATTGAGGGTGTCCATACACATTGACATGCCTTGCATGCAAAAGGAGGGAGAGGAAATTGCCAAAAGCTCGTGATAGTTCTCCCCAATGAATGAAGCAAAGTGCTCTATGGTTACTTTCATACCGAAAACCAATAAATATCAGGAAAAATGCCCTATATTGATATATGCAATGATACCTTGTCTAGACTTTTCTCATTTCTTCCTTCAACATGGAAATGAGCGGAACCTTCTTTATTTTCTGTCTGAGGTTTAGATGTAGAATTCTGATCTCCCTCCAAGTCTTTAATTAATGGACTACCATTTACAACTACTCCAGATGAGGATGGATCAGTATTGGCAGTCACAGCCTCAGATTTTTCAACAACTAAATAACCTCCAGCTTCATTTCCTCCTCCAACTGTTTTCTCATGTGTCTTGTTTACTTTAGTGGCTTTAGCTGCTGCCTCCTCGGCTTTCCTTTTTTCTTCTTCTTCTCTCTGTTGTTTTCTCCTTGCCTCTTGCTCCTTTAGTTGCCTAAATCTGTAACAGAAAGGGAAGCATAATTACAATAGGTGAAAATAAACTAATAGCATCTTGAAATGAGTGTGGCTACCTATAATCACTAACCTTTCACCAGGTTGTAGCCCCTCTGATGTCAACTTCTCACCTTGTCTGGCTTCTTTCTCCTTTGTGGAATTTAGTTCAGATGCTGACTTCTGAATCTGCAGTTCATCCTTTATGATATCATCATAGATTTGCCTCACTGGATTCTTTGCACCCCCTAACTTTTGAAGCCATACTTGTTGTGCAGTGCTCAATATATTATTTGTTAACCTGCAAAACTCAAGGAAAACAGGTAAATATAAATAGACAGGACGAATTATGGTTAAATAAGTAAGGCCAACTGTAACTGTAAGCTTTTACTTACCAGTAAAGGCTAAGACCAGAAGGAACTGAAAGAGCAAAGTAACCAATCATTAATGGAAGGAACTTAGTTAGGGCTTGAGAACTCTTCATGTTGGGATCATTTACCTGAAAGTCGAAATGGAAAATAATGAGCAACTCAGCTACATATATACATGCACAAACACAAAGTAAACTAACATGAATATTATTTTTCTTTAACTCTCGTAGAAGAGGGGAGGGTTTAACATTACATATCAGATAAAAAGATAACAGAGTCCAGTTAGATAGCCTGGCTATGGATACAAAAATGCCAAAAGCTACACCAACATAAGGTGTTAACAAGCTTGAAAAGTGTTCTAGTTAAAGCTATAACTAGCCATGGCTCTAACTCTTATAGAGCACAACAGGAGACACTTATACAATGAGGTTCAGAGACAGAATTAGGTTTAGAACCTACATGTATCTGATTTAATTGTACATGCAACATGACTGACCTGTGATGACTGCATTATTTGGACAGATATGTACTGAGAGACAACCAGCAATACAGGCAAGACAAGGTAAGCCAATGTATCTGACCATCCAAGGGGAGGGTGACCATCCTGAAGTTAAACAATTAAAGGAAAAAACATCAAAACAAACTTCACATTGAAATCCACTTAGAATCTGCCAGAAATCAACAACAATGTGAACTAAAACCAAAAATGATATTATGGCAAATTTTTTACAATAATCTAGATCCGTGAAGGTGAATCAGAAGACATGTGCCACTGAAGAAGAAAAAAAAACAGCACAATAATTTAACACTTAACATCAATTGAGTCGTTGACTATGAGCAAAGAGAGGAAAGGTGCACCTTCGTTAGTCCCATCTATTTAAAAGCTCTTGGAATGAGTGCTATATCATACGTGCATTGTAAATACACAGTTATGCCAATTTGAAATACACAGTTGTCCTTCCTTTTCCCATTGTGCAACCCACACTCATGGTCCGATTCACACACAACAGCTTATCCTAAAGATATATGCCATAGATTGCTTTCAGCTTATTTTGACAGGCTAAAGATTTTAACTTACATCACCTCTACAATGCATTCAACTTTGTTTACATATATGATTGTGCACCCCCAACGGTGGAGGGTTGCCTGTGGTTTGTGTAACTTGCCAGTGCCACTGACAAAGAAGAAATTTTCTTATATAAGAAAAGGGGGGGGGGGGATGATATCATGATAATAATACACAATGAAAATAGAAAAAATCAAATAGAAAGATCTTTCTAATTTTATTGAAAACCAAGTTGTCAACTGGGGAAACCTTGAAAAGATTGCCAAAAACAGAAAACCACAATGATTTAATATGACCATTGTGTTTCCAACCAAGTAGCCAGAAATTAAATAAGGGTTCTTAAAAACTGTAGCATTTCCCTCAAACCAAATGCACCAAATCACTGCAAATATTGCACTCCTCCTATAAATCCTTCTCTCTTTACTACCTCCACACTCCAAAAGGAATTCAATAACTTCCTTGCAGTTTATGAACAAATCCAATGCTTACCAAAACACCAAACAATTGATTCCAAACATTCCATGCAACTGAAAAATTAAAAAATAAAGGAAACTTCCCTCTTATTAATAATACAAATGAAGAGATTGTTCACAATTTGGTCTTATATGATTTTAGCATGAAAGTCAACAACCTGGGAAGAAAATAATACTTACAATAGTCCAAAATTAATATTATTAACAGAAGTAATTTTAGTTTCTAAGTGAGATACTCACCACAAAAGGAAAAAGCCAAGAGATACCACTGCCATTTTGACGAGCTGCAATTGTAGTTGGACCAGCAAGGGAAGGTATCCAGAAGAAGCCTTCAGCAAGGAGTCCCTTCATATATTAAACAAAAACATAACATTAGCCATGGAAGATACAATCATATATACCCAGAAAAACAGTATAGAGTAGACTTTTAAATAGCAAATCAACATAAGACGCAAGACACCTCATCTGCCACATTTGAAAGGGCTCGATATAGCCCAATCCACACTGGTATTGTTGCAAGTGTAGGCAGGCATCCTGGGAAAAAGACAGATTAACAAAATAAAATTACAAACTTCAAATTTTACAAAAATTAATTAATTAATACTTTATATTGGATTGCAAGGTGGCTCCCTCCACCTACCTAAGTTGGTAAAAAAAATGCTGGCATATCTAAGATAGAATGATGCTTATAGTTCCATATATTTTTTGCTATGACCCAATTGCCAGCTATGGGACTTGAGTCCCACAACGGAAGTATAGAATTCTGATGTAGGGTTTATATGGCCTTGGGCTCTCCCACCTCAATAGCTAGCTTTTGAGGTGTAGTTTTTCCAAGGTTCAAATCAATTGGTATCAAAGCCTTCCACCATGTCTCTCAATTGCAAGTGAGCAACGCACGTGGTGATGCCGACATTGTAGTGTTCGCTCGAGACTAGTCAAAAAGGCTAATGCAGTAGTGCATAGCCAGCCTGCATAGGCGCTAGGGCTGCGGAGCATGGTGGAATGTTATGACCCAATTGCAAGCACACCGAAAGTATGGGATTCTAATGTGGGGTTTATATGGCCTTGGACTCTCCCACCTTAATAGCTAGTTTTTAGAGTATAGTTTTCCCAAGGTTTGTATCATTATTTAATAACCTAACTGTTAGAATATGTCTAGAATATCTTTAGAATATTTACAATATCTTTAGAATATTTTAAAAAATCTTTAGAATATATTGTGGAATCAATTAGGGCTATAATTGATGAAGCAATTTAGGAGTCATATCACAATTTTATTATATTTCCTTATTTGATTAGGATTACTAGAATATAAATAGATGTTAATGCTTTGTCTTTTGTAATATATTATATCAAATACATGAAACACATCTAATACATCGATCACATCTCTTTCATATTAATTTAATACTATTATTTAATCTTCATTCTAATTTCTTGCTTCTCTCTATCTAAATTCTATAATTTCAACATGGTATCAAAGTGGTACCATCCGCCTTGAGGATGTCCATGCTTTCTGCTGTGTCGAGTTTTATAAAACTGCTTTGTAAATTCTCCTTTATTGTTTTCTCAATCCAATCTCTTATCTATTTTCTCTACTTTTTTACTATTTGACTCTTTTCCAATGCTAGCATAGCACTAAAAAGGGGGTGATAATAATAGTGGTGACTTTTCAATACTAGTGTTTGTGATGTTATCTTCTCATCAACGATCATTCCGATGGTGATTTCTTTCCCACTGATGAATCATATTAGTGGTGACATCTCTTCTATGCTAGTGCTTGTCATGTTATTCTCTTCCCATCGACGATCATTCCGATGGTGATTTCTTTCCCACTGATGAGACATATCAGTGGTGACTTTTCAATACTAGTGTTCGTGATGTTGTTCTCTTCCTTTCAACAATCATTCCGATAGTGACTTCTTTCCCATTGATGAGTTATACCAATGATGACATCTTTTAAATACTAGTGTTTGTTATGTTATTCTCTTTCCATCGATGATCATTCCAATGGTGACATCTTTCCCACTAATGAGTCATACTAGTGGTGACATATCTTCAATACTTGTGTTTATCATATTATTTCCTTCTCATTGATGATCATTCTGATGGTGACCTCTTTCCCACTTATGAGTCACACTAGTGGTGACATTTCTTTAATACTTGTGTTTTTTATGTTATTCTCTTCTCATCGATGATCATTCTAATGGTGACTTCTTTCCCACTGATGAGTCATACCAGTTGTGTTTCTACCCAAGTCGTTTGGGTCTGCTATCTGGTACAAAAGGTTCATCTTGATGAGTTATCTTTTCAACAATATTCATCTCTCCTGCGTATCTAGCATCATGAGTTGTCTTTCAGCTATGGTATTTTATATTTATATTATTTATTTAAAGTATTTATTTGTAACAAGCTTAAAGCTTAGTAAGCTTTAACTTGAGGGGGAATGTTAGAATATATCTAGAATATCTCTAGGATATTTATAATATCTTTAGAATATTTTAGAAGATCTTAGAATATATTATGGAGTCAATTAGTCCTCTAATTAAGGAATCCTAATTTAATTATGTTTTCTATATTTCCTTATTTGATTAGAATTATATTTCTTTATTTTATTAGGATTATTAGAATATAAATAGGGGTTAATACTTTCTCTTTTGTATCATCGATCACATCTACTACATCGATCACATCTCTTTCATATTAACTTAATACTATTGTTTAATCTTCATTCTCCTTTCTTCCTTCTCTCTACCTAAACCCTATAATTTCAACACTAAAACATTTGTAGCAAAATTATGGAAATACTTTAGAAAACAAAAAAGGATTTGTGATATGAAAGCTTTGGAAGGCCCCATCCCCAAAGGAACTACTTATAAACCTTCTATAATAGAGCCAATTATGTCATGAATACCTGCTAAAGGATTTATGCCAGCCAATTTATACAACCGAGCAGTTTCAAGTTGAATTCTCTCCTGCAAGAAGACAATATACAAAACTTGACATTTGGATTAAAAAATCCCATTTGGTAGAAGCTACAGTATCAAAATGGTAACAACAGAAGTAATGGCATTGGAATTATATCAAACATTATAGCAGCTCATTCAATTTCTCTGCGGCGCAGGGGGGAATAAGGTTCAATAAAGCGTTCATGGTTAAGGTTGCCAGGTCATATCTCAAAAATTATCCAATGGAGTTTCCCAAAGTAGTTCTATTATGTTATTAAAGAGATTTTATTGGAGAAAGTAACACTTATAGAGGCCAAATAAAATACCTGATCACCAGCATACTGCTGCTGAATAGCCTTTACTTGAGGTTGCAAAGACCGCATAGCCAAAGCAGATTCTACCTGTGCACAATCACTCAAAATTTTATTCAACTGAATCATAAATCATAATGAAAATGAAATAGGGAAGTATATCATCTATTATGGTTTAGAACTTTCTTAATATCAATAGCAATGATATGAATAAGGATCAAAACATGCCACACACACAACCAAACACGATAGATTGCTTAAAAAATTTTAAATTTCCAAAACATCAGGAATGAGATCTTGAGAACATGACTATCATTGATCATTTTCAGCTCATCAACAATATTGAAGGCCATTTCATCAAGAACAAACCTGTTTTTTGGTCAACGGAAATGTGGCAGCTTTTACAAGAACCGTGAGCAGTATAATTGCAAAACCATAAGCATATGGTACATGCAAAGCAGAAAGCCCATCCTCGAGTACCTGAAAAAAGAAAACTACTTCCCCTCAGAATTACTGGACATTGTAAGATAGCAGAAGTAGAACCACAAGTAGTGCAATTGTTAATCAAAATAGTTATCTACATTCACACATGCAAATAAAGCACAAGTTCCTACTATCTCCAACAAGTTCAAAAGGAGAAGAATAGGAAAATAGTTAATATAACAAGGATGCTGTTGTAAATTGCTACTTCTGTTGATTTTTACAGTCTACAGATTCATGCATAAAGGTAACACATATTATCAGCAGAAGAATTTATTATATTGATTGAATAATTCTATTGTTGAGTGTTGACAAAAGATGGATTGAGTTTGTCAAATTAGCAATCTCCAAGGTAGCAGTTCAAGCACTTGAAATTATGCATGGTGAGATTTGACGGCACTTGAATAATTCTATGCGCTTTATCATAACTTGGTCGTTTCCACAGCACCTGGTAAGGGAAAATTGCATCGCTAAAATCAGAGCGGAAACAGTGATATTTTGCATTCGGTAGAGACAAGAGATCAGGCCATTAAAATACGGAATCCTATGCGCTTGTGATTTTTCAACTGCAAAAGCAACATCACTAACCATCCACACCTGAACCCTACCTACCACCAACGAGTGGATTGAACAAGCTTTAGTTTCTCCTCACAAGCAGAGCCGTCAATAATGGAATCAATAAGCGCAAACCGTAGAGAGCTACAATAATATTTGCCATTCTAATTTCATCGTCTTCATCTAGGAAATGGAAACGCGGCAACCTCGGAATTTCCTTTCTACGATTGAATTAAGCTCTATCGAGTGTTGATCATTCAATTCAAGTCATATTTTCAATCTTACACATCAGACAATTACATTACGCTGTAAAAGAAGAGCAAAACCAATCGAATCGAAGAGCTCGGAGTTCAGATAACAGTACCTTGAGAACACTCTCCATGTAACCGGTAATCCCGGAAAGCCAATCGTTGCTCTGTTTGGCGGTGTTGGCCACAGTATCGGAAGACGAAACGGCGGCATCGGCAATCGTGTAGAGAAGGCCCTCCGCTCGACCAAAGAGCTCCCTGACGACGTCCTCGGCGGCGTCCGGCTCCGGGAAGAAGCCAGGCTTGAATCCGAACCTCGCGACGGAGAGCGAACCGCGAAGAAAGTGCCTGGAATGGGAGA
Source organism: Castanospermum australe (assembly GCA_019955255.1). Lineage (NCBI taxonomy): Eukaryota > Viridiplantae > Streptophyta > Magnoliopsida > Fabales > Fabaceae > Castanospermum > Castanospermum australe. Next base: position 1,194,329 of record NSJW01000002.1, read on the forward strand.
AAGAGTGGGAGTGGGGTCGATGCAGGAGAGGGCTCCTCGTCCGGTTCGAGAACGGTGCAGAGACTGTGTTCGGCGCGCACAGTAACAGAGTGGCCATTTATATTACTCGGCAACAAACACGAACAAACAAAGAGTACAAAGAAGAAACCCTAGCCTAGCCGAAGGCTCTGTCTGGTAGCGGGTTCAGTGACTCCAAGTGCTAGTGGCGCTGGGCGTGAGCCACGGGAATGGAGGGTATTTCCATGGAGCAATGCAAATGCACTACGGTACCGCTTGTGATAAATGGGAGCGCAAAGATTGGATTCCTTCTTTCTTGGGTTTACAAAGAGAAAATGAAAAGGTAGGTACCACCAGTATCATAATTAAGAAATATCTTCCTTATAAAAATCGTTTTATATTTTTCCTTGTTTGGTCAACACTTTTATTCTTTTTTATTTATCTCACGTGGTTATTTATCTCTTTATTTTTTAAAAATATTTTTAAATACTTTTAAAGCATTATATTCCACGGTTATAATTTGATTTAAATTTTATTATATAATATTTCATAATTACTTTCTACACGTATAATTATGTTATTCACATGTTATATATTTAACTTAATAATAAATATAATTATGTTATCTTTTTTTTTTAATCTTTAATTTTATTTTTTTAATTAAATATTAATAATTTATTATAAAAAAATATATTTTTTAATTAACATTAATTTTTTTTAAATTAAAATATTTTTTGACACTTAATTAGAAAGATAAGAAAATGAGACACAAGATTTAAATTTTATAATTTTAGTGAACTAAATGTAGTACTCTAATATGTTATTTGGTACACAAAAATAGTCATGAAATGAAATAAAAATTCTTATATTTATTAACAAAAAATAACATAAAATTCACATAATCTATTTCACAAAAACTAATACAACATTTAGCATATGAAATGATAATTTCATAAAATTGAAATGAAATGAAAATATTATGGAATAGAATAGAATGATCATTTCTAATCTACAGTTTAGTAACTTTTGGAATTGACAGCATATCAAAGTCACTCCATTATTTGGTACATAGAATTACTGTAGAATGGAATCAAAGTTAATATAAAAGACATAAATACTCCTTATAAAAAAAATCTTTTAAACATTAACAATAATATTTAGTTTAAATTTTTTTATAATTTAATTAAAATAAATAGTATCATATTTTAAAATAATAATATTATCACATTAAGTAAATACTTCATATTTATTTTATATATAAATAAGTTTTTAAATCAACGACATATCATCTACGTTGAAACTAAAAATTATAATATTAAACTAAAATATTATTGAAGTTAATAAGTAATCGAATACATAAAATTTGACTATAAAAAAAGTACACCATAAACTGAACAAATATCAAGAAAGAAAATATTTTATTATCCAAAAAAATATAAAAAGGACAATAGGTGTAATTTTATAAAATTTTTAAGAGTATATTAGGAATAAATAATTTAATTTCATTTCATGAAGCATGAAATCTCAATCTTATCTCTCTAAGAAAAAACAAATTTCACGCTTGATTCTTGGTTTTATAGAATGAGGTATGAAATAAAATTACTATTTTTATACTTTTTTTAAATAAATATAGAAATATCTCATTTTATAAAATGGATATGGAATGAAATCACTATTCCTGTGTACTAAATGTCACATAATAATAGAACATGAAATCTATTTCCTCTTAAAGAGATAGAATTGAGATTTTATGCTTTATGAAATGGACATTAATTTTTTCTTGGTCTAACTTAGATTTATTAATTTTATAAAATTACATATATTATCCTTCTTTAATTTAATCTATCTAATGAGATGACTCTTTAGCAAATGGTATATACAATTTGCCTACTAATAAAGAATTCCAGCAAGATTTAAACTTAAGACTTTTTAAAATACGAAACTCGATTTCACTAGTTGAAACTACTCTTTGTTAAATGCAAAGCATTCAAGATAAGGAACATTTAAAATCTCACAGAAAGGATATATAAACTTTTAACATAAGAGATATTTATGTTATTTATATTAAAATTTAATTTTATTCTACATCAATTTTTGTACTAAATAATGAAATAATTTAAAAAATTATTTTATTTCAAAAAATATTAAATTATAAATTAAGAATAACAATTCTACTCCTATTTTATTTTGATTTTATGATATGAGTATTTTATCTAACAAACTTCACGTAAGAATACATAAAAATTTATCATATTTTTAAGAATGAAAGATGGAATTGATAATGCAAGAGAGTCAAAGAAACGATACGCTACTTGACTAGAGCCTGTGAATGATTTGGGCCTGGTTTCACTGTTCTGAGAGAGGAGATCAAGGACTGGGCTAGGTCCAACTTCAGTGGCATGTATAACGCGGCACTCAATCAATTTCTTCTGTAAGACCAAAAAGCACAGACAATACGGCTTAGGAGAAAGTAGCTTTTTTCGCTCCTTCGACCGAAAAAAGACCAAAAAGCAAAAATCAATTTCTTCTGTGATGACAAAAAAAAAAAACATCAATTTCTTCTGTCAGAGCAATAAAACAAAGAAGTATACATAAAGTGATAAGAAAGCAAGAAACATGAGGTCTAAATCTCGCCATTGACGCTGTTTGGATAAGGGAAGAATCTAGAAGGCACAATCCTATTGGACCTCATTTCTCCGACTTGGCTTCGCCATCTATATTCTGAATTCTAGCCAATAGTCAGGGCCACGTTAGTTGGTTCCCAATTCCTCCTCTTGCCGCAAAATCTAGATCAGAGCCTGTGCCAGTCTCAACTCAACTCCACGTTCATCAATGGCAGCAACAATAGCAACAATGGCCATGATCAATGCAAAGTGCCTGAACGCCGGGTCACCCAGATTGCCCAACCCCACCAAGCTTGCAACTTCAAAACCCACCTCCCTCCTTTCCGTTCAGAACCTGCCAAAGGGCCTGGCCTCCACCAAAGCAGCCGAAAGCGCGAACGTGTCTGCTTCAATAGCAGGTACTGCACTCGCCGGAGTCATTTTCTCGTCCCTCGGCAGCTGCGACGCCGCCTTCGCCGCGCAGCAAATAGCAGAAATAGCGGAAGGCGACAACCGCGGGCTGGCACTGTTGTTGCCCATAATTCCGGCCATAGCGTGGGTGCTGTTCAACATTCTGCAGCCAGCTCTGAACCAAATAAACCGCATGCGGAGCACGAAGGGGGTGATCATCGGGCTGGGGCTGGGTGGGTTGGCAGCCTTGGGGATGGTATCAGCCCCGGAGGCATCGGCGAGCGAGATCGCCGTGATTGCTGCTGATGCTGCGAGTGACAACAGGGGGCAGCTTCTGCTGTTTGTGGTTGCTCCGGCTATCCTTTGGGTGCTCTACAACATTTTGCAGCCTGCTCTGAACCAGATCAACAGGATGAGATCCCAGTGACTTGCTTATTATAAATAGGGGATTTTTGTGAACGTGCATGGGAATGGCTTGTTGTACAATTTGCTTGTAACTTGTATCTAATGCTATATTCTATATCAAAATTTCCTTCTCTGTCTTGGCCTTCTACTTACTTCCTATTCCCAATCCCAACCCAGCGATTTCTTTCTTATTTCGCTTAGAGTTAGTAGTAGAAGTTGATTCACGCTTGAAGTATATAAACTACGTATATAGGATGCGTGATTACAACTGCTCTGCTACGTCTTTCTGTGGAGTTTCACATTATAGATTTTTTTTTTTTTAAATTTACTTACTTTCTACTGAGAAACAGACAGTGATTATTATATTCAATATATTCTTAAATTAAGTGTTAATTTAAAGGACACAAACCGAGGAGCAGAGCAGGAGTATTCTGTCTAAACTCCAGACTTTATGGGACACAATTGGAACTTGCTGGTGATGGCGAATACTACCGCCGTTTGCTCCTCTTCTCCCCTCCCCTCTCTCTTCTCTTAAATGAGAATCTCCGACTGTCTTTTCTTCCAAATAGGTGTATAGTAGAGTTGAACTGAAACTATTTTATTTATTTATTTTTTTTAAACTAGTTGGTGTAATAATCCTCACTCTGGCTTATATGAGATTAATCTCTATCTGGATTTTGACTTAAACCAGACCACAAAATACTTTTCCTAAACAAAATGTTTTACTGAATTTTGAACTCTTGTATTGCAATTAAAACTCAATTTGTTAATCGAACTACACCTCGTAATTCTATTTAATGCTAAATAGGTTATCGGCTAATATTGGGTTCCAGAAAGGAAAAATTACAAATCACCATTTGAAACACAATCTTCTGAAGATTGTAGTTTGGAATTAGGTTGCATAAAGCATAAGTTAAAAAAAAATCAAGGGGGGCATAAATGTAGTAGGGTATATACCAAAGACTACCAAATCCCAAACTCTTCCCTCTTCCGCAGCACTTTTCCTTTCATTTATTTCTATATTGTCATATCATTTGAGAACGTTGATGCTGATATGCTTCAAATATGTCAGTTCACTATATCATTCAAAATTCTTGCAATGGCGGGACATGCTAAAAGATATAAAGCAATTAGCGAAAATATTATCATAAACCCTATTTTCCTTAACAAAAAGTCATCAAGAGATAGTCAAGCATCCACAGTTCAACTAGAACAATTGTAGGTATGATTTGGAGAAGGTACCTTATCTGGGAAAAACTTTGACGACTAAATTAAATAGACATACTACACAATGGTTTGGCATTGGCATGAAACATTTCTAGAAAATTTCGATTAATGCACTTTGTTCATATCAAAATTGTGATAGATAATTTGACTAGTAGACATAAATTCCCACATGATAGGCAAATACACTAAAACAGCATACCAGCGTTCTGCTTGGAAAGGTGGTAAAATCAAAAGAATTAAACCCTCACGTAGTAAATAGCAACGAGAAAATGGAGACGGCAGCTGGAAACAGGCTCCAGAAGAGCATACCAGGCAAATACAATTGAGAGGCAAATACACTAAAACAGCATACCAGCGTTCTTTTTTGGCTTAAACTTGTGATTACATGTCAGTAAGACTGTCTGGAACCGGCTGGCTTTCAGTTTCTTCCAATTGAGAGGCCGTTATTTTAGCCTTCTTATACCTGCTTGAGCTTCTAAGAATATGATCAATTGACATCCCTTTTTTGCCTGACAAGCTGCCCAAAGAAGGGTTCAGATACTGCTACGTCAATATGTAACATAACACAAAAATGATGAAACGTAAAACAGAGAAGCCCCTAAAACATCTATTCTCTGCAATAATGTGAAGATGAAAGAATGGGAGTTTAAAATTTCAAAGAGAACAGTTTTGGGCAGCAAGGTTCACCAGCTCTTCCCCACCCCCTCTTCTAATTTTATGATTTATAATTCTTGAGCAATAAGCAACAACACGCCTGCCCCAGCTGAACCCAAGTGCACTTAGATTAGTTTTATAAGCATCATTTAATTACTCTTATGTCGTTACCTTTTGACAAGTAGATGAGAATAATTCATGATAAAGATTTGTGTAGCGTTCCCGGATACAGCTATAACTATTATCAATACCCTGCCCAAGCAATAGTTTAACACTCTGTTTGGGAGTTTGGAAGGGATGAGAAAAAAAGAGATTTAAAGAAAATGAAGAAGAAGGAAGGAAAGGAGAATAGAAGGCTAATTAATAAATTCTCCT